>JAJHPF010000011.1:6103582-6818192 GCA_024447775.1 Carex cristatella | reverse complement strand
TTATACGATTAATATGTGTATTAAATTATTGTAATGTTCTTCAAACCATATGGTAAGGAGTTATCATGTCTTCACACAAAAAACATATTTTTCCTATATGAGAAATATGTATTTGTTGGTATTGTGCTATAACACGGTAATTTTATTTATTTATTTGAAATTTATTTGGACTTGTTTATAAATTTTGAAAAATTAAGGGTCATTTATATAAAAATGCAAAACATAAAAAAAGTCTCTTACGTGGCATGGTAGCCATGTGGCCTCATGCATGATATGTTTTACCGATTTTTTTTATTAATCGAAACTAAAAAATAAAAATATCACTAAAAGGGTGACGTTTAAATGGAAAATTAAAATATAATTAGAAAAACGGAATTGTAAACGGACGGTATAAAAATTCTCGTGCAACTAATCCATGCTAATCCAAAATCTAATCCCGCTAATTAAGCACAAAAAAAAAAAAACAACGAGACAGTAGAAAATGAAAAAAATAAATAAAGAAAAACAGGACCACTAATGAAGGATTCCTCGAAAAGTTCAGGAAAGTATATTTGAGTTATTTTCTAAAGCCTCCAGCATCCGTTCTTGATGAATGTCTCTTGGCGATTCACCATTATTAATTACTTTTGTTCCATTGGATGATTTGGCTCAGGCCATGAAGTCATCTTCAGATGAAATGAAGAATTTCAAAAGGTACACTACATATATTGAAATTCAATTTTTTTTTTTTTATTTTTTTATTTTTTTTTTTTTTTTTTTTTTTTTTTTTTTTTTGTTTTTTTTAAAAAAAATAAAAAAAAAAAAAAGGGAAGGAAAAAAAAAAAAAAATTTTTTTTTTTTTTTTTTTTTTTTTTTATTAAAAAACAAGACAAGAAAAAAAAAAAAAAAAAAAATTTTTTTTTTTTTTTTTTTTTTTTTTTTTGTTTGGGGGGCCTCCCCACACTTATTTTTTTTTCTCCTTTTTTTTTTCCTTTTTTGGTTGTTTTTTTTATTTTGTGTTTTAAAAAAAAAAAAATTTTTTTTTTTAATTTTTTTTTTTTTTTTGGCCTCCAAAATTTGCATTCAAAAAGGACAATTTTAAAGGGAGGAAATGCATGGGAAATTTGTTTGGTGCACACTAACTCTTTAACTTTATCTTTCACTTTAAATAAATGAATGACCTCACCAACTCTTTAAATTAAATAAATCACAGACCACACTAACTCTTTAACTTTACACAAATTAAGAAAAAAAAAAGGAGGGCTTGGCACATCATAAAAAAAATCCGTTTCCTTAACCGAGTGAAGAATCCATCTCCTCTGCTCAATTGACATGATTCTTTAATTAGGCAATGAATAAAATAACATAAATAAATTCAAATCCGTACTATTATAGAATAAAGAAAATACAAATTATGTAGTCTATAACATAAATAAATTCAAATCAGTACTATTTAAGAATAAAGCTAAGGATTTGGTTGTCTGGCAGTAACAAAGGGAATTCAAATTATTTTACACGTAAAACAAGGGGTCTCGGGTCTGTAGGGCCCACTGCGCAGATGTGAAAGGGGCTGTGGAAAGTGGAGTCAGTGCATTCTTCTTCTTTTTTATTGACGATAATCCCGTACGCACTGCTTTAACAACAACAGTTTTTATAGCAGCAAATCAGGTGAAGAGATACATCCCCTTTCACAGGAAAACAAAAGTACTCCTAGCAACTGTGTGAAAAAACTACAGAAGAAAAGATTTGAACATATGAAAAACTTTAAACATGAGGTACATCAGGAGAAAACAAAAAGTACAGTGAGAGGAGTAAAAAGATCTCTGCTGCTGGGATAAACAAAAACTAGTCACTGTATTCTGGGGGACTAATTTCCTTTTAAGTAAGAGTCCTCTGAAATTTTTTTTTTATCAAAAACCGGTTCATTGAACCGAATTTCACTAATTCAACAGCAAAAATGGTCTTCTAAACGAACTAAATTGGACTGGTGACCGGATCCGATTTTTTGCTGTTGAACTGACCAGTCCGATTTCTGTCTGATAACAATGCTATACACAAAATTTTGAACAATTTAATTAAACAATTGAATCCACGATGTAGGTTTGAAACCACCTCAAAATATAGATCGAGTATCTCTTAAGCCCAGGTATAATATCGTAAAGTGAAGCTCACAACTTTACAGCCTAAATTTACTTCATATCAGATTAAATTCAATCCAGTATCTTAGTCCAAATCTACTAATTCTACAGTACCTGAGAGGATCCGAATTCCAATATAAATCTCAAGAGAACAGATTTAGGTTCAACGAGCTCCACGATCATCTGATCCATCTTAAGATTTGTGCGCATGAAAAATAAAGCAAATTCATACAAAATTTAAAGCATTGCATACGAATTTTAAAGCAAATTGAACTGTAATATTGAACCCATCCAACCAAAGCTCAAGAACACAATATATACAGTTCCAAAGGACTTGGTCATATCATAAATTGTTTGTCATTTCTTTTTCACAGACTGGGACCAACTAATAAAAGCGGTTAATTTTACTTGCAGGTAATATCCATGACAACTATAAATCATATCTTTCACATCATAAAGAAAAAAAATAAAAAATTATCAGTATTGGATTTCACCTCGATATATATCATGACACAAATCAAGATGATTGTTATGGTTAATTAATCTAAAAGTTATAAAATAGATTTTTTGGTAAGTACAACTTGTTCGTAGAGATGTCAATGGGTATGATACGGTTTGGGTTTGGGTGAAAATATTGTTATTATCCATTAAAATTGACATTACTCATAGTTTATTCTTATATTTTAAGAATTGACCTTATCTTATTCGATCTACTCTTACTCGTTAAAATTAACTATTGGATACGTAACAAGACAATAGCGAGCGAATAACAAACTATACTAATATAATAGTTAGTTTTATTAATTTTTTTAATAAATGACTATCAAAACTCATTCATTTCACACATACAATCACATTAGTAATATAAAAATCAAAATACAATTGTACAATCAATTCCAACTAATTTTTTTTTTATCAAAGGAAAAAAGTTCAAAACATGAATAACTATTTTTAAATTCCTTAACTAAAGAAATGCAAATAAAAGCAATTCAAAAAGTTAGAGATGTGCAATTACATAGAAGTGAAATACATTACGCTTTCAATGTTTTATATGATCTGTAATTGAATATACAACTATATACATTTTTCATATTTTAATAATTTTATTTATTTAACTATCGAAAAAAATCCTTACCTACAATTAAAATTTCAAGATAATTAATTGTAGAGTACATGACCATCCCTGAATAAAGCCACAGATTAAAGATAAAAGCTAGCAGTAACAAAGGGAATCCAAATTATTTTACACAGATTAAAGAATAAAGCCAAGGATTTGGTTGTCTGCCAGTAACAAAGGGAATCCAAATTATTTTACACGTAAAAGAAGGTTTCTCGGGTCTATAGGACCCACTGCGTAGATGTGAAAGGGGCTGTGGAAGGTGGAGTACTCAGTGTATCCTTTGGTTGTTGCTGTGTTGTCAGATGTACCAGAAAGTCATTGTTGGTTGCTGATTCTTTGTTTCTTTATTTCCTCTTAACCAATTTACAAATTGGCCGAGGTACTTGGTTTGTGTGCCTCTTGCCTTTTTCTATCTTATTATGTACTTTTTTTTTTCTGCTTAATTGTCTCAGTTGATGAAATGGGAATACCTTATTTGCCTAAAAGTTGTTAGGTAGACAAGGGTTTTGACAAATTCTTCTGGATATATTTGGAAGAGTATTCACTTGATTTTAAGTCGAAGTATTTTTCTTTTTGGGGTTCATCCAATGGGTTTTATTGAACTGTGGTTAACTGTAATCTATCAGATATTTCACGTTTAAAGTGGAGAAGATCAATGATGTTGCATCTGTAATTTTCACATTGACCCTCTGGTAATTGTCCTCTTTGATTACTAAACAAATAGTGGAATAGATACCAATAGAAATATAATCTCAATTGGGAATTAGTTGGCCTATATCAAGATTAAATAGACTCAACTTTGCTTTCATGGCCATCAGACCCAAAGCTTTTCTCTCAATAAGACGTGGGAACACGACATATCAATATATCATCCAACTGCAAAGAAGGGGAGATATAGCATGTGAAAGGAGCATTTCTATTATATTTTTTTCGAATTTTTTTAAGTTAGCACTCTAATAATTCTAAATTAAACAATCACTATTCCAAATTTTTTGGTGCACTAGCTGGGAAGCAAACCAAATATTTTTTTTAATTTTTTTTAGTTCTATTATGTTATGCGTATAATTTGCAGTATAAAATATTGATCAAATTGTATCTATAATTTGTTGCAATTTGCGCACCGACTTACATAGTATAAAACGCTTCTTAGATTGTGCGTATAATCCATTTTTAGTAATTTTTAGTTCAAATTTAATACTAAATTTTATTTATTAAACAAGTGTGTTTTATTTCTACAATTTCATCATCAAATTTGATGTGTACATATTTAAACACACTGAATAAAATAGAATTAAACACAAAAACAATTTAGTCTAAAAGTTTCAAACATAACAGAACAGAACTACAAAAAAATATTTGGTGTGCTTTCTTAGGGTGCGCACAAAAAAATAATTTGGTGCGCATCCCCAGTTGGTGCACCAAAAAATTTGGTACCCGTCCTGAGCGTGCATGAGTGGTAAAATTTAAAATATGGAGTTTTAGACGGTGGTTATTTAATTTTGATTAATTAGGGTGCTAGCTTAAAAAATAGTCGATCGGCTCTTTTTTTTATCTGTCAAATGTGGAGATTAATAATTTCATTTAATTTCAGAGGAGCATAATTAATATTAATCCTAAAAGATAGTCCAAATATATATATTCTACTATGTGTACATAGTAACACAAATAATTAATTTTGATTTTGATTAAGTCTGGACCGAGTAAAGAATTCAATCTTGCGGAATTTTAATCCATACATATTGTCTAAATGCATGTGTTCATAACTCATGTTGAAACTCTTGTATTCAAATATTTTAATAAACACACAATTTTCTATAAATATCAAAATTTACAACTTACTAAATGCAATGTTTGAATTCCAAATTTAAAATACTAACATTAAAAGAAATTGTCACATGGGTGGCACTGAAATTCACTTTTTAAAATATATATGTAAATCTTCACCAATAATTTTAATTTGTCTCCCACTACATATCCTCAAATCTTATTACAGGTTCCCGACTGATGTAAAAAATCAACTCTTTTGAAAACCCAGAGGTGTAATTAGTAAAAATGAAATGTTTAGTAATATTTTTATGTCAGGAGGACTAAACTGAAATTGTCTTTTCACAAAACCCCATCCCCCTGCAAAGACTGTACACAGCAAGCAAAAAGAGATACAGAGAAATCAAAAGAGCAAGAAGAACCATATCCACCTTATTATCGTTAATTACTAATACACTGAGACAAAACCAACTATACATCCACCTTATCGTCAATTACTCCGAACACTTTCTTTACAAATTAAAGAGATGGCTGAGACTATCGTGAAACTTGTTCTTGGCAAGCTGTCTGACGAGCTTGTTCAGGAAGCATTCTTTCTTTACGGGGTGCGTAACAAAGTTGAGCAGGTTCAACGCGACCTCAAATGGATCCAGTCTTTCTTGAAAGATGCAGATACAAAACGCCACAAAAATGAAAGGGTAAAAACTTGGGTGACTGAAGTTCAGGATGTTGGGTATTTGATCGAAGATGTAATAGAGAAGTTTTTGGCAGAGGTTAGTGGAGATAGCCAGGAAGGCCTAAGAAGCATAGTCAAAAGGATAGGAAAGAAGCCCATGAAACTAATTGCTAAACACAAAATAGTTAGCAAGATACAAAAGATCCAAGAGAGGCTCCGTAAAATCAAAGAAAACAAGGAAATGTACGGAATAGGTGGTCTTGAAGAAACCAGTAGTGGGGCCTCTGCGGAGCAGCCTATAAGGCTGTTTGTTCATCCTGACATAGATGAAACAGAGGTAGTTGGTTTCGAAGTTGAAAGGAAAGCAATTGTCGACCAGCTCATTGATACAAATATTACGAGGCGATCTGTGATCTCAATTGTTGGGGCCGGTGGTTCAGGAAAAACTACACTTGCAAAAGAGGTGTACAAAAGGTAACTATCGCTCAACAACATATATAGAGAGTTCATTGCTTTAAAAATGGTGTGTTATACACATAAATAAGACGTAGTAATAACCATATAAAGAGTTTAGATTTTTAATTAATTTGTAGGTCTACACTGAAGAGAATAATTATATTGACTTATCGGAAATTAAGTCGTCAATGTTTGCGGTGGTGCACTGGTAGTCTAGTTTTTTGGGGATTTGTAATGAAGGTGGATGGTGATGAGAAATATATAGTTACAAGAGCGAGCCAGAGGAGCTCATGGAGAGGAAAGGAAAAAGCTGCCACAGGCTTTCCAAGGAAATTTATTAATTAAGTGTTAATTATATAGTTATGGTAGCGAAGACTGATTTGGGAATACGAACGAGCACATGCTCTTTGAATACTAAACAATTTAATCGTTAGAGCATCTAGCATAAAACAATAAATTTATTTATTTAACAGTTCATGTTGAAATCCATATAGTTTGGTAAAATCTTAATTTGTGCTTACTTCCATTATGCATATATGCATGTATAAATATCTTACTTGTATACAACTGATCTAATTAATTTTTTTTTATGCATTTGATAGTGCTGAAGTTAAATGTCACTTTGATATGTCCAAGTGGTTAACAATTTCACAAGATTACAAGCTGGTTGATATTTTGATGAAGCTGCTAAAGGAGATTGGTTCAGGGAGTCAGAATGACGAAGAAGAATATTTAATTACTGAGCTTAACAAATGCATGCGAAAGAAAAAATATCTGGTTGTATTGGATGATGTTTGGTCAAGCAATAATGTCTGGCCTCGAATTCAGGCTGCTCTTCCTAATGCTAATAACGGGAGTCGAGTGTTAATCACTACCAGGTTTGCTCACATTTTTTCTATTATAAAATAGTGTTACATTAATAATTAATGACGAGATGACTTCACAATTTTTTCTTTTGACAATATTAATAATCATCAATATTAAAATTATAATTTAAATTCCAACATTAAAGACATGATCTATATTATCCACATATAATGTTTATAAAAAATTAAATATATGTTTTGTCGTGCTTGATATAATCTTCACAATTGTTATTAAGGTCCCAAATCAACAGTTCTTGATGAATCTTCAAACAATATTAGAATTACATAAAATTAAATCCGATTTTTAGACTATATATATGTCCAATAATTTTTCTACAAATTTATGTTTAAATTTTACATTAGGCTTGATTTTTGTTAAGAAAAAGAACTATTTTAAGATTGTCAAAATTACCATTGATCGTCAAGTGATTCCTTCTAGTAAAATTTGCTTCTTATGTTTTGCATAACTGATTATTTCAGGTTCATTGAGATCGCTGAAGTGGCCGATATTATATCTAAACCATATCAAATAATGCCTTTAAAAGAAGAAGAAAGCAAACAACTATTTCTGAAGAAGATTTTTCCTAATCAATTTGCAAATGAATGCCCCAATGATTTACTTTCTCTAGCAACTGAATTTATCAAAAAATGTCGAGGATGGCCTCTACCATTGGTGGTACTTGCCGGAATCTTATCAAGAAAAAATCCTGATTACATTACATGGGATGAGGTAATGCGAAATATGGATTGGCAAACTGATGGTAGCAACTTCATGGGTGTTATATCCACCAGTTATGAGGATTTGCCAGCTGCTCTCAAACCCTGCTTCATGTATTTTGGTGTTTTTCCTGAGGACTATCAAATCAAAGCAAGAACTCTGATTCAATTATGGATTGCAGAAGGATTCATACGGCAAGAGGGGACAAAAGTACTAGAGGACATTGCGTACAACTATTTAAAAGAACTTGTGCAAAGGTATTTTATATTTATTATCATTAAATTATCTTGTTATTTGTCATTACATATTTTTTTTCAGTTTATATTTAATAGAAATTGGTTGGTTTTTTATTCTAAATATCAACTCCACATTATGATCGATATTGGGAAGGAAATTATGTCAAACAATTTTCATGTCTATCTCTATATATACTTTTAGTTAATTATAAGTTATTGAAACCAAATTTAACAATTATCTATTTCTAAATCTTGATGGGGATTCCGTTCTTTTCCAATTGCATCAAAGCAGTAACCACCATGCTTCGTCTAGAATGTAACACTTTGCCAGGCGTCAGCCCTATTTTGAAGTAACCACCAATCTTGTTGACTCAGATAATAAAATTAATATCAGCTGTATTGAAAAATATAATGGTATGGTTGGAGCGTGCTTATTTTTTAGACGTGTCCACCTCTCTATTTTTTAAAAACTTAATTTGGCAACCGCTATTAAACCTCTCCTCTATAGCTGAGACAACTACAAACCATCCTAGCTCTAGAGATTTTCCAAACGGTCTTACCTAGAAGTTATATATACAATACTTCCAATGTTAAAAGAATTTCTATTAGCCTTTTTATTATTAAAATACTATTTCAATGTACCTAATTGCAACAAAGTGTTACATATATATTAGTCATGTTAATAATGTTAAATTATCTTGTTAATTGCCATTACATATATTTTTTCCAGTTTATATTTAATAGAAATGGTTGGTTTATTATTCTAAACATCAACTCCACATTATGATATTGGGAATTAAATTATGTCAAACAATTTTCATGTCTATCTCTATATATACTTTTAGTAAATTATATGTTTTTGGCATCAAATTTAAGAATTATCTATGTCAAAATCTTGATGGGATTCCGCTCTTTTCCAATTGCATCAAAGCAGTACCCACCATGCTACGTCTAGAATGTAACACTTTGCCAGGTGCCAACCCTATTTTTAAGTAACCACCAATTGCATCAAAACAATTTCAAATCCATGCTACTGCAATTCAAACCCAAATTGCAATGTGCCAACCCTAGTTTAATTAAGTATCTTGTTGACTCAGATACAAAAATTAATATCATCAGTATTGAAAATTAAAGTGGTATGGTTGGAGCATGCTTATTTTTTAGACATGTTCACCTCTCTGTTTTTTTTTTTTAATTTTGCCAGCCGCTCTTAAACCTCTTCTCTATAGCTGAGATAAGTACAAACCATCCTAGCTCTAGAGTTTTTCCAAACGGCCTTACCTAGAAGTTATTTATACAATGGTTCCCATGTTAAAAGAATTTCTATTACCCTTTTATTATATTAAAATACTATTTCAATGTACCTAATCACAACAAAGTATTATATATATATATATATATATATATATATATATATATATATATATATATATATATATTAGTCATGTGAATAATATTAAATAAAATAAATATTTGGCGTGACAGAATGTTTCGTGACATTATCACTACTCAATTTATCTCTCTCCGTGGAGTTTGTTTTTCTAAAACAAGATTCCACATTACTAATGATTTCTATTTCCTTTCGTTTAAATATTTTCAACCTTTTCTTGTTCTCTAAGTTTAATTCATTTTCCAATTGCTTTCCATATGACTCATATCCAATTTCAGTCAAGTGTGTTTATTTTTATTTTTCTCGTAATGATTTATCCTAACATGGTTTAAATAATTTTTAAATTTTTTTAAGTATATCAAACTTTACAATTAATTTATAACATAGTAAATTCTAACTTCTTTTCTTGTTTAGAATAAAGTCATATCTTTACTATTATGACACCGAAGTCCTAATTTTTCTTTTATAACCTTTCTAACGTATCATTGAGATGAGTTTGATTTCATATTTAATTCAAACTTAAGCACAAATTTATTTCCAAAGCAATCATTTAGACCTTTGCAAATAAAGATATTATAAATTCATTATTTGATGTTTATTAAGGATTACATAAAATTTAATATAAAATATTCAAACGATACAGAATACTTGATACCAGTACCTTTTTATTTTTTATTTCAGTTTAATGGGTACGGAAAATTTTATAATTTGATATTATTGTCTCTGCTTTAAACGTATACTAACATTTGATGAGATTTGTACAATTTAAATTGAATATTGCATGGAAGATATATTGACATAACAATGTGATGGACATGTTATGGTCAACTTCAATTTTATCATATTAATTAGTTAAAAGACAATAGAAGCGAATTAAATAAAAATGAAGTGATGCTTCAAGAACAAATTTCTTCGAATGGATGTAATTACTAGTTCATTAATCTCAATCATCAATATTTATTAAAATAATTCCTCATGTTAAAATTTCAGATTAAATTTTAAATTGCATAATGATGGAATAGTAACTTCTAATTCAGTTTTAGTTAATTAATCTGAAATATCCATTTAGAAATCAGATTTCAATTTCCCTTTAAAGCAAATATTGAAATCTAAAATCATTTATAATTTTTTTATATGTTATTACAAATTTTGTCTTCAAAGATCCAAATATCTGGACTTATTTGTTTAAAAATTGGGAGAACTCAAAATATAAAAGTTGTAGGATTTTCTGTTACAATTTCATGGATTTGATTTCACCTTAATTGTATTTTTCAATGAAAAGATATGAGGAAAAAAGGTCAACAAGGGTATGCAGTTTTGAACAGAGTTGCTGACCGAAATTTAAATTATACTATAAATTATATGTTTCTAATTTGGTAAAACTCAAAATACGGAAGTTGTAGGTCTAAATATATCTAATTTACACCAATTGGAGTTAGTACGAAGTTATGATTCAAATACTAACTGTTGTCCATCATTATTTTTCTGAATCTTTCAATTAATTAATTCCTGATTTTCAAAATTTGTACATTTCTAAATATATGAAAATGGAAATATTGTAGAGTATTAGTAAAAATATCTTGTTTGAATTGAATCAATTTTCAAATGATTGAATAGGTCATAGTACATTTTAGCCTTATTTAATTATTTGCCGAATTTCTATTACCCTTTTATTATAATAAAAAAAAATTGGCATAACAGAATGTTACATTATCACTACTCAATTAGTTTATCTTCGTGGACCTTGTCTCTCAAAAACAAAATTCCACATATTACTAATGATTTCTATTTCATTTTCATTTAATATTTTCAATCTTTTCTTATTCTCTCAGTTCTACTTGAATTCAATTTCCAACCACTTTCTATATTACTCAAATCCAATTTTAGCCATGTATATATGATTCTTTTTTCTCTCGTAATTTTCTTAAACCAGTTTTAATAATTCTTTGTGATTCTTTTTTTAAGTATATCTAACGTTACAATTAATTTATAACATAGTAAATTCAAAATTATTTTCTTGTTTTGACATAAGTAATATCTTTACTATTATGGCATACTTCAATTAGTTATTTATTTATTTATCTATGTACAGGTCTGAATTAAGTCCTATTTTTTATTACAATATTTGTAATGTATCACTGAGATGCGTTTGATTTTATATTTCAACAATGCGAATGGACATTTATGATCAACACTTCAATTTTATCATATTAATTAGTTAAAAGACAATAGAAGCGAATCAAGTGAAATTCAAGTGATGCTTCGATATTTAATAAGCTTGAGATGTAGATTTTTTTTATATACATTAATTTTTCTAGTTTATTTTGATAATATTTACTGGTCAATTAATCTTAATCATCAATATTATTAAAATAATTCCCCATGTTAAAATTGCAGATTGAATTTTAATTACATAATTATGGAATAGTAATAGTAATTTCTAGTTCAATTTTAGTTAATTAATCTGCAATATCCATTTAGAAATCAGATATCAATTTCCATTAAAAGCAAATAATTGAAATAATCCAAAATCAATTAAATACAAAAATGCTATTGCATTATTTTTATTTATCCTAGGGCCGGCCCATCCATGGGGTTTGTTTGATTTAATCATTTCATATATTATATTAGCTTATGTAATGGCTATTTTTCACCAAAGACTTTGGAAATTTCTTTGTCGATAGCACTAAATTTAATTTTATATATTACAAAGAAATTCAATTACAAAATATTTAGTACTAGTTTCACTCTTCTTTTCCATCAATGAAATTCCTTAAACTGATGAAATTCAAAATAAATTTGTAACCTTTAAATAAAATATAACTTACTAGATTATATAATTGATTAATTTATTTGTTGAATGCTTCCCGTGTTATATTAATATGCAATCCCATGTTATAAAATTTTCATTTCCAATGACAATTGCAACACTATATATCTTTAATAAAATAATAAAATTATTAGAATATCATTTACTTGTATTCTCAGGATTTATTTGGTCATATATTTCTTTCTTAGATCCGCATTGAATATATTAATAATTAATATCTAACTTTTGTGGTAACTAACTAACAGGTGTATGGTGCAAGTCTCAAGCAGATCTTTCATTGGTAAAATCAAGTATTGTCGTACACACGATCTCCTACGGGACCTAGCCATTCAAAAGGCCAAGGAGGATAATTTTCTAACAGTAGTCGCGAAGAATGGCACACCGTTGAGTTCTAGCGCTTGTGCACGTCGTGTTGCACTTCACGGTTTTGGCGATAAAATGATAACACATGATGCTTGCACAAAAAATATTCGTTCTTTGATAAATTTCGAAGATGTACCACATTTCAATAGGTTTGGAATGCTACGAGTTTTACACATGAGTACGGTGACGGGCGAATATTTATATGGGAAAAACTGTTTGAAGGGCTTGAATGCCCTAACGGCCTTAAAGTACTTCGGTCTTGATGGTGACATGTATTTTATTTCTCGAAAGTGCAAGTTTCCCACTGTTGAATTTTTTAAGAGATCTCCTTTAACTTATATGAAGAATCTTCAAACGGTGAGAACATTGTTTTGTAAAAGTCACGGTGAGTTGCCCCCGTCCTTTTGGGGTAACAAAAAGTTAAGGCACATCAACCTCGAAAGTTGTTGGGAGTGTAAAGCAACTCCAGAGGGACCACCATCAGGAGCAGATTTGGAAAGTTTACAGACCTTAAGAGGGGTGAGAGCTAGGCAAGATTGGGTTTCACAACTGCCTAATATTCCCAATATTCGTAAGTTGAAGATTGATATACCTGAAGATGTTGCACATGAACCATTGATCAATTTGTTAAGCAATCTAAATCATCTGAGTTCTTTGTATTTAGAAATGTCAGAGAACAACTCATTGACATTTCCAGATTGCATCTCAGCCTTCAGAAACCACAACCGTTTGCACACATTCAACCTGACGTACGGAAAATGGCCCAAGAAAGAAGTTGGTGACTGTACCATGTTCCCACCCCATCTCGTTAAGCTAATGCTTTGGAAAATTGAGTTTGAGGAAGACCCGATGCCCCAACTAGAGAAGATGACAAACCTCAGAGTACTCGTTCTATGGTCTTTATCCATGGAAGCAGCTGATGGAAAACAGATGATCTGCTCCAAGGGAGGTTTTGGTCGCTTGCAACGATTGAAACTTTGTGTAAGTTTTTTGGAGGAATGGAAAATAGAGGAGGGTGCTATACCCGTCCTCAACCAACTCGAACTGTTTAGCCGGAAGTTGCAGATAGTACCTGACTTGCAATATTTGGTCAACCTTCAAGAGTTGACTATACTTGCTTCGGATGAGGTCAATTCCAGGCTGGAAGGAGAAGACCAATGGAAAATAAAGCATATTTCCTCTGTAGAAATAGATTGAAACTTTCCTGATCCTAGTTCATTTATTTATTCATTACAGTTGGTTTGCTTATTATACTATTTTATTTGAACTTGTATACTTTTTGGTGTTATGTACTACTGCTTCAATTGACATGAATTATTATTTCAGCTTGAATATATATACGGCATGTTCCATACATTTTTTTTCTTTTAATTTCAAGGACATTTCCTGGATTATTGTGAATTATGAGGAATTATAAATAGAATAGAAATAAAATAATGAGGAATTATGAATTATTTGTAATTAAAAAACAAAATAAATAAAAATTTAAAACATCAGGCTAAAAATTATATATAAGTTAATTAAACATAAATGAGCTAGCAGTGAATATGCAACATTAATTGTGAAAATTTTGGGCAGATTAATTTAATTTAACACATCAGAAAAAATCAATTAAGATGAACAAAAAAGAAAATTATTGTAGATTAATGCCAAGTCAATAGTGCTACATTGAAAATTGATAAGTCCGATATTATTCTAAAAAAGTTTTAATTGAGAAGAAGAATTTGGTTTTGGCAAAAGGAAGAAGAGAGGACATAGGGAGAGAGAGAAGGGCGGCTCTGTGTTTAATTAACAAAGAAACTTATCCCATTTGGATATGAGAAATTTAACTGGCTTCAAAGTATTGAATTGGAAACGAAATTGTTTATGACCTCCATCGATCGTATGAATTTGTTTGCATCAGGAAAAAAAACATTGGACATGGAAATTTTGTTCAGCTCCGAAGTATAAAATCGGAAAATTTTCCCGATCCATCAAAATTTCAGAGCACTCTATATCTTTTTCTCTCTTATTTTATAATAATTTCTAGATATGAAATATTCTTCTTAGCCAAGTCAAACGATATTATATTTTAACGAAAGACTTATTATTATATGAAAATGCAATTTGTATATGAATTAAGGAAAGAGATCACCTGCTTCCAGTGCGGCTGACACGTGAATTCACGTTTAAACATTTAAATATTAGTTTTAGTTTTAATTTGTTGCGGACCCACATGTCAGCGACTAAAGGACATGAAATCCTGCTCCTCCCCCCTGACCGAAGGCAAAGGATTCGGTTCCATGAATTAAGAACATATGACCCTTGACTCTGCTATTATCATTGGGTATTCAATGACAAAAATCTAGTTAATTAGATGAGGGTTCCATTACCTAATATTTTTCGCACCACGTTATGATTTATATTATATTATTTTTTTCAAAGTACAAATTGTGATCCAAACTACTTAACTTGATATCCATATTAAAATAGACTTGGAGACCAAATCTTATAATTTTTGGAAATTTTTAATATTTTTGAAGATAGGTACAACATCATTATCTTTGAATGATTCAGAAACAATAATGTTGTACCTATCTTAAGAAATAGTAAAAATTCAAAAATTATGAGATGTCATCCGTAAACATTTTTTAGTATGAATATCATGTTGAGCAGTTCGAATCGACAGTTTGGACTTTGAAAATAAAAATATTAAATGTGAGTTAAGATGAAGTGTGAAAGGCATGAGGTATTAGAACAATGATGTGATTCCTAATTGTTTTAATTATACTTTAATTTTGTTTATCTTAAAGTATATATAAAAAAAAAATCTTTTTCTAAGTTTTAAGTTTTAAAACTAATTAAGAAAAAGAAACAAAATTATTATGGTCTGGTGCAATATAACACTTGCCGTATGAATAAATACCAAATTCCTTACTAGGGACTCCTTAATGCCCAAATTTCTTGCAAGGCCCACAAAATGGTAAATTATTTAAACACACCAATTTTAGCTTTATACAACGCACGGACCACTTTAATTCTATATTCAGTGCGTTGCATGAAGCCGAACCTGGTCTGTTAAATTTTCAAGCCTACCGATATCTCCATCTCCGATCGCAAAGCAATCAGGTAAGAAAAAGAACTTCCCTTTTGCGCTGTTATGACTCTCATAAGCGCAAAAAGCTGAAGCAACCCATGAAAATCTCTCCCCCAAAAGGTCAAAATCGGATAAAACTGAAGTTTCAAGCAAATCATAAGAAGTTGTAAGTGGGGATGCGAGTAAAGTCACTTGCATTGAAGCTCATGCGAGTGATCGAAGATAAAGGATGTAGGCAGAGAATGGAGGATGCCTGGGTTTTGCTTCCTGATGCAAGTTTGGAAAATTCGACAAATTTAAGGTACCTTTTTGTGAAATTTATGATTGATAAGAACTCTTTGGTGATAAAATCATGGGGAAAATTCCAGGTATACCCGTCAAAAAATTCAAAAATATGAGGATATATATTTTTTTAATAAATGGTAAAATGGGTTCTTTTTGTGGGATTTTTTTTATTTCAATATCAATAAAATAATGTTGGGAAATCTCAAATATACCCCTCAAAAACTTCAAAAGTATGTGTCTCCCCTCTGAATTTCAAGATTACGCATTCCTTCTCTAAACTTCCAAGACTCACAAATATACTCTATTTTATTGTTTTTATATTAAAATTCATTTTAAATTTATGAAATATCCCTTTATTACAAGCATAAAAAATTTATAGCTTGTTTTGGAAATTGTTGTACCCTAAAATGTTGCTATAAATTAAAATAACAATGTTTTAATGCTTAGAAAATATCAAGGGTACTTGAAATTCTTTAAAATGGATCAAGAGCAATGATTTGGAGTTCATATATTGATTCCTCATGAAATAAAATGAATTTTGATATGCTATGCAATTTCTAACTCAAAATATTCAAAGAGTTATGAAATTTTAAATAAAATTGCTGATGTGCCATGTTCTGGTTGGTGCCACGCAAGCAAAAACTCATCTATGTATCTCTGGGTACACTTTTGGGTTTGCAAAACAAGACCTGACAATCAGACCCCACATGTCAATGACTCAGCTCATTTTTCACTGAGTTTCCAAGATGGATGAACCCGGTTCAGTAGGATACAACCTTGTGAACCAAGCTGTTAGTGTTCCGGCTCATGATGCACTGAGCGCACCTGAGACTCAGCTAATGTCGCTGAGATTTTAAACTCAGTGCGTGACCCCTTCAATCTGGGTGCACCAGGTTCTATGCACCCTGTTTTAAACCCGTATGCGGTCCATAGTACGCCGGATTTAGGTACATTCTGAACCAATCAAAAGAGAAAAATAATGAAACGGGTTGGCGGGTCATCACTTTCCTTCCTTCTTCTTCGTTCCGAATACGAACTTGAGCTCCGAAATGCGCTATAACGGGTTAGGGATTAGAGAGATGCATCAATGGATATGAATTAGCACTCTCTCCTCTGTCAATCCTTGCCTTCTCTCAAGCCCGAGTGCTTCTCTTCTATTCCAGTTACTCTCGGAGATGGATTGAACGAAAAGAATGGACTGGCTGAGATAGGTGAAATTAGGCCTCAAAGGCTTTGAGATATGTTCTCAAGCATAAGGCGACACTAATGGACTTGCCAATTTGATAAATGAACAAGCAATTAAGTTGGCCCGTGAATGGAGCATGCACTCGGGCATGATGATGATTGAAAAGGACGCATACGACATCAATAGGGTAGATTGAACCCTTGAACATGATAAGGGATGTTTTGCGATGCTGGCTGTCACGCTCATGGGCCCCCAGATGCAATGTTCAGAGTGGTCACACGTTAAGTGCCGCCGGGCTCAAGCATATCGCACCATATGGTTATACCTGTTATCAGCGACAGTGATCCCCTTGGACACGTGTTGGCTACTTCATAGATGATGCCAAATAAGGAAGCTTCCTTCCCAGAGGTGTATAGTCACGCATACCACGCCAATGCCCAACTCAGCCGGCTGCCAAGGGTCCAGATGCGGCCTCATGCATTGGAGCCCGATTCAAGGGCTGAGATACATCCAAATCATTAAAATATCTGATATTCAGTGATTAAAGCATGATCTCTTGCCAGGTGGCGCATGAATGAACATGGAATAGCTTGAACCAGTGATCAAACAGCTGTGGTGCATGATGAAACAAGCCCAGCTGATGCAAAGCTATGCCCTAGCTCATAGCCTATATAAGGGCTCATATATTAGACGCCATATATAAAAAAAAAAGATAGAGAGAATATACACAGATACACTGAGTTATTGTAAGAGAGCTCTTTAAGCTAGTTTCTTTCTCAAGTTCATAGTGAAAAGCTTGTTGCTTTCTTCTCCCTTCTGCAATTTGATAGGTATAGCATAGATTTGAAAGTCTTTTAGACTATATTATGTAACAATTTCAGAGGTAATGAATTTATTTGGAGATTTTTGTATTTTTTGTTGATTTTGTACTATTTCTTGCCATTCTTGATCTCTTCCTTCTTGATCTCTTTTCTCTGCTCAATATTGGCTGTTTTGAAGTTTAAAGGAGAGAGCATTGTGCTTAGGCACAGAGCTTGATGATCAAACCCTCTCTTTCCCCTTTTCCTCTTCATTGTTTTCAATAAAAATTGTATATATAGAAGCTTATAATAAAGCATAGCATAGGATCTGCATTTTAAAGCTTAATAATGATATATTTGATGTTTGATTTCGGTTTTATACAAAAAGACATATAGGTAGTGCATATATGCATGTATACCTTTGATTTCATGCATTTTTCTTCTTCTTTTTCTTTTCTATCTCCCTTGAAAGCTTAATCTAAGCAAATATAGGCTAAGATGTGAGTAGTTGAGCCAGCTGGCATCCTTGCACATCAAATCCTTTAGATACTTTGATTAATCTTTCATTTAAGGGAATAAAGTGGCAAAATAAAAAATTAACACACAAGGGCTGTTAGCCAGCTAGCATCCTTTGCAATTCCTCAACCCAATGATCACTTGATAGGCCTAATAGCAATGAAAGGATTCAAGAAATACAAAGGGTTATGCTGCCAAAATGCTAACTCACACTTTCTTGAGGACTTAATTGTCATTAGTGAGAAACTGAGGCTTAAAATGCAAATAGACAAGGTGTTATGCTGCCAAAATGTCATTTGCACTTTTAAATTTATGAAGTTTTGATGATTTGCCTATTTTAATCAAGTGTGAGGACACAAAAATGAGATTTTCATAAAACCAGGGGCTTCCCTGTGATTTTTCATGCTCATAGCACTTTAAAATACTCAAATCTTGATTGACAATGCTTTCATGGAGCTTTGATCTTATATTTTTGTTGTTTCATACCAAAACAGTGGTCATATGCCCTTGAAAACCTGTTCTGATGTGAACCAGACCTTTGACTATGTCCAAATCATGCTTAATAGACCTCAGGTACTGTATTAAACCCAAACTCAGCAGCCAAGCACAAAGCTATGTTACTGGTACAGTGCAATGCACTCAAATGCACTGATTTGACCTCTGCTGGCAGATCAGCAAGTCTGGACCAAATCAGAAACCAAATCAAAAATCTAAAAACACAGTTTGACAGAGGACTCAAAAACACACAGAATCCTCACAAATTTTCCATTTATTGGATTTGTCTGCTATTTTTAATAATTTTTCAAAGTTCAGATTTCTAAAAATTATAAACTGCACAGTGCAGTATACTGGAATTTTGATACCAGTTCACTGTTTCATCATTTGCATGCATCAAATGATCTGTAAATATTAAATACAAAATATATTCATAATCTAAACTCCATTCCAATGAATTTAGACTCAAATTTTGTTCAAACCCGAGTTGCATAGCATCCAGAATAAAATGTTGAATTAAATACAATATTTCTGTCACTGTTGGACATATATACCCCTGATAGCTCCAAATAAATCTTTAAAAATATAAATGAATTTCTAAAAATCATAAAAATGTTCTTAGATACTCATCATATGCCAAATTATATGTCTTTAATCTTAATCAGTATGATTCTTTACAGAAAATTGAAAAGATATAACTTTATAAAAATTAGAAAGGTTAAATCATATGCACTTCATGCAACCATGTGCAATTGACTTCTCATAATCGAATCAAACATCTCTGAACCTTTTACACACTCTGATATGATAAGAATGATAATCTGAAAGGTTGAATGAAGTCCAAATCCCCTGTACCATATATTGGTACCAATTTCATATGAATCCGAAAGCTCAAAACCCAAATCATGCATGAACGATATCTAAATCTCAAATGGGCACTTCTCTGAGCTTCCATGCTCTCACACGATGCCGTATAACCAATTAATTTGAAAGAAAACATAGTGAATTGATGAAAAATCGGATTCAAATCTCAACTGGTACTGAAATCGTTGAACCCGGCTGAGAACGACATTTTTAGTAATCTACCTTCGCCGACAACTGTGTCAATGCACTCAACAGACTCGGACGATCAAGACTGCATCGGCCTGAGGCCTGGCATGGCCGGAGAACCGCCGGAGAACTGCACCCTAATCGGGACTGGAGAAATCCAGTGAAAACGCATTTCATCTGGTCCGCACGAATATTGATGCAATTTGATGCATTAGATCCAGGCGCCAAATCAAAGTTTAAATGAACATCCGGATCTTGATGAAAAGCCCATATCCAAAGGCCTACAACTCTGACAGATGGGGCCCACATGTCATATTGAATGAGACACATCTCTCTGTGCAGATCTCATAGCTCAAATCAAAGGCCCATAACCCTCTGTGCACATCGCAAAGCCGAAACACACATCTCAAATTACCAAATCTCAAATCCAAAGGCCCAGATTCAATCTCAAATTAAATAAAATCAAATAAATAAAACTCTTTTACAAATCAGTCCTTCTGACAAGTTTTTATTAACAGTGTAGTCCTTAAAAATTTACAAATTGGTGCCTTCTTGTATAAAATCCTTTCAAATAGGTCCCTGAAAGCCCAAATTTCATTTCAAGCCTCATCAAAAGTCCAAATTACATTCCCAAGTCCTTCCAGAATTTATAAACAAAATCCTGGATCATAAAAGTATTTACAAATCAGTCCTTTTTTTATCATAACTTGTTCATTTCAAGTCCAAATTGACTCAAACCAAAACTAAATGAATCCAAATTCAATTATCTATCATTCTAAATCAAAATTAAATATGCTTAAGCTTCAGCCATGACCTGAAATGACCAAAATGCCCTTCTCTTAAATCAAATGTTATATTTTATAAATAAAACATGAATTTCATAAAAAATAACACATGCTTCCTTAAAAATAATTAAAATTATGAATATGCACACATGTCTTTCATGACCAAAAATGTCTTGACCAATGCTTATACATATGTTATGATTAAATATACACATGTATATGATTGGATAAATGTTTAAAGCAGCCGAGAACCCTAAGTACACAAATGACATGACAAAACATGAGCCCTTTTAGCCCCATTACTCAATTCAAATCAAATAGGCACAAATCCTGGAATGAACAAGGTGTTCAGTTAGACCTGATAAGTCTCTCTGATGTAATTAACGGCGGGGGCTTGCGCCCGTCGGGGGTTAAACGTCTCCACAATTAAATAATAAAATCCCTGGCTGGCTGATCATGAACGTAGGTCTGGCTAAGGGTGAACCGGAAGGTATCCAAAAAGATGTCCAGCAATGCCCCGAGTTCGGTGCTCCGCTCATGTCTGCCAAGGGACTGGAGCACTGAACCCATGCGGGAGCAATCCCCCACAAAATATATCAGCATCGTTAGCTAACCTAATCTTGCGACTTTTTGCGCCCTACAGAAATATGTCGGTCTTATATTTGATTGGTTTTTAAGGAAAAAAATAGGTAATTTTATAAAGGGTACCAGATCCGCATGATTTGGAACAATCTGTTAATTTGTAGTACCTTTTTGTTAGATTTATGATTTTAGTTTCAATAAAAAAATGGTAGTTGTTCTTACATTGATAAGAACTCTCTTTGGTGATAAAATCATGGGGAAATTTAATTTATGTCCCTCAAAAACTTCAAAATTATAGCGATATTTTTATTTTTTAATAAAGGGTAAAATGTGAGTTTTATAAATTTAAAATGAGTTTTAATAGAAAAGACAATGAATTGGATAAATTTTTAATTTTTTTTAAATGTAGAGGGGTAAATATTATATTAGGACTTACAGATAAGGAGATATGTCATTTTGAGGTTTTTGATGAGAATATGTTACAATGTACCATGATTCATGTGTCTAGTTTGTAAGTATTCTTCATTTGGATAATTCTTCACAGAGGACGACACAATACGCGAATTGCAAAGTCAGCACGGCAAAACACGAAACATGGTTATGATAATGTGAATCACACTTGATCAAGGCCGTTAGATTTTATTACGCAAGTGAATAAACAAATTGAAAAAAAAAAAAAAAATTGGCGGAGTGAAGTGACAACTGACCACCTTGACTGTAGTCAAATCAGTTGGGCCCACCAAGTGCAATGTGATGCTCATAGATAAGCAATGTATTAAGCAATGTGATGCGCATCGGACTCAAATTTGAATCCGATGTGTTCCATAACTACCCAATCTGCTTATGTACTTACAGATATTAAAGCAAATGTGCACGGATATTAAAGCAATGAGCACAGATTTTAAAGCAGATCTGATGGTTATGAAATCCATCGCACTCAATTCAGTCCGATGGACATCAGACCCAAACTGCTCTCTAAGAGCATCTGTATCTCTGAAACTCTCAGAGTTTTTAAATAACTGCTAACATAATTTTAGAAATTTCACTCTCTGAAATTATAGATCTCTACATCCCTGAAATTAAAATTAGAGTTTCTTAATTGCCAGATTAGTATTTAATTAAAACAGTATTAAAAATTGAGTGAATAAGAATTGATTATTTTGCCATATTAGAGTTTCGAAACAGTTTCATATTTAGAAATTATTGAACAAAATTACTAAATATGAAATCCATCTACAGTCCTGAAACTGGTTTAGAAACTGCCAAGTCAGTTTTGAAACTCCAAGAATTCCAAGAATGCAGATGCTCTAACTCTAGTACCATAAGAAAATCATTATCGATCGTCTGTGGCACATTGAAAAGCACGAAAAATATATCAGTTGATCTCTTTTTGTGTAAATGACTCGCTTCACAATTAATATTTTCCGATGATTACAGAGGGTCATCCAGATAGTATAATTTTAAGTTATCTCTATTCTCTATGCTTATAATAATTAGGAAATGATAGAGATGGAAATTTGTCACGGCGTGACTAGTCACGTTACGTTAACGTCACGTCACGTCACGTCACGTGTATCGATTACGTGACGTGACTCGCGTGACGTGTGACGTGATCATTCGCGTGACGTGACCACATTCCAGTGAAAGTATACGTCACGTCACGTCACGTAATCACGTCATGATATGAAACATAAAGTATCCAACTTTTTTTATATGTATAGATTATTTAAAATTTTATTTTAGTGTAACTTCAATGATATTGGTACCCATGTAGTACTGATTCTTATTTTCTTTAGTTTAGTCTAATTAATATTTATAATTTGAATTTTTAAAGTAATGTCAGATGCAACATTTCCTAAAAAAATAATATTTACAACATTATTTACTTATTTTAGAATTTTTTATATTATTTTTTCTAAATTTTCAACAATATAAATTAAAATATAAAAAAAATTAACATGACTAACTTACGTCACGACACGTCACGTCACGTGTAGTCACGGCGTGACGTGATCATTCGCGTAGCATGACCATCGGCCACTATTTTGGTCACGTCACGTCACGTCACATGAAAAAAAAAAGTTGATCACGTCACGTCATGTCGCGTGACCAAATCACGGCATGTTTGTCACGTCACGGCGTGTCACGTATTTCCTTCTCTAAGAAAAGATACAGCACACTCTTCATACATGCACACTCCTTGTACTAGATTCTTAAATTAATAAAAATATATAGTTAATTATATAATCAGTAATGTCACGTGTGGTCACAACATGACTAATATATTAGAATTATTTCTCTACAATTACCATTTTTCGTAATTTTTTATCATGATACAGTACGCCACATGAAAACTTAATTAAATTCCTCCTCTCTCTTTTTTGATAATGACTTGGTAGAGACTATCAAGCTTAACTATATTAAAATAAATTGTTCTCCAACAAAACATCTACCAGTAGTATAAAGCTACTGGTACCACACTGGTACAACTTCGGTATCATAATATACCGGCCCATCTACACAGCAGCTATACTTACAACAATATACAACGCACTTACAGCCACACAACAAGAAAGGAATAAACAAAAAATACAACACAAACGTACAACTCAAATTGAAAATAAATACAAACATCCAAACCTGAGACGCTATACTCCTCCTCCTCCTCCTCTCTCTCTCTCTCTCTCTCTCTATATATATATATATATATATATATTTAAACAAGCTAAGACAAGAAGAAAGAACCTGAGACGAGCTCATCACGACCTTGGTCATTAATTTACGAAAATTTTTGAGAAGTGCTTCAATAATTGAAAGTTCTCATTACATCTCTAAATAGAGAAATAATATTTCAAGTGATACAAAATCAGTCTACTACAGTTTGAAATGAACAAAATGTTTTGCACATAGTAATGACGAATTCTATTATTACATATGCTCCCAATATCATACCAAATATACAAATTTGTAAGTAAATAATTCAAATAGGCTATAGCGTAAAATTTATGCATGTACTTTTTTGAAATTGCAAATATTATATTTATTCTTTGTAAATCATAAAAACACTTCATATGAGTTTATCATTTTATTTTCATTATAAATAAAGAAATTCTATCACTCATTTAATATTGTTAAGTACAGACAGGAGCAGGTACAAAGAGGTCCAGACCTGCAAGTGCCAATGCAATTCGATAGTTGTGCATACCCCTGGCCCAGCAAAATGCCTACTATTACGCGGACTAAAGTTGCACCAAGTGAGTTGCTAATGAATTTAAGATAATTGCAGATTCGCAAGTGGATTCATAAGTGGATATCAATCATGCAATGTTACAAGTATTGGAATTTTGCATTAGATTGCAATGCAATAGTTTATACCACCATTAATTTGAACCTAGCTACAAATAGGTAAGAATTTTCTGTCTAGTCATTATCATGATTCATGTAGAAATTAAAACCAATTAAGCACGCAATTGATCTCTTCAATTAATGCTCCACATCATAGCTAGCTAGTGCAATTTGCCGAATTCATTATAAATAAGATGCGTAGTTCAAATTTTTGACATAAGTGAAATAGAATAAGCTAGACAAGCTCTTGGATCCTTTGGAAGTACTTCTCAGGTAAAAGCAATTTGTATAATTAAACATGCATACAGTTCAAGAAAACCTTACTCTTCTTTTCATGAGTAAATTTGTACCAACAATTAATCAAATTCTGAAGAATTTCATTATTTTACTGACTCTTATTCAAGTTTTCAAATTGCGCGTCTCTGGAGAAAGGACAATTTATGGACAGTATGACCACAATTGGAAACACCACCAAGAAGTGGTTCTTGCTGCCTCAGAAATGGATGCAAATTAAGAATGTAATTGACCAAAGTAGGAAGTGGTGAATATATATATCATGTGAAACTATATATGCATGGGTATGGCTTGACTGTAGTTGGTGTATGATAGTATATAGCAAGGAGAATATATATTCCATGTATAATAATCTTAGATGTGATACATATATAGTTGCAATATAACAAAATAAACATTGTAAATTATGATATATACGGCCTAGTCCAATTGTAAGATGTTGAAGACGCAACTTAAAATTAATAATCGCAACTCAAATCTTGAACTAGCTGAGGTTTTGCTAGAACTTTTTCTTATTAACTTGCCTTTTATTTTATTTTTGAAATAGTGGTACTATGTATGTAACATTATGCAAAATACAATTATGAAATTTATAGTCAAAGGTAATATACGAAATGCTTGAATGTGTTTTCCCATAAAATATGAATTAAAAAAAAAAATACTGAAGTAACATACAAATTGTATGAATGTATTTTCAGAAGAATATGTTACATTTGAAAAAAAACAAAACACAAATGCAATTTTACTGAAGATATGAGGTAGATAATTAAGTTAATTTAAAGTCAAGAATCTGAAACTATATTTAACTGAAAATCGAAAATTTTGAAATATATGAAGTTTCAAGAAATATGAAATGAGGAACTTGTGATATTGTAGCAAAATATGTATAATGTTAATTAAAGTTCAAACATTCATAATAAAGTTATCTAATCCGAAACTGGAAATTGAATAGATTACAATATATAAAGAATTTGATGGATTGGATAGAACTTACATATTTACATGTGGGACCGACATACACCATTCGTATCTCTCTCTTTTCTGCTTTCCCACGTCCTATTCATTTTCTTTTTTGTTTCTTTCATATTCTCTCTCTTCGGAAACTAACGCAGAGATTGAATCTCTTTATCATTAAAAAAAGAGATTCAATCTCTCTCTTATTTGCTTGGCTTTGTTATTTGTTATTGAACTATTGGTCGTGGTACTAGAGCTGTGCGGTTATTAGTAATCTCCTCCCTTTTCTACTGGATGTGGTTTATTTTTTATTTTGAAAAATCTGACAGTGGCTATCAGGAGTTTACAACAGGCTCTGTTTCTTAGCCGGATATCGGAAGAAAGCCACCCTCAATATTACAAACAGAACTACCCAAAAAAAAAATTAAATATCATCAAAACATAAAATGAATTATTAGTTTCTCAACCAATTAGAGTTTTGATAATTTTGAGAAATTGAGCATCTGAGTGCTATTAGTAATATGGGAACATTTCTTGTATGTCCATCCAAATTTTTTAAATTCCAATTTTCCCGTAATATCACTGTAATATTCAATATCCCATTAAAAAGTCATTTTCTTTCTTCCATTTCCATTTAACAATTTAAGTTTCAATTTAATTATTTAAAATTTTGAGTATTTGCATTCGTCATTGTATAATGAATTTAAAAAAAAAAAAAAAAGGCAAAGCCCATTTCTATTTGATATGAAAATATAATTACATGCAAGGAAGAGTATCAAGTATCTCTCTCAAAAGGTAAAATCCTACTCTTGAACGAAGAACACAAAAGCAGGAAAGCTAAGATTATCAAGCATCTTATTCTAAGCAGCCAGTTCGTAGATGTTGCTAAGTCCCAAAAAAACATCAAGTGAGAAAGAACATGACCCAAAGCTAGATTGTTAACTATATATTCTAGGTGCAAAAAGGTGCTGTTGTGGATCTTCACAGGGAAGGTGGAGTCACTGGAGCCTGGTACGGCACTATCTCCATAGGCATGAACTGAGCCAGTGGGATGATATCCTCCTCCACTGGCAGCCAATCCTCTATCACTTGCTGCACTGCCTGTTGATATTTCCTACCCAATAACAAAGTAAAGATTTAATTTGTAAGATAAGAGATCTGGCAGACTTGATTGAACACTTATTAAAACAACTATCGTTCTGGTGCTTCCATAAAGTCCAACATACCGCACATAATACTACTAAAAACCCTATGCGTTTTGGTACAGGCAATCCCCTAGCAAACTGAACTATACTATCAAAAGAAGACCAATTGTGCATATATGCTTGACTTTTGCCAAGTCAAAACCAAATTCTTTGAGCTAGGTGACATGTAAGAAACAAATGACTAATAGTTTCATCATTGGAACAAAACTGACAATTTTGCGGCCCATTCTAGCCCCTGACAGCGAGATTGTCTTTAGTTAAAATACTATTATGCGCTACGAAGCACATGAATACTCTAAGTTTTGGTGGTACTAGTATACTCCATCAAACGAAAGATTGCAACTTAGGAATGACACCTCTAAAATTTAGAAATTGATACAAAGAGCTACATTGTATAATGAATTATTAGTTTCTCGTGCGAAGATTTCATTCTAAATATGAATTTTCTTCGAATCTAATAATCTGAATAGCAATTAGCACTGATGAATTTCAAATAATTTAAGCATTTGCATTTGTGGAATTTACAAGTTTGTTAGACAAAAACAGATAAAATGTCAACAGGGCCACATAAAGGTATGTAATCGAGTATATTTCTAGCATTATCCACTGTAAAATGTCAGATAATTCTTATAAATAAATTGGGATGTGGCAAAAATAATGAATGCTATTGACAATGCATACAAAATATTCATACTTTGCAGCTACTGAATTAGAAATGTCATTATAGACTGTTGCACCCCGGATTTGAATTGTGACAAAGTAGGACCGATTTCTCATTAATTAAAACAAGTATTTTTACACTCTTAATTTTATAAAAGGACATGTTGATGTGGGACTGGCTGGAAAATCTTCTTCACAGTTAGAACTAACAATTTTGCCCAATTAGTCCAATCAGAAACAAAAAAAAAAGAAAAGAACCGAAAACAATTTGGGCTTACAGGAGCAGTGCTTCACCTGTAGGCATCTTAAGAAAAAAAAATCAACATTCCTATATGAATTTTTCAAATCTCATTTCGTACCACAAACAATATATTATTCAATATAAATTAATTTCTTGACAATTAATTCCAATTTTAAATTAATTTATTGACAAGAATTAATTAGTGTGGCAACTAATTTATTTTAATCCATATAAATTAAACAGGCATAACTTTTGATTGAAAACATTGATTTCACATTATGACTCAATTCCAGAAAACTCAGAAAGAGATCTACATGAATTAACGATTATACTTATTGGTAATTGTATCAAGTTTAGGGACCTATTAGTTAAATAGGAATATAGAGGAAGTCGATGAACTTGAATGTAAAATGTAAACTATATATATACCGCAAGGATTTCAGCAATAAAGCTCCGACTTTTTGGTCTCTTTTCTATCATTTTCTACTTGGTATCAGAGCTTCTAGGTTTAGGTTTAGGCCACTGCTATAGTACCAATAAGAGCGAGGAATATCCTACGTGAATGTGATACAAAAATTACAATAATAACAACAGCTAGGAACGAGTTAATTTGGTTAAAAATTGAGGCACCTCGTTACCGTAGAGTACGACTGCAAATGCTAGTGTGACAATTCATGGTTGCGATGGCGCGAGGTGAGGTCTCCTTCGGAGGCTTGACAGTTGTTTGGGGGACAGGTGGCATATCGGTAGGCTGATCCATGCCAATTGGGCCTTTTGGGCCTCCAGTTCTTTCTGTCATCTATCATCTGCAAGCGCATTTGATTGTGCTCATGCTCATGGCATCCGAATTGTAATGAAAACATCTCAGATTTCTCAAAGCCAGGTTGTTGGGGAATAAGTATCGCGTACTTAATCCAACAATAGGAATAAAAAGCGCTGGAACAAATGTAGAGTCTATAAAATAGGTGGGATGTGAAGTCTTAAAAGTCACTCTCACCTGGCCAGGATCTATGAAATGTTAAGAAGATTCATGTCCTGGAAATAAAATTATTGTGGCCTAAGAGTAGGCATTATGCTGCTCCAAGGGTGGGAACAAATCTCAAATTGAACTGGACCTAAAAAAATGTTTCAAATTCAGGGATAGACAAGCGCCGACCCCTCGGCCTCTTTGGGTCCGCTCCTGATTTTGAGTAGTCCGCCTATGAAAAATTTAGTTACAAAAAAAATCTGAAAGCTTGAACAAGATAAATTAGTTCATTCTCTAACTTATGTTTTGATTCGAAACCATTCTACAGTTAAATTGAAAGTTTCTCTTATTCATAGTAAATGTATTATGTATATTTTTATAACAAAATGTACTGCAATGCATAAAAAGAGGGGTTTGCGTAAACCCATTATAATGTTTCCCAAATCAAATGAATTTGCATCCTGTGAGATATCTCAAACTTTGAGTGGATTCTTAGCTGGGGCAAGTGATCTTGATTCCGAATCTGATAATTTTGCGAACCATGCTCAAGCTGCCTAAAAGAAATTGATGCATTGTTTGTAGAGGCTTTGACTGAACTTAATTGTCTTGTCTGTATGTATATCTATTAGAGGCAGCATTCTGACAGGTATTTACGGTTTCAAGTCCATTTGACTTCAAATTATATTCAGCTCCCGTCCGTAGTAGCTAGACCTCGATATCTGCCTTTGTATATGACTAATGAACTAAATACAAATAAGCAGCTGGAAGTGCGCCATAAACTAAATATCATGTGATGAACTTAATTAATTAATAATCATAAACTGGACTTTCAGACAACACTTGAGGAGATCAGCTTAATCAAGATTCTTCTATTCTGCAATTTAGAATTCCGTTGCTTTATTTTTATATACAGCACATCTTCTATTTTATCTTCTAGTATATGGAATACAATGTAAATTCTCTGCTATATAAACTGATGTAATCGTCTTCTTGAATCAATGAAAAACAGAAATACAAAAACCATTTGAATACCTTCTCTGTTACATTTATATTATTAATTAAACAAAATAAAATGAATACACCTCAGATTGCGTGCCTCGGGTTTTGGCTTACTATGTATTCGAAATATTCCCTCCATGTGAATGAGTCGGGTTCTTGCACCTTGGACCACTTCCTGCACTGCATAGAGTAATTAATTTAGTCATAATAATAAAACGTTATTTTGCATCTCCCTAATAAACATTATCTGCAAACTAAGCAATACAAGGATGTCACGGAATTATACGGAATGGAATTTGATGGGAACGAAAATGGAAACGAGAAGTTATCACTTTCTAAAAAGTGGGAACCCACAGGTACGGGTATACACATGATTGATTATGAGCCTGTGTTAAATTGAGAATTTTGTTGTAACGTAGGACTAGTTGTGTCAAATTTCTATTTTCTTTCTATATTGTTTGATAGTATACAATTTTCTTTATTAATTAATTATCAATAATACAATTAAATAAATATATAAAATAATAACATAATATTTCTTATTTATTATTATTTTATTAAATATAAATATTTTTCATAATTAAATAAGAAGTATTTGATAATATGGAACATGCTTTCAATATTCTGTTGCATTATGGAAATTGAATGAAAAATGAGTAGTTGGAAATAAAAAAGAAAAAATAAACATACTATATTATATGAAAAGAAAAGAAAAAATACTATATAAATTGAGCAGTTGCAAAAGGCATTCAATAACAACTATGTTAATGTTAACTAAGCAAAAAAAAAAAAAAAAAAAAAACAGAGAGAAAATAACTATTATTAATTTAACCTACTGAGAAGGAGACACATTTAAAACGAATTAATGAAGTTATAATACTTTCATGCTCAGGACAATAAACATACATTATTATATAAAAAAGGAAAAAAAATGAAATAAAAAAGCTCTTCATTGACATAACACATTATTCCAATTTGACAGCAAGGTGTACCCAGTGCTAAACATTGGTGTTGTATCGGCTGGTATGGTACATTGGTAATGATATACCATCTAAAATTAGTACAATCCTGCCATAATAAATCTATAAAAAAAAAAGTTCTTTTAAAAAGGGTCATATCAAAATTGCATGTAAGAACAGAGGCGGAACATAGTATAAGCTGGGATGCTAAGCCACCCTATCATCAAAAAATTGTTATCAAGTATATAAAAGTTCAACTAAATTTTACTTTTCATATGTGGTAGCGCCCCCCTCCCGAATTATTACAAACTTATAAGGTCTTGAATGAACTAATGTTTGAAAAGAAAATTTGTCATAGCTTTCTCATTTCCATATAAACTTCGGTTTTTACACCATTTACATTGAAAAATGAACAGTTTGCTTTTAGAAAGGAAATGTAAATCCATCTAATGAAATATTCAAATCACAGCAGTCTACATTTCAACCATCCTTAGAAAACAAAAGTTACGCAAAAATAACATAAAACAAAGAAAAATAAATTTTATGCAATACAATTTTTTTCAGCAAAATTTTTTTTAATTGGGGTTTTTTGTTTGTTTATAATTTTTTAGTTATTATTCATTATAACTTTGAGATAAAAATTAATTTCACTTTGATGTTATTAAAATAATAATTTGTGTCTTTGTGTATAATTTGTACATAGATAAAATTATGTCTAAGAGAAAAATATTAGACTCGTATTTGAAGGTGAAATTTTTTATTATCCTGTGTTATATAAATTGTTTTTAATTAATTTTTTTAAAATGATGTTTAGCACAAATTCACATCCTCTGAGATATCTCATATTTTGTGTGTTTTTTTTGGAAAATCTTAACTATTCAAATATGTTATGCACGAATCTCAAAGTGCAAATAATACTGGCCCTTGCACCATCCCTGAATAGGCATCAGACACATCGGTCACGCAAAATATGAGATATCTCAGAGGGTACCTACTCGTTTAGTACCCCTATAGTGAAATTCTGGTTCCACCCCTGAGTAAGGAGAAATTTATGTCCAAATCAAAATGACCATATGAAACACTAATGAGACTAAATGTCAGAATTTTTAGGATTGCAAAACACAAATTAATAAGAACACAAACACAAGCACTCCCTTGAATCTCCCTTCCCTCCCTTGATTTTATTTCATTGGAAAAAAGTACAACTCAATTTTTCATCTATTTTTTCTGTTATATTTTTTTCATACACAGCTCTACATATTTAAACTAAAGAAGCAACAGATGTATATTTAGTATCTACTAAAAAGATCAATTCCAATCTTCTATACTTAGAAGCCTTGCGCTGTATTTGGAAGGAAACTCCCTGCCAGCAATTCATCGAGGAGCCAGGTGTGGCTAGAGCAATTCCATCATATATGGTTGGAATAATACTCTTCTTTCCTTCTTTTGTAGATCCTAAATATTACAACGTGTCATGGTGCTAGTTTTGACACTCCCCCTCACTGTGACACGTAGATGTCCTTCATCATTAGTTTTTATAGAGCCGTGTTGAACTCTTTACTGGCAACCGCCTTGGTGAGAATATCTGCAACCTGTTCATGTGACTTCACAAATGGCAACGAAATAATGTTAGAATCAAGTTTTTCCTTAATAAAATGTCGATCTACCTCGATATGTTTAGTTCTATCATGTTGCATTGGATTGTGGGAGATATCAATAGCAGTCTTGTTGTCACAGAATAATTTCATCGGGTTTTCTGGTTCAAAACCAAGTTCAGTGACCAGCTTCTTCAACCATAGAAGTTCACAAATGCCTTTTACCATGCCCCGAAACTCAGCTTCTGCACTTGAAAGTGCCACTACATTATGTTTCTTACTTCTCCAGGTTACTAAATTACCACCAACAAATGTAAAGTGCCCAGCTGTAGATTTACGATCAACAATATTGTCGGCCAGTCTGCATCAGTGTAACCCTCAATGTTAACATGTCCATATCTCCCAAATGTTATGCCCTTACCTGGATTCCCTTTGAGGTACCTAATAATCCTCATCACAGCCTCCATGTGTTCTTCTTTTGGGTTATGCATGAACTGACTTACAACTCCCACTGCATAGGCTATGTCAGGCCGAGTGTGTGACAAATATATCAATTTTCCCACTAACCTCTGGTATCGTTCTTTATTGGTTGGTACTTGGTTAGGATCATCACTAAGTTTCATATTTTGGATCATTGGGGTGTCTGCAGGTTTACAATCAAGCATACCAACTTCAGTTAGGAGATCAAGGATGTATTTTCTCTGAGACAGAGAGATACCCATCTTACTACGAGAGACCTCTATACCCAAAAAGTATTTTAAACCACCCAAGTTTTTCATCTCAAACTCCTTGCTTAATTTTTCCTCAAGTTTCCCAATCTCAATGTCATCATCTCCAGTAATAATCATGTCATCAACATAAATTATCAAGAATTGCAATTTTACCTCCTGTTTTTTTGAAGAACATTGTGTGATCTGAATCTCCCTGCTGGAAGTCATAGCTTTTCATTGCCATACAAAATCTTCCAAACCATGCTCTGGGTGATTGCTTGAGTCCATACAATGCCTTCTTGAGTTTGCACACTCTAGGTCTCGGCTCCTGATCTGTGTATCCCGGCGGCATATCCATATAGATCTCTTCTTCTAGATCACCATGTAGGAATGCATTCTTCACATCAAATTGATGTAATGGCCAGTCAAAGTTTGCTGCAAGAGATAAGATAACTCGCACAGTATTTAGTTTTGCTACAGGTGAGAAGGTTTCCTGAAAGTCAATCCCATAAACTTGTGTATACCCCTTAGCAACTAATCGTGCTTTATATCTATCAATCTCCCCTTTTTCATTATATTTAATGGAGTAGACCCACTTACATCCCACCATGTTTTTTCCTTTAGGTAGATCTACTAGTTCCCATGTACAGTTTTTCTTAAGAGCGTTCATCTCAGACTCCATTGCTTGGACCCACCTTTTATCCTTTAGGGCTTCCTCTAGTTTATTAGGGACCGTGACAGCAGATAATTGATTCACAAATGCTCTCAATAGTTTTACAAGATTTATAGTGCTGGTATACTTAGCAATGGGATATCTTATGTTCTTACTCGAACCATCCTCTGGTATATATTTTTTTGGTGGTTGTCCCCTAGTTGAACGAGGTGGCAATTTAAATTTTAGTTGAGAAACATATACCTGAGGATTCTCCTCTAGAGATATTGGCTCATCAGGTTGGGCCTATATTATTTCTTCATTCTGCTCATGTAAGTCAAACTCATTCAAGTCAATCCATAAATTCACACCCTTGTTTGAGACTTCAGTGAATTCATGTGTATTTATTCCTTGAACCCGATTTGAAGCCAAGCCACTGATGTTATCCTGATTCATAGGACTAGCAGAAAAAATTACCCGAGTTCAAGGTCACTGTGATCAGCTCCAGATACTAGATTTCGACCGGTTCTCAGAAGCGTACTCGGTCTCGGACTCGAAACTCGGATTAGGTTCGGGATTTGCTTTGGATTAAAAAACCAGTTAGGTTTTGGATTTTCTGGGCTGAAACACGGGTTAGAATCTAGATTTTCTGGGTTGAGATTAGGTGTTGGATTTTCTGGATTTTCTGGGTTGAGATTAGGTGCTGAATTTTCTGGGTTAGGTGCTGAATTTTTTGGATTAAAATTCTGGTTTAACAACAGATTTTCTGGAATTTTTGGGTTGAGATTAGGTGCTGAATTTTCTGATTTAGGTGCTGGATTTTCTGGATTAAAATTCTGGTTTAAAAACAACAGATTTTGGTCACTTGCATCAGTCTCCCCCAACCCAAAAACTGGGTTTTATCAAAGAAAAAATCATTTTCAAAGAAGGTTACATCCATAGAGGTGTGGAATTTTCGAGTGGATGGGTTGAAACATTTATATCCCTTTTTAAATGGACAAAACCCCAAAAACACACATTTTTCAGCATTGGCATCTAGTTTTGTAAAGTGAGATTTTAAGATATGAACAAATACAGTACACCCAAAAATACGAGGAGTAAGATTCAAGCTAGATGGTATGTTTATATGTGATGATAGGGTTTGCAAAGGAGTTTTGTAATTGTTGGCTTTCGTAGGCATTCGATTAATTAGGTACGTGGCAAAAGTAATTGCGTTATCCCAAAAATAAGAGGGTACCTTGCTTTCAAACAGAAATGACCGGGTTACTTCTAACAGGTGTCTATTTTTCTATTCTGCTACACCATTTTGTTGTGGGGTTCCTACACATGAGGTCTCGTGAAGAATACCTTTGTTATCGAAAAAACTTCTAAGGTTTTTGTTTACGTACTCGGTTCCATTATCACTTCTTATCATTTTAATTCGTTTTTCAAATTGGGTTTCAACCATACTGTAGAAAGATTGAAAGGTTTTTGCAACTTCATCCTTACTCTTTAGCAAATAGAGCCAAGTCATGCGAGTACAATCATCTATAAATATAACATACCACCTACACCCAGATTTTGACAAAATTGGAGAGAGACCCCACACATCGATATGAATAAGATCAAACAGAACAAGGCATTTATTTGTACTGTCAATATAAGAAATTCTATGACTCTTAGCTTCAACACATGTTTTACATAACAAATCCTTTTCATTTATTCCCAAAAAAGATGAGGAGAAGATTTCTTCAAATACCCAAATGACGGGTGCCCTAACCTTTTATACCATAAAATAACTTTATTCTTTCTATCTTCTACCCCACTCTCTGTGAGATATGTCCTTCCAGTCTTCAAATCATCTAAATAATACAGTCCCTCCCTCTTAGTACCATGGCCAATTATCTCTTTCGTGAGGAGATCCTGAAAAACACAATGAGAGGGAAACATGAGTGCAACACAGTTTAAATCTTGAGTGAGTTGTCCAACAGAGATCAACTTAGTAGAAAGCGATGGTACTAGTAACGTGTTATTCAAAGTCAAAGTTGGTGATAGTTTGATATCCCCAGCCCCACTTACAGGATAGACACCTCCATTAGCATTTATTATACCATATTTTTGTGCATTTTTCTTATTAATGATATCCCTTTGTTCATGTGTCACATGATCCGTTGCCCCAGAGTCAATAATCCAATCTTGAGAGTTTATGACATTATCAGAATTATTGTTAAGAACTTTGCCTAACTTTGACTCATAAATTTCATCAAAAGTTGAATTATTACCTTGTGCCGATTTACCTATCCTCTCACCTGCACTTGATGTTTCGGTTGAGGTGTTTCCAACATGTGCCGCTACTACTGCAAGGCTACTTGCTGCAAATTTCGGTCCCTTAGCCTCTTTGCTGCAATTTGGTTCAGCCAAGTGACCCATTTCACCCTTGTTTACTCCAGTTGTAGCCACACTTGCACGCCCTCTGTTGGCATCATTTTGGTGTTTCTTTTTCGTGTTTTTCCACCATTCGGGATACCCAACTATTTCAAAACATTGCTCTCGAGTATGCCTTGTGCCACCACAATGGCTACACTTAAGTTTTGATTTATCTTTAAAATTAGAAAACTTGTCAGTGCTAGTATTTACCTCGCGTGGTTTGTATCCCCGTGTAGCCATAGCAACTAAGTTTAGCATCGTCTCTTGCCATTTTTTTTCATTATGCCTTGACGGTTTGATTCACGCCTAACATGCGCGTAAGCTTGCTCGAGGGTTAGGAACGGGCTCATTTGCAACACTTGTACCCGAATATTATCAAGCCAGTCATCCAAGCCATCAAGAAAAGTATACACCCTGGTTTTTTGAATAAAATTATTAAACATTTCGATGTCACAAGCACATACCATAGGGTTTGGGCTGCAGAAGTCGATTTCTTGCCATAGACCGTGCAACTCATCATAAAACTCTTCTACTGTTTTACCGTCTTGTTTGACATGTGAGATCCGTCAATTTAAAGCAAACACCTGTGCTTCATCACTGTCATCATAGAAGGTGGTTGCAAGTGCTTGCCATACGTCTCTTGCAGTAGGATGTCGGATGTATTTGCTTCTCAGTCGTGGCTCGAGTGAGTTTATGAGCCATCCTTTGACAACTACATCATCCACCTCCCATTTTCTGAAACCCGGATCTATTTTATCTGGAGGTGTAGGAACCCACGTGAGGTGTTTCATTCGCTCTCTTCCTTTGACGTACATCTCTACAGCTTGACACCAGAAAGTATAATTGGTGCCATCCATCTTTACGTCTATTGGGTTAGGGTGAATTGAACCATCGGTTAGGGGAACAGATTGTGTTATTGGTTGAGAGTTGGCAGCGCTTTGCATAGCCACCATTTGGGTTTGTTGAAGGGTTATTGCTTGAGTGAGTTGTGTGAGTTTTTCTAGCAGATCCATAGGGTTTATGGTTTGGTTAGGTTGAGCCTTTTCAGGTGGTGTTGTTGACATCTTTCAAGGTTGGATTTGCTGAATTTCTTCTCTGTTGATGATATGTCACAGGATTCAGAACACTCGCTTTGATACCATGTCAGAATTTTTAGGATTGCAAAACACAAATTAATAAGAACACAAACACAAGCACTCCCTTGAATCTCCCTTCCCTCTCTTGATTTTATTTCATTGGAAAAAAGTACAACTCAATTTTTCATCTATTTTTTCTGTTATATTTTTTTCATACACAGCTCTACATATTTAAACTAAAGAAGCAACAGATGTATATTTGGTATTTACTAAAAAGATCAATTCCAATCTTCTATACTTAGAAGCCTTGCGCTGTATTTGGAAGGAAACTCCCTGCCAGCAATTCATTGAGGAGCCACCAGGTGTGGCTAGAGCAATTCCATCATATATGGTTGGAATAATATTCTTCTTTCCTTTTTTTGTAGATCCTAAATATTACAACGTGTCATGATGCTAGTTTTGACACTAAATCATATTCGGTTGAGTCTGGTACAGAAATCCAGATAGACCTTACCAAATCATTCAAGCATATCATTAAAAAATTGTGGTTGATTTTTGAAAAAAAAAATCGAGAAACACTAATTCGACTTTTTAGTTATTCCATAAAGGTTCATCATTAGATTATTTTTTGTTTTGCTACAAACCCTTTGTAATACTATGCAAAATACAGATATAAGTTAATGATATAAAAGTAATATTTAAAATATTTGAATGTATTTGTTTTAATAAAATTGGTAACATTTAGAGTGAAATATTATTGTACAGAATAAATTCTAAGTTTATGAAGTTAATTGTTATCAGATTGCCAGCATCAAATTGAGTGATATAAAGTATATGTTAATAGATTGAAAAACTTAAAAGATTGTAATATGCAAGAATTTATCAAATAATATGGTTATATATTAGGAAATATATAATGGGTAATAGAAAATGTATACATGATAATATTTGTAAGTATTTGTTTATTTAGATTGAGAACTAATTCATAAATTTTGATAATTTGAAGGTTGAAGTTGAAAAATGCAACACAAGACCACGTGGTGGTCACTGGGAGAAAAACACACCTATTTAAATTAGTAAAATTGATTTATTTATTTGACATGTGGGACCCACGCCTTTATTTTCCCATCCTTTATCCATTTTGTTCTCTCTTTGACCAATGCAGGGAGTCCCTTCTGGGACCTTCTCCATCTCCTCCTCCTCTGTTGCTGCGCAAAAAAAGAAAAAGAAACAAAAAGAGAAACTGAAATGGGGTAGTTTCTCTCTTGATGGTTGATCCGATTGAATCACTGACAGTGTGCTATCTCTCAGTGCATCTAGTGTGATTATTGGTTATCACTCTTTTCCCTCTTGATTATATTTTATCTCTCATCAGTCTAGGACTTGGTAATCCATGAAAATTGAGCAAGAAAGCCTATTTTACTTTGAATCGTACTTGCTTGGAAGTTGAAATTCATGAATATTTGGTATTTCGTTTTTCTCATATTGAATTCCTATTGGGTTTAAATTTGAACTGCCATTAATAGCTCCTACTCCCCTGTTTACTTGTATTGAGTTGGAACTTAAATTTTCTTAGAGGTCGTTATAAAGATTTAATCTTTGTTTTGGTTAAAATCCAAGAAAACTCCAACATATTACTTGATACCGGTTTTATGAGTCACTGTACCAGTATTTTCGTTAATACTGTGTTAGTTTATCAGGGGTTTGTTTGTAAGAAAGTATAGAATGAAGGGAAAAATTAGTACAATTCCTATATTTGGATAATACTCTCTTTTCAGAGGGGTTAAATTGCAAAAAGGCAAAAATTCCAAAACTCGGCTTGAATTCAGAGGATACAAAATTTGTTTGATTGTGGGCTTTGGGCCTTTGACTAGAAAAGGGAAATAACATATGAAAAGAAGTAAATATTATAATTATTAGACTTGACATTCGGACTTAGTACAGAAAAGTGAAATTGGAAAATAAATGAGAAGGTTTAATTTCAATGGATCTTAATAGTCTTGACATATGGACTGGACTGTTGGACTAATTAGATTGAAATTGAAATGAATTGGAAAGTATTAATGAAATGATAAAATTATTAATTAAAAGCTGCTATTAATTGAAATGGGTACTTTTATTAATTAACCACAGACGTGGATGATTAGAAATATGCTAAATTTTGTGTGTGAGGACTTGGATGATATTAATGAGCATTGTATGACCTACAAATGGAATATAAGTAGTTAACCTTGAAAGATGATAGTTCTAAATAAAATTGTATAAGTACTTGTATAATTCTGTTGAAAGTTACTAAATAAATACTGGGAATACACATGGGACTTTATATATTGAAATACATTAATTATTCTGTATTATGTAAAATATTACAAATATTGATTATAATATATTGTTTAAAGTAGGCATAATTACAAAAGAGATTGATGAGATGGAATGTTCAAGAAGAACAAATCGCTAGTGACCTCACCTATAGCCCTTCGATATCAGGTGCGAGGTTATTGGATTAGTCTGAGATTCATACTAGGAATTAAATCGTAACTCGCTATACATTTTGAATATTTGATTTACTACATTGATTGAATTGTTGCATCATATGCATACCCAATACAATTGAAACTGAATTACAGGTAAGTATGTTGACTGTCATGTTGATATTGTTTATCGATTGATTGATTTTTATTTCAAATGGTTGATTGAGACCACAGTGACTGAATTGATTGAATATTAAATATTGTAGTCCTTGAACCTCCATATAGTGGAGAAAAATGATTAATATATCGTAAAGTCTAGCTAGCTACTAGACTTTACTCCAGGACCCTTATGCGCATATGGTGAATGGCCCCAACTGAACCCAGTACCGGTTGGGTAGGGGATATTGAATAAATATAAACTGTGACTGTAAGATTAATGAACTGTGGTAACTATCTTATCAATGATTTTCTTTCCGATAATGATAGTACTATGACATTGATTTTGTATTGTTTCTGCTAACCGATTGTCAGGATAGTTAGAACTATCTTATCACCGATTTTCTTTCTTGATGCTGAAGGCATTGAGATATTGATTCTATATTGTTTCCATTAACAAATTGTCAGGATGGATAGAACAGTATAAGCCCTAACACGATGGATACTTGTTAAGGTATCTGTCAGTGTTACCAGACTAGAAATTGTAAAGGTAAGAAACCAAACGTTACCAGACTTTATGGTTTAAAAGATTTAGACCTAAACCAATTATTCCGATAAGACTCATTGAGTTATGATTTATCTATGAAATTGCTGTTATTCGATTGGATACTGATATTGAGCATTTGCATTCGTCATTTTAAAATAAACTGTTAATTTCTCGTGCGGTGATTTCATTCTGAATATGGATTTCCTTCGAATCCAATAATCTGAGTGGCAATCAGCACTGAGAAATAATTTATTATTTCTCACTCGTTTTCCCTTGTGGGTTACAGGTTTATTAGACGAAAATTGAGAAACGCCTTTTGAATTGTAATTGACAGCAGGGCCACTTAAAGGTCTGGGATTTGGGATTGTTTTATCTGACATGGTGCAGAAAATTCATCTAGCACCATCCACTATAAATGGTCAGATAATTCTTGTAATTAATTGGGATGCGGTAAAAATAATGGATGCTATTGGCAATGCATAAAAAAATCCATGCCTCGTGTTACGTGAATTGATATGGAAAAATAGACGTGGTAGGTCCGTCGCACCTCTGAGATCGGGGGTGTGACACCCTTAGTATATTATAGCATTGTTTAGTGCTTTGTTCCAGGACTACCTACAGAAAAAGTAAAAAGAAAAAGAAAAAAACCTTATCGTTTGTACAAGATAAAAATGCAAAGAAATCAAAATAAAAAACTTATTGTCGGAGTTGAAGTCATAGAAACAGGATAGAAGGTACAATTTAATTCTCATGCTTCTGGCGATAATCTTTGCGGAGGAATTTTTCTGTGAGAATAACATAAAATGTGTAGATAGATAGATGCACATTTAAGATCATAGCCCATAATGGAAACATCTGATGTCGAATCAGATGTGTGAATTGTGATCGATTAAGGTCAGATGGATGAATTTGTCTTTGATTAAGGCTAGTAATTGGAGTCAGTTTCAGCCATCGAATCTGATTTTGGGACCTTTTAGACGTACAATCCGGGCATGTGTATTTTTTGTGTATTATAAAAATCTGGATATGGGTTAATGTATTATCTTGAAGGCATAAGTATGGTCTATTTGAAAAAAATTTGCTATCCAAACATAACCTAACTTAAATGGGCAATGCTTGGAGTGTATTATACATCGGTTTTATAATGTAGTAACATTAACACTATCACGTCTATCTCGTTGTGTCTGTGATGAATGCGGCACTATCTATTCACCCGATTTTGTTTGAGTAATAATGTTGTCAACTCGACTAACACTACTACAAAAAGCTTGACAGTACATGGTTAAAAATAGGTTCGTACACGGTTTTTGCAACCGTTCCTATGGATCGTGTATGAAAAATGTTTGTTTTAATTGACAAAAAGGTTAAATTATATTAGGAAAATATATGTACCTCTTGAAAGACAAGACATCACTTTTGTCTGACATTATTTTTAGAATTTTATTATTGTATTTTTTTTGCAGTTAAATGTTCTTATGATACTCTCCGCCATCATGGTGATTGATTTATTATATCATAATTAAATGAAACCAATGATTTGATTAAATATTAACGTAGTCTAAATACACAACAAATTCTTTGCAAGTTGTCTCTATATATCAAATTTATAGAATTAAAGAAAATAAATAATTTATGATTTAAAACAAAATATTGTAACCACTTCTATTAATATTTTCATTAAGGTTTTATATTTATTAAACGTGAAAACCACCGTAGTAAAATTTATTTTTCTTTTCGTTCTTTTTAGTAAATTAATATACATCTAGAATAAACTTATCTACATGATAAAAAAAAAGGCCATAACTCAGTAAGATCTAATGAAAGCTAGCACATGCATGCACGATACTCCGTCTTGTTTCTTACATATCAGGAGGTTCGTGCAAATATTCGATCTGAACTCAATTAAACAAATGAATTGGGTACACCTCGAGATCTGCATAATTAAACAAATGAGCAGTTAACAGTTAACAGTGCGATTAAACCAAAATAATAAATACCAAAACCACTGTCTAAATGCAATCTTTTGGGATGCATGCATTTTGAAAGATACATATGCATCTACAAGCATTTTGATTAATACATGTGTAATATTCTTTAAAATACGGGCATTGCGAAACCTTTTCCAACAACATCAAGGAGAAGTTAGAAGTAGAATAAATATATACGAATTCGTAGGAGGGTAATTAATTAATATTATTTCCCTATCCAAGAACTTTGTCAGTTGGTCATTTCCAGTTGTTGTTTAGCACACACAGATACACGAATATGCGATCTGAACTCGAAATAAATACACATCTCTAGGTCACTATATATATTATCTATGTACTCGAAATATTCCCTCCATGTGAATACTTCTTTTGTTGCACCTCGGACCTCCTCATGCGCTGCACGCGTGCCAAGCAGTAGAATGTTATTTTGCATGTGAAAGCATGTGAAAGCATCATGCATAGCACATGCACGCACAGTAGAGGACTTGAGCATTTCTATTTTATTTATTTTTGAAAATTTTAAGTTAGCACTCTAATAATTCGAAATTAAACAACCACTATCCAAAATTCCATATTTCAAATTTTACCACCTGGGAAGCACACTAAATAATATTATTTTTTATTTTTTTAAGTTCGGTTTTGTTCAGCGTATAATTTGCAATATAAAATATTTATCAGATTGTGTGTATAATTTGTTGCAATTTACGCACCGACTTACATAGTACAAAACCCTTCTCAGATTGTGCGTATAATTCGTTGTAGTAATTTTTAGTTCAAATTTAATACAAAATTTTATTTATTAAACAAGTGTTTTTATTTCTACAAGAGTGAGTCTATGGTACTATGCATAGCACGGATGAGTCTGTACTACGGTTCAATATCTTCGTTTTCAAAATTTTAACGGTCGATCCGAACCATACAACATGATTTCCATATGAATATGTACTTGCTTACCAAATTTTACATTTTTTAGAATTTTTTTACTATTTTTTTAAATAGGTAGAAAACCACTTGATCTGAAAATTCTTGACTATCCAAAAACAGTGATTTTCTACCTATCTAAAAAAATAGTAAATAAATTCTAAAAAATGTAAAATTTGGTCAACAAGTACATATTCATATGAAAATTATGTTGAATGGTTCGGATCGACTGTTAGAATTTCGAAATCAAAGATATTGAACCATAGTAGGGACCCATCCGTGCTATGCATAGTACCATAGACTCACTCTTTCTACAATTTCATCATCAAATTTGATGTGTACATATACTTTTAAACACACTTAATCAAATAGAATTAAACACAAAAAAATTAGTCTAAAAGTTTCGAACATAACAGAACAGAACTACAAAAAAATATTTGGTGCACTTTCTGAGGGGGGTGCACAAAAAAAATAATTTTGTGTGCATCCCCAGTTGGCGCACGAAAAGATTTGGTGCCTGTCCTGAGTATGAATGAGTGGTAAATTTTGAAATATGGAATTTTTGGTGGTAACTTAAAAAAAGTTGGCTCTTTTTTTAGCTGTCGTATGTGGGATTAATAATTTCATTTAGAGGAGCGTAATTAATATTATCCCTAAAATATGAGTCCATATATATTCTACTACATAGTAACACCAACAATATTAATTTTGATTTTAATTAACAATAGACCGAGTAAAGAATTCAATCTTGCGGGATTTTAATTAATCCATACATATTGTCTTAATGCATGTGTTCACAACTCATGTTGAACTCTTGTATTCAAATATTTTAATACAATACATAATTTTCAAAATAGCAAAACGTACAACTCACTAAATGCAATGTTTCTGAAAGCATGCATTTAGTATCCTACATATCAATTAATTGTTTATTTTGGTATTAATTAAAAAAATTCAACATTTTTAGCAATTTGAATGAATGATTAGGTTAGAATAAATTGCGAACACGTTGTGAAATTATACATAGCTGTTAAACCATTTCAACCAAAAATAATATTTTTTTGTTAAAACGAGATATTAAGAAGTAGAAAAAAAAAATACACTAAAATTATGCCATCATATATATATAGCTGCTAGTTTGACGTTTATGGGCTCTTGATCTTATGAAAAATAGAACTATAATAATAAAATTAATCATCTTACAAGAGAAAATAATAAAATCAAAATAGTTTGAATTCTAAATTTAAAATGCTAACATTAAAAGAAATTGTGACAGGGGTGGCACTGAAATTCACTTTTTTTTAAATATGCATGTAATGCTCCATATAAAGATCACCACATAAATCTTCACCAATAATTTTAATTTGTCTCCCACTATCCTCAAATCTTATTACAGGTTCCCGACTGATGTAAAAAATAAACTTTTTCGAAAACCAAGAGGTGTAATTAGTAAAAATGAAATGTTTAGTAATATTTTTATGTCAGGAGGACTAAACTGAAATTGTCTTTTCACAAAACCCCATCCCCCTGCCAAGACTCTACACAGCAAGCAAAAAGAGATACAGAGAAATCAAAAGAGCAAGGAGAACCATATCCACCTTATTATCGTCAATTACTAATACACTCAGACAAAACCAACAATACATCCACCTTATCGTCAATTACTCCGCACACTTTCTTTACAAATTAAAGAGATGGCTGAGACTATCGTGAAACTTGTTCTTGGCAAGCTGTCTGACGAGCTTGTTCAGGAAGCATTCTTTCTTTACGGGGTGCGTGACAAAGTCGAGCAGGTTCAACGCGACCTCAAATGGATCCAGTCTTTCTTGAAAGATGCATATAAAAAGCGCCACAAAAATGAAAGGGTAAAAATTTGGGTGAGTGAAGTTCAGGAGGTTGGGTATTTGATCGAAGATGTAACAGAGAAGTTTTTGGTCGAGGTTAGTGGAGGTAGACAGGATGGTCTAAGAAACATACTTAAAAGAATAGGTAAGAAACCCATGAAATTGATTGTCAAACACAAACTAGGTAGCGAGATAGACAAAATCCATAAGAGGCTCTGTGAAATCAAAGAAAACAAAGAAATTTACGGAATAGAAGGTCTCGAAGGAACTAGTACGGAGCAGCCTATAAGGCCATCCGTTCATCCTGACATAGGTGAACTAGAGGTTGTCGGCTTTGAAGTTGACAAGAAAACAATTGCCGACCAGCTCATTGATACAAATATTATGAGGCGATCTGTGATCTCGATAGTTGGAGCTGGTGGTACAGGAAAAAGTACACTCGCGAAAGAAGTCTACAAAAGGTAACTACTGGAAAACAACATAGTGAGTTCATTGTTTTAGAAAATGTGTTTTATATGTATACATAAAAAAAGACATACTGAACATTAATATAAATAGTTTATTTTTTTTATTTTTTAACTTCTTCTCTAAGTAATAATGTTATTGAATAACAATGGTTATTTAGGCAGAGGAAAACTACCGCAAATTAAATGTATGATGTTACTTAACATGCTATATTTAATTAAATATAGAACAATTCAATCGTTAGTGCATACCTAGCATACAAATAATAAATATAAATATTTCGCAGCCTGTGTTGAAATCCATATAGCTCGGTAAATCGTAATATGTGTTTACTTCCAACATGTATGTATATGTGTTCCTTATATACAAATTATCTAATTAATTTATTTGATGTATTTCATAGTGCTGATGTTAAACGTCACTTCGGCATCTCCATGTGGTTAACTATTTCACAAGAATACAATTTGATTGATATTTTGATGAAGATGTTAGAGGAGACTCGAAAGGTACTTGACTCAGAGAGGCAGAATAAGGGAGAAGATTATTTCATTATAGAGCTTAACAAATCCTTGAGAAAGAGTAAATATCTGGTTGTATTTGATGATATATGGCCAAGTAATAATGTTTGGATCAAACTTCAGGATGCTCTTCCTGATGCTAATAACGGAAGTCGAGTGTTAATTACTACCAGGTTTGCTTGAATTTTTTTTATCGTAAAATAGTGTTACATTAATTAATGAGGTGATGATTGACAATAATAAATATAGATAATTTGAAATTTAAAATCCAACATTAAAGATATAATCTGTGTTACCCACATTTGATGCAATTAATGAAATACGATAAGGTTAGATGTATTTTACCGTAGATAAAATTATTTGATATGTCAAAGTTAAAAATTAGCGGTTCGTGTGTATCTTCAAAAAAATTTTGAATTACAAAAATCTCATTATAGACTATTTGTATGGTCCGAGAATATATCGATAAATTTATTATCAAGTTTCTAAATTTTGGTTGATTTTCGTAAATATTTGTTAAGGTTGTAAAAATAACCATTGTAAAATGATTCCCAATAATAAAATATGATTTTCTTATTTTGCGTCTGATTATTTCAGGTTCATTGAGATTTCTGAAATGGCTGATAAAATTTCTAAGCCACATCAGATACAACCCTTAAATGATGAAGATAGCAAACAACTATTGCTAAAGAAGATTTTCCCCAATCGATTTGCAAATGAATGCCCCAATAATTTACTTCCCCTAACAACTAAATTTACCAAAAAGTGTGGTGGATGGCCTCTACCATTGGTGTTGCTTGGCGGAATCTTATCTAGAAAAGAATCTGATTACATTAAATGGGATGAGGTGATGCAAAATATGGATTGGCAAAACATGGGGTCAGGTGTTATATCCACTAGTTATGAGGATTTGCCAGCTGTTCTCAAGACCTGTTTCATGTATTTTGGTGTTTTTCCTGAGGACTATAAAATCAAAGCAAAAGATCTGATTCAGTTATGGATTGCAGAAGGATTCATACCACAAGATGGGACCAAATTACTTGATGATATTGCTGAAAGCTATTTAGAGGAACTTGTGCAAAGGTAATTTATATTTCTTATCATTAAATTATTTTTTTGAACTGCAATTACATTTATATAGTATTTCAATTTTTTCTTTTATTAAACATAGTTGGTATTTTATTATATGCAATTATACCAAACAGTTATTATATGTTTATACTTTTGATCAATTTTGCTAAATTATAAATTTGCAACCGTATTATTAACAATTATATGTTTCAAAATCTTTAATTTTATGGCATCGAAGTGTTAATTTTTCTTTCAGAATCTTTCTAGAGATGAGTTTGATATGATATTTAATTCAAACATTAAGGACAAATTAATTTCCAAGGCAATGATTTTTACCTTTGCAAATAAAGATATTAATAAATCCAATATTTGATATTTATTAAGAATTACTTAAAATCAAATATAAAATATTCAAACGATACAAAATACTTGATACCAGTACCTTTTTTTTTAATTTGGTTCAATTAATGGGTACCGCGGAAAATTTTATAATTGATATTATATATTGTCTCTGCTTTAAATGTATACTAACATTATGAGGTTTGTACAATTTAAATTGAATATTGCATGGAAGATATGTTGACATAACAATGTGAATGGACTGATATGATCAACTTCAATTTTATCATATTAATTAGTTAAAAGACAATAGAAGCGAATTGAATAAAACTGAAGTGATGCTTCAATATTTAATAAGCTGGAGGTAGAGATTTTTTATATATTAATTTTTCTAGACCTTTTTTTTATAATAGTTCAAGAACAAATTTCTCCGAATGGATATAATTACTGCTTAATTAATCTCAACCATCAATATTTATTAAAATGATTCCTCATGTTAAAATTTCAGATTAAATTTTAAATTGCATAATGATGGAATAGTAACTTCTAATTCAGTTTTAGTTAATTAATATGAAATATCCATTTAGAAATTAGATTTTAATTTCCCTTTAAAGCAAATAATTAAATCTAAAATCATTTATAATTTTATATATATTATTACAATTCTTACAAATTTTGTCTTCAATGATCCACATATCTGGACTTATATGTTCAGAATTTGGGAGAACTCAAAATATAAAAGCTGTAGGATTTTTTGTTACAACTTCATGGATTTCATTTCATCTTAATTGGATTTTTCAGTGAAAAGATATGAGAAAAAAGGTCAACAAGGGTAGGCAATTTTGAACAAAGTTGCTCACCAAAATTTAATTTATAATATAAATTATACGTTTCTAATTTGGTAAAACTCAAAATACGGAATATATCTAATTTACTCCAATTGGAGTTAGTATGATAAAGTTATGATTCAAATACTAATAGCTGTTCGTCATTATTTTTTGAATCATTCAATTAATTAATTCTTGATTTTCAAAATTTGCACATTTCTAAATATATGAAAATGGAAATATTTTAGAGTATTAGTATAAATATCTTTGTTTGAATTGAATCAATTTTCAAATGATTTAACATGTCAAAGTAGTTTTTAGCCTTATTTAATTATTTGCTTAATTTCTATTACCTTTTTATTATAATAAAAAAATTAGCGTAACGGAATGTTACATTATCAGTTTATCACTACTCAATTTGTTTTTCTTCGTGGACCTTGTCTCTCTAAAACAAGATTCGACATGTTACTAATGATTTCTATTTCATTTTGTTTTAATATTTTCAAGCTTTTCTTATTCTCTAAGTTCTAGTTTAATTCAACTTACAATTGTTTTCTGTATGAGTCAAATCCAATTTTAGCCATGTATGATTCTTTTTTTTTTCTTGTAATTTTCTTAACCCAGCTTTAATAATTGTTTGTGATTCCTTTTTTTTAAGTATATCGAACGTTACATGCTATTAATTTATAACATAGTAAATTCAAAATTATTTTCTTGTTTTTACTATTATGGCATACTTCAATTAGTTATTTATTTATTTATCTATGTACTAAGTCCTAAATTTTTAATTACAATATTTGTAATGTATCATTGAGATGCATTTGATTTTACATTTCAACAATGCGATTGGACATTTATGATCAACTTCAAATTTATCATATTAATTAGTTCAAAGACAATAGTAGCGAATCAAATGAAATTCCAGTGATGCTTCTATATTTAATAAACTTGAGACATAGATTTTTTTTATATATATTATTTTTTCTAGTTTATTTTGATAATAGTTACTGTTTAATTAATCTTAATCATCAATATTTATTAAAATAATTCCTCATGTTAAATTTTAAATTACATAATGACGGAATAGTAATTTGTAGTTCAATTTTACTTAATTAATATGCAATATCCATTCAGAAATCAGATTTCAATTTCCCTTTAAAGCAAATCATTGAAATAATCCAAAATCAATGAAATACAAAAATGCTATTGCATTTTTTTTCTTTCTCAGTGATAAAGAGGAAGTAACGTCCTAGGGCCATCAATGGGTTTTTTTGATTTAATCCTTTCATATATTATATTAGCTTATTTAATGGCTATTTTTTACCGAAGACATTGTAAATTTATTTGCCGATAGCACTAAATTTAATTTTATATATTACAAAGAAGTTCAATTACGAAATATTTAGTAGTAGTTTCACTCTTCTTTTCCATCAATGAAATTCCTTAAACTGATGAAATTCAAAATAAATTTGTAACCTTTAAATAAAATATAACTTACTAGATTATATAATTGATTAATTTATTTGTTGAATGCTTCCCACGTTATATTAATATGCAATCCCATGTTATAAAATTTTCATTTCCAATGACAATTGCAACACTATATATCTTTAATAAAATAATAAAATTATTAGAATATCATTTACTTGTATTCTCAGGATTTATTTGGTCATATATTTCTTTCTTAGTTCCGCACTGAATATATTAATAATTAATATCTAACTTTTGTGGTAACTAACTAACAGGTGTATGGTGCAAGTCTCAAGCAGATCTTCCATTGGTAAAATCAAGTATTGTCATACACACGATCTCCTACGGGACCTAGCCATTCAAAAGGCCAAGGAGGATAATTTTCTAACAGTAGTCGCAAAGAATGGCACGCCATTGAGTTCTAGCGCTTGTGCACGTCGTGTTGCGCTTCACGGTTTTGGCGATAAGATGATAACACATGATGCTTGCCCAAAAAATATTCGTTCTTTGATAAATTTCGAAGATGTACCAAATTTCAATAGGTTTGGAATGCTACGAGTTTTACACATGAGTACGGTGCCGGGCGAATATTTATATGGGACAAACTGTTTGAAGGGCTTGAACGCCCTAACGGCCTTAAAGTACTTCAGTCTTGATGGTAACATGTATAATTTTTCTCGAAAGTGCAAGTTTCCCACTGTTGAATTTTTTAAGAGATCTCCTTTAACTTATATGAAGAATCTTCAAACGGTGAATACATGGTATTGTAAAAGTCACGGTGAGTTGCCCCTGTCCTTTTGGGGTAACAAACAGTTGAGGCACATCAACATCAAATGTTGTTGGAAGTGTAACCAAACTCTAGAGGGACCACCATCAGGAGCAGACTTGCAGAGTTTACAGACCTTAAGAAGGGTGAGAGCCAGGCAAGACTGGGTTTCACAACTGCCTAATATTCCCAATATTCGTAAGTTGAGGATTGATATACCTGAAGATGTTCCACATGAACCATTGATCAATTTGTTAAGCAATCTAAATCATCTGAGTTCTTTGTATTTAGAAATGTCAGAGGACAACCCATTGACATTTCCAGATTGTATCTCAGCCTTCAGAAACCACAACCGTTTGCACACATTCAACCTGGTGTACGGAAAATGGCCCAAGAAAGAAGTTCGTGACTGTACCATGTTCCCACCCCATCTCGTTAAGCTAACACTTCAGGAAATTAAGTTTGAGGAAGACCCGATGCCCCAACTAGAGAAGTTGCCAAACCTCAGAGTACTCAATCTATGGTCTCGATCCATGAAAGCAGTTGATGGAAAACAGATAATCTGCTCCAGGGGAGGTTTTGGTCGCTTGCAACGATTGGTACTTTATTTAGATTTTGAGGAATGGGAAATAGAGGAGGGTGCTCTACCCATCCTCAACCAACTCACACTGTATTGCGCGCGGCTGCAGATAGTACCTGACTTGCAATATCTGGTCAGCCTTCAAGAGTTGAAGGTAATTGCTTCGGATGTCAATTCCAGGCTGAAAGGAGAAGACCAATGGAAAATAAAGCATATTCCCTCTGTAGAAATATATTAAAACTTTCCTGATTCCAGTTCATTTATTTATTCATTATAGTTGGTTTGCTTCTTATACTATTTTATTTGAACTTGTATACTTTTTGGGGTTATGTACTGCTTCAATTGACATGTAATATCATTAATTTCAACTTGTATATACAACATCTTCCATACATTTTTCTTTTAATTTCCACTTACAGAACTATTCAAGGACATTTCCTGGATTATTGTTAATTGTGAGGAATTATAAATAGAATAGAAAAAACAATTTAAAATTTGAGGAATTATGAATTATTTGTAATTAAAAACAAAATAAATAAAAATTTAAAACATCAAGCTAAAAAATATATATAAGTTAATTAAACATAAATGAACTAGCAGTATAGATGCAATATTAATTGTGAAAAATTTGGACAGATTAATTTTATCTAACACATCGGAAAATAGCAAAAGTATTAGATTAATGCCAAGTCATTAGTGATACATTGAAAATTTATATGATACTAAAATTGATAAGCCCGAAATCTGCTTTAGCACGAATATTAAAAATATCTATACAAGCCATATCTGACCGATTGGCCCGGATCTGATCGGACAGTTCGGATCCAAAGACAACATTCGTATTTTGGGCTCTGGGGCCGTGCGGTGGAGGCCGCATATTACATTTCAGATATTAACTCATATACACCTGGTTGACAACGTACAACTTATATACTTTCATTGTTCATTTTAATTCGTCCTCTGTTTATCTTCATTGGGATCCTCGGACCACTGGACCACGTCTATTACGAAGTATTCTTCCAAGAAGACTCTGATATTATCGTCCAAGATTTTCTGTAGAAAAGGATCTAATATTAACAGAGATCTTACGATCGTTTTACAAAAACATATCCACAAAAGATCCTTACAACTCGTTGATCTCCCCACTAATACTGATTTCTTCTCTCGTTCAAAGCTGGGTAAATATATTAACACAGCCGCTTTGGCTGTATACCATAAATAGTGCTGTTTTGATTGTACAGTTTGCGCGCTGTATGAGGTTGAAACTACTCTGTTAAAAGGTTTACCCTTCAAAACAGGCCTTTGTAGTCTCCTTTCTCAGCTCATTACATTTTCATTTCATTTTGATCTTTCTCTTTCTCTTTTCTAGTCAAGGCCTCAAAGGGTGAGAAACAAAGAGAGATTATAATGTTATCTCTTCTAGACAAGTCCAAGTTTACAATAGAAATACAAAATGCTAGTCATGTCATGTCACTTCACATTTATCCTTCATGATCACATATTGAAAAAATAATTATAGAATACTTCGTAATGCTTATTTGTGGGCTACTGGACATGTGTTATCATATATTTAAGAGTTATATTTTGTGTTAAACTTGCCTATTTAAGAATTGAAATAAATTCTGTTACTTTACTTTCAACGTTTTTATTCTCAAACATCCTTGACATATTTTCAACCAAACTTTCAATAAATAAAAATATAAATTATAATGTATATTTCAGTTTGAAGAAATTAACATTGCAGATAAAATAAATTGTTCATTTTATCTCAAAATAATTATATATTCCTAAAGGTTTAAAATAATGGGCGAATCCATGGAAGCTATTAAATGTGCACTTTTGTTCAAAATTATTTCCTCTCAAGTTTTCATAGTTCAATTTAACAGAGGAAATGATCAAATCCATCAATTCTAGTATCGCAAGGTAAAAAACAAAAGCCAATTAATTTTGCTTCAAATATCAGAGATTCAGTAGGTATCTCTTTCTTGAAACGAGCTTTTAACATTGCAGAAATTGAGTGCCATGACAATATACAACACATTTCAGGGATGCGATTGTTCAAAGATGTTAATTTTGGCTTGTATTGTTTTATTACCTTTTCATTTTGAAAATATTAATCAGCTTGTCTTCTCTGACACAACATTTGGCATCTTTCAAAACATGTCCTATTTTCTCCTTTTCTCTTCTCTTTCTAAATGAAGGAAGTGAAATAAAGATAAATGAAGGAAGTGAAATAAAGAAAAATGATATAAAGCAAGAAGTATTCAAGTTTTCTCTCACTACAAGCAAGGCATAAGAGCAATAAGCACTACTATAAAAAACCAGTTAGTACACAGACAAAAAATGAAGGAGATACACGGATTTGGAATCGTGTACAATGTTAGGGTGTAGCCGTGTAGGAATATGCAACCATCTACACATGTGTAATTACCCGTGTACGATTATAATAATCCTACACGGATTATTCATAAAGGCTGTGTACAAAACCTCCCGGAGTACATCTCACCACAACGGAGCTACACGGATATTAACTAAATATCCGTGTAGGAATACTCTTCCTACACGGATTAATTAATCTTCCTACACGGATATTAATTAAATAATCCGTCTTAGAAGATCCTACATGGATAATTACATAAAAATCCGTGTAGGATTATTTCCTATACGGATTTTTATTTAATTATCCTTGTAGGAAGGTTGTAGATGATTAATATTTTATGGTTACCACTTCCTACACGGATTTTCGTTAAATATCCGTGTAGGATTGTCATTTATTTTTTTCTCTTTTTTTTGGCTAGCCAGTAATTATATGAAAATTATACAATAAACTTTCATATAAAAAAAACAGAAAATACTAAAAGATTACAATCCATGCAACATATATATATATATATACATAGCATTTTGTACATGCAATCTCATGTGATCCAACATATAACATATACTCCTCAATATCCAATACAATGTTTGTATAAAAATTATGTCCTTCCTCACTTAGTAACCATGTGATCAATGTTATATTTAGTTTAGCATGAAATTCATACATACTAAGTTGTATTTTCCACAATATTTTTTTTATTTGAATTTTGGACAAACAACCTCTCACAAGAAGGATATTGACTTAATTTGCCACGAGACCAAAGATTTATCTTTGAAATTTTAGAAGGAAAGATTTTATATTTTTTTAATTTTATATGGAAAAATAGAATATAATATAATGTACTTTAGATATAGAAATACGGAATTGTCACATTTTGGAAATATATATAGGCCTTCTGTATATTGCAAAGTTCGACCGCAACATATTTAGAGCCAGAAGAGACGGTACGTACATCTCCAATGACACACAATGTATTTGTACATGTATTATTGTTATTAATTAATTTGATAGAAGTGTATACAGTATGAATTGGGTTTAAATCGATAAAAGTGAAGTTTTTTGCATTTTCAAGATTTCTCAAATTTAGTTGAAAATCAATACAACACGAAAATTAAAATTCTTAGGACCGATAATGGAACGGAATTTATAAATCAAAATTTCTCAAGTTTTTTGAAACAAAAAGGAATTATACATCAAACCACTTGTGTTTATACTCCACAACAAAACGGAGTCTCCGAAAGAAAAAATCGTCACTTACTTGAAGTGACAAGAGCACTTATATTTCAAAATAATGTGCCAAAAAATTATTGGTCAGATGCCGTTCTCACCGCAACTTATTTGATAAATAGGTTGCCAAGTGTAGTCTTAAAAAATAAAAGTCCATTAGAAATTATTTATCAAAGAAAAATAAATGTTAACCATTTAAGAGTTTTTGGATGTACATGCTTTGTACATCAAAATAAACGAGACAAATTAGATTATACTTCTATTAAAACTATCTTTGTAGGTTACTCATCTCAAAAAAAGAGTTATAAATGTTATGATCCTATAAACCAAAAGCTATATATTTCTAGAGATGTAACATTTTTTGAAAATGAGCCATATTTTAAATCAACTAGAGATGAGATTGATAAACAAATTAGCACCAATGATTTTGTCATTCCTATGACTACCAATCAAATTGTTGAGCAAAGAATTGTAGGAAATGAAGAAGAAGAACAAGAAGAAAATGGTGACGAAGATGACAACACTCCTCAAAGTGAAGCCGGGGAAGAATAAATTAAAATATTGAAGAAGAAAATGATAATATTGAAGAAGAAGCTCCACTAAGGAGATCAACTCGCCCCACTCAACCGTCAACAAGGTTACGAGATTTCGTAACTAATTTCGTAACCAATAAGGTTCAATATCCTATTCAAGATTATATTTCATATAAAAATATTTCAAAATATCACTATGCATTTCTTAGTTCAATTTCCAATATAGAAGAACCAAGAAATTTTGAGGAAGCCATAAGCCAACCAGTGTGGTGCAAGGCTATGGAAGAAGAACTTCAAGCCTGAGAAAAAAATAACACATGGACCATTGTACCGTTACCAAAAAATAAAAAACCCGTAGGGTGCAAATGGATTTATAAAATAAAATACCAAAGTAATGGTACTATAGAAAGGTATAAAGCCCGGCTAGTTGCCAAAGGGTATACCCAAACATACGGTATTACCAAGAGACCTTTGCTCCGGTAGCAAAGATGACTACAATAAGAATTTTACTTTCAATAGCGGTAAATAATGGTTGGAGTTTATATCAAATGGATGTAAAAAATGCATTTCATCAAGGAACACTTGAGGAAGAGATTTATATGACTCTACCACCGGGTCATATAAAAGAAAAGAATACTAACCTTGTTTGTAGGTTAAAAAAATCAATTTATGGACTTAAACAATCTCCAAGGGCATGGTATGAAAAACTTTCTCAATATTTATTTTTTCTCGGTTTTAAAGTAAGCCAATCCGATACATCTCTATTCTCAAAACATGAAAATAATGATATTACTGTTATTCTTGTATATGTTGATGATATAATTATAACCGGAAATAATCTTGAAAACATTAGCAATATTAAAAGACATTTAAAAGAAAATTTTGAAATAAAGGATCTTGGTAGATTTAAATATTTTTTAGGAATCGAAATAGCTCATTCTCCCAAAGGACTATTTATTTCACAAAGAAAATACACGATTGATCTTCTAAAAGAAACGGGAAAATTAGGATCAAAACCGGCATCAACACCAATTGATAGTAATTGTAAATTAAATTTCGAAGAGGGAGAACCGTTGGGAGATGTAAACCAATTCCAACGGCTTGTAGGTAAGTTAATTTATCTAACGGTAACTAGGCCGGATATCTCATTTGCGGTAAGTCAAATTAGCAAATTTATGCATTCACCAAGAAAACCACATTTAGATGCTATTCATAGAATTTTGAGATATTTAAAAAAATCACCCGGAAAGGGTATATGGATGAAAAATAATAAATCTAATGAAGTGTGTGGCTATTCCGATGCTGATTGAGCCGGAAGTTTCGATAGAAAATCAACAACCGGCTATTGCACATTTATAGGCGGAAACTTAGTCACATGGAAAAGCAAGAAACAAAATGTCGTGGCGCGATCAAGTGCGAAAGCAGAATATCGCGCCATGGCATCCACCGCAAGTGAGCTCACTTGGATCAAACAATTACTCGAAGAATTGAACTTCAAGATTAATAGACCAATGAAGATGTTTTGCGATAACAATGCGGCGAGGCATATCGCTTCGAATGCGGTGTTTCATGAAAGAACAAAGCATATCGAAGTTGATTGCCACTTTATAAGAGAAAAAGTTTAAGCGAAAGAAATCGAAATTCCTTATGTGAAGAGTCAAGACCAATTAGCCGATATCTTCACAAAAGGCCTCATTCCGAAAGCGTTTGAAAAAATAATAAGCAAGCTAGGATTAATCGACATTTATAATCCTAGCTTGAGGGAGAGTGTTGAAGAATAGAACTAACTAGAAGGATAAACTTGTAAAATAGGAAAAGGGCAAAATAGTAAATTAGGATAATTAGAAATATACCGTTAGAATCTCAACGGTAAATTTAGTCAAGAGATTATAAATACTCATTGTATACAGTTGTAAGAAATAGAAAAAAAGAAATAAAAAACAAATTCCATAAAATATTCAATTCTCATAAAATTTTCAAAAACCTTTCGGGTTTCAAACAATAAATTCAAATTACCATCAAAACTGATTTATTTCATGAGTGATATATTTGCAGTTGTGAAAACCGATCGATGAATTCAAACTCTATGAAAATATACTTGTTGGTTTTGCCCTAGTCAACATGGTTTTTCAATTAATATATGAAAAAAATAAAATAAGTACACTCAAACATCATTACTATTATAAATAATAAAGGAATACCAATAATGCCATAACACAATCCTAAAACAATACGCATTAAAAATAATACATTATCACTTTTTTGAACATGTTCACTATTATTGTAAAATTGACATAGTTTGAAGCTAATTTAATTGGCATTATACAAGAAATAGATTTTGTATTATTAGCCATAATAATAAGACGTTATATTGCATCTCCCAAATAAACCGTGAAAAATAAAAGATGCCATATTTGCTGATCCAAAAGAGATGCTCAAAAATGGAAAAAGAGTGAAAAATATACTAAAAAGTATGATATCATTAACAGTTTGAATTTTTATGCAGATAAAAACAAACCGAAGATCAGAGGAAGAAGAGAATTAAGGTGCTGGAAGCAAGTGGATGAGAAACATGTGGGAAGGTTACGTGAGAAAGTAATTAGTTGGGCACCACATATTCCCTGAACTAAATAAATGCCATATGTCAAACTTTTGCTTAGTCTAAGTGCAACAATAATACATTTAATTAATTTCTCCAATGCTTGTTTAGTACCGAATTTTTTTTTGTTGAGAATCATTTCTCATCGTTCTTAGTTGGCATGTTGACTTTTTTTTTTTTTTTTTTATGTTTTGCTTCTTTTTGTCTTTATGTGATCCTCATTGCGTGGATCCAACCAAATACAAAATTTTGAATTCTTTTATATTTTTTATTGACGTCACATTTTATAATTGATATATATATACAAGGAGGAATCAAAGTTATACCTTTTTTTTTTGACATATTTTGACACCTATTATTTTCAAAGTTCAAATAGTCGATTCAAACTGTTCAACATGATTAATATACTAAAATGTGCTTGGAGATCATATTTTACATTTTTTTTTGAATTTTTTTACTATTTATTAAGATGGTTACAAAATCGTTATTTTCGGACCATTGAAAAACAACAATTTTGTAACCATCTTAATAAATAGTAAAAAAATTCAAAAAAAATGTAAAATTTGATCTCCAAGCACATTTTAGTATATCAATCATGTTGAACAGTTTGGATCGACTATTTGGATTTTGAAATCGCAAAATTAAACTATAAAAAAAAACAATGTCATGATGTGTCAAAAAAAAGGGTGTAATTGGATCCCTCCTCTGTATATATATATATATATTTTTTTCTGACATCGACCCCGCATTTCATAATTGATATTATAATGATGAAAATGACAATAAACCTATATTATCTTCACAGTATATATTTAAAGTTTATGACCTATTAGAACCAAATATCTAATTAAATATATATAGATCAGATAAGAACGGGCAATTGTTTATCTTTTTTTCTAACATATTGTAATTTATTAAATGGCACGATATCTATAATATATGTGAGAACATGTTTCGTTAACTATTTTCAATTATTCACTGTTTTAATTTATCTTTTTCTAACATGTTGTAATATTTATTTAAATTGCACGATATCTATAATGTACGTGAGAACATGTTTCGTTAACTATTTTTAATTATTCACTGTTTAATTTATCTTTTTCTTACTTAAATCGCCATAAAGTGTTCTCTACGATAGAATATGAACATCAAAGAGTATGTATCTATGTTGTCTAATTTGGTTAGCTAATATAGTGTCAAGTAATGAATAAAATGTTTATTTACTAAATTTTTTTTTTTGACAAAGTTTTCTTTACTAAATTCATGATTAGAAAAGAGCTCATATATATTCTGTCATTATACGAACGAAAATATTATATGTTTCTATTCCGACGAATTAAAATACACGCTCGGAGTAACAAAGGATTCAATCAAGCAGTTGGAGTAATGTATTTTTCTTCATTTTATTACATTTTTTGTCTTCATCTAAGACCGCGTTTTGGCAACACCTCCTTTAATTAGCTGGCCTCCTGAATTAAGACTCATGATAGCACATGCATGCATGATACATGTGTATTATTTTTATTTTTTAAAATTAAGATCAAGCAGCGCATTTATGGGCCCTAATTGTCAGAAAGTCAATGATTGTTTCTTTGAAATTGGGAAGCCTATTGCAAGAGAAATTTAGAGAAGTTATGAAGTAGCTATTATAAGAAGGGGAAAATTATTTTCCCATCCAACAACTCTATTAGTACTTACTCATTTTCTATTCTTGTTCAATATACTTATGAACAGCTGGATGCAAATATCTGAAGTACCTCAATTAAATCAACTGGATTAAACAAATGAATAATTGATGAGTAGACCTCCAGATCTGTCATTGAGTTTAACTAATGAATTAAATAAAAATGAGCAGTTGGCAGTGCGCCATTAACTAAATATCAACTGACCAACTGCATTAATTAAACAAATAAAAATTCATCTTAGATCAGCCTTGATGGAGTTGACTAGATAATTTCTAGCACCTCATCTCACAAAATCATGAGATTAAAAATTTCGAGTTTGTATATATTTTTTAAATTTCAAGGAGAAAAATATGTTACCTCAAATTTCCTAACATTAATATCCTACAATTGGAGAGGAGCTTAATCCAAAAAGTTGATGGAGTTCATATTCTCTTACATAGTAACACAAACTCCATTTTTTATTTTGTTCAAATCTGTACCAAATAAAGAATTCAGTCTTGTTGAATTTTCTTTGCCTATATTTTATCTTTTAAAAGAATATTCTTTTTTTTTTAAATTAACAACATTGTATATATTGTCTAAATGTATGCGTTCACAAGTAAATTTGAACTCATGTCCCATGTTTCTGTAGTCTCCACCATGTTTCTCCGCCATTTCTTCCAGTAATATAAAAAATAAACTACATTGTAAACGCAGGCTTTGAAAACTCATGCATTCAGTTTCGAACATTTAGATTTTTTATTTTGTTATATTTATAAAAAAAATCCACAACTTTCAACAGTCGATCTGAACGTATGAGTTTAGAATACTTCCAAGCACATTCTAAAATTATACATAGTTTTTGAGCATTGCTCTGAAATAGGAGTCATGCTCCCATTTATATTAACTATGATTGGTTAATTACATTAATAGCTGTTAAACATTTTAAAACAAAATTAATCAATTTATAAACGAGATACGAAAGATACTAAAATGGAAAACACACTAACATAATTATCCCATAGATTCATCCATTTATGGTCTTTTGATCTTATTCAAAATGAAACTAAAATATTACAAACTTTTACATTGATTGAGTGTCTTTGGATCGGAAAAATATTATAAGGCCAATTGCTCTAAATTTTTAAATACAAATGTAAAAAGAAATTGTAACATATGTGGCACTGAAATTCTCCTTTTTCAAATGTAGGTATCCTGTTTGGATTATTGAAGCAGAAAGAAAAATGGTGATCACATGTATATATATAGTAAATCTAGGGTGTGACGTGCTCACCAAGAGTTTGGTGAGCACAACTTCAAAAATACATCGGATCGGCTTTAAGTGATGAATCCGAACCGTTGAAATCCATGTCCTTTGTGAGTGATGCATATACATGCAAAATTTTGGAAGTTTCGAATTCATTTGCTACGAGGTCAAGCGGTCAAAGTAATGAATATTTTAATAAGTTATTTCATTAGTTGTTTTATATATTCATTTTTCATCATTATTTTGACCGCTTGACCTCGTAGCAAATGAATTTGAAACTTTCAAAATTTTACATGTACATGCATCACTTACGAAGTATATGTATTTCAACTGTTTGAATTCATCATTTGATGCCGATCCAATGTATTTTTAAAGTTGTACTCACCAAACCCTGTTGGTGAGCACGTCACACCCTAGATTTACTCTATATATATCTTCACCAATAATTTTGTGTCTCCCACTTTCCTCATGAAATATTATTACAATATTTTGGTAGCATTATTCAAATCTGAAAAAGTTTTAAATTCCCGAAGTACAGACACATTGCATCAAGTTAAATAACTAAAAAATATGAATAAGACGTGGCTATTTAATTCTGGATCTAAGGTGTATTAATTATTAAAATAAAAAATGTTGACTTGATTATTGTCAATTAAAGTAATCTGATGGCCAATTCATTTATTTCTTAAAACAAACGAAGCACTATTTGTTTTGTTCTCATACCTATATATATATATTCCATTGTCGTTCTTACAGTCACAATAACTCCTAATTAATACACTGAGAGAAACCACCTATTCACCTTATTGTCAATTTCCCACTACACTTTTTATACAAATTAAACAGATGGCTGAGATTATCGTGAACCTTGTTCTTGGCAAGCTGGGCGATGCTGTTATTCAGGAAGCACTTTTTCTCTATGGGGTACGTGACAAGGTCGAGCGGGTTCAACGTGACCTCACTTGGATCCAGTCTTTCTTGAAAGATGCAGATACAAAGCGCCACAAAAATGAAAGGGTAAAAAAATGGGTGAATGAGGTTAAGGAGGTTGGACATTTGATTGAAGATGTGTTAGAGGAGTTTTTGGCGGAGGTCGGTGGAGGTGGACGGGAAGGTCTATCCAACATACTCAAAAGGATAGGCAAGATGCCCATGAAACTGATTGTGAAACACAAAATAGGTAGCGAGATAGACAAAATTCATAAGAGGCTCTGTGAAATCAAAGAAAACAAAGATATTTACGGAATAGAAGGCCTCGAAGAAACCAGTGCGGGGCAGCCTATAAGGCCGTCCGTTCATCCTGACATAGGTGATCAACTAGAGGTTGTCGGCTTTGAAGTTGATAGGAAAACAATTATCGACCAGCTCATTGATGCAAATATTACGAGGCGATCTGTGATCTCGATAGTTGGGGCCGGTGGTTCAGGAAAAAGTACACTCGCGAAAGACATCTACAATAGGTAACTACTGCTCAACAAAATAGCGAGTTTATTATTTTTGAAAATGTGTGTTATATGCATACATGAAAATAAGATATACTGAACATTAATATAAATAGTTTATTTTTTAATTTTTTAACTTCCCCTCACTGAATAACAATGGTTATTTAGGCAGAGAGAAATTACCGAAAATTAGATGTATGATGTTACTTAACATGCTCTTTGAATATAGAACAATTCAATCGTTAGTGCATCTAGCATAGAAATACAATAAATATAAATATTTTGCAGCCTGTGTTGAAATCCATATAGTTCGGTAAATCGTAATATGTGTTTACTTCCAACATGCATGTATATGTGTTCCACGTATACAAATCATCTAATTAATTTATATAATGTATTTAACAGTGCTGATGTTAGATGTTACTTCGCATCTCCATGTGGTTAACTATTTCACAAGAATGCAATTTAATTGATATTTTGATGAAGATGTTAGAGAAGACTCGAACGATACTTGACTGGGAGAGGCAGAATAAGGAAGAAGATTATTTCATTATAGAGCTTAACAAATCTATGAGAGAGAGTAAATATCTGGTTGTATTTGATGATATATGGTCCAGTAATAATGTTTGGATCAAACTTCAGGATGCTCTTCCTGATGCTAATAATGGAAGTCGAGTGTTAATTACTACCAGGTTTGCTTGCATTTCTTTAATCGTAAAATAGTGTTAAATTAATTAATGAGGTGATGACTGACAATAATAAATGTAGATAATTTGAAATTTAAAATCCAACATTAAAGACATAATCTGTACAACCCACATATGATGCAATTAATGAAATACAATAAGGTTAGATGTATTTTACATTATATAAAATTATTTGATATGTCAAGGTTCAAAATTAGCGGTTCTTGTATATCTTCAAACAATTTTTTATTTACAAAAATCTGATTATAGACTATTTATATGGTCCAAGAATATATCTATAAATATATTATCGAGTTTCTAAATTTTGATTGATTTTCGTAGATGTATGTTAAGGTTGTAAAATAACCATTGTAAAATGATTCCCAATAATAAAAAATGATTCTCATATTTTCCGTCTGATTATTTCAGGTTCATTGAGATCTCTGAAATGGCTGATAAAATTTCTAAGCCACATCAGATACAACCCTTAAATGATGAAGATAGCAAACAACTATTGCTGAAGAAAATTTTTCCCAATCGATTTGCAAATGAATGCCCCAATGATTTACTTCCCCTGACAACTCAATTTACCAAAAAGTGCGGTGGATGGCCTTTACCATTGGTGTTGCTTGGCGGAATCTTATCAAGAAAAGAACCTGATTACATTAAATGGGATGAGGTGATGCAAAATATGGATTGGCAAAACATGGGGTCAGGTGTTATATCCACTAGTTATGAGGATTTGCCAACTGTTCTCAAGACCTGCTTCTTGTATTTTGGTGTTTCTCCTGAGGACTACCAAATCAAAGCAAAAGATCTGATTCAGTTATGGATTGCAGAAGGATTCGTACTACAAGATGGGACCAAATTACTTGAGGACATTGCTGAAAGCTATCTAGAGGAAATTGTGCAAAGGTAATTTATATTTATTATCATTAAATTATTTTGTCAACTACAATTACATTTATTTAGTATTTCAATTTTTCTTTTATTAAACATGGTTGGTATTTTATTATATACAATTATACCAAACAATTATCATATATTTGTACCATTAATTAATTTTGCTCCAAATATGTGTATTATGTACTCTAGAAAATCAATGGCAAGGAATTCACTATAAACATGTATTTCCGAAATTTTTTGTTTTTCATGTATATTAATTTGGATTTCTTTCCGAAATTTTTTGTTTCACCTACTCATTGTGAAAATCAAGGGAAATTTTAACAATCTCTAAAAAATCACAAGTAGTTAGATATAATTACAAAAATATGTACTTGTATTCTCAGGATTCATTTGTTTATATATATATATATATATAGGAAGGATCAACTTACACCATTTTTTTGTGACACCAAATTACACCATTCATTTTTAAAGTTTTTAAAGTCCAAACAGTCAATCCAAACGATTCAACATGATTTCCATATTAAAATATGCTTGAAGACCAAAATTTACATTTTTTTTTAATTTTTTTTACTATTTATTAAGTATTTTACAAAATCGTTGCTTTCAGACCATTGAATTTTTGTACCCATCTTAATAAATAGTAAAAAAATTCCAAAAAAAATGTAAAATTTGATCTGAAAGAAAATTTTAATATATCCATCATGTTGAACGATTTGGATCGACTGATTGAACTTTAAAAATGTAGGGTGTAATTCGGTGTCACAAAAAAATGGTTAAATACCATTTAATGTTTAATATAGCACGTAGACAATTTCATTTAATGTTTCATTCAGAGCCTGTCAAATACTATGTTCTTGGAACATGTATCTATGATATTAAAATGACATATCTTGTCAGTGGTCTGTAAAACTTGACCATCTTTTAATCCACATACTAATTTTGTAACGGTAAATTAGTGTTCCTACTAATTATCTCGGTTAAAGACTTTTAAGGATATATATCATCTATATTATGTTTCACAAATTCAATTATTGACTCTAGTCACATAAATGAATGATCCATAAATTCAATAATACTCAAGACAACAAAATGACATTTTATTAAGCAACATTGTTTAAAAACAATTCATAATTTTGATTTATATTTTACTATAAAAAATAATTGAATTCAATGAATTTTAGTTGAAATGAATTATATTTTGAATTATAAATGAATTATATTTTATTGGTTTAAAAATAAAAAATTGAAACAAAAATGAAAAAAGAAACAGAACAAACATAAATGAAAAAACATAAATGAAAAAACATAAAAAAAAAAAACATAAAAAAAAGAAATAACATAAACGAAAAGACAAACAGAAAAAATAAAATAAAACAGAAACGAAAAAAAAAACACAGAAAAAAAACAGTAAAATGTGACGAGAGAAATTGAAAAGAAGAGAAGGCAGAGTATACTTGTCAATTTCACTTTTTAAGTAATTATATAATATGTTAAATAAATTGAAGGGGATAGAAGAAATAATGTTATGTTTTGATGGGAATATTAGATATTATGGTGTTTTCATAGAGAAATTGACTATGTTGAAAGTTTACATGGCATACAAGAAATTTTCTCTAAAAATAATACATTTTAAAAAAGAGAGTTAGATTAATTAAAAAAAATTAGTACCTAAATTTATGGTTAATCCTTCAACATTTAATTATGTACATTCCTGCCACAACGCTCCATCGACAGGCCAAATAGAGATGTACCGACTCAAATAATATATATTTTAGAAACATTTTAATACTCTTTTAGTTGTTTGTAAAATCACCTGATCAAAAGATTGTAGAGACCATTTGAAAATAGTTTATCTAAGAAAGTAGTAAAGAAGTACCCAAAAAAAAAAACTAGAATTTTAAGTACATTTTTATATAGAAATCTAGAATTTTAAGTACATTTTTATATAGAAATCTTGATAAACAGTTCGCATCAACTGTATGGAGATCAAGCATATATAATCTGGTAACCTTACAAAATGAAATTTTGGATCCATAGTATGAACGTATTTGTGCATTGTGAATTAGTACCATAGCGCCTCACTCATAATTTTATATTTGTCAATAAGGATATATATATATATATATATATATATATATCAGTAGCATACAAATTAATTAACCGTAATATATACCCATGGATTTACCGAGAATGGTATGAAAATATAATGAAATAATATTCGGTGGTAATCTGAAAATAAAATGAACAGTTGGCATCAATTGTATGTTATATTTTCTTTAATTTTTTTATATTTTTTTTTTTCATAAGATTTTTATACTTAATGTGCTAGTTATTATTACTGTTAATTTTCTAGCTATAAAATTAATAACTAATTAATATGATAACATTAATAAATTAATTAAAAATGCAATTGACCTCAGGACTTGATTTATACAAATTGAATCGTATATACCTACAATTTTTTTTTTATCTTGTTCAGTTGAGAGCGCGAATAAATCTTACACGATATTTGTGAGAAATTCATGTTTGAAAATTTCGACATAAAATTTGTGAGCCGGCGCCATCAATTGAGAACAAAAATATGAAGTTAAACTTCATTCTTTTTCTATATTTTTATTGCCCGAAAAAGAAGGAAACAAAAAGAAAAAAAGAACAAGAAAATAAAACACACAAAAAAAACTGGTCCGGGTTAAACCCGGACCGCCGACCCTTGTGGGCAAGGATCGTGTTTCAAAAAATTTGCCCGTCCTATCCAGTATCCGCCCTACCTGTGATGCCCATGCCCGAGGTATCTGTGCCTCCGCCCGGGTTTGATCCGGCACTAGCGCCAACTCTAGTTGGGTCTAATTGACTCTGATACCAAAAATAATATAATCAGTATTGAAAATTAAAGTGGTACGGTTGTAGAATGGTTATTTTACAGTCATGTATGCCTCTACGTTTTTCAAAAACTTTGGTAGACATTGTTAAACCTCGTCTCTATACAATGTTTTTCATGTTATATTAATTTGGATTTCTTTCTCAAATTTTTTTTTCACCTACGTACTCATTGTGAAAATCAATGGAAATTTTAACAATCTCTAAAAAATCACAAGTAGTTAAATATTATTACAAAATTATATACTTGTATTCTCAGGATTCATTTGTTCATATATATATATATAAATATTAGTTCAGCATTGAGTATATTAATAATTAATATCCAACTTTTGTGGTAACTAACAGGTGTATGGTGCAAGTCTCAAGCAGATATTGCATTGGTAAAATCAAGTATTGCCATACACACGATCTCCTACGGGACCTAGCCATTCAAAAGGCCAAGGAGAATAATTTTCTGACGGTAGTCACGAAGAATGACACCAAGTTGAGTTGGGGCGCTTGTGCACGTCGTGTTGCGCTTCATGGTATTGGCGATAAGATGATAGCACATGCTTGCACAAAAAATATTCGTTCTTTGATAAATTTCGAAGATGTACCAAATTTCAATAGGTTTGGAATGCTACGAGTTTTACACATGAGTACAGTACCGGTCGAATTTTTAAATGGGCTTGAACACCGTAATTGTTTGAAGAGCTTGACCGCCCTAACGGCCTTAAAGTACTTCAGCCTTAATGGTCCTCTGCACCGTTTTTTTATACAGTGCAGCTTTCCCACTGTTAGGTTTTTTAAGGGATCTCCTTTTACTTATATGAAGAATCTTCAAACAATGAGTATATGGTTTTGTAAAAGTCACGGTGAGTTGCCCCTGTCCTTTTGGGGTAACAAACAGTTAAGGCACATCAACCTCAAATGGTGTTCGAAGTGTGAAGCAACTCCAGAGGGACCACCATCAGGAGCAGACTTGCAAAGTTTACAGACCTTAAGAGGGGTGAGAGCTAGGCAAGACTGGGTTTCACAACTGCCTAATATTCCCAATATTCGTAAGTTGAAAATTGATATACCTGCAGATGTTGCACATGAACCATTGATCAATTTGTTAAGCAATCTAAATCATCTGAGTTCTTTGATTTTAGAAATGTCATGGAACAACCCATTGACATTTCCAGATTGCATCTCAGCCTTCAGAAACCACAACCGTTTGCACTCATTCACCCTGACGTGCGGCAAATGGCCCAAGAAAGAAGTTGGTGACTGTACCATGTTCCCACCCCATCTCGTTAAGCTAATACTTTATAGAATTGAGTTTGAGGAAGACCCGATGCCCCAACTAGAGAAGTTGCCAAACCTCAGAGTACTCACTCTACGGTGGTCATCCATGAAAGCAGCTGATGGAAAACAGATAATATGCTCCAGGGGAGGTTTTGGTCGCTTGCAACGATTGGTACTTGATGTAAAGTATTTGGAGGAATGGAAAATAGAGGAGGGTGCTATACCCATCCTCAACCGACTCAAACTGGATTCCAGGGATTTGCAGATAGTACCTGACTTGCAATATCTGGTCAACCTTCAAGAGTTGACTGTATTTGCTTCGGATGAGGTCAAGTCCAGGCTGGAAGGCGAAGACCAATGGAAAATAAAGCATATTCCCTCTGTACAAATATATTGAAATTTTCCTGATCCCAGTTCATTTATTTATTCATTACAGTTGGTTTGCTTCATATGCTATTTTATTTGAACTTGTATAATTTTTGGTGTTATGTACTGCTTCAATTGACATGTACTATCATTTCATCTTGTATATACGACATGTTCCATACATTTTTCTTTTAATTTCCACTTATAGAACTATTCAAGGACATTTCCTGAATTATTGTGATAACCCCAACTTAAAATTTATTTAATTTATTATAATCCATAATAAAGCAAAATATTTTAAATTAAATAGAATAGGAAAAAAAATTAAAAATATGAGGAATTATGAATTATTTGTAATTAAAACACAAAATAAATAAAGTTTTAAAACATCCAGCTAAAAAATATATATAAGTTAATTAAACATAAATGAACTAGCAGTAAAGATGCAACATTAATTGTGAAAATTTTGGACAGATTAATTTAATCTAACACATCGGACAAAATCAATTAAGATGAACACAATAGCAAAATCAACATTAAGATGAACACAATAGCAAAATCAATTAAGATGAAAATAGTTTGACACTTTCCTGATCCCAGTTCATTTATTTATTCATTATAGTTGGTTTGCTTCTTATACTATTTTATTTGAACTTGTATACTTTTTGGTGCTATGTACTGCTTCAATTGACATGTATTATTATTTCAGCTTGTATATATATACGGAACGTTCCATACGTTTTTCTTTTAAGGACATTTCCTGGATTATTGTGATAACCCCAACTTGAAATTTATTTAATATATTATAATTTTTAATAGAGCAAAATATTTTAAATTAAAATAGAATTGAAAAAACAATTTTAAAAAATGAGGAATTATGAATTATTTGTAATTAAAAAAATTTAAAACATCAAGCTAAAAATATATATATAAGTTAATTAAATATAAATGAACTAGCAGTGAAGATGCAATATTAATTGTAAAAATTTTGGACAGATTAATTTAATCTAATTACATCGAAAAAAATCAATTAAGATGAACACAATAGCAAAATTATTAGATTAACGCCAAGTCATTAGTGCTACATTGAAAATTTATTTGATACTAACATTGATAAGTCCGAAATTATTCTAAAAAAGTTTTAATTGTTTTACGAACTATCAATAATTTATATAATATGATTTTCTAACACAGGAAATCTATTCAAGACCTTATTTAATTTTACACTTAAAATCTAAAATTGAGAATGAGAGGCTGACAAGTGGGGTCTGTCAGAACCAATAGCACACAAATCTTATTGAACTCTGTTTAGCTAATTCAACTAATCTGAACCCGGTCAAAGGCTTTTTTCTAAGGTTGGAAGTATCAACTCCAACATATAAACATATATAGTTATTTACAAAGAACTTCCATTTTGCTCTGTTAAATTCTCAGCCCTACCGACACCTCTACCTCCGATCGCAAAGCAATGAGGTAAGAAAAAGAACTTCCTTTTTGCTCTGTTATGACTCCCATAAGCGCAAAGCAATCAGGTAAAAAGAATTATTTTTCTTAATTTTAAATTTTAAAACTAATTAAGATAAAGAAATAAAATTATTATGGTCCGGTGCAATGTAACACTTGTCGCATCAATCAATCCCAAATTCCTTACAAGGGACTCCTAAAGCCCAAATTCCTTGCAAGGCCCACAACAAGGTAAATTATTTAAAAGCACCAATTTCAGCTTCATACAGCGCACGAACCATCCGTACCTCTGCTTTAATTCTATAGTCAGTGCGTTGCATGAAGCCAAACCTGGTCTATTAAATTATCAACAATACCGATATCTCCATCTCCGATCACAAAGCAATCAGGTAAGAAAAAGAACTTCCCTTTTGCGCTGTTATGATTCCCATGAGCGCAAAGCTAAAGCAACCCATGAAGAGGTCAAGCAAATCAGAAGAGGTTGTAAGTGGGGATGCGAGTAAAGTCACTTGCATTGAAGCAGATGCGAGTGAAGATAAAGGATGTAGGCAGAGAATGGAGGATGCTTGGGTTTTGTTTCCGGATACAAGTTTGGAAAATTCTACAAATTTAAGGTACCTTTTTGTGAAATTTATGATTGATAAGAACTCTTTGGTGATAAAATCAGGGGGAAAATTCCATGTATACCCCTCAAAAAATTCAAAAATATGAGGATATATATATTTTTAATAAAAGGTAAAATGAGATCTTTTTTGTGAGAATTTTTATTTCAATATCAATAAAATAATGTTGGGAGAATTTCACATATATATATTCCTAAAAAACTTCAAAATTATTTATGTCCCCTCTGAATTTCGAGATTACGCATTTTCCCTCTAAATTTCCAAAACTCACAAATTACTCATTTTATTATTATTTTTATTAAAATTCATTTTAAATTTATGAAATATCCCTTTTACCCTTTATTACAAGCATAAAAAATTTGTAGCTTGTTTGATAAAATATGTCGGTCTTATATTTGATTGGCTTTTAAGGGACAAATAGGTATTTTTATAAAGGGTGATAGATCCGCATGATTTGGAACAATTTGGTAACTTGTAGTACCTTTTGGTGAGATTGACGATTTTAGTTTCAATAAAGAAATGGTAGTTGTTCTTAGATTTATAAGAACTCTCTTTGGTGATAAAATCATGGGGAAATTTCATGTATACCCCTCAAAAACCTCAAAATCATGGAAATATTTTTTATTTTTTAATAAAGAGTAAAATGTGTGTTTTATATAGAGCTGCAAACGAATCGAACTGAATCGAAATTATCACAGTTTTAATTTAGTTTTAATTAATTTCGAACTAAGTTTGGTTTGAATTTATTTCGAATCTTTAATGAACTTTTTTACGACAAGAAAAAGTAATTGTAGTTGCCGAGAGCGAGACATGAAAGTCGTCTAGGGTTTCAGAACTGAGAACAAGAGTTACGACTTACGAGTTATGACTTATGGCTGGGCGGCCTTATGATTTAACTTTTAGGGGGAATTTCACGTATACCCCTCAAAAACTTCAAAATTACATATTTCCCCCTCTAAATTTTAAAATTACATATTTTCCCCTCTAAACTTAAAAAACTCACATATTTACCCATTTTATTATATTTTATATTAAAACACATTCTAAATTCATAAAATACCCATTTTGCCCTTTATTAAAAATCATAAAACATCCATCTCACTCCAATTTCAATATGAAAGGTTCCTCTAACGTCTGAATTGCTTTAAGATCTGTGTGTGCTACGTCAACATGAATCTTGAAGCGAACACACACGAATATTGAAGCAACGTGCACAGATATTGATGCGATACATGCATATTAAAATTGCTTTAAGATCCGTGCACATTACATCAGCACGAATCTTGAAGCAAACACGCACATATCTTATTGCGCTGCAGACAGATCGGACGGTAGAGGAACCCTTCAGATTCAAATTTGAGTTTAACGTGGGGTTTTATAGTTTTAATAAAAGGTAAAATGGGTATTTTATGAATTTAGAATGTGTTTTAATATAAAATATAATAAAATAGAAAAATATGTGAGTTTTTGAAGTTTGGAGGGGGAAATATGTAATTTCAAAATTTAGAGGGAGAAATTTGTAATTTTGAAGTTTTTGAGGGGTATACATGAAATTCCCCCTAACTTTTAAGTCATTAGAGAACATAAGTCATCAACAGAGATCAATTGTTTAAGTTACTTTGAGATTCAAACTAGAATAGTTTGCGAACCTATTTCGAACGAACCAGGTCCGTGAGTTTGGTTTGAATTAATTTCGAACTATTTCGAATCAAATCACGAACTACGAATTTTTTGTGCAGCCCTAGTTTTATACATTTAAAATGAGTTTTAATAGAAATGATAATAAATTGGGTGAATTTTTTTTTTTTAATTTAGAGGGGTAAATATGATATTGTGACTTTTGGAGAGGAAAATATGTAATTTTGAGGTTTTTGATGGGGATATATGAAATCCACCCTAAAATCATAATAAAAATTATTTCATAAAATTGGGTAAGTTTGTGTACTTGTTTCCTTTTCTAATTGTTAAAAATTTGTGGTACCTTTGTTTGAGATTTACAGTCCCAAAAGAATATGTTAGTTGTTCTTATATAGTGAATAGAACTGTAAACTATTGATTCTAGTTTGGTACCTTTTGTGAGATTTATGATTTCAATTTTGAAAAACTGTTACTTCTTACATTGATAAGATCTCTCTTTTGGTGATAAAATCGTAACTGAAAGTAATTCATGAAAATAGAATTGTTAACTGTTGATTCTAGTTTGGTACTTGTTGTTTGCTATATTATTAAAAACAAGAGAAAACTTAAATTGGTTGAATATTTCAGTAATGCTAATGCTAGTTTGGAACACTCGGGAAATTTGCGGTACCTTTTTTGTGAGATTTATGATTTTAGTTTCAATAAAATGTTAGTTGTTCTTACATTGATAAGAACTATCTGTGGTGATAAAATCGTAATAAAAGGTACTTACATAATAAAATAGAACTGTAAACTGTTGATTCGTCTTTGGAACATTCTGTAAATTTGTGGTACCTTTTTTGTAAAACCTATGATTTTAGTTTCAAAAAAATACTGTTAGTTATTCTTACATTGACAAGAACTCTCGTTGGTGATAAAATCATAATAAAATATACTTAAATAAAAAATAGAATTGTAAACTGTTGATTATAGTTCGGAAGATTCTTGAAAAAAAAAAGAAGCTATTAGTTGTTCTTACAAAAACTCTATTTTATGATATAGTAATAAAAGGTACTTACATAAAAGATAGAACTATAAAATGTTAAACCAATAGAAAACGAAAATTGGTTGAATATTTCTAACGATTTTTTCTTCTCTTATAATTGTTGAATTTAAGATGAGCACATTTTGCAATATATGATGGACATGGGGGCCGCTTGGCATCAGAGGTCGCGCAAAAGAACTTACATGCAAATGTACTTGCAGCAGGATTACCATGTGAGTTGGTTTGTTGCCCTTTTTTTTTACTTTTGAAATTTACAAAACAAACCCTGTAATTTGAAAGAATTTCACTTTATCTAATATATATTTCCATTTTGAAAATCCGTTTCAACCGACCGAACACTCAACATGATCTCCATATTGAAATATGATTGGAGACCAAATTTTACATTTTTTAGAATTTTTTTACTATTTATTAAGCCAATTTGAAAATTGTTAATCCGATGGTCCGAAAATTTTTAGTGTTTTTTTACTATTCATAATGGATCAGTGATTTTCAAAGTGACTTAATAAATAGTAAAAAAAAATCTAAAAAATGTAACATTTGGTCTCCAAGCACATTTCAATATAGAGAATATGTTGAGCGGTTCAGATCGGCTATTTGAACTTTGGAAATGAAGATATAGCGTGGAGTACAAACGTGTTTTACTTCATGAAGCACCATCGACAACCTAATATATTCATTTCCAAATAGTGCTTCATGGAGTAAAACACGTTTGTACAGATGTGAAGGTACTTGAAGAGACAACCTTCTCTCTTTTGCCCCCTTTGATTTTTTGTATTTTCATTTTAGTCATAATCTGTAAACAATTTAAATTAATTTTTTTTATGTAGGATTCTGGAGAACGGATGTGTCTCTACTTAAAAGAGAGTGAAAGAGGTTACTAATATTTCTTTTTCGTTCATACATAATTTCATACAAGGATATTAATTGAAATTTTAATGCACAAATTTGTTAAATTTTTGAAATAATTTGTTGTATAAATTTCAGAAAACTGGCAAGATGGTGCAACAGCTATTTCACCCTATCTCCAGCTTCTAAATTTTCATTTTAGATCCTCAAATATAATTCCATAACAGAACTACCTTATGTGTTGACGAATACTGTAGGTTTGAGATTTTTAATAATTTACAATTTTTATATCTTAATACATTATCTCTCGCTTTCTATTTTTCAGTGAGATTGTGGTATTATGCATGGCATGGATTGTTTTGTACTATGGATCAATATTTTCATTTTCAAAATTCAAACAATTAATATGAACCGTTCCACATAATCTTCATATAAAAATATACTTGTAGATCAAATATTACATTTTTTAGAATTTTTTAACTATTTTTGTAGAAAATCATTTGATCTATAAGACTGATCTAGACCATTCAAAATAAGTGATTTTCTACCTAATATGGATCCATAATATGCATATTACCATAGCCTCACTCATATATTTTATTTTTATATATCATTCATTGAATTCCATGTTCTACGTCTCATTACCGAAATTTTTATTAATATACAAAAGAAATAATAAATTTAACAATCTATACAATTTTTTTATAAAATTCGAAATCTATCGAAACCGATGATATTGTTATTGGTTTCAAAAGCTAGAACCGATGACAATGTCGCCGGTTTCAGCCAAGCACGATTTTTGATGTAGAATGCATACCTGTTGAGGTGAGAATTATAGCAAATTAAAACACTGTTTGTTAATGATTACAAAGTTGCGGAAATCTTTTCTTAAATTTTTATTTTTTTCAGCTAAGCATGATTTTTGATACAGAATGCACATTTTTTATGCGAGAATTATATCAAATTAAAACAATGAATGACTAAGATTAAAACACTGTTTGGTAATGATTACAAAGTTGCGGAAAACTTTTCTTAAATTTTTATTTTTTGAGCCAAGCACAATTTTTGATGCAGAATGCACGATTTTTTATACGAGAATTATATTAGATTAAAATAACAAACGACTCAAATTAAAACACTGTTTTGGTAATGATTACATAGTTGTGGAAAACTTTTCTTAAATTTTTATTTTTTCAAAAATAGAAAAAACATAATATTTTCTGTATTTACCTAGAAGTTAGTTTTGAACCGGGATCAATAATTCAGATTCAAAGAGTTTTTATTTTTTTTTTCTAATAACACACAAAGAAATATTTTAATTTTCTTACAGTCACGAAAATTCGATCTAAAAAATATTGATTCGGATTATTTGTTTAAGTCTTTCTAATAAATCAAATTATATGTGATTCTATCTAATTTCAAAAAAATATATAAAAAAAATTCTAATTAAATAAAATAATTTAATGAAAAATTGTTTTAAATTAAATTTGGATGTATTGGGGCAACAATGTTATCAGTTCTAGTTTCAGAAACCGTTCTGGGATGGGTGACATTCTCAGCGGTTTTAATTTTCTGTGACCGACGAGTTTGTGGTCGTGTTTGATCTTTTGAAACCGATTATACTGTAATCAGTTTGGGTACTTTTCAATTTTTTTTTATAAAAGTTATACAGATTGTTAAATTAATTTATTAATTTGTATATTAATAAAAAATTCGGGTCACATTAAATGCAGGTGGTAGTTGCGATTTGCAAATATTGGAGATGCAAAAGCAGTATTGGCACGTGCCTCTAGTTCTCTACTACTACCGAAGGAGAAACCACGTGTTCTGACAAGAGATTTCAATTAAATACTGTATATATTGAGCAGATGGATTATGGATATGCAAATATGAGATCTGACTCAATCAAATCAACTGATTTGAAAAAATGAATTGAGTCGACATCGAAATATTCCTTTCGAATTAAATACAATTAATGTAACCCCCGAGATTTCAATTAAATCTGACCAAATTAATTATGTGAGCAATTTTCAGTGTGTGTATATAGAGATTGGCTAAGTTCAAAACGTTTGTTTCTGGCCTCAGAAACAAACGATTCAGTTCTTCAATTTTTAAAGTTCGAATAGTCGATCCAAACAGACAGATGTTTAATCTATATTAAAATGTGTTTGGAGACCAAATTTTACATTTTTTGAAATTTTTTTACTATTTATTAAGATGGTTTGAAAATCGTTGTTTTTATTAAAATTCTGCACCATTGAAAAACAGCGATTTTGAAATCTATTTAATAAATAGTAAAAAAATTCCAAAAAATATAATTAATTATATTAAGATTAAACACTTATCTATTTTAATATTTATATTTGAAGCGAAAATATGTAATTAATTTTTATAAGGGTAGATATATTATGTAATTTAGAATTATAAAATATAATATTATTTTAGAGACAAACATACGCTAATTGTGAAATTTTGAAATACATACATGAAATTGTTAATTATGAAATATACTTGTGTTCTCATAACATACCAAGAACAATTATGAGAAGTTAATTATAGCTTAGCTAGCTTAATTAATTCAACATCCAACAACTCTCTAATTAGTGAGAACTGAAAACTAGTTTTGGTTTAGTGGCTAAAGCACATGCATGTTCTAAGAGGTCATGAGTTCGAAATTCAAATAGAAAAAATTATTTATTATAATAACAGAGGTATTAAATAGTTTGGTGGCTTGACTTTTAACCTTCACTCAAAACAACTCTATAATTAGTTAGTTATTTCCTATTTTTATTTATCGTAGATATGAACAGCTGATTGCTGATAGATCTGAAGTCGATTGAATAAAATGAATTATACAAATGAATGTGGTAGCTAGACCTCGATATCTGCCTTTGAATTTGACTTATATATGAAATAAGTACAAATGAGCAGCTGGAAGTGCACCAGCGCCACATACTAAATATCAAACTTTATTAATTAAACAAAATAAAATGAATACATCCCAGATCGCGTGCCTCGGGTTTTGGCTTACTATTTATTCGAAATATTCCCTCCGTGTTAATGAAGTTATAATACATTATAAACATACATTATTATATAAAAAAATGAAATAAAAAAGTTCCTCATGTAACACACTATTCCAATTTCACAACAAGGTGTACCCAGTGCTAAACATTGGTGCTGTGACGGCTGGTATGGTACAATGTATGGTGATGATATACCCTCTAGAATTATTACAATCCTGTCAAAATAAATCTAAATTTAAAAAAAAAAAAAAGGCTCATATCAAAATTGGAAGTAAGAAGAAATTTATGTCAAAATCAAAATGACCTTATGAAATACTAATGAGACTAAATCATATTCGCTTGAGTCTGGTACAGAAATCCAGATAGACCTTACCATATCATTCAAGATCTGTTCCCATATCATTAAAAAATTGCATGTGGTTGATTTTTGTTTAAAAAAAAAAAATCGAGAAACACTAATTAGACTTTTTAGTTTTTACATTAAGGTTCATCATTAGACTTTTTAATTTTTACATAAACCATTAGTGTATTATAGCATTGTTTACTGCTTTGTTCCAGGATTGCCTACAGAAAAAAGAGAGAGAAAAAAAAAAACCTTATCGTTTGTACTATGTCTTCGAGTATATTAAAGTAATTTGTACATTATAAAGTGCAACCCATACTGAGGTCATTGTATTAACTGTTGTGTGAAGTTCATATTTGTACCAACTAGTACCAATACGTTGGGGTACCGCAATATGGATCTGAGCCTGTCTCCAGTCTCGGCGGTGCAGTAAAGTCTAGAGGGATTCCAGATAATTGCATTATCCATGAACATATAAAGTAGAAGTCACAACTAGCAAGCAAATATCAGGATTTTAACGGTGTCAGATTTAAACAGTAAGTCGCATCCAGGTTTTAAGTTATAGTATACATAATCATCCAAATTACGCAAAGCAACATACCATCTGATGATATCAAATGCATATGCATGATATATGTGTATTATTCTCTAGGCGGCAACGAGAGAATCAGTTTTTGGTCTAGTGGCAAAGACAATGTCTTCTGTGTGGGAGGTCGCAGATTTGAAATCTGAATAAAATAATTCTATATGTAAATTAAGTAGTTGGGTGTCTTGAACTCCAACCTTTACTAAAAAAAAATAGGGGCAATGTGGTTCATACTTTGGCAATTGGCATTATGAAAATGTCACTGTGGTTCATGCTTTGGCATTATGAAAATGTTAATGTGGTTTATGCTTTGGCATTATGAAATCTTGCAAGAACAATTAAGAGAAGTTATGAAGTAGCTTAATTAATTAATCCGTGAGAAGGAAAAAATTATTTCACCATTCGACAATAAGTATGCAGATAGATCTGAACTCGATTAAATCAATTGAATTTTACAAATCATGAATTGTGTAGACTAGAGATCTGTCTTTGAGTTAGAGTAATAAACTAAAGAATACGTACAAATCACTACAGCAGATCGGCTTATCTGCGACCGGCCAAATCGGTCGCAGATGACAGAGGCGCCGGTCGCAGATGGAAAAAATCGGTCTCAGATAACAAAATCGGTCGCAGTTGCTCCGTCACTGATGACCCCCATGATGACATCACCGGTCGCAGATGATGACGTCACCGGTCACAGATAACCCTTCAGCGACCGATCAAAATCCGTCCCTGATACCAGGTGATGACGTGGCTGAACTTTATCAGTGACCGCTTTAATCGGTCACTGATGTATAAAAATCGGTCGCAGAAGTTTTTTTTTTTTTTTAGTAATTTTTCTGTTTTTTTCTTTTTCTTTTCACCAATCGGTACGAATTGTACCAAACGACAGAACCCATTATGTTTGTCTATTTCTCCCCAGCCCATTCGTGACGAATCGTATCAAACAATTAATTCACAAGCAATTCAAATATAGTAACGTACCAAGCAATTTAACAAATTTAAAAGTAATTCAGAAGCAATTCAACAAATTCAACAACATATAAAACACATACCAACTACATAGAAAACATCAAAATATCTAGAATAAGTCATCGCCGGACCAGTCATCTCCATCATCATTTTGAGCATCGGGGATCGATGCATGATGCGAGCTAGAGCCTCCCTGTGATTTGCGGCTCTACTTAGTGTTCTTATTTTGTTGATTCTCTTAATAGATTCAAAGGTACACAAAAATTGAATTTCGTACCTGATGAGATGGAGAACGTCCCATGCTACGCCTAATCTCATCCATGAATTGGGTCATCTGTGGTTGAAGCACGCTCAACACCTGACCAGATATCGCATTTATGTCTTCTTGCCTTAGAGGAGGCGGTGCCGAAGAATACGACTGCAATTGCGACTGTGATCTCGATTGCGAAGAAGTCTGGGACCCACCTGGACGATACATCGATCTCGTCTTTCCTGAAACATTAAAAATAAGATAATTAAACAATTCAATTAAACAAAATTAACCTAAGCAATTCAATTAGACAAAATTAACCTAAGCAATTCAATTAGACAAAATTAACCTAAGCAATTCAATTAAACAAAATTAACCTAAGCAATTCAATTAGACAAAATTTACCTAAGCAATTCGATTAGACAAAACTTACCGAAGCAATTCAAAACGGGAAAACGATTTTTCAAAGGGAAGCTATAAAGCCGCCAGAAGGTAAGATATAGCAATTTTATTCAATTTTTATTGAAAAAAAAATGTTGTAACCTCAAAGTTCATTTTTATTTCAAGTGGCTCTCCTACGCAAAAAATTCCACAAAACAGAAAAAACGCGACAAAACAGAAAAAAAAAAAAAAAAAAAAGCAAAACAGAAAAAAAAACAGAAAATCGGAACAGAATAAAAACAAAAAAAACGCGACAAAACAGAATAAATTTGGCGTTTCTCTCTGCCTCTCCTACGCAAAACAGAAAAAAAAAATCGGAACAGAATAAAAACAAAAAAACAGCGAAAAAAAGAAATCGGAACTGAAAAAAATATATATATATATATATAAAAAATTTAACTTATAAAACTGAAAAAAATGCAAATCAGAGGCGTTTTCTGCTGAGATTTGGCATTTCTATGATCTTACAAAAATTTGGTGCGGTTCTACACTTATTATAGTAAAAAATGAGGTAAAAAAAACGTAGAGAGAGACAGAGAGAAATTACTGAGAGAGAGGTGGAGCAGACCGTCGGGCAGCCACGGGGCGACACCGGCGTCGGGCTGCACAGGGGGCGACACCGGCGGCAGCTTCTGGTTCGCGCGCAGAGGAAGGCGGAGACACCGGCAGCAGCAGCTTCTGGTTTCGCTGAAGAGTTTTCACCAGCAGCAGCTTCTAGCTGAAGCTGCTGGTTTCGCGCGAGAGAGGCGATTTGGGGCAAAACGCTATTAATTCTAAACCTAAAGACGCGACAGAGGCACGAGAGGATGGGTTCGCGCGCAGATTTTGGTGAAAACTCTTCAGCGACCGATGCCGATCGGTCACAGATGAAGTTTTCGCCGGTCTCTGATGGGTTTGTCTCCGTTGCGTTTTGTTTTATTATTTTTTTATTTTTAAAAAAGACCTTCTGCGACCGATTGCTGCGCTGGTCACAGATATTGGTCGCTGAAGTATAAATTTGTTGTAGTGAATTAATAGCAGTTGGCAGTGCGCCATAAACTAAATGCATTAAACAAAATAAAATTGATGTACACCTAACTTAGATCTTTTGTCGTACGTGCAGCATGCGTGCATGCAGTAGTGTACAAATGAGTGGATTCTAAAAAGGGTTCATTGAGAAACTTGCAGTAAAATTTGAAATTTTAAAAGGATATATATATATTAGAAGTTTTATATTTTATATGCATAGATATAATATAATGTACTTGGAGACAAAAATATGGAATACCGGATTTTGGATGTATGGATTTATGTGTGTGTATATATAGTGTATATCTAGAGAGAAGTTGGCTAAGAATAAAATTGGATATATATAGTACTATCAATTTGTTTTTGTAATTTTAAAGTTTACATAGTTGATTTGAAGTGCTCATTGTGTTCTCCATATTAAAATGTAATTGGAGTTTTGGAGACAAAAAAAAAAATTACATTTTTTTATTTTTTACTATTCCTTTATGATTTTTTTTTTTAAATCACTGTTTTTTCCACTTGAATGTTTCGGATTGATGTTTTGATCTTTGAAATTGAAGATATAGTCGTGAAGCAAAACACTTCACACTTGCATTATTTTAACCAATTTAGGGCTGGATGAAACCTTAATTAGTTTAAATAAGATCACAAAATAAACCTTCACGATTAGAAAACATATCATGCATTATTCTCAGGGTGACCCCTATAACCCTATTAAAAAAAAATCAATTCGATCTCCACAGTCAATATGCATGAGTTGTGTAAATTTGTTTGATCAGTTGGTGTCCAAGCGAACTATATATGTTGATTATAGAGATGTCCTGCGTTAAATTACTGATGTAAATGTCTAATCAATCGTCGTTGTCAGATCCAAGATTGCCTACAGAAAAAAGAAAAAAGAAAAAAAACTTATTGTTTGTTTGTACTATGTCTTCGAGTATATCAAAGTAATTTGTACATTATAAGGTACAAACCATACTGAGATCATTGTATTAACTGTTGTGTGAAGTTTATGTTTGTAATTGTACTAACTGGTACCAATATGTCAGGATACCGTAATATGGATCTGAGCATGTCTCCAGTATCGGCGGTGCAGTGAAGTGTAGAGTGATTCCAGATAATTGCATTATCCATGAACATATAAAGTAGAAGTCACAACTAGCAAGCAAATACCAGGATATTAACAGTGTCAGATTTAAACAGTAAGTCGCATTCAGGTTTTAAGTTATAGTATACATAATCATCCAAATTACGCAAAGCAACATCGCATCTGAAGATAGCACATGCATATGCATGATATTAAGTATTTTACAAAACCTAGTCAAATTTAGACTATTAAATTTTGTACCCATTTTAATAAATAGTAAAAAAAATTCAAAATAATGTAAAATTTGATCTGGAAGCATATTTTATTTAAATAATCATGTTGAACGGTTTGGATTGACGATTTGAATTTTGAAAATAAAAAAAAACTGTTGTTGTAACTCAAATTTGTTGTAATTTGATCCCTCCTCGTACTGTTATCTCTTGTTTTATGTGAACTTCAACAAAAAGACTACTCAATATCTTGTCCACTTTATAACAATTGCTTTGCTTTATTTACCAAAAATCATTTTTCGAAAAGCATCAATATACATGTTTCTAAAACAAATACCAGTAGACTGAATTTTGTATGAGATTGTTTGCTTATTATATAGTATAACTTTACTGGGGAAATGATATTTGATTAAAACTATTATAAAAAAAATTATAGGCCTAATAAAATCCAACTCATGATATGGAAATGATATTTGTGTCTAAACCTATCTGTCAAAGAATTCAGAAAAGAAAGCTAATAAGAGATTCTAACCATGGAAGAATGGTGAGAATGGTCTTGTATGAGACAATGGCCCAGAAGGAAGCTTTCGGTGTCGCTCATTATGCCCTGCCATGCGACGTCGACAACTGCGCTTGTCTTGGTCAAATTCTGATAGCAAGTGGAACCAAACATAACGAAACAAAGGAAAAACAAGTATTATTTATTATGTTCTAATAGGATGTTTGGCACAATCCTGCAGAACAGCAGAATAGAACGATAACAAAGGAAATAAATACTATTTATTATGTTTTAATATGACAGTAGGTACGTACAATTTAAATATATATGATAGAGTTGTGATAATGGAAACCATTGGTGCCACTCTTAATTTTACTGCAAGATTTCAACTTAAAAAAACCAGGTGTATGCATTATATTTATCATTATTCTGTGTATGTTTGGCATTTTGACTTTTTAACTTTGTGAGAAAGCCATTGTTCAGGATACAAAAGTATCAATGATTTCAAAATTGTTAAGCTAGCAATCAATCTACAGAAGTATGAATGATTTGTACAATCAAATCTATACTAAAACTAAGCCCAGTATACTCATTTGCACGGATTTACCCTTTGTAGCCATTTACTCTGTATATTTTACAGTCCGTACCAGTATCACACTTTTTAATGGGTGACAATTAGCACATGCTTATAAACAATATTGGTTTGCCTATAAATATCAAGCTCTCTCCTCCTTTCCTTTAAAGCACTCCCTAGAAAGCAAATTTTCTCAGAGAGAGAAAACAAGAATCTAGAGAGATGACAAAGGTTATACTGAAGAACTATGTGACTGGGAAGGCAAAGGAGAGTGACATGGAGGTGGTACCAACGGAGGCCGTCGAATTGAAGGTGCCGGAGGGATCGAAAGATGTGATTGTGTTGAAAAACCTCTACCTCTCCTGTGACCCTTACATGCGGAGCCGCATGACTAAGCACGACAAGCCACCCGATTTTCCCAACTTCGTACCCGGTGAGGTGTGTATTTATCCAACTAAATTAAAACATTTCAAGGGATAATTTTGTTACTTTTGTTCCTGCAATTGCTGGTATATATCTCTTTTGCAATTTCTAGATAAATTAAAACGCAAGTAATTTGAACTATCATCCGCTGAATTTGAAATAAAGTCTTCTTCTAATTATACCAGCCTAATAATTATTTTTTGGTTCGATCTTCTAATACTTATAGTTCACAGTGAACTTTATTGGTTCATATCTTTTCAGTTGAGTTGGTAAGGATCGAACCACTTCATATTTGATGAATTGATGTCTTCTCTCATGTAATTTTTCTTGAGCGCACAAAATGTGTTCGATGAAATGCCGAGTTGAACCTCGTGTCCAGTAATATTCCCTAACTTCACCTGGGACAGAATAACTAAGATTTTTTATGTTAGAAGCAAATTGACTCTTTGGATAGCAAGTACATAACCATGTATTATCAAATTAATCACTTTTCACTTATTAAGTAATTATTATTCCTTTTTTTTAAATAAAGACAAATGGACTGTTTCATTGATATGAAACCATAGAAGAAAAAATCGTAATCAGAATCGGAATCAGTCTTTTGATCAAGGGATTCGAATTGGGTGAATTGGTTGGAATAGGCTGAATCGAATCGGAAACTCGGACTTTTTTGTCAGATGTTCGTTTTATATTAAAAAAATAGAAAAAAATAAATTTGTCACAATTTCTGTTTAGACAAATAATTACAATTAAATTATTCACTAATACAATATAATTTTGACCGATTCAACTCAATTCAACTCAACAGTAAAGTATGTTGAATTCCCTTCAATCCTTCTCCAATCATTCGTCCCCTTCAATCCTCTCCGGTTACGTTCTGCACTGTAGTTCTCCATTTCGGATGACACTTAGCCCACCTGTCATTGCCTCTTCAGATTTTTTTACTCAACTGGGCCTAAAGGATCAACGATTCAACCTTAAGTTCCTTTTCTATTCTATTTAGCCCAACAGGTAAGCCCGAGTCTGACCGATAAAAAAAAAATTCAACATAATTCTTCCCCAAATCTGAGAACGCGTATCCTCCGCATTAACTCAGAAGAGAATCTTTTGAGTTATGAATTTCAACCGTCTGATTTTAAACGAAATCAATCCAGCTCCTGCTTATGATATAGGGGCCTTTCAATATTAGTGCGAATCTAGTTTGCATGAATCTTGAGACAAATCAGACAGTTGAGATTTATTAACTGAAAAGATTCCCTTTTGAGTTAATGCAGAGGATACGAATTCCAAAACTGACCGAATGGCCCATGAACCCTTCTTCTCCAATCAGCATTTTGACCCAGTCGAAATCACAGATTTCGCCCCCAAATCCGTCGTAGCACAAATTGATGCAAATTTTTTTGCAGAATCGGCCTCAACTAGAAGAGAAAAGCTCCAAATCGTTATAATCGGTCTAGAATAGGTGCAGATTCGCTTGAATCGTCTGATTAACCACTTTTCAAGCTGGATTTTCGTGGAAAACTCAATTGCCGAGTAACTTGGTCCAAAATCGGATCGGTGTGGTCTGATTTCGGTCCGACTCGGCCGAGTTCGCCTTCTATATATGAAAGTATGAAACTGTTAATTACATTGTAAGTATTGTTGTTCTCGCCTCCTTCAATTATATATATATTTTTTTCGTTTCAATTGTGGAACAGGTCATAACAGGCTTGGGAGTCAGTAAAGTAATCGATTCTACACATGCAGATTATAAAGTGGGAGATTTGGTGTGGGGCCTCACAGGATGGGAAGAATACAGTCTAATTCCAAATCCCCAGCATTTTTTCAAAATTAACCATCCTGAGTTACCTCTCTCATATTATACTGGTGTTCTTGGTAAGTGTTAGGTTTTGTTATAAGGTTTATAGCTTCATCTATTCACCTTGAAAATGTGGCCATGAGATTCAGTTTGCACCGCGTAACAACATATGCCAAAAAAACGAATCCATGGAGATATATAGGTAGCATATGTTATATGTACCTTCAATTGAGTGGATGTATGTATTGTTCGGAATAGGTATTTCATGGTTATCACAAATTCTATTTTTTCCTTTCCCATGTAGGAATGCCAGGTCTTACAGCATATGCCGGATTTTATGAAATAGCCTCACCTAAGGAAGGGGAGTATGTTTTTGTATCAGCTGCGGCCGGGGCAGTCGGGCAGCTTGTCGGGCAATTTGCCAAACTTATGGGTTGCTATGTAGTTGGTAGCGCCGGTTCTGATGAAAAGGTTCCAATAATATGACACATACTCTAAGACTATTTTGAAATTCTTGTAGTACCAAATTTGATACTTTTATTGATGTTTATAATTGTTGACATTGTTTTTTCCCTAAACAATTTAAACAGGTAGAACTGTTGAAAAATAAGTTCGGGTTTGACGATGCATTTAACTACAAGAAGGAATATGACTTAAATTTTGCATTGAAAAGGTGATTAAATTTGCAATTTCGAGGGTCAAGTATCATAGATATGGTCAAATGATATTAGAGATTGGCTAGATTTAAGGTGACATGTTATTAGGAAGTACCTTGTAGACAGATTCAATTTTTACAGTCCACATTGTAAACAGAAATTCTTGTCATTTTTATGTGGTTAAAGCAATCAATAGAGGGGAAAAAAGGGTTATTTATTTTGCTGGACAATCTTTGATGCAAGTCAAGGAAATTGGCACTGCTAAACAAATTGATGTCTCTTCTTCTAGTCAATAAAATCCTTATATATATTGTTCATGATAAACTAAAAAACCTAGGTAAAAAGTTCAATTTATTTAGCCATCAAATTTTCATTTATGTTCTACAAATTAGCTGACACCATAGGCAGAGACTTTCTCCGAGGCTTATTTTCTTTGAAGAGAATTTGAATTTGTGAAAGTCATTGAGGCTAAAAGCATTTTTCATTTTCAGATGTATTTAAACTAACTGTTCTTTCAAATGTTGTTTCGTTATGATATATAGGTGTTTTCCAGATGGCATCGACATATATTTTGAGAACGTCGGGGGCGCAATGCTCGAGGCTGTGCTTAATAACATGCGCTTGCATGGGAGGATCACTGCATGCGGGATGATCTCTCAGTACAACCTGGTCGAACCCGCAGCCGTTCGCAACTTAACTCAGGTGCAATTAATTAGTAAATTATGGTGTAATGTTTACTTAAGGACTTCATGTGCAACTCTGTTGGGAACATAAAATCAGTTCTAATTTTAAATTTTTTTAATCCCAGATTATTGTAAAGGGAATCAGGATGGAAGGCTTCGGAGTGTTCCATCACTTCACAAAATACCCCAAGTTTGAGGAAATGGCAGTGCAGTACATTAAAGAAGGCAAGATAATATATGTGGAAGACATAGCTGAAGGGCTCGAAAATGCACCAAGTGCTCTTATTGGGCTTTATGAAGGCCGCAATGTCGGAAAACAAGTGGTGGTTGTTTCCAAAGAGTGATGTGGCAGGTCTAGTGGGTTGTATTGACAAAATTATAGAACTTGAACAAGTGGTGGTTGTGTTCATCTGAATTGCGCATAGTATCACTTCTTTGTTTTTGTTCTGATTAGGTTTCCAGTTGTGTTTTGTGCAATTTTCTGAGTTCGGTGGATGTTCGAGCATGGATATTCTTCAAATATATGTTTTTCTTTTACCTTATCGTGTGTCCTTCTATCAATATTCATTTTTCTGAGCATGATATTCTTGAAATATATATTTTTCGTTCACTGTATCTCGTTCCCCTTTCCGCCTCTCTCGATCTAGCCTGACCCGGAACCCAAAAATAGGCAGACACTGACGATTCAAAATCCAACCCATAATCTGGCAATCCCTTGAGGTTACACTTACCCAGTCCTATTCGAATCCGATCCAGTATGTCCAATTGCAACCTATAAAACCATTGTTATGAAAATCAGTTACATGACGACCACTTGTTAAGAAAATCATTGTTATAAAACCATCGTTATAAAACCTTGGAAGTCACACTCCAGCCTAAGGGCTTTTTTCTACACACACAAAAAAAAAGTTGTGCTTAGCCTAATAACTCCTCAGGTAAGCAAGAGTAATAATCCGGGAGCAAAAATAAATGATCATGATCTTAAGGACCGTGAGCTCTTATATGTGGTAATTCAGTTGAAGTAGTATGTATATAAAAACTTACTAGCATCGTGCCTATGCGTTGTAACAGGAATATTATAAGATTTAACATTAAAATTGAACAGAAAGACAAATAATAAATAACAATAAAAGAAACAACAAATAACTACATTAATTTCCACAATATTCTTTGCAATAAAATGAAACTATGCCCTTCTCAATCTTTGCTTTAAAATTTAATTAAATTAAATGTGGAAATCAGTTAGAAAATAAATCAATAATATGCATTTTTTGTTCTCTTCCAAAAATAATTTAGAGGTAGGCAATTCAGAAATGAGACATGCTATCTACCAAAATTATAAATTAATCTCTTTATGCACCAATCAAAGCTCAAGATAGATATTGTAACAAAAACTTAATGATAATTCCATTTCCTCAATTCATGGCATTATGTGTGGCAATACGTGTGGCGAGTACATCTCTAACTAAATTTAGACGTCTACATGTAAAAACGATGCATTCAATTAAAAGAAGACATAATTTGACTGAAGGGCTAATATTTAATCAGAAAATTAATCTTTTAATCACAGCCGTTCACTACTAGAATATCAATTTTTTCCATGAACCGAAAAATGGCTATTTCCATGGGCTTACCCTTCGAAAAAGCCCAAAAATCGTCATTTCCATGCGCTACCCTTGGAAATGCTCCCATCGCTAATACCTTCCTTCAAAATAGTCAGTATTTCCAAGGGCATCGTTGGAAATACTCTTTTGTGGTTTTTTCCATGGGACTTCTCATGAAAAAGAGCGCATGGAAATATTTTCTGACTTGGCCACTGGCAGGGTTATTTCCAAGGGGAGCATCGTGGGACCCACTTCAGTATTTCCAAGGCGATCAAATGTGGGACCCACCAAAGTATTTCCAAGGAGAGAGAATGTGGGACCCGCCCCAGACTAGTGAAAGTAGGCTCCACCTGTCAGATATTGGCACTATTATTTGAATGGTAGCGCACATTTCTTCCATGGATATACCCCTGGAAATACTGCTCTTTCTTTATTTTGGTACCAAAATGCTTTCATTTGACAATCCTTCCGATACCAACCCAGTACATTATAATCTCAAATTCCCATTATAACTGATAACACATCTTACAAATAGATAGAAAACACATTGATAATAGAGATTGCAAAACATTTAATAAGACTAAATCATTAACATAGCATAATCAACACATTATATCCAAAAAATATGAAAAACGTTTTACAACACAGCAATGTGTACTTGCACACTGCTAATATACTCAAAATAGATATAATATATGTGGGCTGATCCATGCCAAATTGGGCCTTTTGGGCCTCATCTCTTTATGTCATCTGCATCCGGGACAAGCGCATTTGATTGGGCTCATGGTACCTGAATTGCAATAGAAACATCTCACATTTCTGAAAGCTAGGTTGTCGATGAAACATATTCTTTGGATACCACACATGTGTTAGTTTGTAATAATCTAGAAGTCAATAATACGATAAATTATCATAAAGCTTTGTTCATGAATTGAGTGATTAATAAACTGTCATTTTGTTACCTTGAGTATTATTGAATTTATGGATCATTCTTTTATATGAACTAGAGTCAATAGTTGGAATTGTGAAACTCCATAATATTAAATAATATATATACTCTTAAAAGTCTCTAACCGAGGTAATTAGCAGGAACACTAATTTACCGTTACAAGGTTAGAATGTGGATTAAAAGATGGTCAAGTTTTACAGACCATTGACATGAGATGTCATTTTAATCACATAGATACATGTTCTAGGAACATGGTATTTGACAGACCCCGAATGAAACATTAAATGGATTGTGTACGTGTCATTAATGTTTTCATTCAGTGTTAAGTTCTAAAGTATGAGGTATTCATATTTCCTACTAAGAGATGTGTATGTGTGATTGTTACTTAACGCTGTCGGTAAAACGCGGTCATAACGGTAGCTTTTCGGTATACATAGCTTAGCTGAGGTAGTAATGGTTTACCAAAAGTACTATTGTCCCTCGTATCTCTATACGAGTTACGGTATCACTGGGCCCCTTGATAGAGTAAGATTATCTGCTAGCAGTATAATTACAAGAGTAATTATATTTGATAATCTGCTCAAGATCAAGAAAAGATTAAGTTTGCAAGGATGACACACACCTACCTTGAAACTGATTTGATACTGTGAGACATAAGAATTAACACGACTAAAAAGTTTACTGGATCGTGGTACTGTATAGTACAGCATCATCTGTGTAATTGAATGGTCATAGTGTAGATGTTAGATGCCTCCTATGATTATAGAAGTTAAAATGGTTTTAATTCTATTTACCAACATAACACAGATCCTATTGGGTCACACCGCAAAGGAGACTTATCAGAGAATCTTACTGATTAATTATAAATTGATTATAATTAATATTAAGATAGTTATAATTAATTATACATGATATAATTAAATTATAAATGTCATATAAGATGACAAGCAAAAACAACGGTTAATTTATAAGCATATTCGATACGTTGTATAAAACCGTACCGAAACTGAACCGTAAGAAATATAATTGTTCAGAACAATTATATAGATATTTGATATAAATATCTATATTTGAAATATTTGATATAAATATCTATATTTGAGATATTTAATATAAATATCTATATTTGATATAAATATCTCAATGGCAATTTGGTAAATACCACAAAACCGAGGGTATTTCGGTCATTGACGAACCTCCTCATTTGCCTATAAATAGAGGGGTAGGGGGAGAGAGAAAATTACCAATTCACTCATATCTGATCTGCTCAGTCTGATCGAATCGATAAATCTATTTTCTCTCTTTGTCGGTTACGGTTGTTTTTACGGTTGTCGTCAATAGTGTTTACGGGATTAGGAAATAATATATTTGTGAAAGTCGCGATATATTTATTTTGTCCTTTTCTCGGTGAATAGTGTTTTCATGCCTTCCGTGAATAGTGTTTACGGGATTAGAAAATAATATATTTGCGAAAGTCGCGGTATATTTATTTTGTCCTTTTCTCAGTGAATAGTGTTTTCACGCCTTCTGTGAATAGTGCTTACGGGATTAGGAAATAATATATTTGTGAAAGTCGCGGTATTTTATTTTGTCCTTTTCTCGGTGAATAGTGTTTTTACGAATCCCGCTGGTCAGTATTACTGGCAGTAGAAAGCCAGCGCTCTGGTGGTTCGTGGTGGACTACCGATAGAGGTATCAGACGTCTGATACTCCGAGGCAAGACGTTCCTTAGATTTGATCTTCTCGGTCTGCTGCAATCCAATTGGAATTTGGATCAAGGTATAAATATGTTATATTAATCTATTTAATTTGTAAGTAGATTAAAGTTTTAGAAATCAATTATGGACTAGATCTGTAAAATGATTAAATTGGGTTTTGATGCCAAGGAATACTGAAGGTGGATCGCCTTGGAAAGTATTCTGACATACCTCATTTAATCCTTGGCTTAAGTTAGAAGTAAAATTTTTGTTTTACGTTCTTTCCGCAGCTTAAGCTAATCAATGGGTTTGGACCGTCCGTAACCCAACAACATGTTAGAATGAGCTTTCAGTACTAGGTCAAAATAATTTGGTTACGAAACTATATTGTCTTTCATATGTTTGTGTGTGTGTTTATATAGAAGTTAGCTAATATCAAATCAATTATTTCTGAAATTCTATACAACTAAGTCGTTTTTTAATTTTCAAAGTCCAAAAGGTCGATCCAAACCGTTAGATATGGCGAATACTACAATTATTTTTTAAAAAAAGTGCAAACATTTGTAGATTTAAATATAAACAATTAGCACATAAGTATAAATAAATGCTTTTAGATCGCAGATAATAGAAACTAAACATAAGTTGTACGAATATATTCATCAAAAATAATTTAGTAATTTGAATTGGGCATTTAGTCAACCATGAACCATCCCACATCTTTTTCAAGACTTTTACACACTTCATTATTCTTGAAAAATTATTGACGTCTATAGTCTACCATGATGTATTTCTTTTTATAGTCAACCATGACGTCGTGTGAAGCAGTGATTAAAAAAAAGACCCAGATAACTGTCCCCCCAACGCTATCCCCCTCTCATCCCCGCATTAATAGTTCGTTAATTGATTTGAAAATTCATCCCCGCACTAAACGACAAAAGTATTTAGGTAGCGCCGCTTTGAATTCGCCCATATTTTTTTTCAGTATTTAAGGTAAATGATACATGTATTGATAGTAATTCACAGAAGTATTTAACAATAATCTATTAGGTATTAAACTATTTGGGATCAACGGCGGCGGGGATCTATCTCCGCAAAAAGTTGCAAAAAATGACCCTGCGTCCCCACACATTCTACATAACTGACTGGCTCAATATTTTGAGGTTCGTGGGCCAAAATCTATGGCCCGAAATAATTCAAAAGGTTGCGTACCTATTCAAAAATTCGCTCAACATTTGATTCGTGTAATTCCAAACGGTTTCTTAATGGAAACACGCGGAAAACGAACAGCCACGGTAAATTACATTTCATAATATTATTATTTGAATTGAAATTTTATTTTAAGTATTTAAGCTTAATATATAACATTTAAAACCTTAGGAGAAATAGAATTAATCTCAAATCAATAAAATAGTAATTTGTCAAAGATTATTATTATTCGGTGTGAAGTTGAAATATTTAACAGTGTATTTGTAAATATTAAACCCTTATATTATGGATATTTAACAATGAATAATAGATGTAATAGTGCATAACATTGGTCTCAAAAAAAGTATATAACCTTAAAGCCGTATTGTTTAAACCTTAGTTATACGAGTATTTAACCCCACTCACAAGAGTATTCAACGTTATAAAAGGCTTTCCAAGTAAAGTATTCAACAGTGGCCACCTGAGTATTCAACATTACAATACCTGAATGTATTTAACCTTAAAAATGTAAGTGTGTAACCATGAGACATTGGAATATTTAACTATAAGCATTATGAGATTTAAACCTTAGTGATAGGAGTATTTAACCACACTAACAAGAGTATTCAACATTATAAAAAGTCTTTGAAATTAAAGTATTCAACAGTGGCCACATGATTATTGAACATTACAATACCTGAATATATTTAACCTTACAAATGCAAGTATGTAACCATCAGACATTGGAATATTTAACTATAAGCATTACGAGATTTAACATTGATATAACCATTAGCAAACTGTATCGACAATATAGCATACTGATTCATTAGCAACACAACCAAAACATGAAAAACATCAACTGTTTAAAAAAAGTTTGGAAAATGTAATTCATAACATCTCATGATCATAGCAACTTGCGATCATTCTTATTGTGAATAAGAAAATTGTAAGCAAAGCATAAACGCTCCTTCCTTATGACGTCCTACAACATAAAAGAAAAATCAACATTACTTTAATTACTTAAAATTTGCATGGCCTTAAAATTAAACTATATAGAGAATATAATTACCTGGTCAAAGTCCATTGGTACCTTCCTGATTATACAATCAATGTACCGCAAAAGAAAGATGGCACAATCATCAGAACAACTCTGCTTTGGTACATTATCTTCAAATTTGACCTTGACACTGTCCCAATTATCATTTCCTAAAAAAAAAATATTAAAAGTAACAAGTGATATAAATCATTACAGTATTTAACCATAAAAGCAATACAGTATTTAACCCTACACATTACATGTTTTAGCACAGTGACATTGCAATATTTTACCATATTCATTAAATGATTCTGCCTTGGTCAAATGCATTAAGACATTCAGTATTTAACCATAAGAAGTTTATGATTTAAACTAAGACCAACAAATCATTGGAGTATTTAACCATAAAGCATTACAGTATTTAACCCTAGACAGTACATGTTTTAACACCGGGACATTGCAATATTTAACCATATTCATAACATGATTTTGGCATGCAAATGCATTAATCCATGCAGTATTTAATCATAAGAAGTTTATGATTTAAACTAATACCTTCAGGTTTTGTACCTAATACATTTAGATATTTGACCCAATAAATTCAAGTATTTACTTTTCAAAACAGTTTGGAAATTACCAATTGTATATTAAGGTATTAAACCTACAGATATTACAATATATAAGCTTAAAGTATTAAAGTACAACAAAAAAGTTATACTTACCCATTCTCCAGCTCAGAAAAAATTTCAGCCAATCTATTGTCGTCTTGTGTGGCTCAAGGTAATACTGGTTAGCTTCGGCATTACAAGACTGGTAAAGTGTGATTTCAGTGTTCTTTAAGTCAACCGCAGCAAGTATCCAATGCTTGTTTCCACATAATGGCACAAATAACCACCTTGCTCTTGCAAATTGTTCGGAGAACAATTGCGGTTGATACTCCAATAGTTTCAGAAAAGGAGTTTTGGGTGTCAGAAAACATGATTTCACTTTAGTCGAATGAAATATTTAAGGTTAATTCAATAAAGTATTTAACCTGACCAAATTGTGTGTAAAAAACGGTGTCTTGACAAGTACAACGAATCACATATTGTGTTTGACTGAGGGCTACTTAAGAATCACATACCATCTTCACAAACATGAAAAATCAAACATAATATATGAAATCATAGAACTTGTTGTCCAGATAAATGAAATCAAAATAAAAAAATTAATCAAATATGCAAACCGGATGATACAGCAAGAAGACGAAAATATTAATCAAACCGCCCAGCCTGATGGTAGCGATGGAGAGTAATGATCGCCTGAAATTCTCGGTAAAGGATTGTCGGAATATATCGCAATGATGGAGAGTAATGATCGTCGGAAATGGAGAAATTCCTGGACTGATCGCATCAGAGTGAAAACGCGCAGGTAATGGCGGAGCCCCTTTATCGCCAGACCAAAATATGAAATCGTGCCGATTAAATTAAATTTGAAATTTAAAATGGTGACAACGATTCGCTATTGTTGGAAATTTAAAAAGGAAAGGTTGGTTAATAGTTCGTTAATCTAGTTAGTTAGTCCGTTAATTGATTTTTTGACACTGGGGGATAAAGGGGGGATGGGAAAGGGGGGTTGCATATAATTATTCTAAAAAAATAGATCCAAAACGTTAGATTTGATCTCTATATTAAAATTTGTTTCTGAGGTCCTCTGCAACTAAGTCATTTTTCTATTTTGGATTTAAAACAGTGATTAAAAAAAATAGATCAAAACCGTTAGATGTGATCTCTATATTAAAATTTGTTTCTGAGGTCTTCTGCAACTAAGTCATTTTTCTATTTTGAAAGTCCAAAATGTCAATACAAACCATTAGATGTAATCTCTATATCAAAATTTGCTTGGAGACCAAATTTTATATTTTTAGGAATTTTTTTTAAATTTATTAAGCCAAAAAAATGTTTATATTTGAATTCTTCTATTATTGAAAACACAAAAAAAATTGTGAGAAAAAGTTTTTCAAAGAAAATTGTTTTAGGAGAAACTTTTTGTTTTTTCAAAAATAAAATGATCACAATATTTTACATATTTATCTAAAAATAATTTTTAAATTATAATTAATAACCATATTCAAAATATTTTTTTTCCAATAACACATAAATATTTTATTTTTTCTTACAACTGCAAAAAAACTAGTCTGAAAAATCTTAATCTGGGTTATTCGTCACAGACTCACAGTCTTTATAATAAATCATATTATATAGTATTCCATCTATTTTCAAAGAAACATACAAAATATATCTAATATTTTAATATAGAAATAAATAAATTATAATATTTTCTATTTAATTAAAAAAACTTAAAACCGAATTAATGGAGTTTGAACAGATTTCGAAATTTCATCGAATTAATGAAGTGTAGATTTAGAAATTTAATATATTTTTTATATTAATAAAAGTCTCGGAGAGTTTGCTGTCAATGTATACATGCAAGTCCAAATATGGACGATTTTTCTTTTTCAAATTTTGAATCATTCCAAAGGACTTGACCGCAATGTACACTAAAAAACAGAGTTTCTTTCTTCCCAAAATATACAGTATAAAGTGAAGCGGGTGTTTCGGGCTTTTTTTATAAAACATAATTAAAAAAAAAAAACTTAACAAAACAGCATGATTAGTGGAAGTTTTAGAAAAACCATAAAAACCGGTTTGCCAAACCGGTTTCATCAATGAAACCGGATTGGGAGTCCGGTTTTGACCCGTTTTTGATCTTGGCTGTGTGGCGAACCGTGTGGCACAGTGAAACCGGTTTGCCAACCCGGTTTTGATCCTTTTTGACCGGTTTATACATGTCATTCATATACCGTAAAATTAAACTACAAACCCTCAATTTTACACTACAAAATTTATTTATACTACAAAAATTAAATTAAACTACAAGAACTTATTTATACAAAAAAAATTAAAATACAAAATATATTTCAGATTTTTATAAAAGAATTACCTAAATTACACTAAAAATTACTATATTATTCCACAATTTATTCATAGACTCATAATTTTTTGGCCTCTAAAACCGGCAACATAATTGCCGGTTTTTTTTTTTTTTTTTTTTACAGTTTTTTTTTCCTGTTTTTTTTATAAATTCAAATTCTAAATAATTATAAATCCAAATTCATACCAATAAATTATAAATCCAAATTCATACCAATTTAAATTTATTTGACATGGTTGTAACTCGATAATTTTTGTTATAATAAAATATAAATTAAAAATTTCTTAAATCAATTACTTTAAATAATTAAACTCTTATTTTAAAACAATAAATTAAAAAATAAACGACATTTTTTGACACTAAACGACGTTTTTTGGCACTAAAAACCTTAAACTTAATTTTTGAGGCACTAAACGACGTTTTTTGGCGATTCTGATTTTCCGGTTACCCGGGGTTTACCCCGGGTGACGGTGGCGACCGTCTCCTCCTCCCCTTTCCGAATTGACGTCATACGCGTCAATCCGACTTTCCTAGCAAAAGTTATGACCGTTTAAAGTTTTAAAAAAATATATTCCTCATTTTTAAATTTTAGAAAAAAAAAATATATTCCTACCCAAACCGGTTTCCCAAACCGGTTTCTATTTTTTTTTTTTTTTTTCACTGCCAAACCGGTTTGGGAACCCGGTTCTCTGTCATTCGGATTTTCTGTGGCGCTGTAGCGTGAGTGATCAAAATCTATCCAAACCGGTTTCCCAAACCGGTTTCGAAATATGGAAACCGGTTTGGCAAACCGGTTTTTATGGTTTTTCTAAAACTTCCGCTAATCATGCTGTTTTGTTAATTTTTTTTTTTTAATTATGTTTTATAAAAAAAGCCCGTGTTTCTGAGGTACACCGGATCATTTGATCAGCATTGTGATTTGTATGTCCAATCAAAATTATAAACTGTTAAATTAGATGTAAATTTTATCTCAACAGATTAAATTTTATCTTCTGTCTATTAAATATCTTTGTTTGAAATAGAAAGAATTTTATTCGTTAAAAAGAAAATATAAGTGAAAATCGAGAACACAAATTGTTACATTATACTAAAGATCATAATAAAAATAAGTATGAGGTCTAATTGGTAAAACATGTATCCTTTGTAATATTATAAAGTAGAGGGACTTATTAGCAAAAATCCAAAAACAATCTAGAAATTTCCTTTCCTTCTCCCTTTCAATTTCGTTCTTTTTCATTTCTTCTCTTGGCCGTGAGTTGTGGGGTGGGTGCCGAGCCAAAGGGAAAAAGAGAGAGAGAGAGAAATTGAGCGCGGAAACTGATCGAACTTGTCGGAAAATTGAGATTCGAGCTGAATTGACGATCCTTGATCGATTCTAAAGCTTCAAATTGGTATATTCTCCTTTTCAATTAGCAAAACCCTAATAGTCGATTTGTTGTGATTTTCGTTTGAATTTCGAATTCGGGTGTGAATCGAACGATTATAACTCGATTAGTATATTGAATTGGGTTGAATTGAATAGATATTTTTTTTAAAGTGGGAATCATGATTTAAGGTTTAGTATGGAATTTGGGATGATTATTTGTGAAATTCAAATTTGATTAGAATTGATCGAGTTATAATTCGTTAAAACCGTTCGATTCGTATTATTTAATTAAACTACCCTTTGGACTTTGAATTTGGAATTAGGGTTTTGGTATTAAAACTTGAATTATGAATTATGTTGAATACTCGTATAGCTTCATATACCTTGAAATATGATACAAGATCGTAACCCCGATTAACCTAGAATCGAGCGTCGATCAATCGGAATCGAAACCAAAGGAATTAGGGTTTTACATTGCGGTTGCGGACCGCAACAGAACCATTACGGGCCGCAATGAGCCCAGTACTTAACCAATTTGCCGATTGTGTTGTGTTGCGGGCCGTAACCATTTCATTGCGGGCCGCAATGCTACTGAGAAATCTAAGGTTTTATACTGTTTACCTTACGGGCCGCAAGAATATTGTTACGGACCGCAACTACTGTACTGATTTGCCCTAATGAGATATTTTAACCATTTAAACCCAAATTTCGAACGATCGAAAGTTTAAACCAAATAAATATGTATAATAGGTGGTAATCATACGAGGCAAAAGATTTCTGGTTCATTCAGGACGCCTGAGCCTTAGTCGTGCGTGTTATATACTCAGGTGCGGGGTTTCTGGACTTGTCTGATATTTTATATTCAGAAATTAAACTGTGTTTCGATTGACATATTGATTATTGATTGAATTGCATTATCCGATTGTGTTGCATATGCATTGCATTGCCAAATTAAGTAAAATTAGAATTGTTTTATCCGATTGATCTCGTCTTTGGTATGGGTGTTATTTGTGTTGATCTGAATGATCTGATTTTGGAATTAAAAGTCACTGTGATTTGTATCACCATTGGTTGGTGGATATGGTATTATTGTCATCCATCGTGATGACGTCACCCGAGGGGTGAATCCGACGTTGTCAAAGTCTAATGCATGGACTTTGACGCCCGAGTGTCCTAAAGCTTTAGATCGTCCGGCCCTCGGTAGTTCCCGCACTGCGGTTGGGACGAGGGGTAAGTGACTTTGTATTGTGATTTTGGTTATGGGTGACTTGTGTATCGGCGGTATTACTCGGGGGTAATGCGTTTGGACGGTCAATTGGATTTATATGGATTTTCCGGGATATGAATTGGAACCAGACTTTTAATTAAACTGTTAAGCTCGTAATTACGGATGAGTGTCATGAGAAAAGGTTGTACTTGGCGCGGCCGTCTGTAGGTGTCTGTAACCCTACCGATGAGTGGGAACGAAATGGGGTCCAGTTTGGTGGAACATCTGTAGTTACTACCAGAGAGTTTGAGCTCGAGTTAAACCAAATATTGTGTGCTTGAATTTCCGTTTGGCAATTCTCGAATTGTGATTTCATTTGGCTAATTGATGTCGGGTTTATGCATTCTTGTTCATATATGGTTATAAACTGATCTGAGCTTTATTTGTGTTTTATTTTTGAATATAATTTGTGATTGCAAGTCCAGGAACGATTTGTGGCAATTTATCGCACTGAGAATTTATTTCTCATCCCCTCTTTTGGGTAAATTTATCAGGTGCTGGTTCGGCTGATCCAGGAGAGGCACGTGGTCAGTAGGCCAGGGGCTTGTCATTACCTTCAGCTGGACCTGTATGGTATTTTGACTAGAGATGTGTATTTATGTTTTGTGTATAGATATATACTCTCTCTATGTCATTCCTTTTTGGTACGTATCCCGGTGATACGGTTTTACGTATGATATGACTTTGACCGGATGTGATTATGCATTGGGTTTATGTTATTTATTTGTTGGTTTTCTTGATGGGTTTCATTTTAAATCATATCGTAATTGCCTAGTAGGTATACGGGCAACCGTATGCCTACGGCAGGAGCACCTGTCGTGCCTCGTGGGCCCCGGGGTGTGACACAAATGTTCTTTGCACTGAATGCGAAATTGTGGGCACCAAACAGCATGAAAATATATATATATATATATATATATATATATATATATATATATATATATATATATATATATATATATATATATATATATAGATAGATAGATAGAGAGAGAGAGATGGGCTATGGTGCATTGCAATGCATAGAGGGGTTTGTGCATTGGATCATAAATCTAAAATTCAAAATCCAAATGGCCGATCCAAACCGTTCATCTTGTTCTCCATATTAATATGTGCTTGGAGACCAAATTTTACATTTTTCTGAATTTTTTTTACTATTTATTAAGTATTTTACAAAATTGCCGATCCAACGGTGGCTGCTGATTTTATTGTTTTGTTAAGCCACCGTTGGATCAACAATTTTGTAAAATACTTAATAAATAGTAAAAAAATTCAGAAAAATGTAAAATTTGGTCTCCAAGCACATATTAATATGGAGAACAAGATGAACGGTTTGGATCGGCCATTTGGATTTTGAATTTTAGATTTATGATCCAATGCACAAACCCCTCTATGCATTGCAATGCACCATAGTCCATCTCTCTCTCTCTCTCTTTTATATATATATATATATATATATATATATATAGGAGAGATCCAATTACATCTTTTTTTTTGACACATCTTGACATTGTTTTTTTTTATAGGTCAATTTTGTAATTTCAAAATCCAAACAGTCGATCCGAACCGTTCAACATGATAACCATATTAAAATGTGATTGGAGATCAAATTTTACATTTTCTGAATTTTTTTACTATTTATTAAGATGGTTACAAAATCGCTGTTTTTCAATGGTCTGAAAATAACAATTTTGTAACCATCTTAATAAATAGTAAAAAAATTAAAAAATATATAAAATTTTATCTCCAAGCATGTTTTAATATATCAATCATGTTGAACGGTTTGGATTGACTTTTGGACTTCGAAAATGGTAGGTGTCAAAATGTGTCCATAAAAAGGGTGTAATCCGATCCCTCCTCATATATACATGAGGTTGGCTAATATACAATCGATTGTTTCTGAGGTCCCGTGAAACCAAGTCGTTTTCCGATTTTCAAAGTCCAAACGGTCGATCTAAACCGTTAGATGTGATCAGTATATTAAAATGTGCTTGGAGACCAAATTTTACATTTTTTTAATAAAAATTCCTATTTATTAAGCCACTTTGAAAATCGCTAATCTAACGGTGGCTTTTGTTTTTACTGTTTTGTTAACCCACCGTTTGATCAGCGATTTTCAAAGTAGCTTAATAAATAGTAAAAAAATTTAAAAAAATGTAAAATTTGGTCTCCAAGTACATTTTAATATAGAGATCACATCTAACGGTTTGGATCGAACGTTTGGACTTTGAAAATTAGAAAACGACTTGGTTGCACCGAATCTCAGAAACAATCGATTTGTATATATATATATATATATATAAAAGCTTTATTTTATTTATTTTTAAATAAAGAGAACTATATAGTTATTGTCGGATTCGTAAACCTTCTACATTTTTACATCATTTGACATTCAGTCTATAGAATATTATTTTGCGTTGTTACAAATGTATGACTTATGAACATAATATTTTGGAATCCAAATCTGTTGCTTGCTAAATTTGGCAAGCAGGGTTCTACTTTTTCAAATCAAATCATTAATCTGTGTTGAGATTCGTGCATGAAAAAAATTTAATAGTGAGATTTGAAAAAGCAGAGTTCTACTTGTCAATTTGGCAAGCAGCAAATTTGAATCCAATGTTTTGAATAAAATTAATATGAGTTCGAACTTACTAGAATGGTATGTGCTGGAGATACATAGTATTGTGCATATTGTGGGAGATGAACCTCTGTGGTACACATAGCACAATCCAGATATATACTCGAGATACACAGTCGATTTAAATTCAACTAGTTATTTAAATCAAATTTGATAATTATTTTATTCCTAACGAAAATTCTGAATTCGCCCTGCTTTTATCTAAGCACACGACCCATCATAAAAGCAAAAACATTACCTCAGCCACATGGCTACAGGGGCATTCCAACAGCTACCAGACAACCACTCAAGTACTCAATTAAATAAAAAATTAATGCAATTACGACGACCACCAGTATGCAACTTCTCTAACAATACTTTAACAATGTGAGATTTTTTTTTAACTTTGAAATCCATCGATTTGATTTTATAATTTAAGAAAAAATAGTTATTTGTCAATCTAAAACTTTCAAATTTGAAAAATATCATCACGAAACTATAAATTTGAAAAATATCACTCTAAACTTAGTTAATTCTTAAATTTGTCACACATACGCAATTTTTATACTTTTTTTTATTAAAAATTAACTGAAAAATATAATTTTGAGATATGTATAATTAAGGGTCTAAAGGGTATATAGGAAAATACAGAAATACATATCTCAAAATTGTATTTTTCAGTTAATTTTTAATAAAAAAAAGTATAAAAATTGTGTATTTATGGCAAATTTAAGAATTAACTAAATTTATAGTGGCATTTTTCTGATTTATAGTTTTGTGAAGGCATTTTTCATATTTGAAGATTTTGGAGTGGCAAATAACCAATTTTCCCTATAATTTAACTGTTAGATTGATATATTTAACTAGTGTTTGGTAAATGCCCCCGAGGACCCAACCTGTCCGTGCCCGTCCGTGTCCGTGCCCGGATCCGATTTTTTGGAAAAATGCCCGTGAGTGCCCGTGCCCGTGAGCCCGTGCGCCCGTGCCCGTGAGCCCGTGCGCCCGTGCCCGTGACGCCCGTGCCCGTGTCACTGCCCGTGAGCCCGTGACAGATTTTTTTTTTTCTAAAATTCAAAAACAGATTAGAATTAAGGAAGATATGATTAGAATTAAGGAAAATATGACAATGGTCGGGTGGGGACATGTTTTGGACAGGATTTGAATGGAATGATCGGAGACGAGACGACCAAGCTCAATGAATTTCAATATTGAGTAATTTTATCAATATTTTGATAGGATTGTATATATAATTCTACTTAATTAATTAAGATCTATAAAGAATCAGAATTTGATACTACAAAAATAACACTCAATTTCTTTATTATCAAAGAGCTTAAAATTGCTTCAAGAAAAGAAGAGGACGAATGTCATATATATTTGCATATCAATTTAATTATCATGATCATGTTATCTTGCATAAATTAAGCACTCATTTAATTCCGGTGTAATAACTTAAACCATGAAGAAGAAATTATAGTTAAAACAGATCGATTTTGTGGTTTTACTTTGATCGGAAATAACATTTTAATTTTGTGATCCTCAATAGTGATTTTTTTATACATCCTTGCGGATAAAATAAATTTTTGTAGTGACTAATTACCGCTTGGACCACATAATCAAGCTGTTTGTATCCTTGAACATAATTTATTATCTTATTATTTTGTCATAACTTTCTTATATATATTAACATGAAAATTAAGATAACTAAAATCCTATATAAATTTAAGAGAAAGTTATAATCCAAGTACAACTCAATTAATTATGAGCTTTGATGTGATCATATATAATCTATCATATAATTGAAACTCCACATTAATAGCAGGTACTTGCTGCACTAAAAGAACCCTTCAATTTTTGTTTGACATCGATCTGTTGGCAATATAATTTCAACATAATTCTTCATATCAACTACGCTTTAAGTGAATCAAAATCCAATATAAATTTAATATATAGAGAGATATACAATTAATCTTTATATTTCAAATTATATGTATTATGACCCCATTAATTATCATATATGATGTATATATATATATAGAATTGTGGTTTCCTAACACCTTTTGTTCTTTTCGATCGGAAGGTGTCGACCCTTGTATATATTGTTTTTCTTTTCATTTAGGAAAAGCAATTAGGATCATGCATGCCCGGCCTTATACTATTAAATTGTGCATAAGATATACATTTCAGTGAAATAGAAAGCAAAGAATAAATTAATTAGCTCAATATATAGACAATTGCATGCGCTAAGCAATTAGAAAGAAAAAGAGAAATAAATGATTGATGAAATGAAACTGCTACATCTGTAATATTGATGGAAAAGCATCATTTAATTATACATGAGGTATCTATCCTTTAATCATTTTTTTTAATATGTGAAGTAATTAGATTTATTTTGAATAGGTTAGATTTTATTTTTGAAATTTCGGATTTATTTTTAATAGGTTAATAAAACATGTTAGATTTATTTTTTTGAATATGTGAAGTAATTTGATTTGTTTTGAATATGTTAGATTTTATTTTTGAAATTTCGGATTTATTTTTAATAGGTTAATAAAAGATGTTAGATTTATTTTTTTGAATATGTGAAGTAATTTGATTTGTTTTGAATAAGTTAGATTTTATTTTTGAAATTCGGATTTATTTTTAATAGGTTAATAAAAGATGTTAGATTTATTTTTTTTAATATGTGAAGTAATTAGATTTGTTTTGAATAGGTTAGACTTTATTTTTGAAATTCGGATATAATTTTTGAATATGCGAGGCTAATTCGGATTCAGATGGTGCGGAAGAGAGCGAACAATGGTATAGGAATGCGAACTTCTAGATAGATAGTGTCGGTATATATTTCTAACATCTTTAATCTTTATGGTTATTTTTTAAATTATAAGATTCTAAACATTTCAATTAGTTTTTAAATTATTCATTTTAACGAAAAATTACTAACAAAAAAAAATTTAGAACTCTTCCGATATTATTTTAAGAAACTTTTTATTTATATTTTATTATAACAAAAATTATTGAGTTCAAATATACAACCATGTCAAATGAATTTAAATTGGTATGAATTTGGATTTATAATTTCTTGGTTTTCAAAGAAAAAAAACAGAAAAAAAAACAGAAAAAAAACAGAAAAAAAAAACCGAAAAAAATAAAAAAAAACCAGACCTGCCCGTCCTGCCCCCGGTGCCCGGACCGTCCTGCCCCCAAGCCCGTGACGGGCACGGGCATTAAACGGGCAGGTCAAAATTTAAAAAAAAAATGTCCGTGATGCCCGGCCCGTTGTGCCCATGTGCCCGTGACGCCCGTGCCCGCGCACGGACTTTGCCCTGCCCGTCCGACCCTGCCCGTTTACCAATCTCTATAATTAACTAACAATACCTCTCTACATGTCAAATTTATAAAAAAAAATTAGTTCAACTAATAATATTCAAGCGTAAAAAATTAATGAAAATTAGTACATTTAAATAAACTTTTAAATCTTTATTTATTGACACGGTTAGCTCAAAAATTAACAAAATTGTTATGGAAACACATCATTTGTAAATAAAGGGCCGTGAGTTTTATTTATATTCAAAATTAAATACAAATTGTCAAATATGTCCACAAAAGTTGGATATTTAAAAAGATGTCCAAACCGGCCAATTATTAATCAGTCCTTAATTTTTAATATAAACTAGCCAATAATTAGCAGGTTCTCATTCAAATATGTTTTCATCTTTTTTCGTTTTTAGAAAATGATTTAATTGATATATATTTTATTAAAGTATTAGAAATATTTTTTTGTTTTTTTTAAATTAGATAGAATATTATATAATTTAATTTATTATAAAGACTACAACAAATAATCCGCATCAATATTTTACAGAGCGGATTTTCCGCAGTTGTAAGAAAAATTAAAATATTTCTTTGTGTTATTGAAAAAATAAAAATATTTTAAATCTGAGTTATTGATACCTGTTTAAACGCCACTTCTAGGTAAATAAAAAAAATATTTGAATTATTTCATTTTTGAAAAAAAATTCCTTAAGTGCGTCAAAGGATTTTTTTTAAAACTAAGTTCTCTCATTTTGTTTTGGAAATTGAGATAATTTTTTTATTTTTATTAAAATATTAGTATATTTATGTTTTTTCAAACTTGGATAGAATATTATACAATTTAATTTATTAGAAAGTTTGAAACAAACAATCCGGATCAATATTTTTCAGACTGGATTTTTCACGGCTGTAAAAAAAATTAAAATATTTCTTTGTGTTATTGAAAAAATAAAAATGTTTTGAATCTGATTTATTAATCACTAATCAAAAATTACTTCTAAATAAATATAGAAACTAATTCTTATTTTTTTAAAATAAAAAACATCAGACGATTGTTTCTGAGTGGAATTTTTTTATTTTTTCAAAAATAGAAAAATTCGATTATTTTATATATGTATCTGACTTTTGATCCGGGATTAATAACTCAGATTCAAAATATTTTTATTGTTTTCCAATAACACACAAAGAAATATTTCAATTTTTCTTACAGCTGCAAAAAGTCCGGTTTGAAAAATATTGATCCGGGTTATTCATTTAGTTTTTCTAATAAATTAAATTATATATTATTCTATCCAATTTCAAATAAATATATCAAAAAATTTCTAATATTTTAATAAAATTTAAAAATTATCTCAATTTCTAAAAAGGAGAAAATGAGAGAACATAGTTTTAAAGAAATTCAATTGTGTGTGACACACTTGCGGAATTTTTAATTTTTCAAAATAGAAGAATTCAAATATTTTTTGTATTTATATAGAAGTGATTTTTGAACCAATATCAATAACTTAGATTCAAAGTATTTTTATTTTTTTACAATAACACACAAAAAAAATTAATTTTTCTTACAGCCGCGGCCGCGAAAAATCCAGTCTGAAAAATATTGATCTATATTATTTGTTGTAGTCTTTCTAATAAATAAAGTTATATAGTATTCTATCTAATTTCAAAGAAACAAAAAGAATATTTCTAATATTTTAATACAAAAATAATAAATTACATCATTTTCTGAACACAAAAAAAAAAAGATGAAAACAAATTTAAAATGCCCGGTTTCTATTAAAAATTAAGGATCGGTTAATAATTGACCGGTTTGGACATTTTTATAAATACCCAGTTTTTGTGGACGTATTTGACAATTTGTATTTAATTTTGAATATAAATAAAAATTACGGAATAAAGGGGGTCTCCGCATGCAGATGCAGAAGCAAAAGAGCAAACTACAGATCAACGGTGTTCACATAAGCAGATGCGGCACACTCAGTCACAACTAATCATATATATTTTTCTTTTCTTTTTTCTGGATGACAACCTTTGGTTTACACTACCGTAGAAAAATGCATTTAATTAATATTTGAAAAAAATAATGAATATCCAGTTTTATATATGTTTTTACAATTACTAATCAAATAAAAATTATTTTATTAAATATTTACGAAACATTTCTAGTTCGGTCTCTGATATAAAGATTCATTGGTATATAAGAATTCAATTAGTAATGGGAAAATAGAACCATAGAAGGAAAAATCAGAATTAGAATCGGAATCGAATTTTGACCGGAGGAATCGGATCGAAAACTCGGACTTTTTTGCCAGAAATTTGTTTTATACTAGAAAACTAGTTTTTGACTCAAATACAACATATATATATCTAAGTATGTCTTCTAGTAGCAAGATATTCAATGGTCTAGTGGTAGTGCTGTTTTTTGGTGGAGAGCCTAATGGGATTCGAATCCCGCTGCTGCCAAAAAAAATTTGTTTTCTGAGACAATGCATTTCGCCCAACTTCACTGAAATTGTACCGTTTCAGCCGGAATTTGACTGAAATTGAACTGTTCTAGTTGAAATTTGACTGGAATCAACACTTAATGAGTAACTCGGACTGAAATCAGATCGGCTCCGCCGGATTCCGGGTTTTTCATGAATAGAAACTGATCGATGAAGTACGTTATTTGCTTTTGGAATTCACATCACCCAAGCTAATATAATATTTTTGTTTAGATTCAGATCTTCTTATCAGAATGCGTATGAATTATGATCAAATTTTTGTTTACATTCCACCTCGGTCCCAATTGGTCAGAATTCTGATCAAATGGTTGTCAGATCTATCAGAAATATTGACTCTTGATTGCTGTTGCACCACACACAAAGTTTCCTTGAAAAATAATTAATGCAGATGTCATCTTCAGTTCTGAATTATTCATATAAGTTCAAACCCCAGAGTTGAAATTTATATTTGTCAATAAAAAATTGACGGTCGTTGATTTTTGCTGATTAAATTTCTCATCGGGGCAGTTTGTATAGACGCTTATCTTCCGATATTTTTTTTATAAGTGCCAAATTTTCGGAGACCGGAAATTCACTAGAAATTCAGTCCAGGAAAATGACAATGAGCTAGGATGATGCACTAATATATGACTAATTCGCGTTAGTCAATTCCACTCATTGGCACGCGCGCTATAGTCTTTCGGAGACCAAATTAAATTCACTAGAAATTATGTCTAGGAAATTGACAATGAGTTAGGATCATGCACTACTACCAAGTTCTAGAGTTGATTTTCAATCATGTTCCATCATGTTCCATTGTATATTATATGACTAATTCCACTCTTTGTTCTAAATAGTACGTTATAGCAACGCAATAGTATTTTGAAAAACGAAAATTCAACAGAAATTCAGGCCAAGAAAATGACAATGAGCTAGGATCATGCACTAACACCTGGTTCTAGAGATAATTTTCAATTCTGTTCCATTGCATATTTTGAACATAATATGTATGACTGATTCCCATTGGTATATTCCACTCAGTGTTCTAGATAGCGTGTTACAACATTCGGTTTTGCTATAACGTGCTATTTAGAATGAGGAGGGTTCCACTTACAACATTTAAAAGTTACAGCATATTACAACATTTGATTTTACAATTTTCAAAGTCTAAATAGTCAATCTAAACCGTTCAACATAATCTATATATTAAATTGTGCTTTGAGATCAAATTTTATATTATTTTTTTGAATTTTTTTTACTATTTATTAAGTATTTTACAAAATTGTTGTTTTTAAACAATTTTGAACCACTGAAAAATAGCAGTATTGTAAAATACTTACTAAATAGTAAAAAAAATATAAAATTTGATCTCAAAGCACATTTTAATATAGATATCATGTTGAACGGTTTGGATCGACTATTTGGACTTCGATAATCGCAAAAACAAACGTTGTAACATGTTGTAAAATCTAAAATGTTGTGAGTGGATCCCTCCTCCATTTTAATATGGAGGTCATGTTGAACGGTTTGGATTGACTTTTTGGACTTTAAAAACTTTAAAAAATGAATAGTGTAATTTTGTGTGAACAAAAAATGGAGTAAGTGGATCCCTCATCTCTCTCTATATCTGTGTATGTATATGTATATGTCTCATCAAGTATATATAAACATTTTCGAGAGAACTATAAATACATTTTAAGTACAAGGGATGCAGATAAAAGATGCAATTATCACTCATCATAATAATATTCACTTTTTGTTTGACTTTGTCAAAGTCGTATTAAGATATATGCTCTCTAAAAAACACTATAAAAGCAGAGCAGCATTGGAGGAACATACTGTACTCTGTAAACCAGATGTTAAAAATGGAGAGGACAATCAAGCTAACAATTTTCTTCTATATTATTACCTTGTTTTCAGTTGTTACATCTCAACCTTCAAACAACCTCACATCAGCACAATTTCATGTCGGAGTTATACTTGATTCTACAACCCTTGTAGGCAAAATTGGCCAAACAAGCATTGAAATGGCTGTAGAAGATTTCTACAGGATGCATGAGAATTACAAAACCAGGCTAATGCTGCATGGTAGAGATGCGAACAGTGACGATCTTCAAGCTTCGTCAGCAGGTGTTAATTTTTAGTTCTAGTAATATCTTAGAAATAAATTAATAAACTGGTTTTTTTTTTCTTTAGTGTTACTGATTTTAAAACGTAGTCATTTGACAAAATCTAAGTATTCACAATTTTTATAGGTACTATGTTTTCAAACAATTCTAAATAATAAATCTCAGTTTTAGGTGGTAGTAGGCGGCTCCTCTCCAAATTGTAAGGATTTATTAGAGAGCACCTGACATATCTATATTGGATGATGGGTAAAAAAAAATTAATTAAAATACATAATACATTGGAAAAAAAAAAAACTGAAACAAAATTATGGATCATACTCTAGAATTTTAAGAAAAGGCAAAGAAACCTGTGTAGCCAATATATCTCTAAACTACTATTGACTAATAATTGATAGCGACTTAAGTGGTCCGTTATAGAAGTCTTTGTGGTATTGATCTTATACAATTATTAAGCCTAATTATTTTGGAAGTTAAAATGTCTCATACAACGACCGAAGGGCGCCGTTACTCCCTAGACTTAGTCTGAGACTCATTTAAGGCTCTCTCTAAATAGAATAATTATATGAATCACCACTTTCTAGTACCTCTTCTGTCTCCGCAGAGACAATAGAAGAAAGTTGTATTGTGGTTCTCTTTCTCAGTTCCATACTTGTCCCCGTATAAATCTTTATAGATATAAATACTTGAAAGATAAGATGTTAATATTTTGATGTATAATTTGTTATGATAATCCCTTTTCCAGTCCGCCAATGATCCCACGTCAACTTTTCTCTAATGAAGTAGTGGGGACCCCGTATCCACGCATTAACTTTCCTTTAACAAAAATAGTTACTCTCATAGGAATAAATACTTCAGTGCATAAGTATAAATACTTACAAAATAAGATATTAATACTTAATGTGTAACTTGATATGATTGAATGCCTGAAAATTAAACTTTGTACAATATATATACATATAAATATTTCAGTACATAGGTACAAGTACTTGCAATACTTTATATTAATACTTTCAGAAGTCATCTGGTGACATATGTAAAAAAATATCAAGTTTTGCGGTACTCCCAGATAGTTATGGCATTATTAATATTTTTAAAAACGTGTATGGTCCTCCCACCCCATTTAGTTTGAGTGGTCCCCATAGATATTTATGTTGTGGGGGATGTTTGGAAGATTTCATTCGGGAGATAATTATTTAAGTAAAAATTGTTCACCTCATAGCTATAAATACTTTCGTGCATATGTATATTACTTTCGTTCATAGGTATTAATATTTTAGAAGAAAAAAAATAGCACTGGAGTTTTTACGGTCCTCCCAGGCAGTTATGATAGTTATGGTGCGAGAACAATGCGGGACATTTGGGAGATTTGGTTGGGGGGCTATTATTTATGTAAAAATTATTCATCTCATTGGTATAAATATTTTTGTGCATAGTGCATAGGTATTAATATTCTAGGAAAAAAAACAGCGCAAGAGTTTTTGCCGTCCCGCCAAGCAGTTATGGTGCCGGAATAATGCGGGGGGCCCCTATAAATATCCTTGGATTTTTTAGCCATTGAGCTTTTGAATTCTAGTTGTACATGCACGTAATATGATCATGTTTAGTTGTGGAGTTAGAGGTAGAATAAATCCCTTAATTATTCTACACTTAAGTTGTCAAATGAGGAGTAAAATAGAAAAAGTGAAGTAAGAGGTGAGTTATTCCGAAGTGAATAATTAAGTTACTCCACCCTCCAAATAGATTAAATTACTACACACTTATTTCATCTATAGAACGCACCCGCATTGACAGAGGTTCACCCTCTAAACATATTAATTTAAATTAAGACTTAAACTATCAAATAAAATGTGAAATAGTAAGATAGTAAACAATTTAATCCTTATTAACTTTGCTCCCCAATCAAACATCACAATAGCTAATGGGCCACAGCACCTTGTAATCGAACATCATATGTATATTTTCTCCAAGTGGACACGTCAACATGTACTCCCTATAGCTACCTCGTGTAACTAAATGTACTAGTGAATGCAAATGGAATGGGTCATAATTAGGTCCATTAATATATATACAAAGTAATCTGTTAAACAATTCATAGCACTAATTACATTTTCAAGCAAAATTAAAGATAAAGCAAAAGTTACATGGATAAAATTAAGAAAGATTGCATGATAACAATACTAGAGCAATCTTCGTCTCATACAGATTATACCCAATGCCGGCAGACTGGTACCTCGCTCGTACTGCTGCCCAAGCAACAAGCAAGGGCGGATCTAAGGCTTAGCCAATTAAAGGTGGCTAAGCCACCCCTATGATTTGAAAATTTTAATTATACGTATAGAAATTTAATTAATTTTTATCTTTTTCAAACTTTTTATATATTCTAGCAATCCTCAATATGACAAATGTTTAGTTGTAGTTTAATGGTTAAAACTCTATTTTGTAATTGAGAGATCTTGAGTTCAAATTCCACTCATCACAATTTTACATTTCAATTTTCAGCCACCTCTATCAAAATTTTCTAGTTCCGCCCCTGACAACAAACACGTACCCACTTCACCATTTCCTTCACCCACACACACTTCCTATACAACGATTGATGAAGAGTGAATAGTATAATTTGCCTATTTATACCTGTTATATTATTCCTTGTCTTTTACTGAATTGTCTGATTTTTCTGTATCTTTAGCTTGACAAATTATCACATCTATTCAACTTATGTGGCATTTGTTACTTCATCCATATAAATTATCCACACATTGTTCATCCCGAAAGCTATGCTTGATACAAGTTAGGTTCCTAATTAGAAGTTTCTATCTACATGCAGCACTAAACTTGCTACAGAACATGAAGACTGAAGCCATCATAGGACCTCAGAGATCCTCTCAAGCTGTCATGATCTCCAAAATCGGTAACAAAACGCAGGTACCAGTTATTTCATTCTCCGCAACAAGCCCCACCCTTTCCTCCATGCATTTGCCATATTTTATAAGAACAACAATAAATGATGCTGCTGAAGTGCATGCCATTACTGCGCTCATCAAATCCTATGGATGGCGAGAGGTAGTTCCAATCTATGAAGATACTGATTTCGGAAGGGGTATAATACCCTTCCTTGCCGATGCACTCCAAGAGATTGATGCACAAATTCCGTATCGCAGCTTAATAAGCGAATCATCAACTGATGGCCAAATCAAAGAAGAGCTCTACAAGTTACAGGCTATGCAAACAAGGGTGTTTGTCGTACACATGACACCTTCCAAGGGCGCTACACTATTTTTAAAGGCCAGAGAACTAGGGATGATGGAAGAAGGTTATGTATGGATCATAACAAATGGATTGGTGAATGTCATTGAATGTTTCAATCGAAATATAATCAGTGCAATGAATGGAGCTCTCGGGGTACGGCCTTATGTACCCAAGACAGAGAAGTTGGAGAACTTTGCAACAAGGTGGAGAAAGAGATTCCAAGAAGACAACCCTAAGGATGAATCCTGTGAAGTTAGTGCATTGGCCATTTGGGCCTACGACACAGTTAACGCACTGGCAATGGCAGTAGAAAATGTTGGGGTTCAAAGTACGAAACTCGAAGAGAACTTTACAAGTTGTGTGCACTTGCCTGTCTTCTCTAAAGGACCACAACTTCTCAAGGAAATTTCCAACATCAAGTTTCAAGGATTGAATGGCAATTTTGAATTGAGAGATGGGCAGTTGCAGTACTCTACATTTGAAATAATTAATGTGGTTGGAACAGGGATAAGGGGAATTGGATATTGGAGAGAAAAACAAGGACTATCAAGAAGAGTAGATGCAAACTATAATAAGACTTACTCGACTTCATCACCAGATTTGAACCCGGTCATTTGGCCAGGGGAATCAATTATAGTGCCGAAAGGTTGGGAGATCCCAGTCAGCGGGAGAAAACTGCGTGTAGGAGTGAGAATGAATCCATCACCCGAATTCATGAATGTGGAGATAGATCCTGTGACAAATGCCATAATAGCAAGCGGGTATGCTATTGATGTGTTTGAGGAAGCCATAAACAGATTGCATTATGCAGTCCCTTTTGAGTACAAACTTTTTGGAGAGGCTTCCTTGACCAGCTGGCAGATGCTGAGTTATGATGATTATGTGTATCAAGTGTATCTTGGGGTAAGTATCTCTTCATGTAATATGTATAGTTCTATTTCCTTCTCCTGTATATATATAAAAAGAAGAGTGAGGCTATGGTAATAATACAGATCAACCGTGCGATGGATCTATATTATTTCTATTTTTAAAGTTTAAACAGTCAATTCCAACTATTCAACATGATCTCCATATGAAAATATACTTGCAGATCAAATTTTACAATTTTTTAGAATTATTTTACTATACTTTAAATAGGTAGAAAATCACTTCTTTTGGATGGTCAAAAGTTTTCAAATCAAGTGATTTTCTACCTATCAAAACAAATAGTAAAAAGTTTTAAATAGTACAAAATTTGGTAGCAAGTACATTTTCACATGAAAATCATATGGAACGGTTCACATCGATTATTTTGGATTTAAAAACGAAAATATAAGTCCATAGTGCAGATGTAATATGCATATTACGTACTATAGCCTCACTTAACTGTACTTAAAAGAGTAAAATGAGTACAATTTGTTGATATTACTATCCAGATATTGCAGTCATATAATATCATGGTAATATGTATCCAGGTGTATACAGTATATATATATCTATATCTATATTCAGAGTAAAATATTATAATAGGACTCAGGTATATATATTGTCTTTCTTCTTTTTACTTTGAACTCCAATAATTGATCAATCAATCCCATGATACATAAACAATCTTTTGATTAAAGAATTTATTTGTGCTTACAGAACTATGATGTGGTGATAGGGGACATTACAATAAGATACAACCGTACACGCTATGCTGATTTCTCAGTATCATACACTGAGTCGGGAATAGGAATGATTGTGCCAGTTAAGGAAGCCGTGAACAGAAACACGTTAATTTTCTTGAAGCCATTAAATGCAGACCTATGGCTAGTGAGCATTGTGTTTGTGATCTACACAGGCATTGCCATATTGATTTTGGAGCCAAAGATGAGAGCTTCACTCAGGGGTTCATTATCTATGCATCTCCATACAATAGTGCATCTATCCTTGTTTGCATATAGTAAGTAAAAACTCTGTCCACAAAAGAATGATCTCTGGATACCTTAACGTTTTCTTTTAATCCAAGAATATTTAAATATTATTAGCTATTACAGTTTACAGATCTATCACTCTTTATTCGCAAGCTAATAATTTAGCTAATAAATTGCAGACCAGAAACTAGAGAGCATCCTATCGAAGGTAGTTGTTATCGTATGGGTCTTTGTTCTCCTTGTATTAACATCGAGTTACACTGCTAGTCTAACCTCGATGCTTACAGTCCAACAGCTTCAACCAACAGTAACCGACATTAATGATCTGATAAACAACGGTGACTATGTTGGATATAGAAAGGGTTCATTTGTTGAGGGTTTGCTTCAACAGATCGGTTTTGACAAATCAAAAATGAGAAGTTACAACTACCCCGAGGAATATGCCGTGGCACTCAACAAAGGAAGTGCAAATGGCGGAGTGTCCGTAATAGTTCATACAATACCTTACATCAAGTTGTTCCTTGCCAAGTATTGTGATTCTTTCACGATGGTTGGACCCATTTATAAGAGTGGAGGATTCGGATTTGTAAGTATACCATTTCTTCGTAATCTTTAATTAAATATGGAAGAACTCACAAATGGGAGTAGAAAGAGCAGAAAAGAGAAAGGAAGCATTTTACATTTTAAATTGTTAATTCTTTGATCAAGTACGGATACCAGTTTCATTTTACTAATCTCTAGTTCTACATAGGCTTTCCCGAAGGGTTCTCCACTAGTCCCAGACATATCCCATGCAATTCTAAACATAACTGATGGAGACGACATAATACGAATTGAGAAGAAATGGATTGGAGACGAGAACTGTAAGAACACTGGCAGCATCATCGTCGAATCCAACAGCCTGAACTTTTACAGCTTCTGGGGACTTTTTCTCATCACAGGAGTTGTTACTACCATCTCCCTACTAATATTTGCTATCATGTCATTTTGCAAGAAACGGCGAAAGATGATCAGGATTGTGAGCCCTGAAACGAGCTCTGACGAGACAAATGACAACAGAAACTTGCCTACTATAAGCCAAGAGGAATACAAGAAGAGTGATACTTTTAGCCCATCACCAGATAAGCTCAACAATGATCCTTTGCCACAGATGCCATAGAATGATTGCCAATAAGATATCATGATTTCAGTTTACATTTTGCAGTATAGTTTATTCCATGCAAATATAAAATTACTCATTTCCGTGATTCATGCCAAGGGATCATAAGAAGTATTTATAATTAATTAATAAAAGTTGTGGGTTTTTTTTTATTTTAGTTAGTAATTATAGGTAGGTAATGTGAACTAGCCTATTGTTTAGCAAAATTAAAGGTAGTGCCCTCCGTTTGGGAGTTCAAAACACGAGCGGAGGGTCCTTTATGGATATTGGAATTCAAAGGGTTAGACATCCATGGAAAAACAAGTTATAGGTAGGTAATGAACATAGTGGATGTAATCGAAAGGAGCTGGTAACTATATATCAAGTTTTTATAAGATTATATTGAGTGGTATTATCTTTTCAAGTTGTGGGTTTAAACTATGCCGGCCTTATCCATTATACTTCAGAGTACAGGAGATTGACATATAGCATCGTGAATATGATCTAAACATGTGCCGAAGCACAATTCATCTGCTAGGTAGTCGGGCATGCGCCTTTGACATGACTCGGATCTCATGTGAAGCTGGCCTATGGTGCCAATATAATTGAACGCCCTCTATCCGAATTAACACTTTCCTAAGCATCGTGCATCCATAAAATAACCATTCGGCAATGCTCAGAGCTTAAGTTGACCCTAATTGTTCATTTCCATTCTCAAATTCGTTCCTTTCTTGGCCGAAATTGAGATTTGCAGTGAAGCTATCCTTTGAAGGAGCTCTGTTGGAGAGAAGCGCACATAGCCCCTTATCAACTTCAGGTAATGGTCCATGCAGAGCTCAACCCTCTTCTCTCAATCTTGCTTTTCATCTTTGACAGCATATCGGAGAAAGAAGGAGAAGAAAAGGGGAAGAGAGTGCTGACAAGATGGGCCTGCATGTCGGCCTCTCAAAGTCTTAGCCAATCGGTTAAGCATTCTATTGTTTAAACCTGGTGTTAAGTACACCGTCAAATGCGCATCACTTCGGCTCATGAGCGCCAGGCGCATGGAGAACGAAGGGGTCATTCGTGTCGGGGTTTAAATCCAGCGACTTAACCTAAATCTCGGGTGCTCTCGGCGTAATATGAGCCGAGGATCTGCCGGTTCGGTGCATAAGGTTATATTCATGTGCACCGAGTCCAGTCAACTTTATCCAAGGGCAGACCCATGTATATCCGAAGGGGGGTAGCTGCCCCCTTGGATTTTGAGTTTTAGTGGATATCGGGATGTTTAGATCAACTTTGCCCCCCCCTCCCTAAATTAATTGTAATTTAGATTAAATTTAGGATTAAAATTAAAATAAATTTTATAAATTATGATTGATAATTAGAATTATAAGGTAAAGCAACAAAAATTATAAGTTAGAGTATTAGAAAGTATAAATTAAAATATTATTTTTTTATTGAGTATCTAATTAGTTAATAAATTTAAATCATATTTGATAAAAAAAAAATTACTCCTAACAAAAATTCTGATTCCACCTTTGTTTTTATCTAAGCATGCGACCCATCATAAAAGGAAAAACATTACCTCAGCCACATGGCTACAGGGGCATTCAAACAGCTACCCGACAACCACTCAAATACTCAATTAAATGCAATTACGACGACTTCCAGTATGCAACTTCTCTAACAATACTTTAACAATGTGAGATTTTTTTTAACTTTGAAATCCATTGATTTGGTCTTATAATTTAACAGTTAGATTGATATATTTCATTAACAATACCTCTCTACATGTCAAATTTATAAAAAAATTTAGTTCATATAATAATATTCAAGCGTAAAAAATTAATGAAAAATTAGTACATTTAAACTTTTAAATCTTTATTTATTGACAGTGTTAGCTCAAAAATTAACAAAATTGTTATGAATACACATCATTTGTAAATAAAGGGCTTTGATTTTTATTTATATTCAAAATTAAATACAAATTGTCAAATATGTCCACAAAAATTGAATATTTAAAAAGATGTCCAAACCGGCCAATTATTAGCCGGTCCTTAATTTTTAATATAAACTGGCCAATAATTAGCCGGTTCCCATTTTAAATAAGTTTTCACTTTTTTTGTTTTTAGAAAATGATTTAATTTATATATTGTTTTTATTAAATTATTAGAAATATTTTTTTGCTTCTTTGAAATTAGATAGAATATTATATAATTTGATTTATTAGAAAGACTACAACAAATAATCATGATCAATATTTTTTAGAGCGGATTTTTTGTGGCTGTAAGAAAAATTAAAATATTTATTTGTGTGTTATTAGAAAAAATAAAAATATTTTTAATCTGAGTTATTGATACAGGTTCAAAAGTCACTTTCAGATAAATACAAAAAATATTTGAATTCTTTTATTTTTGAAAAAAAAAATTCCTTAAGTGTGACGTCAGAGAAATTTTTAAAACTATGTTCTCTCATTTTCTTTTTGGAAATTGAGATAATTTTTTTTATTTTTTATATAAATATTAGTATTTTTATTTTTCTTTGAAATTGGATAGAATATTATACAATTTAATTTATTAGAAAGTCTGAAATAAACAATCCAGATTCATATTTTTCAGACTGGATTTTTCTCAGCTGTAAATAAATTAAAATATTTCTTTGTCAAAAGTTCATTTTATACTAGAAAAATAGTTTTTGACTCAAATACAACATATATACATTTAAGTATGTCTTCTAATAACAAGATATGCAATGGTCTAGTGGTAGTGTTGTTTGTTGGTAGAGAGCCCACTGGGGTTCGAATCCCGCTCCTGCCAAACAAAAAAAAATTTGCCTCTTGTTGCTGCAATGAAAAAATATTGAATGGCTTACAAAATATATACATATAACAATCTCTTCTAGTAACAAGATATGCAATAGTCTAGGGGTATTGTTGTTTGTTGATAGAGAGCCCGTTGTTGCCAAAAAAAATTTGCTTTCTGAGTACAGTACATTTCGCCCAATTTCACTGAAATTGGATCGTTTTGGCCGGAGTTTGACTGAAACGGCCAAAAATTGACTGAAATTGAACCATTTCGGTCGAAATTTAACTGGAATCAACACTTACCGAGTAACTCGGACTGAAATCGGATTGGCTCCGGCCAATTCTAGGCCAGAACGGCTGGTTTTTCCTTCTATGAATAGAACCTGATCAATCAAGTACGTTCTTTGCTTTTGGAATTCATATCACCCAAGCTAATATAATATTTTTGTTTAGATTCAGATCTTCTTATCAGAATGCGTATGAATTCTGATCAAATTTTTGTTTACATTTCCACCTCGGTTCCAATTGGTCAGAATTCTGATCAAATGGTACTTGTCAGATCTATACAGAAATATGACTCTTGATTGCTGTTGCACCACACACAAAGTTTCCTTGAAAAATAATTAATGCAGATGTCATCTTCAGTTCTGAATTATTCATATAAGTTCAAACCCCAGAGTTGAAATTTATATTTGTCAATAAAAAATTGATGGTCGTTGATTTTTGCTGACTAAATTTCTCATCGGCGCAGTTTGTATAGACGCTTATCTTCCGATATTTTTTTTATAAGTGCCAAATTTTCGGAGACCGGAAATTCACTAGAAATTCAGTCCAGAAAAATGGCAATGAGCTAGGATGATGCATTAATATATGACTAATTCGCGTTAGTCAATTCCACTCATTGGCACGCGCGCTATAGTCTTTCGGAGACCAAATTAAATTCACTAGAAATTATGTCTAGGAAATTGACAATGAGTTAGGATCATCCACTACCACCAAGTTCTAGAATTGATTTTCAATCATGTTCCATTGTATATTATATGACTAATTTCACTCTTTGTTCTAAATAGTACGTTATAGCAACGCAATATCATTTTGAAAAACGGAAATTCAACAGAAATTCAAGCCAATAAAATGACAATGAGCTAGGATCATGCACTAACACCTGGTTCTAGAGATAATTTTCAATTCTGTTCCATTGCATATTTTGAACATAATATGTATGACTGATTCCCATTGGTATATTCCACTCAGTGTTCTAGATAGCGTGTTACAACATTCGGTTTTGCTATAACGTGCTATTTAGAATGAGGAGGGTTCCACTTACAACATTTAAAAGTTACAGTATATTACAACATTTGATTTTACAATTTTCAAAGTCCAAATAGTCAATCTAAACCGTTCAACATAATCTCTATATTAAATTGTGCTTTGAGATCAAATTTTATATTATTTTTTTGAATTTTTTTTACTATTTATTAAGTATTTTACAAAATTGTTGTTTTTAAACAATTTTGAACCACTGAAAAATAGCAGTATTGTAAAATACTTACTAAATAGTAAAAAAAATATAAAATTTGATCTCAAAGCACATTTTAATATAGATATCATGTTGAACGGTTTGGATCGACTATTTGGACTTCGATAATCGCAAAAACAAACGTTGTAACATGTTGTAAAATCCAAAATGTTGTGAGTGGATCCCTCCTCCATTTTAATATGGAGGTCATGTTGAACGGTTTGGATTGACTTTTTGGACTTTAAAAACTTTAAAAATGAATAGTGTAATTTTGTGTCACCAAAAAATGGAGTAAGTGGATCCCTTCTCTCTCTCTATATCTGTATATGTATATGTATATCTATATGTCTCATCAAGTATATATAAACATTTTCTAGAGAACTATAAATACATTTTAAGTGCAAGGGGTGTAGATATATGCTCTCTAAAAACACTATAAAAGCAGAGCAGCATTGGAGGAACATACTGTACTCTGTAAACCTGATGCTAAAAATGGAAAGCCCAATCAACCTAACAATTTTCTTCTATATTATTACCTTGTTTTCAGTTGTTACATCTCAACCTTCAAACAACCTCACATCAGCTCAATTTCATGTCGGAGTTATACTTGATTCTACATCCCTTGTAGGCAAAATTGGCCAAACAAGCATTGCAATGGCTGTAGAAGATTTCTACATGATGCATGAGAATTACAAAACCAGGCTAATGCTGCATGGTAGAGATGCGAACAGTGACGACCTTCAAGCTTCATCAGCAGGTGTTAATTTTTAGTTCTAGTAATATATTAGAAATAAATAAACTGGTTTTTTTCTTTTAGTGTTACTGATTTTAAAACGTAGTCATTGGACAGAATCTAAGTTTTCACATTTTTTTTTTTTTAAGGCTTGGCTGGTGCAGCCAAGAAAGTTTTCACAATTTTTATTGGTACTCTGTTTTCAAACAATTCTAAATAATAAATCTCAGTTTTAGGTGGTAGTAGGCGGCTCCTCTCCAAATTGTAAGGATTTATTAGAGAGCACCTCACATATCTATATTGTATGACTGGGTCAAATAAAAATTAATTAAAATGCATAATACATTGAAGAAAAAAAACTGAAAAAAATAATATATATATCATTAAACTACTATTGGCTAATAAATGATAACGACTTTAGCAGTCCGTTATAGAAGTCTTTGTTGTATCTTGTACAATTAAAAAGCCTAATTTTTTTTTTTATGGTTGACGGTGAAAACCGCCAACATACATATTGATATTAAAAAAGGTTTAAAAGACTCGGGTGTCAGGCGACACGCCCAGTGATTATTCTATTTACAAAGCCCCAAAATTAAAACTTAAAAAAAGGCACCAGCCACCCACTTAGAGTGACCGGTTTTTCCTACCTATTACGCTACCTATCTCTAGACCAATTGGACATCCATAATGGTGTCCTGAATTAGCAGATACACCGGTTTCCTTTTGTCCAAGAACAACCTTCTGTTTCTCTCCCTCCACAGGGTCCAAACCCCGGCCGTCCATACTCACTCAGATCTTGTTCTCCCTCATTATTTACGTAAAAATTATTCATCTTATTTGTATAAATACTTATAGTGCATAGGTATTAATATTTTAGGAAAAAAAAAACAACGCTAGAGTTTTTGCGATCCTGCCACAGGCAGTTATGACAATTATGATGCAGGAACAGTCAGAGGCGGACGCAGAATTTCTACTAGGGAGGGGCAGAAATCGGATTCAAATAGCTTATCGGATTCAAATCCATTAGCTAATTGGATACTAAATTTATCGATCAGGTGAATCGGTCGGAATCAACCGAATCGAATAAGAAACTCAGATTTTTTTTGTTAGAAACTTATTTTGTACTTAAATAAAAAGATAAAAAGAAAAGTTTATTTCATGAGGAAAATTCTATTACTCTTAACTAATTATTTGATGACAAAAAAAATTAGAAAAAATTGACCATCGCTTGATAAATTTGAAGAGGTAAATTTTACCACTTTTAACTACTGTATCTTTTAATTCCTATCTTCAGCCCATAAACGCAGCCCATCTATTATTATTTTTCTAAAACCCAACTATCTTATCTTCCAATTAATTCAGCCTTGTCACAGTCCAAATAGAAAACTGACAGCCCATAAACTATTAATCCATGTTTCTAGTTGACCCCACCAATCAGATTCATCTCTTTTATTTCTCCTTCACCGTGAAACTGAAATTTCTCTTCAAATCTTGACACCATTCAATTCTTTCTTCAAATCTAGACACTATCTAGAAGAGAATCGGTTCGATTCCGACAACAACTCTAGTCAGGGAGGGGCAAACTAACTTTCAGCGGGGGGCAAATAAGCACCAGGTATATTTTTTCTACTAAATTTCAAAATCCAGGGGGGGGCAATTGCCCCCCCTGGACCAACGTGGGTCCACCCCTGGGAACAGTGTGCGAACTGTTATCAGGGTACCCCTATAAATATCCTTGGGTATTTTAGGCATTGACCTTTTGATTTCTGGTTGTACATGTACGTAATATATATGATCATGTTTGGTTGTGGAGTAAGAAGTAAAGTAAATATAATAAAAAGATTGCACCCAATGCCGGCACACTGGTACCTCGCTCGTACTGCCGCCTAAGCAACAAGCACATACCCACTTCACCATTTCCTTCACCCACACACACTTCCTATACAACGATTGATGAAGAGTAAATAGTATAATTTGCCTATTTATACCTGTTTTATTATTCCTTGTCTTTTACTGAATAGTATGATTTTTCTGTATCTTTAGCTTCACAAATTATCACATCTATTCAACATATGTGGCATTTGTTACTTCATCCAAACAAATTATCCACACTTTGTTCATCCTGAAATCTATTCTTGATACAAGTTAGGTTCCTAATTAGAAGTTTTTATCTACATATATATATGCAGCACTGGACTTGCTACAGAACATGAAGACTGAAGCCATCATAGGACCTCAGAGATCCTCTCAAGCTGTCATGATCTCCAAAATCGGTAACAAAACACAGGTACCGGTTATTTCATTCTCAGCATCAAGCCCCACCCTTTCATCCATGCATTTGCCATATTTTATAAGAACAACAATAAATGATGCTGCTGAAGTGCATGTAATTACTGCGCTCATCAAATCCTATGGATGGCGAGAGGTAGTTCCAATCTATGAAGATACTGATTTCGGAAGGGGTCTAATACCCTTCCTTGCCGATGCACTCCAAGAGATTGATGCCCAAATTCCGTATCGCAGCTTAATAAGCGAATCATCAACTGATGGCCAAATCAAAGAAGAGCTCTACAAGTTACAGGCTATGCAAACAAGGGTGTTTGTCGTACACATGACACCTTCCAAGGGCGCTACACTATTTTTAAAGGCCGGAGAACTAGGGATGATGGAAGAAGGTTATGTATGGATCATAACAAATGGATTGGTGAATGTCATTGAATGTTTCAATCGAAATATAGTCAGTGCAATGAGTGGAGCTCTCGGGGTACGGCCTTATGTACCCAAGACAGAGAAGTTGGACAACTTTGCAACAAGGTGGAGAAAGAGATTCCAAGAAGAAAACCCCAAGGATGAACCCTGTGAAGTTAGTACATTTGCTATTTGGGCCTATGACACAATCAACGCACTGGCAATGGCAGTAGAAAAGGTTGGGGTTCAAAGTACGAAACTTGAAGAGAACTTTACGAGTTGTGTGCACTTGCCTGTCTTCTCTAATGGACCACAACTTCTCAAGGAAATTTCCAACATCAAATTTCAAGGATTGAATGGCAACTTTGAATTGAGAGATGGGCAGTTGCAGTACTCTACATTTGAAATAATTAATGTGGTTGGAACAGGGATAAGGGGAATTGGATATTGGAGAGAAAAACAAGGACTATCAAGAAGAGTAGATGCAAACTATAACAAGACTGACTCGACTTCATCACCAGATTTGAACCCGGTCATTTGGCCAGGGGAATCAATTATAGTGCCAAAGGGTTGGGAGACCCCGGTCAGCGGGAAAAAACTGCGCGTAGGAGTGAGAATGACTCCAACACCCGAATTCATGAATGTGGAGATAGATCCTGTGACAAATGCAATAATAGCAAGCGGGTATGCTATTGATGTGTTTGAGGAAGCGATAAACAGATTACCTTATGCAGTCCCTTTTGAGTACAAACTTTTTGGAGAGGCTTCTGAGATCAACACGCTGACTTATGATGATTATGTGTATCAAGTTTATCTTGGGGTAAGTATCTTGGGGTAAGTATCTTGATGTGTTTGCATGTCAAATTTTATATTATTTAGATTTTTTTTACTATTATTTTAAATAGGTAGAAAATCACTACTATTGGATGCTCCAAAATTTTCAAATGATTTTCTACCTATCTAAACAAATAGTAAAAGAGAGTTCTAAGAAGTATAAAATTTTGTATGCAGGTACATTCTCATATGAAAAGCATGTTGAATGGTTCAGATTGACTGCTTGGACTTTAAAAATGAAATACAAATCACAGAACATTGCAGTCAAATAATATCATGGTAATATGTATCCAGGCATGTATATATATCTATGTTTAGCAGTCAAATATTACAATAGGACTAAGGTATATATAATGTTGTTCTTCTTTTTACTTTCTGAACTCCAATAATTGATCAATCAACCCCATGAATACATAAACAATCTTTTGATTAAAGAATTTATTTGTGATTGCAGAACTACGATGTGGTGATAGGGGACATTACAATAAGATACAACCGGACACGCTATGCTGATTTCTCAGTATCATACACTGATTCGGGAGTAGGAATGATTGTACCAGTTAAGGAAGCCATGAATAGAAACACATTAATTTTCTTGAAGCCATTAACTGCAGACCTATGGCTAGTGAGCATTGTGTTTGTGATCTACACAGGCATTGCCATATTGATTTTGGAGCCAAAGATGAGAGCTTCACTCAGGGGTTCATTATCTATGCATATCCATACAATAGTGCATCTATCCTTGTTTGCATATAGTAAGTAAAAGCCCTGTTCACAAAAAATATAATTGATCTCTGGATACCTTAAGGTTTTCTTTTAATCCAAGAATGTCTTTTCAATATTATTAGCTATTACAGTTTACAGATCTATCACTCTTTATTCGCAAACAAATAATTTAGCTAATAAATTGCAGACCAGAAACTAGAGAGCATCCTATCGAAGGTAGTTGTTATCGTATGGGTCTTTGTTCTCCTTGTATTAACATCGAGTTACACTGCTAGTCTAACCTCGATGCTTACAGTCCAACAGCTTCAACCAACAGTAACCAACATTAATGATCTGATAAACAACGGTGACTATGTTGGATATAAAAAGGGTTCATTTGTTGAGGGTTTGCTTCAACAGATCGGTTTTGACAAATCAAAAATGAGAAGTTACAACTACCCCGAGGAATATGCCGTGGCACTCAACAAAGGAAGTGCCAATGGCGGAGTGTCCGTAATAGTTCATACAATACCTTACATCAAGTTGTTCCTTGCCAAGTATTGTGATTCTTTCACGATGGTTGGACCCATTTATAAGAGTGGAGGATTCGGATTTGTAAGTATACCATTTCTCATGTATATTTATATGCTACACACTAATTCTAAAGGCATACTTTCACAAACTCATAATACTTGATAAACATGGCACTCTTTCTCAAGTACGGATTTGTAAGTATACCATTTCTTCGTAATCTTTAATTAAATATGGAAGAACTCACAAATGGGAGTAGAAAGAGCAGAAAAGAGAAAGGAAGCATTTTACATTTTAAATTGTTAATTCTTTGATCAAGTACGGATACCAGTTTCATTTTACTAATCTCTAGTTCTACATAGGCTTTCCCGAAGGGTTCTCCACTAGTCCCCGACATATCCCATGCAATTCTAAACATAACTGATGGAGACGACATAATACGGATTGAAAAGAAATGGATTGGAGACAAGAATTGTCAGAACACTGGCAGCATCATCGCCGATTCCAACAGCCTAAACTTTTACAGCTTCTGGGGACTTTTTCTCATCACAGGAGTTGTTACTACCATCTCCCTACTAATATTTGCTATCATGTCATTTTGCAAGAAACGGCGAAAGATGATCAGGATTGTGAGCCTTGAAACGAGCTCTGACGAGACAAATGACAACAGAAACTTGCCTACTGTAAGCCAAGAGGAATACAAGAAGAGTGATACTTTTAGCCCATCACCAGATAAGCTCAACAATGATCCTTTGCCACAGATGCCATAGAATGATTGCCAATAAGATATCATGATTTCAGTTTACATTTTGCAGTATAGTTTATTCCATGCAAATATAAAATTACTCATTTCCGTGATTCATGCCAAGGGATCATAAGAAGTATTTATAATTAATTAATAAAAGTTGTGGGTTTTTTTTTTATTTTAGTTAGTAAAGGTAGGTAATGTGAACTAGCCTTTTGTTTAGCAAAATTAAAGGTAGTGCCCTCCGTTTGGGAGTTCAAAACACGAGCGGAGGGTCCTTTATGGATATTGGAATTCAAAGGGTTAGACATCCATGGAAAAACAAGTTATAGGTAGGTAATGAACATAGTGGATGTAATCGAAAGGAGCTGGTAACTATATATCAAGTTTTTATAAGATTATATTGAGTGGTATTATCTTTTCAAGTTGTGGGTTTAAACTATGCCGGCCTTATCCATTATACTTCAGAGTACGGGAGATTGACATATAGCATCGTGAATATGATCTAAACATGTGCCGAAGCACAATTCATCTGCTAGGTAGTCGGGCATGCGCCTTTGACATGACTCGGATCTCATGTGAAGCCGGCCTATGGTGCCGATAAAATTGAACTCCCTCTATCCGAATTAACACTTTCCTAAGCATCGTGCATCCATAAAATAACCATTCGGCAATGCTCAGAGCTTAAGTCGACCCTAATTGTTCATTTCCATTCTCAAATTCGTTCCTTTCTTGGCCGAAATTGAGGTTTGCAGTGAAGCTATCCTTTGAAGGAGCTCTGTTGGAGAGAAGCGCACATAGCCCCTTATCAACTTCAGGTAATGGTCCATGCAGAGCTCAACCCTCTTCTCTCAATCTTGCTTTTCATCTTTGACAGCATATCGGAGAAAGAAGGAGAAGAAAAGGGGAAGAGAGTACTGACAAGAAGCTGCATGTCGGCCTCTCAAAGTCTTAGCCAAGCGGTTAAGCATTCTATTGTTTAAACCTGGAGTTGAGTACACCGTATAATGCGCATAACTTTCGCTCATGAGCGCCAGGCGCATGGGAAACGAAGGGGTCATTCGTGTCGGGGTTTAAATGCAGCGACTTAACCTGAATCAGGTTGCCATGTCAGCATATTTCATGAAAATTTATTAACTCTTCAACCATTTTGAGTTATAATTTGCATATCACATCAAAATTCATAGTTTTGCACATGTAATCATATTATAAACTTTACAACATTACTCTCGATCCATTTTAGAGAGTTGTCATGTACCCTTAGTATTTCCCAAGCATTAAAATATTGCTACTTCATATTGAGCAACATTTTAGGGTACAACAATAACATAAATTTTTCCTAATATATATTAAAATATATTGTATATATCTACTATTCAGATACAGATAATTAAAATATAAAATCATGTCAGTATTCTTATCCACACGGATATTCGGATATTAGATATTCACATTTAAGTTTTCCAATACGAATCGAATACGGTTGAGAAATTATCCATATCTTTTTCACCCCTAACAACATCCATGCTTTATCCAAGGGCAAACCCATGTATATCCGAAGGGGGGGGTGGTAGCTGCCCCCCTTGGATTTTGAGTTTTAGTGGATATCGAGATGTTTAGATCAACTTTGCCCCCCCCAAATTAATTGTAATTCGATTAAATTTAGGATTAAAATTAAAATAAATTTTATAAATTATGATTGATAATTAGAATTATAAGGTAAAGCAACAAAAATTATAAGTTAGAGTATTAGAAAGTATAAATTAAAATATTATTTTTTTATTGAGTATCTAATTAGTTAATAAATTTAAATCATATTTGATAAAAAAAAAATTACTCCTAACAAAAATCCTGATTCCACCTTTGCTTTTATCTAAGCATGCGACCCATCATAAAAGGAAAAACATTACCTCAGCCACATGGCTACAGGGGCATTCAAACAGCTACCCGACAACCACTCAAATACTCAATTAAATGCAATTACGACGACTTCCAGTATGCAACTTCTCTAACAATACTTTAACAATGTGAGATTTTTTTTTAACTTTGAAATCCATTGATTCGGTCTTATAATTTAACAGTTAGATTGATATATTTCATTAACAATACCTCTCTACATGTCAAATTTATAAAAAAATTTAGTTCATATAATAATATTCAAGCGTAAAAAATTAATGAAACATTAGTACATTTAAACTTTTAAATCTTTATTTATTGACAGTGTTAGCTCAAAAATTAACAAAATTGTTATGAATACACATCATTTGTAAATAAAGGGCTTTGATTTTTATTTATATTCAAAATTAAATACAAATTGTCAAATATGTCCACAAAAATTGGATATTTAAAAAGATGTCCAAACCGGTCAATTATTAGCCGGTCCTTAATTTTTAATATAAACTGGCCAATAATTAGCCGGTTCCCATTTTAAATAAGTTTTCACCTTTTTTGTTTTTAGAAAATGATTTAATTTATATATTGTTTTTATTAAATTATTAGAAATATTTTTTTGCTTCTTTGAAAAATATTATATAATTTGATTTATTAGAAAGACTACAACAAATAATCATGATCAATATTTTTTAGAGCGGATTTTTTGCGGCTGTAAGAAAAATTAAAATATTTCTTTGTGTGTTATTAGAAAAAATAAAAATATTTTTAATCTGAGTTATTGATACAGGTTCAAAAGTCACTTCTAGATAAATACAAAAAATATTTGAATTCTTTTATTTTTGAAAAAAAAATTCCTTAAGTGTGACGTTAGAGAAATTTTTAAAACTATGTTCTCTCATTTTCTTTTTGGAAATTGAGATAATTTTTTTTATTTTTTATATAAATATTAGTATTTTTATTTTTCTTTGAAATTGGATAGAATATTATACAATTTAATTTATTAGAAAGTCTGAAATAAACAATCCAGATTCGTATTTTTCAGACTGGATTTTTCTCAGCTGTAAATAAATTAAAATATTTCTTTGTCAAAAGTTCATTTTATACTAGAAAAATAGTTTTTGACTCAAATACAACATATATACATTTAAGTATGCCTTCTAATAACAAGATATGCAATGGTCTAGTGGTAGTGTTGTTTGTTGGTAGAGAGCCCACTGGGGTTCGAATCCCGCTCCTGCCAAACAAAAAAAAAATTTGCCTCTTGTTGCTGCAATGAAAAAAAATATTGAATGGCTTACAAAATATATACATATAACAATCTCTTCTAGTAACAAGATATGCAATAGTTTAGGGGTATTGTTGTTTGTTGATAGAGAGCTCGTTGCTGCCAAAAAAAATTTGCTTTCTGAGTACAGTACATTTCGCCTAATTTCACTGAAATTGGACCGTTTCGGCCGGAGTTTGACTGAAACGGCCAAAAATTGACTGAAATTGTTAATTCTTTGATCTTCTTATCAGATCAAGTACGGATAATTTTGGCCAAAAATTGACTGAAACGGCCAAAAAGAGAAAGGAAGCATTTTACATTTTAAATTGTTAATTCTTTGATCAAGTACGGATACCAGTTTCATTTTACTAATCTCTAGTTCTACATAGGCTTTCCCGAAGGGTTCTCCACTAGTCCCAGACATATCCCATGCAATTCTAAACATAACTGTTGGAGACGACATAATACGAATTGAGAAGAAATGGATTGGAGACGAGAACTGTAAGAACACTGGCAGCATCATCGTCGAATCCAACAGCCTGAACTTTTACAGCTTCTGGGGACTTTTTCTCATCACAGGAGTTGTTACTACCATCTCCCTACTAATATTTGCTATCATGTCATTTTGCAAGAAACGGCGAAAGATGATCAGGATTGTGAGCCTTGAAACGAGCTCTGACGAGACAAATGACAACAGAAACTTGCCTACTATAAGCCAAGAGGAATACAAGAAGAGTGATAATTTTGGCCCATCACCAGATAAGCAAAACAATGATCCTTCGCCACAGATGCCATACAATGATCACCAATGAGATATCATGGTTTCAGTTTACATTTTGCAGTATAGTTTATTCCATGCAAATATAAAGTTACTCATCTCCGTGATTCATGCCAAGAGATCATAAGAAGTATTTATAATTAATCAATAATAGTTGTGGGTTTTTTTTATTTTAGTTAGTAATTATAGGTAGGTAATGCATGAGAACGAGCCTTTTGTTTAGCAAAATTGAAGGTAGTGCCCTCCGTTTGGGAGTTCAAAACACGAGCGGAGGGTCCTTTATGGATATTGGAATTCAAAGGGTTAGACATCCATGGAAAAACAAGTTATAGGTAGGTAATGAACATAGTGGATGTAATCGAAAGTAGCTGGTAACTATCTATCAAGTTTTTATAAGATTATATTGAGTGGCATTATCTTTTCAAGTCTATTTAAATTCTTGATAACTCTGAGAATTCAGACATCTTTTGAGGATCAAAGAAATAACCAGAGATTGCTAACATTTGCCTGGGAATGAGTCATATATGTTTTATCAAGGCTAGAGGTTGGAGTGCTTGCCAGTTTATTTGGTATATTGTTGTCTAAGATTTTTTTTCTAAAGTACAAACTTCAAGTTGAAATGCACCAAAACTTGTTCATTTAATAAATCCATAACAAAACTAATAAAGAATTATCTATGTTTTTTCTCCTAAAGAGTTATGTGTTAAGTGTAATTAGTGCACTGAAGGGAGCTCTCAGTGTAGTCTGTATGTTACCAAAACAAAAGGATCGAGTTGAATAATTTCACAACCAGATGGAAAAAGAGATTTCAAGAAGATTACCCCCAAGGAATGCCTTTTGAACCTAGCATCTGTAATTTATGGGCTTAGACTGTTGGGTCCGATGAAAATCATCGCCGACTATCTATGTTGAATATAAAAAAATAGCGAAAGCGTACCTTAATCCATGGCTGTCTTGTGTGAGAGAGCGCTATCAATTCGGTTCTTCCAGAATAGCAAGATCCTTTAGAGAGTCTCTTTTGTTCTGACTTCTCCAAAGTCTCTCTGATATCTCTCTAATGGAATAAGAGAAATGAATTCCAATTGCCTTGTATTCTGGGGGACCAAATTATATATACAGCACAAGGAACTCTTGGCTATCTAATGTGGCAATTATTCTATTCAACCAATCACAAAATTGAATATTACATCTTAAGTTCTACACATTAAAGGTCCACACCCTATATGACACATTAATGCTCAGTATATTATATAACACATATGACCACTTTAATAAAGCATAAAATTGACAGTCTCACATGGCTGCACGAAGTGGATAGGAATTAAATACCACTTAAGTTATTTGTGACAATAACCTGGCAGTTTTATATTCTAATAATAGAAACTTGACAAAATAAAAGAATATAGATCAAGTTCTTAGTTGCAAATGAAAGAATTCAGAATGGATAGTTGTTCGTCGAGCATAATGACACAAACTCCATGATTGCAGTTGCATATTAAAGGATTGTCACCCAAAAGGCCGGTTTCATAAGCATGCTGCTCGTATGGGTGTCGTGTCAAATTAAAGATCTTCAATTTTTGAGGATATTCATATTTAAGTGAGAGTTTGTAATTATGCTTATATGACATATGCAGCCTTTAGTTTTTAAAGTTTAAAGATATTTCTGCAAAAATAAAGTCTCAATTTATTCACATTCTGATTCTATTAAGGTTGATCTCATTTAAGGGTGGACCAGTTGGAAATAGGCACGTTATGATCACATTATGTGAAATTTTCATGCTACACATCCACATTATGATTTATGTCATTCGGTTATGTCAGTATATGTGATCACTGTTGGTTGAGTTACGAATAAATGTGGCAAAAGATGCTTTGATCCTATATTAATATAATTGATGGATGGAATTGTTTTTGACACATTTCGATAATGACAAAAAAGTTGAGCTCACTACGGTTAAACAATACAAAATAATAAGATTTCACATATAGTCCAAGTGAGAGATTGTTGGATTATAAATCGAACATTGGACTAATATGTAAAATAATTTTGTATTGTATAATGTCAATTTTATGCTCTATTAAAGTGGTCATATGCGTTATATAATATATTGAGCATTAATGTTTCATATAGGGTGTGGACCTTTAATGTGTAGAACTTAAGAGGTAATATTCAATTTTGTGATGGGTTGAATTGAATAATTGTCACATTAGACAGCCAAGAATTTCTTAAATTGTATATATAATTTGGTTCCCCATAATACAAGCCAATTGGAATTCATTTCTCTTATTCCATTAGAGAGATATGAGAGAGACTTTGGAGAAGACAGAACAAAAGAGACTCTCTAAATGATCTTACTATTCTAGAATAACCGAATTGGTAGCGCTCTCTCACACAAGATAGTTATGGATTAAGGTACGCTTTCGCAATTCAGTTTTATATTCAACACAGATAATTCTGCGATGATCGGCAATTGTTCTCGTCGGATCCAACATAGACACCATCCACGCATCAGCAATGGCAGTCAAAATGTCGGGTTTAAAAATACCAAATATTCAAAACCCTCAAGACATCCAATCTCCCTTGCATGATTTTCCCAATGGACCCCAACTTCTTGACGCATTAATGTTCTCCAAAATTTCATTTCAAGGTTTCAGGCGCAACTTTGTTTCAAAAAAAAAATAAAACAATTGCCATACTCAGCCTTCAAAATAATAAATGTGGCAATCAGGGAATAAGAGAAGTTGGATATCGGAGAGAAAAACAGATATTGTAAAGGACGGTAGATGCAAGCAATCCTAAACATAACAAATGGAGACGAGATAATCAAAATCGATATGAAACTTATCAAAGAGAAGAACTATCAGGACAATGGCAGCTTTGACCTCGATTCAGAAACCTAAACTTTGTCAGCTTCTGCGGGCTTTCTGCCTTTAACAGAGCTGTTTCCACTGTCTCCCTAATAATATTTCTACACAGCAAGTAACATCGTACTATATATGAGAAATATGACAAACCTTGAAGCAGGCTCTACTAGCAAAAGAATTGTTCCTACTGAAGAGGAGAATCAATTTGTTAATCCATCGCCTGCTAAAGCTGCCATCAGCTGGTTTTTCATTGTTGAACTAGTTACTCTGTAGGCAAAGTTGTGTTGGAATAGTGTTAGGCAGTTATTCAATGCATTTGCTCTTTTTCTTTTTTTATGCTTTTGTTTAGTTTGCAAATGTTGTTAACGAATCCTTATCAACTTGTTGCAATATCTCTTGGTTTTTATGAACTGTTCAGCAATTTTGTTTTTGTTGGTCTATTTAATGGTGGTTTAATTTTTATCAACTGGTCTTTCATTATTGTATTAAGCCTTTAAAACAAATTGGCTAGCTGAAAAGATTTTGTACTGTTTAACATTTGTATTCCTAATGCATATATTGTTAGTCTTATTAATGTAACAGATCATGCTGTAATAAACATCAACCATGCATGTAAATGAGACCCAAAGTGCTACAGGTTTTTTTTTTTTTAAAGTAGGTCAAAACCTCAACCCCAAGCATCCAAACCACACTATCTCAACCCCAAGCTATGACTCAAAGCCCTTCATGCTCCTGCTGATGCCAACTCAGAGATGCAGATCACCTAAGATGTATCTAACCTCCAAGCTACATGCTAAAATTGTCACACCATGCTCTTGGCAATACTTAAACACCTGAACATGGCCACACGAGCCCCAGGTCATGTCTCAGAGCTACCACAGCTTATACCGGTACCATATCGGTACCAATCCGTGAATATTAAACACCAATCATTCTCAGACCTTCAAGCAAGCTCAAATTGATGAATACCCAAGCCTCCATATCTCTTCACGATGTCAAATGAACCTTCAATCGAAGAAGATAGCAATGAAATCTAAGAAAATCGATTGAAGCCCAATCGGTACCGACAGATCTTTACCCTGCTTTGAATCACCACCTCCGGCGATCTCTAATCGCCGACAACAGGTCCAATCAACCCCTGGTGCCAAGGCGACTCCATGGTGTAAGTCCTGAAGCCCATCTCTGCCGGAACATGACCGGAGCTATGAACCCTAGCCGAGAAATGGAGGCTCCAGTGCTACCATGTCGTATCAGACTCGCACGATTTTTAAAGAAATGATGAGCTTCTGATGACGGCGCCAAAACAAAAGTTCAAACGAAAATACGACTCTCGAAGGGATCGTGTGATTCAAAGGCCAGGATCCAAACCCAACATAAGCCGACCCCCCTGTCAGCGGGTCCCACCTATTAATAAGCCCAATACCGGTGCTCTGGCACGATATTGACAACCCCAAAGCCCAAGTCTGATTAATAAAAGATGAAAGCCCAATGTTGAATCCAAACCCCAAATTCAAACATAATAAACCCAAAGGCCCAAACCAAAATGCTGAAACACAAATCTGCAAGACCAATATCCGGATCTTAAAGTCTTCATGTTCATCTGATGGCCCAGAATCAAAGATGATAAATAAAGCAAACCTTTTTACACTATAATCCCTCTGATAATGATAAATTAAAACCACAGTCCCTGATATTTTACATAAAGACCCCTGGAAGCTAAAAATATTCATAAACAAGCCCTTGAAGTCTCAATTTGCACTCTAAACCTTATCAAAAACCCAAATCACATTCCCAAGTCCTCCAGAAATTGCAAATAAGTCTCTTGAACTAAAAAAATATTTACAAACAAGTCTTTTTCCTTCATAGCTTCTTCATATTAAATCCAAATTGACTCAAACCAATTTCAAATGAACTCAAATCAAATTGCATGTCATTTTAAACCAAATCCAAACATGTCCTAGCTTCAGCCAAAAGCTGATATGACCAAAGCACCCCTCATAATCAAAATAATTTAATTTTAAAATCAAAATTGTAAAACTTTGTCAAAAGCATCACATATTTCAAGTTATGAGCAAATTGACAAAAATTTATAAATTCTGAATGATATTACAAAATAACCAAAATGCCCTTCTCTATACTTAATAATCAAAATATATCAATACTTTCAATTAAATAAAATGAAAGCATATACTTTCTTCAAAACTTTGAAATAATGAAATCATGTCATGACAAACATACATACATGCATACACATACGTACATGTCAATATAGATGTCCAATCAAACGAGAACCAACCAAATAGCCAATGTAACATTACATGAGCCCCAGTACTCCATTCACTCTAAAATAGGCACAAATCCCGAAATGAAGGAAGTATTCAGTTTCACCCGAAAAGAACTTTCTGATGTAATTAACAGTGGGGGCTTGCGCCCGTCGGAAGTTAAATGTCCACACAATCAAATAATAAAATCCTGACATACTGATTATGAACCGTAGGTCTGTTAAGGGTGAACCAGGAGGAATACAAGAGAGATAACCAGCAATACCCCAACTTCGGTGCCCTGTTATGTTCAATTGCAACTAGAGCACCGAACCCTAGGGAGCTTTCCAAATCCCCCATGTCTGCACTATTAAATAACCTAACGTCATGCAACTTTCTGCGCTCTACACTATCTTAAAAAATAGTAAAAAAATTCAAAAATTATAAGATTTCATCCCTAAACATATTTTAGTATGAATATCATGTTGAGCAGTTCGAATCGATAGTTTGGACTTTGAAAATGAAAATATTAAATGTGAGTTAAGATGAAGTGTGAAAGGCATGAGATATTGGAACCCAGATGTGATTCCCAATCATTTTAATTATACTTTAATATTGTTTATCTTAAGTATATATAAAAAAAAAAATTCTTAGTTTTAAGTTTTAAAACTAATTAAGAAAAAGAAACAAAAAATTGAAAGAAGCAAGTATAGATCCGCCTATTTTCATTACTAAACGAAAACCATATTACAGTGTTTGTGAACCCGATACCAATGCTGGTACCAATAACAACCATAGAACAAAAATAGACAAATACTAATAGGCATCAAGCAAATACCAGCAACATATAAAACCTGAAACTAAGTTATTTTAACCAATTAGACTCTGCACTAAGAAACAGTTCAGCAATAAGCAAAAAAGACCCTAGACTTTAAGAAAAACACAAAAGTTGCTTCATGAAATCTTCCTATATCTCCATATTCAAGCGTCATCATCCCGAATATGATCTATCCCATGCGTACGGATTATAACCAGTCTAGCCTCCATGGGGAATCACTACTACAAAAAACGTCTTCCTACACTGCACCTTATACACGGATTTTCTCAATTTTATAAAAAAAAAACGTGTATGAAATAAGATTTTTCCAGTGTTCTAGGAATCCTACACGAATATTAACTTAAAAATTAGTGTCCGTGTGGAAATTAATCTTTTATACACGGATATTTCATTAAATATCCGTGTAGGAATGTTGAGAGAGCTACACGGATTTTTATTACAAAATCCGTGTAGAAAGGCTAGAGAGCTACACGGATTTTTACTAAAAAATCCGTGTAGGATAGCTAAAAAAAAAAAAAGATTCAGCAACCTTCCTACACGGATTTTAAAAATCCGTGTAGAAAGGCTAGAGAGCTACACGGATTTATAGTGAAAAATCCGTGTAAAAATGTAGTTTTAGGATTTTTGTTATATAAGAAGGCATTTTTCCTCCAACGCCGTTTTGATTTCAACTCATAGCACAACTGGAATCTGAGATATCTTACTAAGGTTAGCCATGAATATATATATATATATATTTTTTTTTTTCTTTATCTAATTTGCTGTTACTTATTATTGCTTATTTAGGTCATGTGTAATTATTATTGTTTATTTCTCTTTTATTTTTCTTTTCAGTTTTGTATGGTTTTCTTTTCAGTCATGCGCATGCCTCACGAAAAGGGGCGTAACTTTTGATCCGTCCGTCGGATCGGGCTGAAATTTTGACAGGAACTCCACAGTCCAAAACCGGATCCGAAACCAATCTACGATTCGTTTCGCCCATGTTACGGGTTCAGATTAGCGATCCGAGTCTTCCTTCATGAACTTTTGGACTTTTTTTTTATAATTTTAGAGTTTTTATAGTCTTCCTCCAATTTCTCTATCGTTTTTGTGCATCAAGGAGTGTATGTTATGTGTTAGATCACATGGAATTGCATGTACAAAAGGCTATGTATGTATATATATGTTGCAAATGGTTATGTATTTATTTTATTTTTGCAAAAGGCTATGTATATACAAAATGCTCTATATTTTTTTTTGCAAAAGACTATGTATATTCAATCTGAAATATATAATTACTGACTAGCAAAACTGGAGGCTAGCTAACAAAAAAAAAAAACGGTTCAGCAACCTTCCTACACGGATTTTTAAGTATCCGTGTAGGAATGTTACTGAACCCGGTTTATTTATTTAATATTCTGTTGAGGAGAGCTACACGGATTTTAACTAAATATCCGTGTAGGAAGAGTATTCCTACACGGATATTTAGTTAAAATCCGTGTAGCTCTCTTGTTTTTTCAAACGGCTCTTTATTAATAATCCGTGTAGGATTAGTGTAATCGTACACGTATAAATTATCCGTGTGTAAATGTGGACTTTCCTACACCCCAGAATCGGACACGTTTCCAAATCCGTGTAGCTCTCCAGTTATAATCCGTGTACAAACTGTTTTTTTGTAGTAGTGAATGCAAATCGCCTAATTATAGGCCCTTAACATCAGGAGGTAACATACACATTAGTTTTTCTAAAGCATTATACTTCTGATTAGAGCACCAAAACCTTGCAGTTGCAAGAATTTGTGTCCCTAAGCTACTAGTATGTTTTGCAATGCCCCCCTTGAAAATAACCCTATTCCTCTCTAGCCATAAGGTCCAAAGTACTGCCCCAATAATCATCATAATAATATTCTCATCCTTCATAGGAATACAAGTACTTATGTCCCACAAATCATCAAGTGTTGTATATGTAAAAGTGAAATTATTAAATTGAGTTATCCAACCTCATAATTGACTAGCCAAAGGACAAGTCAAAAATAAATGAGAGACTTTTCCTGTGCTTCACAAAAGACACAACTTTGGTTACCATGCCAGCCCCGTCTACTCAAATTATCCCTCATCAAAATTTTGTTTTGTTTGGTCAATCAAAGGAAAATTCTGATTTTTTAAAATTATATTAGCAGACCAAATTTTAGAAAACTCTATTCTTTAAAATTAATACTCAGTTAATTATTTGTCTTTCCAGATTGTTAAAACTTAATTTGTAGATTTTTTAACTTCTTTGTAGCCTTTCACCTAATTAATATATCACTTGATTCTTATTTTAAAAAAAAAAAACGAATCTTATAATTATTCAGATATAAATAAAGACTCTGTAAACATTTACAAACAAAATATAAAAGAATCTATAAAGTGTTTTCCATTAAAAACAATTTAATAATTTTTTTGGGGCATTTTATTTAGTCAACCATCCTCAGATCTTTTTCACGACTTTTGCGCACTTTATTCAGCTTGAAAATTATTGACTTCCAATTCCCGATGATGTCGCTGCACCACATATTTGAAACAGTGATGTAGAAACAAAAAAAAAAATGCCAGAAATATTTCTCGTGGAGTTATGGTGAGAGGAAGTCTTCTTTAATAGTCGTGCATTCTTGCTTTAATATTTGCACAAATTAAGCGTGCACGTATCTTAAAACAAATCAGACGAAAGAGCTATCCATCACACATTCACACTCTCAGTTGATTTTTCTTAGGGTCATAGGATAGATCAATCAGACGGTCTACAACAACGACAGCATGGAAGGCGTTCTAGCTGTCAATATATACACTTGAAAATCCAATCTAGACGAATTTTCTTTTTTCCGGTTTTGAATCATTCTAAATGATTTCGACAGCTATGTAGTATGACTAAAAAAACAAAGAGTTTCTTTCTTCCCAAAAACAAACAGTTTTTGAGGGGTCACTTATGTTTTTACTGTTTGGTTAAGTCACTGTTGGATTAAAGATTTTCAAAGTGACTTCATGAATAGCAAAAAAAAAAAATTTGGTCTCCAAACACATTTTAATATAAAGATCACATCTAACGGTTTGGATTGACCGTTTAGACTTTGAAAATCAAAAAAGGACTTGATTTCACATTTAACAATCGATTGTATATTAGCCAACCTATATATATAGGAGGGTTCAAATGCACCTTTGTTTTGGTGCTCCAATATACTCCACATCGTTTATCTCTGGTTTCAAATTCCGTACAGTCAATTCGAACCACTCAACATGATATTCATAATAAAATATGCTTGAAGACCAAATTTTATATTTTTTAGAATTTGTATACTATTTTTTTCATAGGTATAAAATTATTGTTTTAAGGAGAGTCTGGACCATCCAATAAAGTGATATTGTACCTATCAAAAAAAATAGTAAAAGTTTTCTAAAAAATATAAAATTTGGTCTCCAAGCATATTTTACTATGAAAACATATTTAGCGGTTCGGATCGCCTTACACCATTATTTGGTGACACCGGATTACACCCTATTTTTCAAAGTTTTCAATGTCCAAAAAGTCGATCCAAACCGTTCAACATAATGGATATATTAAAATGTGCTTGCAGATCAAATTTTATATTTTTTTTTTGACGATTTATTAAGTATTATTGTTTTTCAACTATTGAATTTTTCTACTCATCTTAATAAATAGTAAAACATTCCAAAAAAATGTAAAAATTGATTAGCAATCATATTTTAATATATCCATCATATTGAACGGTTTTGATCAACTGTTTGAACTTTGAAAATGTAGGATGTAATAAAAAATAGCGCAAGTGGATCTTACAACATGTTAAAACATTCCATTTTATAATTTTCAAAGTCCAAACAGTTGATCTAATCCATTCAACATGATCTCTACATTAAAATGTGCTTTGAGATCAAAATTTACATTTTTATAAATTTTTTTACTATTTATTAAGTATTTTACAAAATTGCTATTTTTAGATCATTTTGAAAAACAACAGTTTTATAAAATAATTGATGAATAGTAAAAAAATCAGAAAAATGTAAAATTTCGTCTCAAAGCACATTTTAATACAAAGACCATGTTGAACGGCTTAGATCGACTGTTTGGACTTTGAAAATTACAAAACCAAATGTTGTAACACGTTTTAACTTTCAAATATTGTAAGTGGATCCCTCCTATATATATATATATAGGGATAGGCTAATATGCTTTCAGTAGCACTTCGGCAGAAATACAACCAACTCGTTTTTCAATTTTCGAAGTCCAAAAAGTCGATCCAAACCGTTAGATGTGATCTCTATATTAAAATGTGCTTGGAGACCAAATTTTACAATTTTTATGATTTTTTTTTACTATTTATTAAGCCATTTTGAAAATTGCTGATCCAACGGTAGCTTAACCAAACAATAAAACTAGAAGCCACCGTTGGATCAACTGTTTTCAAAGTGGCTTAATAAATAGCAAAAAAATTCCAAAAAATGTAAAATTTGGTCTCCAAGCACATTTTAATATAGATATCACATCTAATGGTTTGAATTGATTTTTTGGACTTCGAAAATTAAAAAACAAGTTGGATGTATTTCGGCCGAAATGCTACCGAAAGCATATTAGCCTATCCCTATATAAATATATATATATATATATATATATATATATATATACAGAGGTTGGCTAATATCAAATCAGTTGTTCCTGAGGTCCGGTGCAACCAAGCCGTTTTTCAATTTTAGAAGTCCAAAGCATCGATCCAAACAATTAGATGTGTTCTCTATATTAAAATATGCTTGGACACCAAATTTTATATTTTTTGGAAATTTTTACTGTTTATTAAGTCACTTTGAAAATCTTTGATCCAACGGTGGCTTCTAATTTTACTGTTTGGTTAAGCCACCGTTGGATCAGCATTTTTCAAAGTATCTTGATAAATAATAAAAAAATTTCAAAAAATGTAAAATTTGTTCTCCAGGCACATTTTAATATAGAGATCACATCTAACGGTTTGGATCGACGTTTTGGACTTCGAAAATAGAAAAACGACTTGGTTAAACGAGACCTCAGAAACAACTGATTTGATATTAGCCAACCTCTATATATATATATATATATATATATATATATATATATATATATATACACACACACACACACACACACACACACACACATATATATAGTACGGCTAACATGCTTCCTCTAGCATATTGATAATATGCTTCCGGTCTCTAAACCTATCGAACCGGCTTCAAACGACAAATCCAAACTGTTCAAACCAATCTCCTTAACGAGAGCTTCGTTTCTATATAAAAAAAATTTAAGTTTCGATCTTATTTACTATTAAGTCAAGCAGTCAAAAAAATGAAGGATATAGTGCATTAAGATGTGTACAAAATTCTTTATATTTTGACCGCTTGACTTGATGGTAATAAATTCGAAAATAAAAAAAAAATATATGGAAACAAAGCTCTCATGGAGGAGATTGGTTTGAACGGTTTGGATTTGTCGTTTGAAGCCGATTCGATAGGTTTTAGAGACCGAAAACATATTGTCGATATGCTAGAGGAAGCATGTTAGCCGTACTATATATATAGTATGGCTAATGTGCTTTTGGTTGTATTTCGGCCGAAATACAACCAATTCATTTTTCAATTTTCGAAGTTTGAAAAGTCGATCCAAACCGTTAGATGTGTTCTCCATATTGAAATGTGCTTGGAGACCAAATTTTACATTTTTTGGAATTTTTTTACTATTTATTAAGCCACTTTGAAAATCGCTGATCCAACGGTTACACTATTTGGTTAAGCCACCGTTGTATCAGCAATTTTCAAAGTGGCTTAATAAATAGTAAAATAATTCCAAAAAATGTATAATTTGGTCTCCAAGCACATTTTAATATGAAGAACACATCTAATGGTTTGGATCGACTTTTCGAACTTCGGAAATTAAAAAATGAATTGGTTGTATTTCGACCGAAATGCAACCGAAAGCATATTAGCCATACTCTCTCTCTCTATATATATAGAGAGAGAAAGAGTAGAACTAGGGTGCTCCTAAGTTCACCCAACCTCTTGTGAACTTGATTCTAAAATATATTGAATCGACTTTAAACGATAAATCCAAACCGTTGAAATCCTTCTACCTAATGAGTGATGCGTCTACATGTGAAAACTTTACGGTTTCGAATTAATTTAATATAGAGTCAAGTGGTCAAAAGTTTAAGGTTTATAAATTAATTTTAATGCATTCATTTTTTAGACTCCTTTGACCACTTGACTCTATATTAAATTAATTCGAAACTTTAAAATTCTCACATGTAGACGCATCAATCATTAGATAGAAGGATTTCAACGGTTTGGATTCATCGTTTAAAGTCGATTCGATATATTTTAGAGTCAAGTTCACAAGAGGTTGGGTGAACTTAGGAGCACCCTAGTTCTACTCATATAAATATATATTAGTTATGGAAAATGAAACCTCAAGTCCTTTGCTTTTGAAATTCATATCAACATAATATTTTTGTTTGGGGGAATTTCACGCGTACCCCTCAAAAACTTCAAAATTACGTATTTCCTCCTCTAAAGTTTGAAATATGTATTTTCCTTTCTAAACATCAAAAACTAACAGTTGACTCATTTTATTGTTTTTTTATATTAAAACTCATTTTAAATTTATAAAGTACATATTTTATTCTTTATTAAAAGCATATAAATCCCATCGAACTCAAATTTAAATATGAACAGTTCCTCTACCGTCTAAACTTCTTTTATAGTTGTGCACACAAGATCGGCACAAATCTTGATGCAAAAACACATGCATATTGAAGTGACATGCACATATCTTAATGCGATGCACGCTGATCAGAATTGCTTTAAGATCCATGCACATTAAAACAATACGAATATTGAAGCGATGCGCACGGATCAAACAGTAACGGAACCCTTCATATTCAAATTTGTGTCTGATCGGCTTTATATGCTTTTAATTAAGGGTAAAATAGGTATTTTAAAAATTTAGAATGAGTTGTAATATAAAAAAACAATAAAATGGATAAATACGTGAGATTTTAATGTTTAGAGGGGGAAATACGTAATTTCAAAATTTAGAGGAAGAAATATGTAATTTTGAAGTTTTTGAGGGGCATACGTGGAATTCCCCCTTTTTGTTTAGATTCATATCTTCTAATGGGAATGCGCACGAATATTAGAAAGGTAATGTGTATTTCACATCGGATCCGATTGGCTCGAATTTTAAGCGAATGGTCCGGATCTAACAGAAATATTATGCCACCTCCGAGAGGATATGTATGGACGTACGTACTCTTGCTTTTGCACCACATATAGTTTCCTTGAAAAAGAATTAATGCAGATATTATTTTCAGTTCTGAAGACATTTCAGTCCAAACCCCAGAGTCAAAATAAATCATTGCCACTCAAAATTGACAGTCCCTAATTTTTTGACACACTAAAAATTATCGTTGGCGCAGTAATTTACATGCTTATTTTTTTATTAGTGCCAAATTTCTCTGAGACCGGAAATTCAGTCCAAGAAAATGACAATGAGCTAGGATCATGCACTACCACCGGTTCTAGAGATGACTTTCATTTCTGTTCCATTGCATATTTTCAACAGAAAATATTTGACTGATTCCAGATTCCCATCAGTTTATTCCACTCTATATTAATTGCATGCATATGATAATGTCAAAGTTGAAACAGACTATATTTAATTTAATTACTACTAGTTAATACTGGTCAAGAGGCAATTAATTAATTAATAGTTTTTTAGAGTAAGATGGAGGTCTAATCTTGCAAATTTCAGTGGCACGAGTTTTTGTCTCTTTACATAGAGACATATGTTCAATTCTCGAAATAGCATCTAAAAAATATTGAAGTGCATGGGACCCTTTAATAAAAATAATCATAAAGGATTTCTAATTTGAATTTGGAACGCATGTGATTTCCACACGGAGGATGTTGTCCTTTATTACTATACCAAAGACCAATTAATCTTAAGACGGACTAATAGCATGAGGGGATGAAGTGGCTATGAAAAAGGGGTAAAAAAAAAGGATGCGGATAACTGCCCCTGCACCCTTGTTTCCGCACTATCTCCACACATAACAACCATAACTAACCTGAGGACCGTCCCCGCACAATTTCCTTATATAATCTATATCGTCTCCGCATAATTTGTAAAGTATTAATACCTATGAATGAAAGTATTCATGCCTATGCACGGACCATAAATACCTGAGGGGGCCACTCAAACTAAATGAGAGGGGACCAGGAGGGACCATATACATTTCTAAAAATATCAATATTGCCATAACTATATAGGAGACTGCAATACTTGATATTTTTTTACATATGGTGTTGGAGGACGTCTGAAAGTATTAATATCAAGTATTGAAAGTATTTATTTCTATGCACTAAAGTATGTATATATATATACATTGTACAAAGTTTAATTTTCAGACATTTGATCATATTAAGTTACACATCAAAGTATTAATATCTTATTTTACAAATATTGATACATATGCAAATATTAATATCTATGCACTAAAGTATTAATATCTTATTTTTCAAGTATTGATACCTATGCACTGAAGTATTTATACCTATATGAGGTCAGCTAGTTTGGTTATTAAAAAATTGATGCGGGATACAAGGCCTCACTACTTCATTAGAGGAAGATTGATGCTGGGACTATAAGAGGATTGGAAAAGGGGGTCAATCATATCAAATTATGCATGCAAGTATTAATATATTACTTTGTAATTATTAATATGTTATTTTCCAGATATATATGGGAAAGGAGGGACCATAATACAACCTTTCTCTATTGTAGCTACAGAGACAAAGGAGAAACTGCAGTGAGGGGATAAATATAATTATTCGTAAAAAAATGCAGTAATAAAGTTCGGTTGCCTCTGTGTTCAAGATATTTTAGACACAATAGCATTATCTTCGTGTTTCAGGTCTATCTAATTTAGGCATGTCAGGTGTTTAGCAAACAATAGTGGCACATTATCTTTAGAGCAACTTGAATGATGAACACTATGATATACTTCAAATTTATATTGTCGTTGTCATTGATACAACTCTTTTTTTTCATAGATAGTAGAGAAACTTTTATTATCTAAAAAAATTTGATGTTTATACAAATTTGATCATGTCAATTTGCAATATTAATAGAGAAAATAATATTCACCTATGTTTTGCACTCGTTATTTAATTTGATATAAGCATTTCAAAAGTGTTTGTACTAAAGTAAAAACTATTCATATCTGAATTGGTAAATATCTATATCTAGTATATATACAAGGTGTTAATATCTCTGTCTTTTTTAATGATTATAAATAAATTTTATTTAAAGATTTTGTTCAATAATTAAATAAATATAACTTTCAAAAAGTCACTCTAAGTGCAAGTTATAAACATTCTTATCATCAAGAATAAATTTGTTTTTGAGATAAGTATAAACACAGTTTGAGTGCAAGTGAGTAGTCCACATATTTATATTCACTTCTTTTGTTTGACTTTGTCAAAGTCGACATATCAGGTATATGCTTTCTGAAAACGCTATAAAAGAAGCAGCATTGGAGGAACATACTGTACTATGTAAACCTGATGATAAAAATGGAGAGACCAATCAATTTAACAATTTTCTTCTATATTATTACCTTGTTATCAGTTGTTACATCTCAACCTTCAAACAACCTCACATCAGCTCAATTTCATGTCGGAGTTATACTTGATTCTACATCCCTTGTAGGCAAAATTGGCCAAACAAGCATTGCAATGGCTGTAGAAGATTTCTACACGAAGCATGAGAATTACAGAACTAGGCTTAAGCTACATGGGAGAGATGCGAACAGCAACGACCTTCAAGCTACATCAGAAGGTATTAAAACATTTACTGATAATTTTTAGTTCTAATATTATTTTACAAATAAATAAACCGGTGTTTTTAAGTGATTTTGTGTTATATATGTAGACATCAGACAAAAGTATATTCACAGTTTTAAGGATTCTCCTCAGTTTTCGATTAAACCATTCCAAATAATAAATCTCAGTTTTCGGACGTTTGGATGAAACAAGAAATAGAGCAAGAATAGTTCATAATCCAATATTTGTTGGATTAGTAGAATATTGAGAAAACTCACAAAAGACAAATAAAAAATAGTACATATTTGCTAATCCAAACACACCTAAACAAAAAATAGTAGCTAGAAATAGTGCTAATCCGGATTAGTGACTATTCTTCACCCATTTAAACACACCCTTAGTTTTTAAATGTTATGTTATGATTCAAATTACTTTTGGGCCCAAGGAACTATGTAACCTTCATATTGTAGTTATCTTAAGACTTTTGGTAACCATCAGAATCAAGGAAAATTAGTTTACTCTCTCTTTGTCACTTGCTCTCTTCCTTATTCTCTAGTCAACAAAACCCTAACACTAATTATTGTTGAATTAATTTCCCTCAATTAAAGGATCCAAATTAACCTACGGGTGCACCTTTTTCTTTCGGAGGCCCCCGGGGCGTACTATGAGCACTATCTAAGGCAATTCTCTAGTCTGAATGCAAACAGTTTCCGCATTCTAGTTCTTTCTTTCAGTAGATCGAGTTTGTTGGCAGCGAGCACACACTTCACTATCCCCTACACCTACACATACTTCCCATAAATCAACAATTAAAGAAGAGTGAATAGTGCATTTTCTCCATTGATGCGAATTTATGTCGAGTTCTTGACCTACTCGTTCTATTCCTTTTCATTTACTTTTCTGAATCTTTAGCTTGACAAATTATCACATCTATTCACTTATGTGACATTTGTTACTTCATCCATGCCAATTATCCACACTTTTCTCATCCTAAAACCTATCCTTGATCCAAGTTAGGTTCCTAATTAGAAGTTTCTATCTACATGCAGCACTAGAATTGCTACAGAACATGAAGACTGAAGCCATCATAGGACCTCAGAGATCCTCTCAAGCTGTCATGATCTCCCAAATCGGAAACAAAACACAAGTACCGGTTATTTCATTCTCAGCAACAAGCCCCACCCTTTCATCCATGCATTTGCCATATTTTATAAGAACAACAATAAATGATGCTGCTGAAGTGGATGCCATTACTGCCCTCATCAAAACCTATGGATGGCGACAGGTAGTTCCGATCTATGAAGATACTGAATTCGGAAGGGGTATAATACCCTTCCTTTCTGATGCACTCGAAGAGATTGATGTCCGAGTTCCGTATCGCAGCTTAGTAAGTGAATCATCAACTGATGGGCAAATCAAAGAAGAGCTCTACAAGTTACAGACTATGCAAACAAGGGTGTTTGTCGTACACATGACGCCTTCCAAGGGCGCTACACTATTTTTAAAGGCCAAAGAAGTAGGGATGATGGAGGAAGGATATGTATGGATCATGACAAATGGATTGGTCAATGTCATTGAATGTTTCAATCGAAATGTAGTCAGCGCAATGAGTGGAGCTCTTGGGGTACGACCTTATGTACCCAAGACAGTGAAGTTGGAGAACTTTGCAACAAGGTGGAGAAAGAGATTCCAAGAAGACAACCCCAAGGATGAACCCTGTGAAGTTACTGCATTGGCCATTTGGGCCTACGACACAGTTAACGCACTGGCAATGGCAGTAGAAAATGTTGGGGTTCAAAATACGAAACTCGAAGAGAACTTTACAAGTTGTGTACACTTGCCTGTCTTCTCTGATGGACCACAACTTCTCAAGGAAATTTCCAATATCAAGTTTCAAGGATTGAATGGCAATTTTGAATTGCGAGATGGGCAGTTGCAGTACTCTACATTTGAAATAATTAATGTGGTTGGAACAGGGATAAGGGGAATTGGATATTGGAGAGAAAAACAAGGACTATCAAGAAGAGTAGATGCAAACTATAATAAGACTTACTCGACTTCATCACCAGATTTGAACCCGGTCATTTGGCCAGGGGAATCAATTATAGTGCCGAAAGGTTGGGAGATCCCGGTCAGCAGGACAAAACTGCGCGTAGGAGTGAGAATGACTCCATCACCCGAATTCATGAATGTGGAGATAGATCCTGTGACAAATGCCATAATAGCAAGCGGGTATGCTATCGATGTGTTTGAGGAAGCGATAAACAGATTGCCTTATGCAGTCCCTTTTGAGTACAAACTTTTTGGAGAGGCTTCCTTGACCAGCTCGCAGATCTTGAGTTATGATGATTATGTGTATCAAGTGTATCTTGGGGTAAGTATCTCTTCATGTAATACATATAGTTCCATTTCCTTCGATCTCCTGTATATATATAAAAAAGAAGAGTGAGGCTATGGTAATAATTAAGATCGACTGTGCTATGGATCTATATTTCTATTTTTAAAGTTCAAATAGACAATCCGAACCATTAAACACGATCTCCATATGAAAATGTACTTGCAAATCAAATTTTACATTTTTCAAAAAAATTTACTATACTTTAAATAGGTAGAAAATCACTTCTTTTGGATGGTCAAAAAATTTTCAAATCGAGTGATTTTCTACCTATCAAAACAAATAGTAAAAAGTTTTAAAAAGTACAAAATTAGGTATGCAAGTACATTTTCACATGAAGATCATGTTGAACGGTTCACATAGATTGTTTGGGCTTTCAAAACGAAAATATAAGTCCATAGTGCAGATGTAATATGCACATTACGTACCATAGCCTCACTCATAAAAGATTAACTGTACTTAAAAGAGTAAAATTAGTACAATTGGATGATATTACTGTTCAGATCTTGCAGTCATATAATATCATGGTAATATGTATCCAGGTGTATACAGTATATATATATATATATATATATATATATATATATATATATATATATATATATAGAGAGAGAGAGAGAGAGAGAGAGAGTGTGTGGCTAATATGCTTTCGGTAGCATAAGAACCGAAATACATCCAACTCTTTTTTCGATTTTCGAAGTCCAAAACGTCAATCCAAACCGTTAGATGTGTTCTTTATATTAAAATGTGCTTGGAGACCAAATTTTACATTTTTTGGAAATTTTTTACTATTTATTAAGCCACTTTGAAAATCACTGATCCAACGGTGGCTTAACCCAACAGTGAAACCGTTGGATCAGCGATTTTCAAAGTGGCTTAATAAATAGTAAAAAAATTCCAAAAAATCTAAAATTTAGTCTCCAAGCACATTTTAATATAGAGAACACATCTAACGGTTTGGATCGACCTTTTGGACTTTGAAAATCGAAAAAAGAGTTGGATTTATTTCGATGCTTATGCTACCGAAAGCATATTAGCCACACTCTATCTATATATATAGAGAGAAAGAGAGGTTGGCTAAGCTCAAAACGTTTGTTCCTAGCCTCAGGAACAAACGATTCGGTTCTCCGATTTTCAAAGTCCAAACCGACAGATGTTTAATCTATATTAAAATGTGCTTAGAGACCAAATTTTACATTTTTGGAATTTTTTTACTATTAATTAAGATGGTTTGAAAATTGCTGTTTTTATTAAAATTATGCACCATTGAAAAACAGCGATTTTCAAACCATCTTAATAAATAGTAAAAAATTTCCAAAAAATGTAAAATTTGGTCTCCAAGCACATTTTAATATAGATTAAACATCTGTCTATTTGGATCAACCGTTTAGACTTTAAAAATCGTCGAATCGAATCGTTTGTTCCTGAGGCTAGGAACAAACGTTTTGAGCTTAGCCAACCTCGATATATATTCAGAATAAAATATTATAATAGGACTCAGGTATATATATTGTCTTTCTTCTTTTTACTTTGAACTCCCACAATTGATCAATCAATCTCATGATTACATAAACAATCTTTTGATTAAAGAATTTATTTGTGCTTACAGAACTATGATGTGGTGATAGGGGACATTACAATAAGATACAACCGTACACGCTATGCTGATTTCTCAGTATCATACACTGAGTCGGGAGTAGGAATGATTGTGCCAGTTAAGGAAGCCGTGAATAGAAACACATTAATTTTCTTGAAGCCATTAACTGCAGACCTATGGCTAGTGAGCATTGTGTTTGTGATCTACACAGGCATTGCCATATTGATTTTGGAGCCAAAGATGAGAGCTTCACTCAGGGGTTCATTGTCTATGCATCTCCACACCATAGTGCATCTATCCTTGTTTGCATATAGTAAGTAAAAGCTTTGTTCAGAAAAGAATGATCTCTGGATACCTTAAGGTTTTCTTTTAATCCAAGAATGTCTTTTAAATATTATTAGCTATTACAGTTTACAGATCTATCACTCTTTATTCACAAAGTAATAATTTAGCTAATAAATTGCAGAAGAGAAACTAGAGAGCATCCTATCAAAGATAGTTGTTATCGTATGGGTCTTTGTTCTGCTCATATTAACATCAAGTTATACTGCTAGTCTAACGTCAATGCTAACAGTCCAACAGCTTCAACCAACAGTCACCGACATCCATGATCTGATAAATAAGGGTGACTATATTGGATATAAAAAGGGTTCATTTGTGGAGGGTTTGCTACAACAGATCGGTTTCGACGAATCAAAGATGAGAGGTTATTTCTACAACGAGGAATTTGTCGAGGCACTCAACAAAGGAAGTGCAAACGGTGGAGTGTCTGTAATAGTTCATTCAATACCTTACATCAAGATGTTCCTTGCCAAGTATTGTGATTCTTACACGATGATTGGACCCATTTTTAAGACTGCAGGATACGGATTTGTAAGTATACCATTTCTTATGTAAATTTATATGCTACAATCTAATTTTAATGACATATTTACACAAGCAATAACTTGTAAACAATGAAAACTCTTAATACTTGATAAACATGACCCTCTTTCTCAGAGAAGACGATGTAAGATTCTTCACAATCTTTAATTAAATATGGAAGAACTCACAAATAGGAAAAGAAAAAGGAAGCAGTTTACATTTTAAATTATTAATTCTTATTTCAAGTACGGATACCAGTTTCATCTTACTAATCTCTAGTTCTACATAGGCTTTCCCAAAGGGCTCTCCACTAGTCCCAGACATATCCCATGCAATTCTAAACATAACTGATGGAGAAGACATAATACGAATTGAAAAGAAATGGATTGGAGACAAGAACTGTCAAAACACTGGCAGCAGCATCGCCAAATCCAACAGCCTAAACTTTTACAGCTTCTGGGGACTTTTTCTCATCACAGGAGTCGTTACTACCATCTCCCTACTAACATTTGCAATCATGTCATTTTGCAAGAAACGGCGAAAGATGATCAGCATTATGAGCCTTAAAATGAGCTCTGACAAGACAAATGGCAACGGAGACTTGCCTACTATAAGCCAAGAGGAATACCAGAAGAGTGATAATTTTGACCCATCACCAGATAAGCACAACAACGATCCTTCGCCACAGATGCCATAGAATGATCACCAATGAGATATCATGAATTCATGATTTCAGTTTACATTTTGCAATATAGTTTATTCCATGCAAATATAAAGTTACTCATTTCCGGGATTCATGCCAAGAGATCATAAGAAGTATTTATAATTTATCAGTGGAAGTTGTGGGCTTTATAGTTTCTATTTTAGTTAGTAATTATGGGTAGGTAATGAGAACTAGCATTTGCTCTAGTGGCAAAAGGCAGTAATCTCCTTGTGAGAGGTTGCAGGTTCAAACCCCAAACGGATGGTCCTTTATGGATATTCGAATTTGGAAGGCTAGACATCCATGGATTTTCCGAATTATAGGTAGGTAATGAGCATATATAGATGTTATCAAAAGTTGCTGGTAATTAATATCCAGCTTTTATAAGATTATCTTGAGTGGTATTATCTTTTGAAGTCTATTTAAACTCTCGATAACTCGGATAATTCAGACATCTTTTGAGGATCAAAGATATAACCAGAGATTGCTAACATTTGCCTGGGAATGAGTCGTGTTTTATCAGGGCTCGAGGTTGAAGTGCTTGCCGGTTTATTTGGTATATTGTTGTCTAAGATTTTTTTCTAGATTATAAACTTCAAGTTTAATTGCATCAAACCTTGTTCATTTAATAAATCCATAACAAACTAATAAAGAATTATCTATATGTTTCCTCCTAAAGAGTTGTGTTAAGTGTAATTAGTGCACTGAAGGGAGCTCCCAGTGTAATCTGTATGTTACCAAAACAAAAGGAGTTGAATAATTTCACAACCAGATGGAAAAAGAGATTTCAAGAAGATTACCCCCAAGAAATGCCTTTTGAACCTAGCATCTGTAATTTATGGGCTTAGACACCATCCGCGCAACAGCAATGGCAGTCAAAATGTCGGGTTTAAAATACCAAAAATGCAAACCCTCCCAGACATCCAATATCCCTTGCATGATTGTCCCAATGGACCCCAACTTCTTGAGGCATTAATGTTCTCCAAATTTTCATTTCAAGGTTCGAGGGGCAACTTTGTTTCAAAAAAATAAAACAATTGCCATACTCAGCCTTCGAAATAATAAATGTGGCAATCAGGGAATAAGAGAAGTTGGATATCGGAGAGAAAAACAGAGATTGTAAAAGACGGTAGATGCAAGCATTCCTAAACATAACAAATGGAGACGAGATAATCAAAATCGATATAAAACTTATCAAAGAGAAGAACTGTCAGGACAATGGCAGCTTTGACCTCGATTCAGAAACCTAAACTTTGTCGGCTTCTGGGGCCTTTCTGCCTTTAACAGGGCTGTTTCCACTGTCTCCCTAATAATATTTCTACACAGCAAGCAACATCATCCTATGAGAAATATGACAAACCTTGAAGCAGGCTCTACTAGCAAAAGAATTGTTCCTACTGAAGAGGAAAATCAATTTGTTAATCCATCGCCTGCTAAAGCTGCCATCAGCTGATTTTTCATTGTTGACCTAACCACTCTGTCACGGCAAAGTTGTATTGTAACAGTGTTAGGCAGTTATTCAATGCATTTGCTCTTTTTCTTTTTTTTATGTTTTTGTTTAGTTTGCAAATGTTGTTAACGAATCCGTATCAACTTGTTGCAATTTCTCTTGGTTTTCATGAACTGTTCAGCAATTTTGTTTATGTTAGTCTATTTAATGTTGGTTTAATTTTTATCAACTGGCCTTTCATTATTGTATGAAGCCTTTAAAACAAATTGGCTAGCTGAAAAGATTATGTACTGTTTAACATTTGTATTCCTAATGCATATATTGTTAGTCTTATTAATGTACTAGATCATGCTGTAATAAACATCAACCATGCATGTAAATGAGACCCAAAGTGCTACAGGTTCTTTTCTTTTTTTTAAGTAGGTCAAAACCTACTCTAGTTTTTTATGAAATCAAGAAAAAGTGTTTACAATACAAGAGATAGCTACAGGTTTTTAATCAGGATTCTCTTTTTTTTATAATTATCAAGCAGTATGTATTCCTGCATGGTCTGTCAATCTACCTATTTGCTAGAAAAGCCCTCAACTATATATAACTCAACAATGCAGAAACTGAAGGAAAAAATTCACTATCAGCAAGACACCCTCTAAGAGTAGGGCTGCGATATGGGAGAAAAGTTATTAAAATCTTGCAAAGATTCTGCCCAAGAAGCTGCCGAACACCAACATATTAGACAACTATACGCGCTGAACTTGGTTGGTTGGATTATCAAATTTTCAATTAAAGTAATCCATGATTAGATGTGTCTTGGATCATTTCTGATGAATACTCAAATGGCACATGTGACATAATTAGCTCCTACCATTGGCATCATGAAGATATCTCAGTGTATCAGATACAAATGGACAAATATTTTATATTTTAATGCCAACTCATGGCAGCAGATTAAAATGCCAACTCGCACATGAATAAAAATTATCATATAAAAACACAGAAAAAATAAGTGTGCTTTAAGTTAATACCTGATACTATGTTAAAAAACTAATTGATGGAGCTAGAAAATAAAAACTAAATCAGCAGTGCAAAAGGTTCACAAATTTTGCTATCTAACCTTATCTCTGTGTGCCAAGTAACTGTACCTGCTTTTGTTGGCAAAATCAGGGTGAACATTAGCCTTCTCCACTACCACATTTGAGTTCTCATCAATTCGGTATGAAACATCAATGCCTTCAAGGATCAGGTGGTACACCACTTGATTTAGTGCATTAGTAGTTTCGGGGTAAACCTCTTCTTTGAAATTGTCCTCCTCTGTTTCCTCATCAACTATGTCCCGAACTTTATTTATAACTACAGGATGGGGCCGAGTGCGCTGTGAAACTGACCTAATATCCCAAGTTAGAACCTCCTTTATTAGGTTTTGAAACTGTTCTAATGATTTGTACTGTGATTGCTTTTCCTGAAAAGATAAAACAACAAGAGAAATTAATGTATTTGAGTAATCATGCTTGCAACTGAGGTACAGTAGGGCAGTGGTCCTTCAGTAAATTAATTTAACCCCAACACATTTAGTCAAGATGCCTTTTCCTTGAAGAATATTTGTTGGTATATACCATAGGAAAAATTACATTATGTTTTAGAAAGAGGTAGCTTACCACATGAGCCCAGCAAGTGGAAAGGGAAGAAGCAAAGTCTGAACTAAAGGTGATTGTCCCGACAGCCAAAGTGGTATCTTCCTATTATAACAGGTAATAGTGTAAAAACATTAAAAAAAAGGAACATGACTTCGAAAGGGGTCAAAGAGACATTATATTCCCAAAAAAAATATAAAATGCAGAACAGCAAACCTGGACCCAACTGGGAACAGTTGCATCTTTCACTGAGTCCGAATATGGGAGATACGGTTTAATGTCGAGTACTGGCTGTTGCACAAAGACGATCAAATTTTAATTGAAGAGAATGGTCAAACTAAGAGATAGACTTCACTATGAAAATGCAAGCATTGTAACCAGTTATAACAATATAAAAGAATTTTTTCTTCAGAGAGCTTTTTTCTTTGTTCTTTTTAATATTACATAGCAAAGATCGCATAGAGAGAGAGAGAGAGAGGCTACCGTGCCATCAACTAAATCAACCCCAGAAAGCAAAATTGCTTGTCCATCTACTGCCTCTATCTGTAAAGCATTGTTTCCATACAAATCTTAAATTTGTAAATTATTGTACAATATTGGGCAACATATTGGGATTTGATTCATTACTTTCATATACCTTTGCAACACTAAGACCTATAGGACAAGGTCTGTGAGGTGACCTAGTTGCAAGAACTCCCATCTTCCCACCTTTCAGTCTAGGCACTCTAACCTATCATTAAAATAATATTGTTAAACATTTTATTCTTAAGAACCACAAAGAAGTACACAGTATGTCATATTTCTGGATAGCCTATTGATCAAATGCAATGTTAGAATGAATCTTTTATTGTCATTTACTGTTTGTTGTTGGGCTTAACATTTAACTACATCTGAGAGGAATGTAAATAGTAATTCACTTTTTGGATTTAGGATTTATGTTTAACATAGCAAGTTGGTACCATCATACAACCAATTAAGTTGTAAAAATGAAACAGCAATCAGGAAGTGTCACCTTAGCCTTTATCTTGGATCGAGCCGGGTCTTTCCACATTTTCTCAAGATCTGTATTTAGGTGAAACACATAAAGAATCCAGCAATGTGAGTAGTCCGAGAATCCTTCTAGTGCCTCTGCTGAAACCCTAGCTGGATGAAGTACCAAACAAGCTCTTGCAAGTGGCACAACCAGAGGCTGTCTTGGAGTACCATTTCTACATCGATGAAGTGAGATTACAGGGTTCAATGCCACACGATAATATCAGTGCTATATTGGGTTTAACTAAGAATTAGTCTGTGCTCCGAGGAGGTGGACCTCTCAATTTAGAGGGTAAGAAATCCAACCTCCTCAACTTTCTTCCCTTTCCTTCCCTTTCTAACTCGGGAGCAGATCCTTGACGAAACAACTAGATTTTATCTCAATGGTTAATTGAACTAAGTTATATCCTGCAGTTAAGCATCTTGAGAGATGGCATTGTCAAAATTTTCACAAAGTCCATTGAAATCCACGCAGAATGTTATTTTGTATATATCATTCCTCCAAATGAGGTGAATTTTCTCTAAATGAGAACTTATTAGGTGATTGCATTACAAATTACAAGCCCATATTCGGGGTTGTAAAAATCACAAAACACACACACAACATTTCCCATGAGCATAGTAAAATTCGCTTAAGTAAATATGAATACCTAGTTGAGAAACAGGACTGGACCGTACCAATTGGTAACATAGGATACACCTCTTTCGATCCATCCCCACTTTGTTGAGTCATGGCTTTCCTCAATGCCTAACAATTTGAATATTCAAAAATGTGATCAAGTTCAGCTGGTCATACAAATTTGTATTATATATAAGATAAATTGGTATTATTTAAACCTGCTGAGCCCTGACACGGCCTTGCCTCTCAGCAGCCCCTTTCTCCAATGAAGCCTCGAGAGAACCCTCCAGCTCTCTAACCCGATCCTCCAATCCCTTGCATCTTCTCCTATAGAAAAACCCTGGAGAAAATTATATCATTACATACAATTAATTCAAGTAAGGTTTAGGGTTTATCAATTGCTTTTAGTTAGCCCAGAGCAATTGTGTAAAACAGTAATATGAAGGATGGAGTTACCTGAGAGAAAGAATGCAGTTGCGGAGATTGCAACGGTGGCAAAGGCGAGGGTGATGGAGGTGATGTGCGCCTCCCTTGCGTGAGGAGAGGTCGCCATTGAGGCTTGAGCTTGACGAAGAGAAGTGAACGAACATTCAAAACTGGATTAAATTCAGTTTTAGTTTTGGGCCTTTACACTAGATTAAATTCAGTTTTGGGCCTTAACACTAGATTTAATTCAGTTTTGCTTCTACTAAATTAAGAGAAGTGAAGTGAACTTTCAAAACTGGCGTATACAGGCTGATCCAAGCCTATATCAGCCTTTTAGTTTTGGGCCTTAACACTAGATTAAATTCAGTATTCCACATTTCCTTCCGACATTTTGGAAATAGTTGATTACTACTTCGTCTTGCTTTTTTAACTTCACATTTTATTTGACAATCAAGATATCACATAACATAATCCTCTAACAAAGAGAAAAAATAAAAAATAAATCTGTATACAATTTGTGTTTTATTGGTACTTTGCAAAGCAATTTTCTTTTCAGCAGATTAATACCGTGCACAAGCGCAAACATTGAAACAGAAGATTGCGCTCCCTGCACGTCACAGTTTGGAAATCTCTATGAATGATTTCTTATTGTTCTTAGTTTATGCATACCGTCAATATCTCATTTGCCTGGTATCACTTCATTTCAATTGACCTCAGATGATTGGAACCAGTAATCAGATAATAATTCCTATAGAGAACCAATCCCCAGGCCGAATTTTATCATTCCAATAAAGTTTGGTTTATTTGCCAAAGAAACCAAAAATAGTGTAAAGCAAACGAAAAGGGCATTACATTTGAAACCTCCAGTGGCCATTCTTATAACACCTCTGACAACAATATAAAAACAAAGCAGCTAATAAAATCTGTGCAAGGCAAACTTGAGAGCTGCATCAATTATGTTCTTTTCATGAAAACAATACTACAGAAGCAAAAAAATATAAAATGAAAGAAGAGATTGATCTACATATTTAAGCTTACAACATGCCTCATAAAAATTAAATTGACCAACAAGAAAGCATCAGTAACAAAAATATTGCAAGGGCACACAGAACAGCCTCATGAGCTAGTAATTGCAGTTCAGTCAATTTAAAATGCACAAAGCTATGTCACCCTTTATTTGTCAGGTGCAACTCTAGGTAGATAAAAACCCTTATTGTTCACCGGTTTATAGGAGTATGCATGCGCTCAACGATTCTATTAATGGCATCTCGTGTCATAACAAGTGTGTCATGTTGCAAGATGCTGTACACATTCAACCCCTGCATTAAATGTACAAGCAGACAGCAGAAATTTAGAAGAAGAAAAAAACACAATTAACCAATTGCTCAGAGAGGTTATGTTCTAAAGTCTCAATTCATCACAAGTAAATTTTTAGTACAAATCCATACTGCCATGACAGTAGTTTACGGTACATATAATCCATTAAGAATTATTGCATCAACCGGATAAAAAAAACAAGAAACCAGGTACTCCAAACAAATGGTAATATTAATATTTATACAAAATATAACCAAAATAACCATCATTGCCACTAGACACTTGGAAAAACTGCTAAATATATTTTATAAAATGTGGAAAGTGAAGGTATTGATCATATTTTCCTTGTCCCTTCGAAAGTTATGCCTGATATTTCCTATGTTAAGGATGTGCGAAGTGTGAACAACAATTCTCATCTTGCAGGGGTGTACATATGTCATTTCAATATTATACATGGTTACACATTAATTTATACACGATCAAGGTATACATGAGGCAAAATATTACTTTCTATGCGTGTCCAAGGTACCCTAGTAAAGTGAGAATGTTATATCCCTATTTAGTCTTCTTCAAGATTTCCCGAATAACCACAGTCCCTTCTTTTTCTGTTTAAAGAAGAATTCTCGATGTTTCATACAGACGGTATTTCCTTCTTTATTGGGGTAATAAATGAAACTTCTTGTTTCAAAGGAATGCACATAATAATTACATGATAATAAGAGCTTTTTTACGGGGTATACATGACCAGATGGATAAATGCAACCGCCGATGGGCCATATGTAATTATTGGTTTTAACTTACAATCGTGGGTAGCACATTGATATAGTGAAGGTTGCGGGTAGCCAATTTTAATTTATCATCCAAGGGACCACCATCGACCAACAAAACTTTCTTTGCATCTGTCATTTGGGACACATAGCTCACAATATTCTTCGTCTTGTGGCTCGGTAACTCTAAATCCTCGAAAACTAAAAGCTGTTCACAACATCAAATAAATTCAGAATAATTAAATTACATCCAACAGGAAAGAATTTAAGTAGAAAAAAGAAAACTGTCGAATGTTCAGCTTATCCATGAATTCCGTGCTACTAGAAAATCCCATGTATACCTACAGAAACTATCAACTCAAACTCATGTGTATTTGAAAACATCAGATAACTGAAACCAAAAATGTTAAGTTTAAAATAATTACTGAAAGTTCATATGATTGTTCAAGTGAGGCTATGGTACTATGCATAGCGCACATTGGTCCGTACTTTGGACCAATATTTCCATTTACAAAGTCCAAATAATCAATCTGAATCATTCAACATGATCACCATATGAAAATAGAATTTTTTACTATTTTTTTAGATAGGTAGAAAAGCACTTGATCTAAAGATTCTAGATCATTCAAAAGTAGTGATTTCCTACCAATCTAACAAAATAGTAAAATAATTCTAGAAAATGTAAATTTAGTCTATAAGTACATTTTCATGTAGCGATCATGTTGAACGGTTCAGATCAATTGTTTAAACTTTGACAATGAAAGATAATGATCCAAAGTACGGACCAATGTGCACTATGCATAGTACCATAGCCTCACTCTGATTGTTCATTTTAACTCTAACTAATAGGTTGACACTATTGTGAATTTAAAAATCATCATTTCAGACCTGTTTTGTCCTTTGATTCAATCAAGGCTTTGAAGAATATAGAGCCAGCCTTAGGTACACAATTTGCAATATGCAAGTAATCTAAGTGGTGCACAAAATAACTGTTGAATTCTAGCTAACAAAGCGAACAAAATGTCAGATAATTTTTACAAGACAACTGATTGGAATCTCATTTCCCAATAAACCAAAGAAGGTCCAGAAGTATATTAATTGAATGAAATAAAGTAAATCACCTTGCCCTCAGCCGTCCTAGCAGATAAGGCAACTTTGAGACCAAGACGCCGGACCTTCTTTTGCAACTTGATCGCATGGCTCCTTGGTTTCGGTCCATGGCAAGCAGCACCATGCCTGAACTGTCATGTTTAATTCGAAACTATAATCAGAAATTAATGATTTAAACACAACACCATTAAAGATGTGCGATTGTGTACCAAAATAAAACAACACAAAACAGAGGGGAAGTTTAGCTATAATTGCTGGAACCTCAAGGTTATAAATCTGCCGACACTGAATGCTTTAGATTCTTTTTCCTAGTCCTTTTTAAATTGATATCACAAGCTGGCAATTCATTAAAAATTGTTACAGAATTTTCAGTTAAGGCCGAATAACTACTTGTTCAACTTATGGGCCATTCACAGTAACCAAGTTTCAACGGTTAATTGTATAAAAATTATGTCAATAACTATATTTGACTCAAGTGAGTATGAGTATACATATAAAAGAACATAGTATATAAGCAAAAATTAAGGCCGGTGCAATGCTTTCTTCAGATAAAACTTAAGTTTGTGGACACACACAAACCATTGGTTGCTCTATTTGACATCCACTTGGGCAATTTAGCCATGAAAAGAATGTATAATCAAATTTATTGATTGCAAAACCAACAAATTTACATAGGTGCGAAGTGCAACCTCCAACACATTTATATGGGCTATTGTTAACTAGAACTAAACAGTAAGAAAACAAAAAAGGCAAATAAGAAAACCTGAGGACCGCGTAGATGTCCATGCCGCGCTCGGCCTGTTCCCTTTTGTGGCCAAGGCTTCCTTCCAGTCCCACTCACTGTAGTGACAGTTTTTGATGAATGTGTGCCCTGCGAAGAAAAGATGATCCAAATTTCAGTTACCCAGCCAAGAAGATGCAAAATTTATTTAAGGGGAGGACTGCAATAATTAACATGCATATTGTATAATCCAATATGAAATGCACCACTATAGGCAATAGCCCCACAAAATATACAAATATCTTGCACTCCCCTCCTGTTCCCAGTTTTTTCATAGCACTTGGCTAACCGTCTAATAAATAATTATAAAGAAACACTAACATAAAACTTTTTTTTCTGAAAAAATGAGAATGATACATTCCATAATTTCCAGTGATAAACTAATTATTGTTCAAGTATCATGAAAAAGAGAAGCTACATACATATACTAACATGTATGTTTTGAACTGCTTTTTTCATTTGAAAATACATAATGTGGGACTCCTGAGTTGTTACCGTCAACATTCAACATGGTATCCAACCTCCTGTATTCCCCACCGACATACTAATAAAGTAGATAAAATCATAATTGTAATGGAATATATAATTCTTTATTAAAAGTATAAACCTGTTGTCGCTTGGCAAGCTGCCACCTGACAACTCGATGGATGATATCTGTTCTAAGGGGAACATCAAATACATCTCCAGCTAAAACCATGAAGCCCCTGTCTTCTCCTCTGAAGTTTGTGACCCTTGTAACTAAATCCGCATATTCACCTAATATAGTATTTATTTTTCTCTTTTGTTAATTTAATCGTCCTATTCATACGATGAAGTTCAGGAACTAACATACAACTATTTTATGACCTGTGTAGATATGTAATACTCTATTTTCTCATAATTCCTGTTACTGCCACCATGATTACGTGAAAATTGAGATATTTGCATAAAAGAGGTGTCGTTTAATGGTGACAAACATGTTCATGTCTAGTGAGTCTTTTTTTTTTCTGATGTCCAACTTGAATTAAGAAAACCCCGTTCAAATATGTTGATCAAAAGAAATTCCTTATTTCACTCAAAAAAAAAAAAATCCTTATGCATTAATTATTCAGCAATTCAACTGTACTAGAAGCAATTATTTGACTCAAAATTAATTTTTTTTACAACTGAGATTTTAATATATATGTTAGTTGCACATACAATAAATATCAAGGTCATTCTTGCACAAACATTGTTCAGGATTAACTACCTGAATAAGCCTCAGCCTTTGACTAAAAGAAGTAAAACTGACAAAATGCCAAAATTGGTACAAACCAAGTGGTACTTACTGCATATGCTGGTAGAGGACCATATCAAAATGGTACAAACTGTAGATGACCATACCAGAACTGAGCTGGTAGTATTGAATATATATATTTCAATTAGATTAAGCCTCAATAAACTTAAAGAGCAACAAAGAGCCAAGAAAAAGATTCAAAAAGAATTTTCGAAGTACATAATTTCCAGCATTGCCATCCAACAAGCCAACCTATTGTGTGAGCATTTTTTTAGAAATCTATTAGCTAAGACTGATCAAAACTAAATGAGTTACCAATTTGTCTATCTGGTGTCAGCACAGAACGGACTGACAATAGTTCTGGTGGAATCAGTACTTCATTTTCATGAGTCTCCAGAGTTGAATATCCTTTGCAAGGAGAAAAAGGGATCAAATGCTGCACATAAAAAGCATATTCAAATAAACAAAAATCATGATGTTTATCAAAAGTTCACACAATTAGGAAGACCCGTAAAGAAGTCTAATTATATTAGTTTGCTCTCTTCTTAATTATTGGGCAGGATATGCTGCAGTAGAGAAGAGGAATCTAAGCAGCTAGATGCCAGCTGATATGGACCTCACTCCCATTCAGGTGCCAGGCCCAGTGTTGTGCTGGCAAATGCTGACTGCCAATTAGTTCCCAGATCCAGTCTGAGCATGTGATTCATGGCTACCAAGATGAAAAGTTTGGATCTTTGCATAATCAGTCTGAGACATGTGTTGAACCTCAGATACTTTTGCTGTGCATGTTTTATTTGTTTTCTGTCAGTTCTGTAATAATTGAATCATGTGGCTAATATGCTTGTTTAGGCGTACCGTAGTTGGTACCAACAAGTAGGTTGTGTCTAGAAAAGGGCTAGGTCTATGAAGTGCTCGATAAGATGCTAAGACTTTGACACTTGTCACATGTGGGACTACTTTAAAATAGATACTAAACCACTTTATAACTTTGACTCTCTACCAAGTTAAACCATGGTCAAAGAGTATTGATGTGCCTTGCTGAACCCTAGCTCCTGAAGCTTTAACCGTAGATAATCCTAGCTCTCATCCCATCTAATTATTGCAAATACGCCCAAATGCAATGGGATCATCACACTCCTTCACATAAACCCCAGTAAAACCCACATTCCAACAAAAAAAAATAATCTGAACAATAATCAAACAAATTGGAACCAAAGGAGCTACCTTAGATATCCATGAAACGAGAGGCGCCTCGATCGGAGCTGGCTTGGTGAGCAAACTGCGAGGCTGAGACTGAGAGTGCCTCAGAAGCGCCGCCGCTCGAATCAGACCACGCATCAGTACAGATTTCGACCCCAAACTATAAACAAAGAAGCAAATAGAGGTGGCGCCGCCTGATCTCCGACACGGGGGCGGCGGTGTCTCGTCGTTTACTTGGTTATTCTCTTCGTTTTCACAAGTGAGGTTTTGGCACGGTAGCACAAGATCGGAGTCGAGTATAACTGGGTTTAAGATATGATCTATTGGGCTTAAATTAGGTCCAATAAAGTAATATTGAAAAGGCCGTACTTTGGACTTTAGGAGGCCCGGAAACAAATACATTTAATTAATGAGGCCATCCTCGGAAAGACCTTAATAATGCAAAAGGCCAAAAAGGAAATTTTGATCTTCTGTTACATAATTTCTAGAAAATTATATATCATGGATCTCTGAAGAATGGAAACAGAACCTGAGCTTAACTGTCAGTAACTTACTATAGGTATTGATCTATAGATCATGTAACAGAGAATACAGACTCTTGGTCTTCCCAAAGGAAGTTACCAATTAGGTCACGACACGACGGTCACTAAGAACGCATGCCATTTTCTTCGGTCTTGTCGGCGGAATCAATTCAATAAAACGCCTGTGGCTTCAACTCAAAAAATAATAATAATAATAATAATTCAACAAAACACTATTAGCCACCAAATAAACATTCAACAAATCATTCCGTGTGGAATTATAGAAGCGAATTCATTCCGGCTGCTTTCCAGTTTTCACTAAATGGAGATGATAACTACTCTTAACTATTTTTTTTTTTAGTATTCAATACATGGCTTTATATATCCAGGGCGAAACTAAATAAAATAAAATTGAGAACTCAATAAATTATTATATAATTTTATTTTAAAAGGAGGACTAAAAGGTACAAGTATTTATAAAAATTATGAAATATAAAAGAAAAAACTACTAATTTTTAATTATATATAAATATCTAATTATTTGTAATATCTTAACCTCCTAATCTTTTTCTTTTGACAGTGCAAACAATTTTTTTATTTTTTATTTTTGTGACAAAAATGTGGAAGTGAGACATCTAGGGCTGCACAAAAAACTCGTAGTTCGTGATTAACTCAGTTCGAAATTGGTTTGTTCTAAAACGAATCAAATCTGCTCGCTTCAAAATTAGTTTGAATTCGAACTAGAACTAGGTTAAGTTCGATTCAAAAAATTTCTTTTCAGTTCTAAATCCTACTTCAATTTCGAACTTGTTCGAATTGTTTCGAATCAAACTTGAACTCTTCTTTTCAGTTTGAAACCCAAATTCGAATCAAACCAGTTCGGTTCGAAATTGGTTTGAACTCAAACTCGAACTGGGTTAAGTTCGATTTCGATTTGATTTGTTTGCAGTCCTAAGACATTTATGTCACTATTAACTATTAAGCCACCTTTTTTTTATAAAAAAATTTAGGCCTCCATTTTTTTATCCTGTTAGACCAAAAATGATTAGATTTAAAAATACTTTATGGAGGTTGGGAAGTCTATTCTTCATCTAGAATACACAAACATGAGAAAGTAGGTGGTCTCACTTTCATGACAAAAGAGATTGCATAACGCAGCCCCACATTGCATGATTCTATATACATTGCCAGTTGTGTATTTTTGTTTTTTCATGCTTTCAAAAAATTTAAGAGAGACTTGAGACTTTTTTCTAGTCACAGAAACGAATATGCTGAAATTTTCATTGGTGAACGGTGATTTTGAAATTTCTATTTTTCTAAATACAGTTGCCGAGTTGTTTCGAGATATGTACACAGAAAAAAATTTAGTTGTATTGAAATGCATGAATAAAAAGTTGGACGATTGAATTTAGAATTTTACAAATTAATTTCAAAAATACTATTCAAGAATGAAGAATTTCAGCATATTTCAATTCTTGAGTCACTGTGTGGTTATTAGTTGCATCTTTCAAAGGAGAGCAGTTTGGGTCCGATGTTCATCGGACTGAAATTTGTGTCCGATGGATTCTATAGTTGTCCGATTCGTTTTAAAACCTGTACGCATGGATATTAAAGCAAGGTGAACGGATCTTAGAGCAGATCGGATAGTTATATAACCCATCGAACTCAGTTTGAGTACGATGTCCATCGGACCCAAACTGCTCTCCTTTGAAAGACATATCTCATGTATATTGCATGACAAATTGTCGTTATCTCAATATTTAATTTGTTTGTAGTTTTTTTTGACAAATTAGACTTTGCTAACTTTATGTGAAAAAGAAGGAGAGTTTAAATATTAGCATTCTTATATATTTGTATCACGTTTTTACTTTTCAATATTATTGAAAAAAAAAAGTCAATTCATGCATAAAACAGAATTGTTTGATTTTGTTTTCTCTATACGTCAATTTTGCTTTGGTGAAAACAAAGAATAGAAAAACCATCCTCCAATTTTTTTTTTTCAAGTTAGAAAAAATTACAAATTTTGATGCCAATAAGCCAACTACAAAAATTAAATGTTGTATATTTATATTTCTGTAAAAAATGTGGCAAATATATTTAGGAACCACAATTTTATTTAACTATTATTTTGTCTGTCATTTTTTTTTAAACTACGTAATATTTTAAGTGTGGATCGCCAAGTAAATTAAAAGGTGGAATTTCACGTATACCCCTCAAAACTTCAAAATTAAATTACGTCTTCTTCCCTCTAAACTTCAAAATTACATATTTTTCATCTAAACTTTCAAAACTCACAAATATACTTATTGTCTTTTATATTAGAACTCATTTTAAATTTATAAATACACATTTACACTTTATTAAAAGCATAAAAAAATTTATAGCATGTTTGAGAAAAATATCGATCTTATCAGATACCATTTATAAAATATCCATTTTTCTCTTGAAAACCGGATGCCCATTACACCCTTTATTCTTAATAAAAAGTACACATTTTGCATTAAAACTGATCAAATATAAAACCATCATTTTTTAAACAAACTACAATTTTTTTATGCTTCAAATAAAAGGTGAAATAGATATTTTACAAATTTAAAATGAGTTTTTTATATAAAAACAATAAAATGGGTAAATTTGTGAGTTTTCAATTTTTCCAAAACCCATGTTAATTTTGTTTATTGTTTTTTTAAAAGACGATAACTAAAAAACATTCGGGCAAATACACACATACAAACTTTTAATTATTTCCTAAATAGTTTATGTTTTATTTTAGGGTAAATTTTGCATGAGGTCACTACTTTGTCATTTGTTACGAATTTGTCACACAAATTTAATTTGTTCCTTTTTAGTCACTTAACTTTGTCATTTGTTCTAATCAAGTCACTATATATTTTTTCGTTTAAAATGCTAACGGAATATGCTTATTCTGTTAGTATTTTGGACGAAATGAGTATATGACATTAATATTTTGGATGGAATGAGTATATTCAGTTAATAATTTGGACGGAATGAGAATATTTCTTTAAGATTTTGGACGGAAAAATATAGAGTGACTTGATTGGAACAAATGATAAAGTTGAGTGACTAGAAAAAGACGGATCAAATTTGAGTAATCAATTCGTGATAAATTACAAAGTTTAGTGACCTCCAGCAAAATTTACATTTTATTTTACTTTCAAAACTAGAAAAAGAGAGCAGTCTGATGAGTATCAGATCAAATTTAATTTGGCATTGGATCTAGGGGTGAGTAAATCGCTCGTAACTCGTAACTCGCTCATAACTCGCTCACTAAAAACTCGTTAACAACTCACTCATTAACAACTCGCTCATTAACGACTCGCTCATTAGCGCTCATTAACTAAATGAGCCGAGCATGAGCATACCCCAACTCGCTCATAACTCGCTCATTAAGAATCTGCCACATCTAATCCTGCCACATTTAATCCCAATTTTTTAAATTAATATTAAAACTGAATAAATAAAAAATTCCAAACCTACTTATTACGCTCCAGACTAAAGTTGAAATTAAAATTGCTCCAGCGGCCCATTGAGTCTAAATTGCCTAAAGTCCAAATGACCCATTGTGTAATTAAAATTGGTAAATGAGTAAATGACGCTTCAGAGTTCAGTTCAGACTTCAGACTACAGAAGATAGCTCCGAGGATGTGACATGTGGGACCGTGAGACTGAGAACCGATAAGAAGATAGTTGTTTGATTTTGTTAAATTTGCTTATGGATAATTTTTGTTAAATTATATAATGTTTAATTAGATTGGATTATGACAATTTGTTAAATTAAAAATTAGTTTTTGAAAATTAGGTTTTGAATTCTTAAATTACTCATAATTCGTGACTCGCTCAGTTGCTCATAACTCGCTCATTAACAACCCGCTCATTAATAACTCGCTCATTAACAACTCGCTCATTAACAACTCGCTCATTAGTGCTCATTAACTAAATGAGCCGAGCATGAGCATACCCCAACTCGCTCATGCTTGCTCATTAATCAGCCCTAATTGGATCAGCCCGTTCGATCTGTGTCAAGAATTATACATTCCAATTAAATTCATAGGATAATTTTAATACATATCAAATGACTACGGTCGGACATCAAACCAAATTTAGTTGAACACGTATCTTCTGCATTAACTCAAAAGAGAATTTTTTGAGTTAATGTATCTCAGCCATCTGATTTTAAACGGAGCCAATCTGACTGTCTTATTTTAACATTGGGTCCTTTAATACTACTGCGGATCTAGTTTGTATGAATTTTAATATGAATCGGATGGTCCAGATGCATTAACTCAAAAGATTATCTTTTGAGTTAATACAGAGGATACGAGTTCAATTTAGTCGGTATCTATTGAACCGGTAAACCGGTTTTAAGTCCTTAATAAATAAGGAGGTAAAACATGTTAGAAATTATGGAAATATTCCACCTACTAATTCAACCAAACTCAGTGTTGGTAGGTTTAATATCTCAAATAAACATAGTTCCCGTGACTGATCATTAAATTCTGAACAAAAATGGGGACATGCTATTTAATTCCTGCCTGGTTTAGGATTTGCTACATCTCTAACTTCATATCAGATGCCCCTTTATATTCAAATAAATATGTTCATTGGAATTCTATGTCAATGAAGTCAGTTAGTCACGGGTGTTCAAACAGTCGGTTCGATTGAAACCGAATTAATATAATCAAATCAATTTTTTTTTCTTCCGGTTTTCAAATAGAACTGAAGTGAAAAACAGAAGTCAATTTTAGTTTGTTCGGTTCAAACCGAAGTAAACTTATTAGTATTATTATTAACAAAAATTATACATGTTCATAAACAAGTTGTTCAATTATGTACAAAATATGTAGATGTTCTAAAATATTTAAACTAAAATGAAAGAAATGAAGCAATGAATGAACCCAACAAAATATAAACCATACATAAATCAATATAATTCGGTATGTTCAGTTTAGTTGGTTTTGAAAAGTCTAATCCGAACCAATCCATTTAAACCAAAAAACCAAACCATTTAAACCGAAATTTTTCAGTTCGGTTGAAAATTGAACAAACCAAACTGTTTGAACAACCCTAAATGAAGTTTGGTACCAACTTACATAGGCAACTAACCAAGAAAATGTACAAGGAAATTAAGACAGAATATTAACCACAATTAATTAATTTTAAAACTTTTATCATATTGCTTTGTTTGTATGTGCATTGTACTATTGTTTGGTTTTTTTCAATTCTGCTAAAATTCAATGCAAATTTGATTTAACCAAAAATGCATAGTAGCCAAGGTTCCTTCATATTTTGAACGCTAATTGTCGGTAAAGATATTACAAAGCTGGTTTGATTTCACCCAGCATAATAAATAGAGAAGGAAATTTGGCACGACGTGACTAGTTACATCACAGATCGTAACGTCACGTCACGTCACATGTGTTGATTACGTGACGTGACCACATTTCAGTGAAAATATACGTCACGTCACGTCACGGTATGAAACATAGAGTATCCAACTTTTTTATATATATATAGACCATTCAGATTTTTATTTTAGTGTAAATTCAGTAATATTGGTACTCATGTAGTACTGATTTTTATTTTCTTTAGTTTAGTCTAATATATGTTTGTAATTTGAATTTTTAAAGTAATGTTAGATGCAATATTTCCTAAAAAAATAATATTTACAATATTATTTACTTATTTTAAAAAAATTTATATTTTTTTTTCTAAATTTTCAACAATTTAAATTAAAATATAAAAAAATTGACATGACTAATTTACGTCACGTCACGTGTGATCACGTCACGTATAGTCACGGCGTGACTATGCGTGACGTGACCATTCGCGTGACGTGATCATCCTTCACCATTTTGGTCACGTCACGTCACGTCACGTGAAATAAAAAAGTTGATCACGTCACGTCACGTCACGTCACCAAATCACGGCGTGTTTGTCACGTATTTCCTTCTCTAATAATAAAGACAAAATGGAAAGGTATATTTATAACTGGTGTGCTGCATGAAGCCAAATCAGCTCTGTCAATATCTTTACTCTAATTTAGTTGTGGCACATTGAGAGGATTATGAGGCAATCATTGACTATTAAGGCATTATGTAATACTCCAATAATGATGTCTAAGCGACCAAACCTTATTTAAGTAAAATTAGTGACTAAATAGGGACCACTCATACACATTAATTTGAAAAGGGAAGAGAAATAAACAATAATGGAAAGATAAGAATAATATAATACAATTTCCTAATGCTAGAAATTGAAATGACTTGGGAGCACCATCCAATCTGCTTTAAGATTCGTGTATAAATTTTATGCGTAACTATTTTGTTTTTTGTGTGTACAGATTTTAAAAAGCATCAGACGGTCATGAAATTTGTTGAACTCAAAAATAGATCCGATGGAAATCGGACCTACTCCGTTCTCAATTGAAAAGGGGATCCAAATATCAAATGCTTTCACAATTCTGGTAGCAAATTTAGTTATCTAAAATGACTATTGATATTGGTTAAGAGTAAAGATTCCATACCTATCTTCCATTTATTGTTTTCACGGAATTGTGCTTTAGATCTATGAAGTTCCTATAGTTGTATATCTCATAAACATTAATGGAAGCACCATTATTCAAGTTTTCCCTTCCTAAAATTTTAATTTTAATTTTCTAAGAAAAAATAGTTGTTATAGTTGTTGATGAGAATGCAACAAGTTCATGCAATATTTGTAGTAACAAACATAGAAAAAATATATACGCTTCGCAATAGTTTTCAATTTCATATAATATTATCTATATATTTATAGAGGAGGGCTCAAATATCTCCATTGTTTTCATGCTTCAATCATACTCCATATTTTTTATCTATGATTTCAAAGTTCAAACAGACAATATGAACCACTCAACATAATATCCACATTAAAATGTGCTTGGAGACTAAATTTTATATTTTTTTTTAAATTAGTTTACAAATTTTTAAGATAGACATAAAATTACTGTTAACATGATATCCACATTAAAATGTGCTTGGAAACTAATTTTATATATATATATATATATATATATATATATATATATATATATATATATATATATATATATATATATATATATATATATATATATATATTTTAATTTACTATTTTTAATATATGCACAAAATCATAGGTTTTAGATGGTTCAAAATTTTCTAAAAAACAGTAATTTTATGTCTATCTTACAAAATAAATTAAAAAAATTCCAAAATATATAAAATTTGTTCTCCAAGCACATTTTAATGTGGATATCATGTTGAGCGGTTCAGATTGTTCGTTTGAACTTTAAAATCAGAGATAATAATGTGAAATATAATTGACGCATGAAAACAATGGAGCATTTATTTATATTACAATTTATAAATTAGATGTACGTGCAATTCTTGAACACGTAAAAAGTTGCTTTCAAACTAGTTATATAGGAAGAAAAAAAATTATTATTATTATTATTATTATTGTCATCATATTCAACTTGCTGAAAGGAACAAATATTTTTAGATATCTAATAAAATACCCAAACAGATTAAAATAATTCCGGGTATATTATCTAACCAAAGAGATTAATTGGGGATGCATAGCATATCTTTATTGTTACAATTTAATAGCCAAATTAAAATAGTTTAACTATTGATGTTACAATCATCAGTTACAACGTTGGCATCAATTGCTTTCTTTCAAATGAGAGACTAGTTCAATTTTGAGCACAAAAAGGGTAATGAACCAATTAAGAGGCACCTTTTGTCAAAGCAATAACAATATTGTACTTTTACAAAATATATATATATATATATATTAGGAGTTAACAAAATTCTGCCATTTGGAATCATTTGCTTGACTAAAATTTACATGATTTGGCTGGTTCTTGGGCAGAGATTAAATTTTTTTATCAGGTGGGACCCACTAAAATAAATCAGTTTTTTAAATAGTAATTTTTTTTATATTTTGCCAGCAAAAAATAAATGTGTTTTTAAATCAATTTTTGCAATTTGGACAATTTTCTTTGACTAAAAATTTACATGATGGGCTGAAAGATAAATTAAGGTTCTTGGACAGAGGTTCCATTTTTTTTTTTCAGGTATGCCCTCTTACTAAAATAAATCAGTTTTTTTAATTGTAATTTTATTTATATTTCGTCAGCCAAAAAAATGCATGTATTTTTCAATTAATTTCTGCCATTTGGTCAATTTTCTTTGACTATAAATTTACTGAAAGATAAATAGAGGTTCTTGGGCAGAGATTAAATTGTTTATCAGGAGGACCCACTAAAGTAAATCATTTTTTTAATAGTAACTTCTTTTTTATATTTTTCCAGCAAAAAATGCATGTCTTTTTCAATCAATTTTTGCAATTTGGTCAATTTTATTTGACTAAAAATTTACATGATATGGCTGAAAGATAAATAAAGGTTCTTGGACAGAGGTTACATTTTTTTTCAGGTGTGATCTACTAAAATAAATCATTTTTAATAGTAACATTTTTTATTTTTCATCAGCAATAAAATGCATGTAAATTCCAATCAATTTCTGCTATTTGATCAATTTTCTTTGACTAGAAAGATAAATAAAGGTTCTTGGACAGATGTTACATATTTTTTTTCCAGGTGTGGCCACTAAAAATAACTCAATTCTTTTTTAATAATAACCTTTTTATATTTTGTTAGCAAACCTGTTTCAACTGAGGGAGGCTAGATATATTTTGATGATATTTTAGAATGTATGATTTATGGATAGACATATATAATTGTCTATATATTCGTTACATATTGATTAGACAGATAATTTTAAAACAAAAATTGGAAAAATGTGGCACCGTTACGCCACATTTATTAACTTGTAATCACAAATAGTAATTTTATTTTACATTTGATCACATTACGTACGTCACGATATGACTATACGTAATATGATTATTGGCGGAATGCGAAGAAAATTTTGATCACCTCACGTACGTCTTGTGAAAAAAAAAATCATGTTACGAATGGAATCATTACATATTAACCGAGTCAAGTTACGTAAGCAAATCATGTTAATCATTTCACATCTTCATTTTACATCATTAACAACACTTACGGAATTAGAAAAAGAACTTTGATCATTTTGGGGGTTCCTTTTTTTTTTTCCTTCTATTCATAATTGTAAAAAGCTTTTCGTCGCTATAAAGTTGAGTGCACATGAACGGTCAGGTTTGAAAAAATCCAAACATAAGAAAAACTTATAATTAATTATAAAATAAAGAAACAAGTTTGAAAAAAAATATTATTATATTGCAAAACAAGTTTGATGTGCAGCTTATGCGGTGCCTTATTTGCCTAATAGAATTGGCATTTGATTATAAAGAACAAAATAAAATGAAAAAAAAAAATATGTGATTAACTTTCATAAATAAGATTCTTACCAAAATTAACCTTAGAAAAAAAGGTTAGAAAGGTAGTGTACTTTGTGTCTTTTGTTTTCAAGAAGAAACTGTGTTAATCATTTGTTTTTATATTGTCAGTTGGCCAAACAAATATAGTATTGCTTAGACAAGAATCAAGATTACTTTCATCATTGGAGAAATATACAAGATGTTTTTAGATTTGCTATGACTTAATATGAAACAGACATATTAGCTTTTTTTTTGGCATTTAGTGTCACATTTGGACTATTTGAAAACATAAAAATGAAGTATGTTTTCAGAGTTTACAGCTAAAATTAGCAAGAAGTTTAATATATATCTCATTAGAGTAGAACTAAGGTGTTACTAAGTTAATCAAATTTCTCTGTGAACTGAACTCTAAAATTTATCGGATTAGCTTCAAATGATGAATCTAAACTGTTGAAATCCTTCTACTTTACGAGTGATGTGTCTACATGTCAAAATTTTAAAGTTTCGAATTAGTTTAGTAAAAAGTCAAATAGTCAAAATTAGAATCTTTATAAATTAATTTTAATACATTCATTTTTTGAATGCCTTTTGACCACTTGATTCTATACAAAATTAATTTAAAATTTAATTTTTTTCATATAGACGCATCACTCGTAAAGTAGAAGAATTTCAACAGTTTGAATTCGTCATTTGAAATCAATTCGATAAGTTTTAGAGTTGATTTCACAAAGAAGCTTGATAAACTGGATTCACATCTGCTGCGATCCAAATTTGCGAACAGTGTCCCTAAAATTCCTGTTTTTCCAAATTCAGTCGTCCAATGTTTTCTGTGCACATATCTTGAAACAACTTATTTTTCTGTGCACGAATCTCCAAACAATTCAACAGTTGGATTTGAAAAGGCAGAGATTTTAGAAACACTGTTCACAAATTTGGATCGCAGCAGATTCGGATCCTAATAAACTTAGGAACACCCTACTTCTACTCCATCTCATTATATCTCTGGTTTTGCTTTGGACATGAAGTAAAAGAACCAAGAAGAAGGTGCAGGAGAAGATATACCAAAGAGTGGTTACCAGAAGAGGAGGCAATGGATGCCATTCCACTACTTGTTATACTCCCTAGAGAAGAAGTTTCAGCACATTAGCTTTGATCAGGAAAGCTGGTGATTACCTAGTTCAAGGCTTGTTTTGAATGATATCTACAGCTTTATTGTTAGTTTAAGTGTTAGTGTTATTATTACCCTAAATTTTTTATTTATACCATATTAAAATTAAAATAAACCAAAAATTATATTTTGGGATTTCGAAGAATACCAGGGTCTCCAAGCCAATCTGCGACTCTATTCTCGGAGGCTGCATATTGGCTTGGCGGCCCCTCAAAAATCAATAAATGCACTGTAATATTAAATATATTTAGGTTTTTGAGGAGACTCCAAACCAATCTGCATCTCTTCAAAAATGAGGTTGGACCTGGTATTTTTTGAATTCTCCATGATTTGAGGGGTTTATTTTTTTTTGAAATGATATAAATAAAAATTTCGGCTTATTACCTTTTGTTGTGTAATTAGATGTAGTAACAGAGAAAATATTTTGTGTTAGTTAACAATAGCAGCAGAGTGTGTTATAATTGCTCTCTCTAGGGGATTATTCTTTTGTAACCTAAAACACTGTTTCATTATGTTTAATGAAACTGAGCCTACACCTTTTTAACCAAAATAAATAAATAAAATGAGAAAATAAATTTGTGTGAGATTGAATCGTCGACCTAGCATTAAGAATGATGAATCTCGTTATTTTTCATAGAAATGCAAATTCAATTTCATTAAAAAAAATATGAAAATAAATAAACATCTGAGTTAAGTGAAACCCATATATTAAAAAAATGAAGTGAAACCCATATATTAAAAAAATGTTTGTGCGAGACTTGAATTTGAGACCTTCAAATAATCAAGCAATAAAAACACAACTACTATAATAATTGGAGATCAAATTATTCAAATATTTAATATCAACAAAAAAAATTATTTGGATTTCAAAGATGCAACCTCCTTAGAGGTGCAAACAGATCGGATAGTGGTAAAACTATATTCGTATCCGTTTTTATTTTTTGGATATGGATACAGATCGGATATTAGACAGATACGCACGGATACGAATCAAATATCGGATATCCATAAATATATACATAAATATTTTCATAATATATATATTAAACTATATGGTATATATCTAGAATAAGGATAATTAAAATTCAAAGTCATATCCATATCCGTATCCGCACGAATATTCAGATATCGGATCTCCGTATCAAATTGTCGGATCCGAATCCAGATACGGTCGAAAGGTTGGTTCTCAACAACTATTATATCTTATACATAGATAATTGCTTATTGATTTCCATATGGCAAGAACCTGTTTCAACAATAATAATCATTTGATCTAGTCACAAAAGACAATATTTTTCATGTAAAAAAGCCGCATGTTTGAAATTTAAGAGCATGTTCGGTTGTCACGTGATTATGTGGGATGAGATTTTTTTAGTACGAAAAGTAACAAATTAATTTATTGGAATCCATACTCTTTGATAAGCCTGAAAATAGCTATGGGAATATGGCTGAAATAAGTGTTCAGTTGTACCGTGAAAATAGTTGTAATGAATCCTAATTTGAGAAAGATAATCATGCGAAAATATATCTTTTTTTTTTAACTATTTATCGATAATAATTTTTTGTTTAATAATTATTAATACGTATTTGATCAATTATAATTTTATAATAATCTAAATTCTAATGATTAAAATATAATAAAATTTAGAAATAAAAAAAACATAAAATTTAGAAGTTACAAGTTACATAAAAAAATTATTATTAGATAACGTAAAACTCAAACAAAATATATTTGTTATAATTTTTTTTTTAAAATAAGTAAAGGGAGAATGACGAACAGATGATACGGAAGAAAAAAGATTAGTTCAATTTCGATTTTTTTTAACCTATACAATTGTGTACAAATTTGTTTTTATGTATTATTTCCCGTTGTCACATCAAAAGACAACCGAATACATGTCCGAATATAAATTCCAGCCCATTTTAAATCCCCACAAATTCCACAAAAATAAAGGTTTTCGGAATATTCTCTACATAATTTTTTTTTGTTAAATAATTTTTTATTTGTGAATACTGGAAAGTTGAATACAACCTCTTCTCGTCTCAAAAAGAGCATCTTTCTAGAAAACGTCCCTCATTTCGATTGGCGGACTAGTATAGGTCTGCCAATAAAATCAGCGGACCAGGATTAGCAGATCCAATATGGTAATTAGCTGGTCCGCTGATTGAATTTGGCAGACGTGATATATATAGAATTACTCAGAAAAAATAATAAAATAATTTTTTTAATATGGTATAAATAAAAATTTCGACTTTCAAGACTAAAGTGAATTATGATACTGGTCCGCCAATTGAATCAGCAGATCAGAGTTAGCAGATCCAATACAGTAATTCAGCTTCTTCTCTAGGTGGGTTAGCGGGTCCACTGATTCAATTGGCGGACCCCAGACTGGGTCTGCTAATTCAATTGACGAACTTCTGTCTTTGGATCTGCCAATAAAATTAGCAGACAAGACATGATATATATAGAATTACAAAATAATATTTTTTTAATATGATATAAATAAAAATTTCGGCTTTCAAAACTAAAGTGAATTATGTGGAACACCACAAAAATTAATAACATATTGCTTATCTCTTTGATTCTTTTCTAACTATGTTGGTGTTGCTTGTGGCTTCCTTGTGTTGTAGTTGTCATAATATGACCTGATGGGTAGGTAACGGTGCTTAATATATGTTTTAAAAATAAAAATTTGCAATTTTTAATATTTTTTTTATTAAGTGATAAAGATGTATCTCCAACCATGCAAGAAACACGGCTGCAAAAACGACTGTTCAAACTTCAAACTTCTAGCACAAAGTTTTTGAAATGTTTATATAACAGAAAGCGAAACTGAATGCTTTGTCAAAATCTTTTTTTTTTTTGTTAGTTAAAAAGAATTATGGTAAAATAATTCAGTTTAACAAAACAAAACAAAAATCAATGATGGGTTCAAAAATGACACATTCATGACATGAATTAATTCCTTTCCAATTTAAATCAAACGGTCAACATCTGCTTTAAGTATTGTAAATTTTTTTTTATCACAGGTTAAATATTTGTAATTGGTTATTAAATTTATTAACGGTGGCCCTTTAGATTCCAACAAATTTGGAATGTGCCTTTTAAAAAAAAGAACTGACATTTTTTAGTTTATAAATATTTTATTTTGGTTGAAAAATCCACATTTTTACAAATTTTGTCAAACATCTCCCCCATCATTTTTCTCTCTTAATTTTTTTTTCTATGATTGAGGCTCTTGCATTGGTTTTAACTTCTCTCTTCTTATATATTTTTTTTCTCGATTAAAGAACTCGGTACACCTCCAATGTTATTTTAAATGCTATTTTCGAGAATTAAACGTGCGTCTCTCCGAAGAGAAACAAGAAATCATGCCACTACACTTTACTTCTTTGTTCTCATTTAAAATTAAATAAATATTTGATGTACTTAAAATTTGAAATAATACAAGAGATTCATGTGTGGTAGCTAATCATGATATTTTTCATTGTACAAAATTTTAAGCGTTTTAAGATAATTTTTTATTTTCAAAATTTTTCATATGCAAAATATTTTCAAAAAATAAATATTTCATTACAAAATCAATTTTTGCTTCAATAGCTATTTTTTTAGAACAGTATAGTAGCCATTGTTAATTTTTGGTTTGAACGGTTATTTTGCCAATTCTATGCTAGATTAATATTTGCTGAGTTAATTACTAGCCCTTGCTAATTATTTTGAGTGCTTTTATTTTTGTAATTTCTGCCTTTTATGCGTCTCTTCTTCAGAATTTGTGTTAAATTCTTATTTCATAAAATAAAGAGGTTTCAAATACACCATCTTTTTTTTAACTCCAATATGTTCCACATTCTTTATTTCTATTTTCAAAGTCCGAACAGTCGATCCGAACCGCTTAACATGATCTTCATAATACATATGCTTGGAGACCAAATTTTATATTTTATAGAATTTTTTTACTTTTTTTATATAGATACAAAATCACTGTTTTAAGGAGATTCTGGACCATTTGATAAAGTGATATTGTACCTATTATAAAAAACAGTAAATAAATTCTAAAAACTATAAAATTTGATATTGAACGGTTCAGATCGATTGTTCGGATTTTAAAAGTAGAGATAAATAATGTGGAGCATATATGCTCGGTGCATTTGAACCTCCTGTTTCATAATAATCCCAAGGCACTTTTCACTTACTAAAATATTTGGTCGGTTAAGGAATCGCCAAAAACAAAAGTAAAGTAATTTGCTTATAGTGGGCAAATGTAAATTATGTAAAAGAATAATTTTTGCAAAACAGTGGAATTTATTCATTTCCTGTAAAAAGCTCTTTTGCAAAATAATAAAAAAATAAATTGCTTTTAAAACTTGTGCCCACTTTGACATGGTCCCAGTTCTGGTCTCTTGTCAACCTGTACTAAGTCTCACAGGGCCGATGCAGAATTTTAGTTAGAGAGAAGCAGAAATTAAGTTCAAATAATTTATCAAGTTCAAATTTATTAACTAATTGGATATTAAATAAAAAAAACAATAAACATAATAAAAATAATAAAAATAACATACTCTTACATAATAAAAATAACAAAATAATATCATTTTACATATTAAAAACAACAAAGTTGGTTCGATCCGTAAATTTCTATAAAACAACAAAATGTCTCATTAACAGTGTTTTTGAACTAGCCTAACAAACTTTTCAATTCTAAGAAGGAGCAAAATAATTTTTAGGGAGGAACAAAGTGGTACCGGACCCGTATTTTTTCACTAAATTTCAAAATTCAGGGGGCATGTAAACTTAATTTAACCGGCTTTTGAACATTTTTAAATTTAAAAAACTTCAGTTTTACGGTTCATTCTTTAACTCATAAAATTTAATTAACAAAATAAAAAATTGACCAATTGGGAAGAAAAAGGGGGTCAAAATCAACAAATTTATTTATGACCAAGAATTCCTCAAGTTAATGATTTGGGAGAATTTTGAGGCTGTGACGCGTCAAAATATTTGAAATATTGAACCGAACAAAAAGTAAAAAATGGTGGGTTCCGCACTCTTTGAGTAATGAAATTACTGGGGGAACTTTTAGTTGAAAATGAAATTAGTTGACAAGCCCTTGAGTAATATTTCTCACAAATACAGGGTAAAATTGAAAGAAAACTGAAATTATTGCTCTATTGGACCTAGGGCTGTAAATGAGCTGGCTCGAGCCGAGCTGGGCAAAAGCTCAGCTCGTTAATTCTAGACCGAGCTGTTAGCGAGTCAGCTCGTTAACAGCTCACGAGCTAAAATCTCAGCTCAAACTCGTGACGAGCCAGCTCACGAGGTGGCTCGCAAGCCACGAGCTGGCTCGCTGGGTTTGGTTGGACCTTGTTTTAAGAAGAAAATAAATTTTGACAAGCATTTTTGGACCGAGCTAGATCGAGCTGAACCTAGCTGGATCGAGCTTGACAGTATAAAATACACACAAATTCATACAAATTCACAAATTGATACCTAGCCGAGCTAGCTCGCGAGCTGGCGAGCTGAGCTGGGCAAAAGCTCAGTTCGTTAATTTTGGCCTGAGCTGTTAGCGAGCCAGCTTGTTAATAGCTCGATCCACTATCGAACGAGCTGTTACCGATCAAACCAGATGTGAGTCGCGAGCGAGCCACGAGCTACGAGCTTTTTGGACAGCCCTAATTGGACCAGTGTGAATATTGGCACCAATTTTTTAGTTATTGCTATTGTTTTTTCACCTTGTACAGTGTACTATTTTTGCTTGTTAAAAAAAAAAATCAAAATTATGGAAATTGACCAATTGCAATTGGGATGAAAAGGGTTGAAAATCAATTTTGTTTATGACTGGTAATTCCTCCAGTTATGATTTGAGAGACCAGTGACGCGTCAATTTTTTTTAAATATTGACGAAACAAAAAATTAAAAATAATTTGGGTTCACACTTTTCAGAAGTTGAAAATGAAATCACTTGACAAGAACTTTAGTTTTATTTCTGACAAATACAGGGTAAAAAGGTAAGAAAACTTAAAATTTTGCTCTGTGGACCGAATTCGTATCCTCTGCGTGAACTCTAAAAGAAATATTTTGAGTTAATGCATCTGAATCATTCGATCGTCTTTAAGATCCGTGTAGACTACATCGGCACAATTATCAAAGAGTCCTGTGTTAATATCAGACGATCGGATTAGCTCCGATTAAAATCAGACGGATGAAATACATTAACTCATAAGATTTCATTTTGAGTTAATGGAGAGGGTACGTGTTCCTGCAGGACCAGCGTGAAATTTCTATTGGCGCCAATTTTCGTAGTTATTGCTCTTTATTTGACCTTGTACTATTGAGATAGGAGTAGATCCGATGGGCATCGGACCTATTTTTGGGTTCAACTAGATCCAAATCCGTCCGATTTATCTTGAGATCTGTCCGCACGAAAATTAAAGTATTTCACACGAATCTTGATTTATATTGGACGGTGAATGGACCCATCGAACCAAAGTAGGTCCCGATGGGCATTGGACACTCCCAGTTGCTTTATTTGACCTTGTACTAATTTTTGCTTGTTAAAAAAATGAAAATTATGGATCCTTCTTTCCAACTCCCAAGTCTCTTTATCGTCTCTTTTACTCAAGCTTTGAGCTTTTAATTATCTCACCACCAGCACCAGGCCTGGCGCAGTACTCTGTTCTCTACCTGTCGTTATCCTTTACTTGGCCCCAAAATCCTAATCACACCGCTCGAATCTTCTCACTCACCTCTCTCTCTGTTTTTCTTTTTGAAACCTTGGCAGAGGCTCTTTCCCCTCTCTCTCTCTCTCTCTCTCTCTTTCTCTCTCCCTACTGTTGTACAGTTGTACTTGATGCAAAAGTTTTGACTAAACAGATATTGGTAAATAGTAAAGTAGTAAAAAGTTGAAAAGAGAGACGATATATATATATATACATATATGTTTTCCTAGGGATACATTAAATTATCCTCACATGGCCTCGAGCTTTACAACTACTAACGATACCTTCCTTAGTTCCTTACCCAGTTACCCTCTGCAATTGCTCTGCCATCTCGAGGAATCCATGAGAGCAAGCCAAGCACCAAAAACCCTTGCTCCCCCTTCTTAAAACCTCCTCTGCCATTAATGTGAAAAGCTTCAACCTTGCGCCTCAAATTGTTGTAATTTGCTGCTTTCCTCTTTACAAATTGGGTAAAATACAAAGAGAGAGAGAGAGAGAGAGAGAGAGAGAGAGAGAGGGAGAGAGAGATGCCACCGAATATGGGTACTCTCTCTGACTGGTGGGCCCGGGAGGCGAGAAAAGGAACTCCTGTCGTGGTAACAATGGAGAACCCGAACTACTCTGTGGTTGAAATTGAAGGCCCAGAAATGGAGGTGTTCAGCTCGGCTGAGAAAGGGAGAGGAAAGAATGCTAAGCAATTCACATGGGTGCTGCTCCTGAGAGCTCATCGCATGGCCAATTGTATGGCGTGGCTTGCCGCTGTCGTGTGGGCCCTACCGAGAGCCGTCAGAAAGCGACTCGCAAACCGATCAGAGGAGAAGCCCGAAAAAAGCCGGCTTCTTTACAAATTCATAAGGGCATTTTCGATAATTTCTCTCGCCGTGCTCTGTCTTGAGCTGGTGGCTTACTGGAAGGGATGGCATTTCCAGAGACCCGAGTTGGATTTACACTTGCCGGAGAGACTGGAGATCTCCAGTTGGGCTCACGGCGCGTACCTCACCTGGCTCGGGTTTCGGGCATCTTATATTGCATACCCGATTCAATTTCTTTCTAAATTCTGTATACTTTTGTTTGTTATTCAATCAATTGACCGGCTTGTGCTCTGTCTCGGGTGCTTTTGGATCAAATTTAAGAAAATTAAACCGACACTTGAATCCGACCCGCTTAAAGAAGGATCCAATTACAAGTATCCCATGGTTCTTGTACAGATTCCCATGTGTAATGAAAGAGAGGTAAATCACAATTTTCTTTTCTTATATACTTTTTATCTCCTTTGTTTTGAGAGTTCACAAAAATCAGTTATACTTTCTATAATTTCAAAATAGAGCAAGGTCTTCTCCTGTTCCTTTTCCCAAATTTTAAGTAAATGTATAATGGATTATTCAATTTTGCTTTCTTTATTTAAATGGATAAGTACAATTGTTGGGTACGTTTTCATGTATTAACTTCATGATTAAGATATTTTTGTCGAAAGCATTTTTCTCTATGCTAAAATGATGATGATGATGATGATGACTGTGCTTGTCACTACTGTCATCATCATCATCAATTATTAACACTGGTAATCTAGTTTTATTATCATTAAATGTTAGAAATGAGTACCTTAATTATAAAAGTTTGTCCCATTTCTAAGTTTTACCAGTATTATCTGTTCTGGTATCTAACAAAAATAATAAATAATGTAGGTGTATGATCAATCAATCTCAGCCGCATGTCAATTGGATTGGCCTCGAGATCGGTTCCTGATCCAAGTGCTTGATGACTCTGATGATGAATCGATCCGAACACTGATAAAGGCCGAGGTTGCAAAATGGAACCAACAAGGGGTGAATATTGTGTACCGGCACAGGTTGTTGCGTACCGGATACAAAGCAGGGAATCTCCAATCGGCCATGAATTGCGATTATGTGAAGGATTATGAGTTTGTGGCTATTTTTGATGCCGATTTTCAGCCAAGTCCTGATTTTCTTAAACGAACAGTGCCTCATTTTGAGGTAAGCCTTTTGATTTTTTTTCTTCTTTTTATCCTTGTACAATTGCACTAAAATCTAATTTAATTTTATTGGGCTTATAACTGTTGAAAAATAGATTAGTTAAAAGAAATTCAAGAAAAATCAAGTTAAGAGCTCAAAATTAAAAGGAAGATGAAGAGATAAATGAAAACTCTAATTTGAAGTGATGTGGTACTTAGAGTATATGTGACATTTTTATTTTTATATTTGAGTTTTAAATTTAAATTATAAAGTTTTAAATATAGAGACATAATGAAAGCACAAAAAAATAAAGACATTTGAAGCCTCTTCTTTTATCAATTACATATGTTGGTTTTAGTAATTACCAAACCACCCAATATTGTTGAAAACATGTACCATCCATCTTAAAAATATACAATCTGATTTTTGTTATAGTTTTATGGCAAAACCTAACCAAATCACTATGGATATGGTACTTGCAAGTCAAGTCTTAATTTCATCATTGTTGAGTTGTTTATGAAATGTGGCCTTTTTATTCAAATTGTAGTGTCATAATTTCATAATGTGGTCTCCTTTTATTCAAATTGTAGTGTGATAATTTCATGGGGGTCCCTAGAGTACATGATGAAGTTCTAAATTTGAGATTTCTTACTACTTTAGGATAACTTATTTCTTTTATCACAGTCCAGATTTGCTTACTTCATGTATATACATTTTCTAACTTTTTTTTTCTTATTTATTAATTTAAAAATATGAATATTTCAGGGAAAACCTGAAATCGGACTGGTACAAGCAAGATGGAGTTTTGTAAACAAAGACGAAAACCTTCTGACGAGGCTTCAAAACATAAACCTTTGCTTCCATTTCGAGGTGGAGCAGCAGGTGAACGGTGTTTTTCTCAATTTCTTCGGGTTTAACGGGACAGCTGGCGTGTGGCGAATAAAGGCACTGGAGACGTCCGGTGGGTGGCTCGAAAGGACAACTGTCGAGGACATGGATATCGCCGTGCGGGCCCATTTAAACGGATGGAAATTCATTTATTTGAATGATGTCAAGGTATTAATTCAATTTAGGAATTGATATCCTGGTACATTTTGTCATTTGTTAATTCATGGTACCAAAAATACTCAATTTCCAAAAAAATGTATATCATGGTACCAAAAATACTCAATTCTCAATTATTTTTTTTTGTAATTTTTCAGGTACTCTGTGAGGTACCGGAGTCTTATGAGGCGTACCGAAAGCAACAACACCGGTGGCATTCGGGACCGATGCACCTCTTTCGCCTATGTCTCCCTGATGTTCTTACTGCCAAGGTTCTAATTTCAGCCTTATATTTCCTTTTGCTCTCTTGTCTAATAAAAGAAATGAGTGATTAGCTATTGTCCTATGTGCATAGCGCTGATTGGTCCGTACTATGGATAAATATCTTCATTTTTAAAGTTCAAATAGTTGATCTGAACCGTTCAACATGATCTCCATATGAAAACGTTTAAGTAGACTAAATTTTACATTTTTTAGAATTTTTTTACTATTTTTTTTAGATAGATAGAAAATCACTATTTTTGAATGGTCTAGAATTTTTAGATCAAGTGATTTTCTACCTTTTTACAGAAAATAATAAAAAATATTGTAAAAAAAATGTAAATTTTGATTTACAAAATACTTAATTTTAACAATATTTCAAACGTATTACTCTTCTTCCCTATTACCCAGGATTTTTTTTTCCTATTTTGCCCCTAACATTGTCTTTTCTCTCTTTTACTGTATCACTTTAACAGATTTCTGCATGGAAGAAGGCAAATTTAATCCTCTTATTCTTTCTCCTCCGCAAACTAATCCTTCCATTTTACTCATTCACACTTTTTTGTGTGATTCTACCACTGACGATGTTCGTACCAGAAGCCGAGCTACCCATATGGGTCATTTGCTACATACCAGTATTCATGTCCTTTTTAAACATCCTCCCATCACCTAGTTCATTCCCTTTCATTGTACCGTACCTACTTTTCGAAAACACCATGTCAATCACCAAATTCAATGCCATGGTTTCCGGGCTATTTAAACTCGGGAGCGCATATGAATGGGTAGTTACAAAAAAGGCGGGAAGATCGTCAGAATCAGATTTACAAAAGACAGTAGAGGGCCTGCCACAATTTCACAAGCATGTATCGGAAAGTTCATTGATAGAGTTGATCAAGGAAGAACAGAAGATTTCGGTACCGAGGGGTAAAAGGGTAAATAAAATATACAAAAAGGAACTTGCATTAGCATTGCTGTTACTTACTGCAGCTGTAAGAAGTCTTTTATCTGCTCAAGGGATTCATTTTTACTACCTTCTCTTTCAAGGAGTCTCGTTTTTACTCGTCGGACTCGATCTTATCGGGGAACAGATGTAGATTGATAAAAATTCATGGAGGGTACATTTTTTATTTAATTTTTTTTTTATGGGTTTTTGGAAAGGAAAAGGGAAGCAGTTGTATGTAGAGATTGTGATAGATTCTTTGTTTCTTTGGTTGTTTTTTTTTTTTTTTCATTGTTCATTTGTTCTATATTTTTTTCTTGTTTCCAACTACATATATGTAAACTATGTTTATGCAATGGTTAATTCATAGTTGTATATGAATAAATATTCATTTTACTCTTAAGCTAAACATGAGTTTTAGTACTATTTAATTAATCATATTGTGGTTATGTTTTTTTTTTTTTTTCAAATAAATAGAGAGTTAATTTATTTTTATAATATTGTGCATAAATAAACAATGGTCTCAACTTAATGAGCATCCTCTTATAAATTTATTTATTAAAATATGTAAATATGTGAAATTCAACAAATTATACCAAAAAACACTTTTAAAGATATTAATTTGGAATAAGCAACAAATGTAATTACGAACTAAATGTATAGTAATTTTTTAAAATCAATTAATCAAATTTTAGAGACAATAATTCGCACAAGTGATTTAATTGGACAAAAGAAACCAGGTGGGACCGCAAAAGCGTGTCGGCGTGTCTTCTCTCTCGTTTCTGAAGATCACGTGTGGCGCTTTTTTTTGTCAGAAAAACCAACCGAGCATAAATTTAACCCATTCTCTCTTCATTACTGACTCGTTACATATTTCTTTGTCAAATTTCTGCCTTAGAATATTCCTTTGTTAAAAATTCTGGACACTATTGGAATAGAGAAAAAAAATGAAATTTAGATTTGAAATAAGTTCTAATTTCTTATTATTCCGATCGTATTCGACGAGTGGAATATTGAAAAAGTATTGGTAAACAGATCAAATCCATTTCTTGAAAAAAACTAATTATTTTATTCCACCTTCCTCATGAAATAGAAAATTGACTCATAGAAGAACAGATGAGAGACCAAAATGCAAAAGTTAAAACTCAATTTCAATTTTTTTAATTTCTCATTTCTACTCACTTCTTTTCTCGTTCGACAGAAATAGAATGTTTTTTTCACTCTATTCTTTAAAAAAAAAGTATATACAAAGGTAATTTAAGTCATTTACCCATTTGTACGATCAATTATGATTTGATACTATTTTTCTTTTGGCATATTCATTAAGTGACTACTATTCATATAATTGGACAGTTAGAGCAAACTTTTGGCTATAATTCTAAGTGCATTTTAAGCTTGTCTTTACTGACTAGCTAGATTACCGATTACATCATATCATTAAGGACCTATTCAGCTGCCTCCTCAGTAGTGGAATGAGAATAGGAAATGAATTGATTTTCACTGTGCTTGTGGAAAAAAAAAAATCATTTCCGAATAAGTCCTAAATCAATGAAGGAACGGAAATGGAAATAGAGTGCCATGGTCTCAGGGTGTTCAAACGGTTCAATTTATTCAGTTTTTAACTGAATTAAAAATTTCAGCTTTAATGGTTCGGTTTTTTGGTTTAAATGGAATGGTTTGGTTGAGTTTTTGAATTGTTTCGGTTTAAATGGATCGGTTCGGTTTAGACTTTTCAAAACTAACTAAATTGAACTGACTGAAGTATATTGATTTAAGTATAGTTTATATTTTGTTTGGTTCAATCATTGCTTCTTTTATTTCATTTTAGTTTAAATATTTTAGAACTTCTACATATTTTGTACATAATTTAACAACTTGTGTATGAAAGTGTGGTCGTAAAATATATTTGCCGTATGTTTTCCGTCCTAACAATAAAACAGTTTGGGACATTTTTTGAAAGTATAGTTGGAGTTATTCCAAATTCATAAATTTCAACTTTTGCTGATTTTGAAAGATGATAAATGACATAATTTGAAAGTTTAGCACACCACTACTGACTACTTTGAACTTTTAAATTAATTCAGCGTACAATTAAACATAAAAAATATTTATAAATTAATTTTAATATATTTATATTCTTTTTTTTTTTTTTCCAGTTGACTCTATACAAAATAAATTATTTTTTGTAAATTTATATAAATGCATTACTCATAAAATAGATCGATTTTAACCGTTCAATTCGTTTTTCATTGTCGGTTCAAATAAATTTTAGGGTTAAATTCGTCCAAAAAAAATTATCCCTGAATCCAAAATTTCGCTAGTTCGTCAACATCAACCTTGACAATAAAAAGGTGATTTTGTAAAAAAAGAAAACCTTTTAATCTATTAATGATAGTGACAAAATTTTAGTTAATGGTTTAATAAAAAGGACAAGAGATTAGGTTGTCGGTCATGGAAGAGTTCCAAGTTCTAGATCATTTATTAATACACCCACCAGATAATACTAAATTTATGTGCTCTGCTTGAACCGTTGGATCTCATGATGGTAGATCCAACGGCTAGAATATGATGTTCAGACAAAAGCGTCGGTGGAGACAAAATAATTCAAGAAAATAGTGTGCGTAGTTTGGGCCTTTGCAATGTACCTACCACCGCTTCTCCTTCAATTATCACCAAGTAATAATAGAGGTCTTAATTGGTGGGGGGGGGGCATTATGAAGTATTAATTCAGATCTTCTCATTCATGAATCATTAATTCATGACCAACATCAAAAGTTTATGCAATCAAGCTACATAGCCTACATAGCCTACATAGCCTAGTAGAACTAGGGTGTTCTGAAGTTCACTAATATTTTTATGAACTAGATTCTAAAATTATCATATTGATTTCAAATTATGAATTTAAACTGTTGAAATTCATTTATCTTATGAGTGAAACATATATATACAAAAATATTAAACTTTCAAATTGATTTTTTATTTTAATGTATTTTGACAACTTGACTCCATACAAAATTAGTTCGAAAATTTAAAAATTTCGCATGTAGAAGCATCACTTGTAAAGTAAATGGATTTTAACAATTTGAATTCATTGTTTGAAACTAATTTAATAAAATTTAAATTTTAAAGTTGAATTCACAAAAAAGTTTAATGAACTTGAGAAGATCCTAGTTCTACTCTACATTGCCTATATATAGCTTCTTTGGTTTTGGTTTTATTGGATTATAGATCTTTAGTTTGGTTCATTGTCTTTTTAGTAACATTTTGTAAAAGTAGCATAACCTATATGATACTTTCCGTCATGATTAGACATTAGTTGTCAATTTGGAAATTTGGTATATTTTTATTTAAGCTTCATTAGAATAAAAAAAAAAGAAAATAATAAATAAGCACTTAAAAAAATCAATTTTTAATCTAGTTGCAAAAAGTAATGCTCTCTAACATTTTTTAAATCTTAGTACCATCACTTATTACAATGTCTCTAATCTTTCTCAAAGTATATGGTTATATATATATATATAGAGTAGAACTACGGTGCTCTTAAGTTCACCCAACTTCTTGTGAACTTGACTCTAAAGTATATTGAATCGACTTTAAACGATGAATCCAAACCATTGAAATCCTTATATCTAATGATTGATGCGTCTACATGTGAAAATTTTAAAGTTTCGAATTAATTTGATATAGAGTCAAGTAGTCAAAGAGTCCAAAAAATAAATGCATTAAAATTTATTTATAAACCTTAAACTTTTGGCCACTTGACTCTATATTAAATTAATTCAAAACTTTAAAATTTTCACATGTAGACGCATCACTAATTAGGTAGAAGGGTTTCAACGGTTTGGATTCGTCGTTTAAAGTCAATTCGATATATTTTAGAGTCAAGTTCACAAGAGGTTTGGTGAACTTAGGAGCACACCCTAGTTCTACTCTATATATATATAATCTTGAACTCAAATTTAAAAACCGAAACAAAATTTCCACTTTAGTATTAAATTGTAGAGGTCACATCTTCAATTAGGTTATTCAATATTAAATCTTCCATAGATCTCATGGCACATGATTTTGTCACAAATTTTGCTAGAAAATGATAGACAAGACCCATCCTTGTTTAAATAGAAATTATAATACTACCTTCATTTCCAACTTGGAAGATATGTGATGTTTTCTCATTTAAGGCACGAGGGAAAATATAATAATCAAGATCAAGCATGTGCATGGCTTGTATATCACAAACAAATAATGGACGGTTATTACTTATTAGGGATCCACTTACACTGAATTATATCCTATATTTTTAAAATTCAAACAATCGATCCAAACTGTTCAATATGCACGGGCACAGTTATATTGATAGATGTTAAATAAATTTAAGCATTTGTGTATTTTTATGTTAAATAAAACTACAATATATAATTCCAACAACAACAAAAAAAACAATGGTTACCTACAATTGCAAGTCATAAAGAATTGGGTTTTGTATCCTCTCAAGTCTCAATTTTTCTCAACTTTTCACTTGATGTCAAAACGGACCCAAAAAGTATTTTTATCATCTATTTTGATGCACATGACATGATTAATATAAAATGGATTGCTTTAAAATTCGTGCTGAGCGGCTCAAATTTTGCAAGGATCAACTCAAATGCAAGATATTACGTTTCACAGAGGCGGGGTTTGCTCATATCCTAAAAACATGATACATTTTTAATTTCAAATTTGATACTAATATTCTGCCTTGGGGTCAATAACTCCAATTTATTTTCAAAATTTTTGTGTTTATTAGTAAATTTCTATATAATTTTGTAGAAAATGCTATGAAAGTGTCAAATTAATCCCATTAGCAGCATAAAAATTTTATATGTATGACCTCTATTCACGATTGATCTCCATAGTTTGAAAGTCTGGTTCCACCCCTGCCAATATATATATTAAAACAACATAATTTAACTATAATAATCTTCTGCAACTTATATCCTTCTTTTTTGTCTTTTGAAACAATAAAACATTCAGGTCCTGTTCGGCCGCTCCACTATTCCCGCGGGAAAAGAAAAATTCAGTTCAACTGAATTTTTTTTTTTCCCACGCGAACAGTAATTTTTAGTTTAATTCCAGCGCCCATGTCCATTCCCAATGACCCGCTGAACAGACTCTCAAGGAATACATTTTCTTATTTTTCTTAGAACAAAACAGAAACAATTTACATTCAAACACCCCATAAGGGTGTACCAGAACCCCAAAACAAATGACCCCACTATAAAGCATAACAGACAGATGGACACAATGGCCCATTCATTTTGTTTATATACATGAACATGAACGGTGTGTGTGTTTCATGGCCCATACATGTAGGAATAGGATAGGATGTCTAGCAACTAGCATAGTAGCATAATAGCATTTTCTCTGACAGAGAAGGGAATAGGCGAATAGCTAAGCAGCTCATCACGCGGGCTTTTATGCATGGTAAGAATGCAGTAGCTGGAGATGGAGGTTTATAAGAATTAGCATCCTCTGAGATATCTCAAACTTTGCCTGACTTTTAGAGGAAATCTTAACCGTTTAAATTGGATTTTGAAACCAACAAAATATTATAAGTACAACATATTTGTATAGAGTATAACTAGGGTGTTCCTAAGTTCATCAGATCCCTTTGTGAACTAAACTCTAAAATCTATCGGATTGATTTCAAATGACGAATTCAAACTGTTGAAATCTTTCTATCTTACGAGTGATGCGTCTACATGCGAAAATTTTAAAATTTGAAATTTATTTTGTATAGAGTCAAGTGGTCAAAAGGTGTTCAAAAATGAATGTATTAAAATTAATTTATAAACCTTCTAATTTTGACTAATTGAGTCTATACTAAATTAATTTGAAACTTTAAAATTTTCACATGTAGACGCATCACTCGTAAGGTAGAAGGATTTGAATAATTTGAATTCGTTGTTTGAAGCCAATTCGATAGATTTTAAAATTGAATTCAGAAAAGGACTTGATGAATTTAGGAATACCCTAATTCTACTCTATTTGTATATATTACTATAAACCCTAGTTGGACTAATTAATGTACTAAAGATCATATTTTCATTTTCAAGCTCTAAATTCTTTTGAACCATTCAACATGATCAATATATTCAATTGTGCTTTTTGACAAAATATATATATATAGAGGTTGGCTCATATACAACGTTTGTTCCTGGGCTCAGGAACAAACGGTTCGGTTCTCCGATTTTCAAAATCCAAACGGTTGATCCAAACAGATAGATATTTAAAATATATTAAAATGTGCTTGGAGACCAAATTTTACATTTTTTGGAATTTTTTTACTATTTATTAAGATGGTTTGAAAATCGCTGTTTTTATTAAAATTCTGCACCACTGAAAACAGCGATTTTCAAACCATCTTAATAAATAGTAAAAAAATTCCAAAAAATGTAAAATTTGGTCTTCAAGCACATTTTAATATAGATTAAACATCTGTCGGTTTGGATGGACCGTTTGGACTTTGAAAATTGGAGAACTGAACCGTTTGTTCCTGAGTCCAGGAACAAACGTTTGTATATGAGCCAACCTCTCTCTCTCTATATATATATTTATATATGAGTGATGCTTCCATGGACCCAAGGACCTATTTGTAAAATGAACATATCTTTATTTTCAAAGTTCAAACAGTCAATCCGAACCGTTTATCTTGTTCTCCATATTAATATGTGCTTGGAGACCAAATTTTACATTTTTCTAAATTTTTTTACTATTTATTAAGATGGTAAAAAATTCAATGGTCTGAATTTGATATTTTTTGTACCCATCTTAATAAATAGTAAAAAAATTCAGAAAAGTGTAAAATTTGGTCTCCAAGCACATATTAATATGGAGAACAAGATAAACGGTTCGGATCGACTGTTTGAACTTTGAAAATAAAGATATGTTCATTTTACAAATAGGTCCTTGGGTCCATGGAAGAATTTGCCTTTATATATATATTAATGTTGTTGAAGATGATGAATTTTCTAACTATCTAAAAACAAATATAAAATATTGCCTTCACTTCATAGAGTATATCAGCCCAACTCTATTAAACCCCCAAATTTAAGTTAATCTGATATCAAAAATACCAAATGGATTAAAGATTAAATACTTTCATAAAATTATAAAAAGTGTTTTGATACTCAAACAAACATAAAATTATAAAAAGATGAGAGGGCTATTATATATATACACAATACAACTACAGTTCATAAAGTTGTGAAATATAAATCATTAGAATTAAAAACCTACGAAGCTAGCCTATGACAAAGATGGCTTCTATTCTTCGAGTGTCGGTGAAGTGGTTTGCTTCCATTAACACATGAATTTTTTTTCTTTTCACTTGGTATTATAAAGGGTACAATAAGCTGAATTCAGAAGCAGTTCAGTATCTAACTAAATTAAATCAGAATCGAACAATTTATTTTAATTTGTCATGAATTTTAAAGATTTTCATGCATCTAAGACCGACTCGAGAAAAAAAAAAATCCGTTATGCAGAAAATAATTCAGACCAGAGGTGGATGTAGTAATTCAGTCATACACAATCGGAGAATGACCGAATCATTCATCTTCAGTGAGGAGCAAAATATGTCTGTTACTTGGAACCAACTCCGTTACTCGTCAAATAGAAGAGCAAGACCTGCTTGTCTAAATCGAACTATTCATCTGTATTGAGATTCGTGCATTAAATATTCAATGGCTAGATTTAGACAAACAGAGTCCTTCTTTGCTGTTTGGCGAGCAGCGGAGTCGGATCCCTGTTACATGGAGAGGATATTATCTTTTACCGTAGACATAGCAACTCCATGTAACCATAATTTTTGTAGGAAGGGCTAGCTAGTTTCTTTATATTTTCTAGGTTCCTTTATTGTTTATTATTGTATTTATTTTGATATTATTATCTTTACTTTTTTAGATTAACATAAAAAAATTCAACTCTTGTGGTGCTTGGACCAACTAGTAACTACTATGTAAAAGGAAAAAGGAAATGTCTAAAAAATATTAAAGATAAATACCCTACTCTCTACAACAAACCAATTTTGGACCATATCATTGAACATTTTAGGCTCGATTTTAATTTTTTTTAAATACCCCTCTTCTCTACACAAACAAGCTCCAATCATGGCAACATTTAAATCAAAACTTTAAAGCCCAACCTAAACCCAAGTGCGAAGTCTTAACAAAAGAGTAAATACACTATAAACATTGATATTTAGGGGGTGCAAATGCGTCGGATATTATCCGTCCATATTTAAAAATTAGATACGGATATATGATATTCGACTATAAACATTGATATTTAGGGGGTGCAAATGCGTCGGATATTATCCGTCCATATTTAAAAATTAGATACGGATATATGATATTCGAATATTCGTGCGGATTAGGATACGGATTTGGTTTTAAGTTTTAATTATCAGTGAATTTATATCATATAGTTTCAATATATTATGAAAAAAATTATGATATTCACTGTTAAAAAAACGGATATCCATATATATATTCGTTTAATATCTGATTCAGTACCTGAAAAATAAAAGTTGATGCAGTAGATATAGATATAGTTTTAGATCTGTTCCCACTCCTATGTTAAGTAGTTAGATAAATTTGTAATTATGATCGTAATTTATTTTGAAGGGGAGGGGGGGGGGTTATGCATTTTGGAAGCTAATTTATAAACATCAAGATTAAGGAAGTTTTTAAAAAAAAATTTGATCAAGGAAGCTTGATTTTCTTTTAATTATTATGTTGAGTATTCTTTTAATGCTCGTCGAATGTTAAATAAATCATTCATCATTTAAACGTGAGAGTTCAACATCAATTGAAAGAGTTAGACATTGTATCTATATGACAATGTAATGAAAAAAGTTTCGTTGTACCTTCGTATACATAACAATTTCATGATATTGAATTGGTAAAATATATACAACTCTTATATAGTCTTACTTTATGCAATTGACATTGAAAATCCTAGATGTGTTACATTTTGCAGTCTCCAATCAACCACCTTCCACCTAAATAATATTAAATAAATAAATCTAACAACAACAAGCCCATCCAACATGATGGAACACTATTAAAAAAGCGAATTAATAAATAAATCTTGAAAAGTTCAGTTTCTTTCTCCAAAATATAAGTGCCATCAAGTTGAAAATATATGATATTGGAGACAACCAATTGGAATAAATTCAAGGTATAAAAACAAGTCTCATTACAAAAGATTAAGTAAGTGGTAATGATGAACATCACAAAATTAAAAAAAACCAAGAACCACACAATTAATTATTACAAAATTTTAAAACGAAAAAAAAATTAGAAATATCACAACATATGCATAAAAGCAGACAAATAAGAAAACTTTATTTTATCAGAAACATAATTTTATAATAAAACTATATACAAGCGGACTCGGTCGTCAAACAAAATTGATTTCCATTTAAATTTTGAGTGCATGCGGTGTGTATTGCACGTGCAATTGTAACGTATGACTCTACCATTTCAGTTATGTTACGATTTTATTTATATTTTTATTTTAAATTAATTAAGGGGAGAAGAGTGCCAATGTTTATTGTATTAATTTTTTCGAAGTTATGTGATTCATTTTGAAATATATATAGACATTTTAAATTTACAAAACAATCAAAATCAGTGCAAATTTATATCTGTTTCTTTCTGATGTTTGCCGCTTTAATTAAGACCATCGTTGCAATTAAATATGTAAAAAAGAAATAAGATGAGTTTACAACTTTTTTTGAGAAACTTGTTTTTCACTTTCCTATATGTATTATTTTCTATTAAGAAGTGTTAAAAATAATATATTCCAATGAAAACATCAGTATTAAGAACAAAATTAACAACAAATTGAGAATATTGCCTTTATCACTAGATCAAAAATTAGTTCTTCATTATATTCTACTAAATATCCCCACATTTAAGTTAATCTCAAATCAAAAATACCAAATGATTTCATAAAAATGATTTTAGATTTTACCACTAAATTCATACAAAAGTTATTTGATACTAGTACAAAATAAAATTATAAAAAATGGGAGGGTTATAATAAACCAGTGTTGTAAATAACGGTATGCGCTCGTCGGACGGACATGGTACCGCCAAGCGATTAATCGGTATATGGCCGATTAATCGGAATTATGCGGAAGATTAATCGTTTTTATTAAAATTATTTGTATATATTTATAATTTATTAAAAAATAATTTATTTAACTCATCAAACTCATCAAATAAACTTAATTTAACTTGGTTCTATTATTATAAAATGACACTACACTTGTTTCTTCTTAATAACAACACAAGCACTTTATATGGGTACGTAACACATTTATTTAATTAAAAAAATAAATTAATGAATTAAGTTTTTTTTTCAAATAATAATAACATATTATTTGAAATAAATGAAACATTCTAATATCAAATTGCTAAATTTAGTTTATGATAACAACTTAATTTCATATGTGAACATATCATACTGATTAAAAAATTACATCAATAAGTAAGAAAAATATATGGTATATAAATAATATGAGAATTAATCAATTTAAAAATAAGTAAGAAGAAAAAATAAATATGAAAAAAATTATTATCATACACTGTCACAGAAAAAAAATGTGAAAATAAATAATAACTAGAATAAACGGAAATAAACAGAAATAAACAGAAAATAAACGGAAGATTAAATGGGAAAACGACCGATTAATAAAAAAAAGGCTGATTAATTGTTTTTATCCGCAGACAGGACTCTGTTAAGTGTATTCGTAATGAGTTGGCCGCTGTTAGCGATTAAATTGCCGTTAAGTCCGTTTTTTTTTTTTTGTAATAAACAAGTACTTTATACAGTTGTGAAATATAAATCAAAGATTTAATCTGTTAGTATGACCGCAAAATGGCAGCATGAATTAATTAAACACCTACGAAGGTAGCTTGTGACAAAGACGGTTTCTATTCTTCGAGCGTCGGCAAAGCGGTTTGCTTCCATTAAAATTTGGAATTTTCGGTAAAGCAGAGTTAATTCGTTTTCCTAATTTAAAATAAACATTGCAGATTTGAAAAAAAAAATGACTTTAATTCTAGCCTTCTAGAAACCAATTAACCACTTTTACTGGAGAATTAAAAATCTACCACGTCCGCCAATTGAATTAGCAGACCCAAAAAAAGGGACCCAAAATAGTCTGCCAATTGAATTAACAGACCCAAAATAGAGTTTGCCGATTGAATTGGTGAACCCTCTTTTTTTTTTTTTTTTTCTTTTCTTCTTTTCACATAATGAATTTCTGTTAAAAAAATGAGTCTGCCAATTGAATTAACGTACGTGATATATATGAAATTTTCTAGAAAAAAGTGGCGAAATAGTTTTTTTTTTTAAATATGATATAAATAAAAATTTCGGGATAGGTGCTAAAATTTTAATCAGAGCAAACCCCATGTAACCACAACTTTTGTACGTGCTAATTTCTTTTATTTTCCCATTTCTTATTCCAGCTAATTTTAATTTCTTTTATTTTCCCATTTTCTTATTCCAACTTTTGTACGTGCTAAATATTTGGGCCCAATTTTAAATACCCCTTTTCTCAACAACTAACATGCTCCGACCATGACAACATTTAAATTAAAACTTTAAAACTCTAAACCTAATTTTTTTTAAGGTTAGTTGTCTTGGTTAAGTTAACAATTGCATTAAGTAAGAAAAGTATTTATAAATAATTATGTTGGTAATTTATTAAAAAAAGGGAGGCATTTTGGACAATAATTTAAACAGCAAGATTAAGGCTAGGAAGCTTAACTTGCTCCTTACTATTAAGCTGACTATTCTTTTAATTCTCTTCAAATGTTAACTAAAAATTGTCATCTTGAAACGTAAGGTGAGGATTCAACATCATTTGAAAACGTTAGTCACTGTATCTATATGACAATGAAATAAAAACAAATTCATTTTACCTTTCCATACACAACTATTTCATGATATAGAATTTGTAAAATTTTCTATATAATCTTACTTTATGTAATAGACATTAAAAAATCCTAGGTGTGTTCACATTTTGCATCTCCAATCAACACCCTTCTACCAAAATAATACATTTGTAAAATTTGTCATATAATCTTACTTTATGTAATAGACATTAAAAAAATCCTAGGCGTGTTAACATTTTGCATCTCCAATCAACCCTTTTAACAAAAAAATATTAAATAAATAAATCTAACAATAACACATGCATCCAATATGATGTAACATTATAACAAAAATAAAAACTAATTAAAAATATATATTTGATATATGTTTTTTTCAAAATATATTGATGTCTCAAATTGAAATTGTAAGATATTGGACAACAATTGATATAAATTCATGAATACCTAAAAAGAAAGACAGATTATAAATTTAAGAGCTACAAAATAAATGAATATGTCAAAGCAAAAAAATACAAAATCAAAATACAAAAGAATTAATCACAAGTTAGAGAAATTAAATCATATGCATCAAATCAAACTCTCTGTTTTTTTTTTTTTTTTTTTATCAAATCTATTAATTTAATAACCAAAACTATATAAAAACATATTATCTGAAGACAAAACATATAGATATAAAATATGATTTATAAATCATATCGAAATATGAAAAACTAAGAACACCGATAATATGTCATTGTCTCTTATTATTGTCAGGTTGGCAAATACCATAACATAGCTAATATATGCAATTATCCATCATTACAAATTTATGTTGTTTTTTTTTGTTATTGTGATAAATATAATTTTAGATGAATATTTTTATTTTAGTATATAATAGAAATAATATATACATTTTCTTTTATGATTAGATTCCAAATTAATTTGGCTTGGTTGAGTATACTTTTAATTGATTGTCTTTATCATCATTTTCCGGTGTCAGTCACCTCCTGATGAGTTTAAATCATAGTCATCACCTATTTAGTTTTTTCACAATATATATTTTTTCACTAGGCAATTTATGTACCGTTGTTTTCTTTATTCTATGCCCATTATATTTTCCTTCTACTATAGATTAGTCACCTAACTAGTAATTTTTGATCGAGGTAGGAGTAGGTCCGATGGGCATCGGACCTACTTTTAAGTTCAATTAGCTTTAGAACTGTACGATTGACATTAAGATTTGTGCGCATGGAAATTGAAACAAAATTGCATGGATTTTAATGTACTTAGGATATTGATGCAATCGAATGGTCATTTCATCCATCGAACCAAAGTAGGTCCGATGAGCATCGGACCTACTCTGAATTATTTTTGATCATATGTTGTTTGGTATGCTTTAGTTACTGTATTTAAATTAGAACCATTTTATAAATTCTATACATAATATAATCGAATTGTCTATAGTTGAAAAAAAAAATGACATTAGTCGAGAAAATAATGAAAGTTTTCCATTTGAAACATATGCACAATCGACCCTCTAAATTAACAACTACAACAAAATGAGTAGTGTTATAAAATAAAGATAAACAAATATAAATAAGATGGAGATGATGTAAAATATGCAAAATTTTTATTCATATATTTCTCATGAGTACAGTACAAGATTACAATGCCTATATTTATAGGCTACAAATTATACATGAAAAATCATTACAATAATAAATAAGAGAACAAATTTCAAATAGTAGTGGATATGAATTCCAATAGTAGTGGGGTAGTGGAGAAGCGAATGAAAATTAATATTGAGAGTTACAACATGAATGACATCCACACATTTATAATATATTCATAACAAGTAGTGCCAATTTTAAGCTAAAAGAACAAAATTGAGTCACAATTCACTCATTGTTAAGTCCTTCGCCTACAGTATTTACAAAACAAAACTAAAATTAGAGAATTTAATCCAATTTTGAACTTTTTTTTAAAAGTTACATTGCATTGTAAGACAAAAAAAATATATTTTTTTACCTCATTAAAAAGAGCATTATGAGTCTTAATTATGACGTTATCAAAATGAAGGTAACAAAATTATATTAAAGAACAAAAAAATTACCCGTTGCTCTAATGCATCTTCAAACAAACAAACAAACAAACATAGTCAAGTCAAAGCTGCCCAATGTCTTCTTTGTTGCTCATTTCTCTTTTCTTGCTCTGCACACCAAATCCTCAAGAAAATCCCCCTTTTAAAGGGATTAATTTTGGGCCGTATCACTGATTAGTTTAGGCCCAATTTGAAAATGCTCCTCTTCTCAACAACTAACAAGCTCTAACAATGGCAATATTTAAATCAAAACTTGAAAGCCCAACTTAAAACAGTAAGATTATGTGACGCATTAAGCTGACTATCTTTTAATTCTAACTATAATCTTTTATCCTTGAAATGTGAGTGTACTGTTCAACATAAATTAAAAGAGTTAGACATTGTATTTATATGACAATGAAATAGAAAAAATATTTCTTTGTACTTTCGCTTTCACAAAAATTTTATGATATAGAATGGGTAAGATTTACAAGACAGCTATATAATCTTGCTTTATACAATAGTCTAACTTGAGAACTCCTAGTTTTGATAAGATTTTTGCTATCTCTAATCAACCCCCTACCACCAAATAATATTAATAGAATGATGTAACAATAAAAAATAAAAAATAAACTAATTAATGAATAAGTATTTCATAGCTTATTTTCTTAGTTCAAAACATTGATGTCTCAAGTTGAAACTGTAAGAGATTGGAGAAAAACTAATTGCAACAAAATCCAACTATAAAATCCAGAGCCATAGTGGATTCATATATGGTACCTAGTTTATTAATTAATAGTTAAATGTTTCATAGTTTTATAAGAGAGTGAAAATTGATTTAGGAATCTTAATAATTTATATATTAATTTGATAATGTTGAAAAACTAAAAGAATTTGATTGCATGATGCATAAAAGATTAACCAGAAAACAAATAAATTAGACATGACCGATGCATCATCGAATTTCATTTTATAGAGTTTTTTTTAATTGAAATACACGTTATAAGGATTTAATTTACGCGATATTTAATCTTTTTTCATAATTTTGTGAAAATTATTTCTCATTTTGGAGTCAATTATTAACCTAGCTATTTATAAAGGTGCTATCCTAAATTCACGGTTTTGTGTATTTATGTGATAAGTGGTTATACAATGATATTATAAATATATTAGGTTTTACTTTGAACATTATTTAGTTACTTTAATATGTCAAATTAATTTTAATGTACCTTATTATTTTAATCTAATATGAAAATGTTAGAGGTTTACATTCTTGCATTGGATGGATTTTTTTTAGAAATTGTTGTTAATTCAAATTAATGCATAAATTGTCGAACAATTAAATCCCTAATATGTTGTATTGTATTTTATTTGATAAATAAAAGAATAAACAAAATTATAAGGGCTACAAAATTAGAAAATTAGAATCGGTCAATGGTACATGAATTGTTAGTATATATTGCAAATATCTGGGACTTTATTTTGTAAGATTAATGTGAGTTTGTAAAGTATATGACTAGTTATATAAATGTTACAAAAGTATCATCAATTACATCAGTAGTGATCATAAACCGTCATGTATAATCTGAACAAACAAGAGAGTACATTAATGTAAAGTTGAACTTTGAAACCACCAAAATCTAATATTTTTATTTAGAGGGGGATTTAAATATCTCATATTTTTTATGTCTCACATTTTTTATCTCTAAATTTAAAGTCCAAATAGTCGATCTGAACCCCTTAACATAATCTTCATTTTGAAATATGCTTAGAGATAAAATTATATATTTTTCAGAATAGTTTTTACTATTTTTTTGATAGGTACAAAATATTGTTTTTAGATTAGTTCAGAAACAGTGATTTTGCGCCTATCTAAAAAATAATAAAACTATTTCATTAAAATATAAAATTTTGCCTCCTAGTAGTTTAAACATTAAAAATAGAAATAAAGAATGACAAATACGACGAAACATGAAAATACACAATACATTTTAAATGTCCTCATTTACATATATTACATGGCCCTAAGAGAATATTCTTTCATAAACATGATTTTAGATTTTATCACTAGACTCATAAAAAAATGATTTGATCCTCAAAGAAAATAATTAGAAACAAATGAGAGGGTTATAAATTAAACTACTATATATTTCTGACATTTAGATCAAAGGTTTAACCTATTAGAATCAATATTGTAAATGTTAAATAACAGTATGCAGTTTTCGGATAGATATAGTACTGCTAATCGAATAATCGAAAAAACCTAAACAAACGTTTTCTTAACAATTTGATCACTGTTAATGACTAATTAACCTAAACAAACATTTCACAACACTGATTCCTATATAAATGTTTCAAAATCGATTAATTAGGGACTAAATCACCTCAGCACCGTTAAAATGCCAATTAATGTACTTCAACCTTTTGATTTAAAAAAAAATGTACTTCAACTTTCCTTTTTTTTCCTCCAATTTATGAAGAGTTCTCTTTTTCTCTTCTGATCTGTCTATTTTTTTTTTTTTTTTTCTAATAAATATTTATATCTTAAGGTTATTTCGTATATATATGTATTTAAATTCATATTCATGGATTATTAACTTTATATTTGTTTAAGGCGGATTTAATTTTGAATTTTCACATCCATTTACCATCAACATTTATATTCGCACCCGATCATCGAGCCAAGTTTGATTCAATGCCCATTAAACTCTTTTCACTCTCACTCCTTGATTTTCGTTTTTTCCATACAATGGAACATGGCTTATTTCATGGGATTATTCTTGGAAAAACCTCCGAAATCGCCATTTTCATGCACAACCCTTGGAAAACTACTGTCGTAAAAAGTCTCGTTGAAAATAGTAAGTATTTCCATGAGCACAGTTGGAAATACTCATTTCTACCTTTTTTTATGATTAGTTTGGTAAATCTTCGATTCTCCTAGTAACAATATAACAGATGTATGTTTGAAAAAAACCATTCAAACTACTTTAAGATCTGTGTGCGCTATATCAGCAAGAATCTTTAAGCGAACATGTACGAATATTGAAGTAACATACATATATCTTTATGCAATGCGTAGACCAAAATTGTTTTAAGATCAGTGCTAGATCAATACGAATTTTGAAGCGAACACGCACAAATATTGAAGCGACGCCACATATCTTAATGTGATGTGTGCGGATATGATGGTAGAGAAACTCTTTAGATTCAAATATGAGTCTGATGGAGCATTTTATGATTTTAATAAATAGTAAAATGAGTATATAAATTTAGAATGAATTTTAATATTAAAGATAATAAAATAGGTAAATTTGTGAGTTTTTGAAGTTTAGAGAGAAAAATAAGTAGTTTTAAAGTTTCGAGGGAGAAATAGGTAATTTTGAAGTTTTTGAGAGGTGCACATGAAATTCCTCTCTCAATTTTGATGAAAGTGGTGTTAAGAAAATAACAAGGGAAGAAGTGAATATTCTCAATATGCTTGTAGCGTTAATGCGTTATAGACAATGCATATTCATTGCTTTTTTATGGAGTAAATTTTAAAAAATATATTATCTTAGTATACTATGCTATAATAAAATGCAATCTCAGTATATTACATATGCAATAATAATAAAATCAATCTTGGTATGGGCGAATTTTTTTAAGAAAGCTTGACTTTCAATATCTAAGTATTAAGCTAACTATTCTTTTAATTCTCCATACATGTTAATTAAAATCTTTCATGTTTGTAATGTGAGGGTTCATATCAATTGAAAGAGTTAGTCATCGTATATATATGACAACAAAATCATAACAATGTCTTTGTACTCTCGCTTACACAACAATAACATGATTTATAATTGATAAAATTTAGACAACTATTATATATTCTTGCTTTATGCAATTGGCAAGTTGAAAAATATAAGGTTAACATAAGTTTTTTGCGATCTCCAATCAACCCGTTCCACTAAAATAATAATAACTGAGATAAACTAAAAAAAAAACTAATTGATAAATAAATATTTGATAATTTATTTATTTTAATTCTAACATAGAAGTCTCAGTAATTATTCCTATAGGATATTGGAGAATAACTAATTGAAACAAATTCCATATTCTTTAAAATCTTGAATTTATAATTTATAACAAATCTTACATAAATGATTATTTCAAGTTACAATTTTGGTGATATTTGTGTAAAAGTTGACACTAATTAGTGTCTTTGGTTGCGATCCATGATCCAAAAAAAATTTGTGGAAGGGACGTGTGTGCTTTTAAATCATAACGTATATATTTACCTAATAACAACTTTGGTACGATTTTATTTTTATTTTCTTTTATAATTTTATTTTTTATATGGTGTATTCTCTTATTTTATTGTTTTGACTAAAATCTAAACATATAAAATAAAACAATATTTATTTATATTATAACATATCAATGTGGATAAATAAGAATACAAATAATATATATTTGTTGCTAACTATTGTTTACTTGGCAAACCGCAATATATGGATGTAACAAATTTATGTTGTTTGATTTATTGTGACAAAATAATTAGACTGATATTTTTATTTTAATATATAGTAAAAGTATATATATATTTTTTTATTCTAGATGATGTAGTTTTCTAATTTATGATTTTCAATGTACTGCATATGTCATAATTTTAATTTTCCGATGGCACTTACTTTACTTATTCTATATTTTCTTATGTTATCTTTATTCTAATAGCTAGACTTTGTTTTTTTATTTTAATTTTAATTTTCCGATGGCACTTACTTTACTTATTCTATATTTTCTTATGTTATTTTTATTCTAATAGCTAGACTTTGTTTTTTTTATTATATGCTGTTTGTATCCAAAAGACTTTAGTCACATTATTTGGAATTGAAAACTGAAACTAATTTGTGAATTAACCTAATAAAAGAGTATCATATTTCACATTAGTTGATCTAATGCACATATAACATATGATGTTTAGTGTCATTAGTTAAAAGAAAGAATGGAACTTGTACAATTTAAAGCATTTGCACAACTGGTATTCTTAATTTACAGCTTGAAAAATAAATGAATATTATTAATTTTAAGCTAAAAGTACAAAATTAAGTCACGTTTCTTGAAAGTCTGTCTCTAAGGACATCAATTAAAGGAGAAGTTTAATGGATTACAAGAGATGGCAAGTGGGAGTAACTCCAAGTTGTGAGAAGCAATAAATACCCGAAATTTTTATTTAAACCATATTAAAAAAAAACTACTTTTTCTCATAATTCAATTTCTACCATGTCCGCTAATTGAAGTGGCGGGCCTCTTTTTTTTTTTTCCTTCTCCTAAATTTTGATGAATTTCTATTAAAAAAAATTAGGTCTCCCGATTGAATTGGCGGACCCTCTTTGTGGGCCGCCGGCGGACATGGCAGAAATTGAATTATGTGGAAATAATGATTTTTTTTTAATATGGTATAAATAAAAATTTCGGACTAAATAGTGTATTGGTTGGATTTAGTATGGTGTAGGGTTGTTAGTTTTGTTGCATTATTGGCATCTGTTCTGTATGCCTCTTATGCTTGTTGTGCTTGTTTTTATGTATTAGGCATGTGTGTGACTTGTCTGTCTCATAGCTATTACAGAAATAGTATATGAAAAAAATATTAAGTCAATTGAATATTTATTATATAAGATATGTGTCCAAACTCTAAATTTCTAAATCAAAATTTAACAATAAAATTTTATAACTATGTAAAGTTTCAGGGATTATAAAAGGATGAGTTTTCTAAGCGCGTTGGTTCTTATCTGTTGCCGCTATATTGGCAATCTAAGAAAATATGAAAAATATGAAAAAATATGAAAAATCTAAGAAAATGGAAATATATATAGTTATTCACATAGAGTCTGACTCCGCTGCTCACCAATTAAGTAGGAGAGCAGAATTCTGCCATTCCAATCTCAACTATTGAATTTTTTTACGGACGAATTTCAACACATATAAACGGCTGAGATTAAAATAACAAAGTTCTGCTCTCGTATTTAAAAAGCAGGGGTGTCAGTTTGATTCACATGGGCTTGATTTGGCACTTATGTGCTTGCACACCAGAAACAAAAAATCAACATATATGACAATTAAAACCATTAACAACTATTGCTTTTCTTCTACTTGTTTTTTTTTTTGTCTTCTCTCTATCTCAAAAGATATTCTTCTTCACTTCATCTGGATTACTTGATGCCTTTAATTAAAAGAACGCGAAAGGCCTTCTTTCATCATCTTCTCAGCCAAGTGCATGCAGAGTTTGTAATTCTAATAATTTATTTACTTGTCAAATAAAATGAAGTTGTCAACAAATATATTGAAATTGATGTTTTGAGTTTTTTTTTTTTTTGTAATTTAAGTTTCAACAAAATGGCGCCTCATGCATCTACATAAATTTTAGGCGAGTTATACCTATATATGGGCGGTAAGAGAAACACTGGTATGAAAATTCATTACTTCCCTTCGAAAATAAATTCTGATGCGATTCTCTGGAATCGCAGGGTTCCTACTTGTCCAGATCAAATCATTCATTTTTTTTTTCAAATGCATGAATCTCAAAACAGTTGATTTTTATATACGAATCTCGAAACAAATGTATGATTTGATTTGAACAAACAGAAACCTGCGATTCTAAAGAATCGCAGCAGATTTGTTTCCCTTCCCTTCCTATTAATCGTCGTTTGTGTGCAATTTTGTACGTATACTATGTAGAATCACTCTCATAGGCGATCAAAATAATTTGGTTTAAAAGAGGTCTGGCCCATAATAAAAAGTACCTATTGTTGTGGTTGGGCCAGGCCTAACATAAGAAAGGGGCCTATTCTTATGTTTAGCATGTATTCTAGCATATACATGATTTAAACTTGTAATTATTCTGGTGTTGTTCGGTAAGGAGGGATTAACTTGCTTAGGCTCTTTTAGTTTGTTTAAGCTTTTTCAGTAGCTTAATTCTGTCGAACATCAGTTTAGTCTCTTTTTGTTCAGATTTTAATATGAACAAAAAATTGGTAATTTATTTCCTCTTTTTGTTTTACCTTATCCTTTTTTTCTTTTGAGGAGAAAACACGAAGGTATTTTGCATTAATAAAAATTGAAGCTTGAAAATAATATTACAATGCCATCTGGCCAACTAGCTACGTTTATCAAAAAATGAAAATTTGCTAATTCTTAATATAAAAGATAATAACAAATAAAAAAGCATCTAAATAAATAAATTGAGAACTCACGCCTTTGCTTTTGTGAAAAGAAAACAAGGTGAAGATCAAAATGTAAAAACAAACTCTTATGTCTCTGACAACTTCCCACCATTTACCAGTAAGTGAAAAATATTCAATTTATTGGTAAGCCTCTATCAAGTGACTGGTAAGCTCTCTCTTCATGTACCAGTAAGTACTAACCCCATCTCAGACCCGGTATCACTATGCTATTTGTTTTGTACGACTCAATTCGTCATTCTAAAATCAGCTACGCCTATATCGTTAAGTGAAGAACTCAACAATGAAGCATCGAAAGAATTCCCATGTGTGGCTTATTTAGTATTAACAATCACATGAGAAGCAAGGATAATTTTTTTAAACATAAAAAGTAATCAACTTAAGCTTGAACCATTTAAAATTATGCAATAACAAACCTTACATTTTTAAGTATCATGAAATATTCATAAAAGACTACTACCACCAACATATATCAAAAGTGAATATTTTGAGTTGTGTACAAAAAAGAGACCTCTATGCTTCTTGTCTATCAAAATACACAAAAAGATCTGTCAAATTTCTATATCAAAGTTAGCTCTGTCTCTGCTCTAGATGTGTCTTTCTTGAATGCCTCTAGATCTAAGAAGAAACATTAGGAGATTTTTTTTTTCCGTCTCACCTTCAAATTAATTAATAAAAAATAATTAGTTGGAGCTTGTTTGTAGTTTAAAGAACCAACAAAATAATAGAATGATAATATAAAAAAAGTGAAATAAAACAAAATTGAAAGCAAGTTTACTGGTAATTTATCAATTTTTTTCGTTGTAGCCTGCGCTTGCTGTGTCATTTGAGTTTGTGCTTGTGCTTGTATAGTGGGATCGTTGACACCATTTGTTCTTAGACCATGTTTTCTTGTGACCTGCTTGGTGACAAAGTGAGCATACAATTGTTCCTCCTTTCTTGGAAATTTTAATTCCACCATTGTTCTCTAGCTCTTCATTATTCTTTTTTTCGAACCTTCTTAGGTCTGCCGGGCTTAGGAGGATTAATCTGTGGAGGTATCACTTCCAAAAAATCACATTTTTCCCATAACTCTTGTCCAGGTATAGTAGTAATTACATGATTATAGATTCTAAAAAATGTTTCCACTTTGTAGAAATCATCTATATGACAATATGGAATGAGAAAATTTTCTTTGTACCTTCGTATACACAACAATTTGATGATATAGGATTAGTAAAAATTTACACAATTGTTATATATATAATCTTGTTTTATGCAATAGGTAACTTAAAAATTTCTAGCTGTTTTAAGATTTTCCTCTCACGAAAATAATATAAAATAAACGAACCTGATAAGCATGGTGTAACATTTCAAATATAAAAACTAACTAATAGATAATTTTTTGATAGCTTATTTTCTTATTTCGAAACATTGATATCTTAAGTTGCAACTATAAGAAATTGAAGAAAACCAATTGAAAATAAATTCAACAGTTGTAATCTTGCATAACTAAAAAAAAACACGAATTCAAGAGGTGGATAATAAATCAGTATAAATTAATACACCAAAATGGTGAATTAAAATTGAAAATATGAAACCCAAGCCAACCTGACTGCGAGTTTCTGATCAAATAATTTTTTAAAATAAAACAAATTCGACAAATCTGATCCCAATATTTATTTGATCCATCTAATAAAGTATTGCAAGTAACAAATATTTCTGAAACTAGACTAGATCTAAATCATATCAATTATAAACTGATTCCAATTTGACTCATTTGAAATAAAGAAATGGTTCGACAGTTCGACCCAATCCAATTCAACTCATTTGAAATAAATAAACTTTCTTTCTTTTATCTCTTTTTCATAATATAATATATTATTTTACTCTTATTAAAAATAAATTATCCCAATTATCCTTCTCTTCTATTATTGATCAGTCTCTTATTTGAGCTCCAGTTTACCATCTTTTATTTGTATTAATAGCTAATGTTAGTTCCCACAACTAACAAGAAAACGAAATTTGTCTTGAATAAATACACAGATTGAAATATGAAAATATGCAATATAAATCAAAATTAGAGTCACCGCAAAAAAAGTACTCGAAGGTTAGTCGGGATGATAGCATTACATCATCACTAATAGAAAATTAATCTTTAATTTAGTGACAACATATAATGTCTTAATTTTATGTGCAATGTTGTAGATTTAATATGAATAATTTATGAATATTAAATTTTAGAAGACTAAATCTTCATCATTTTTTATAAAACGTTACATCGTTCATATTACATTAAAACAGAAAAGGAGTTACATAAAGGAAAGCATGAGGTATATGTAGCCAATGTAAGATTCGAAATCATATGAGTCTGAATATTATTTATTATTTTTTTTTATCATCCCAATGTACTGGTTATACGAGGAAATGCACTTAGTTCATAATTTTTCACGTGGACAGCAGAAATGAATTGGGATTGCTCAGAGTGGGATAAGAGCAAAATGAAATAAATAAATAAATAAAACAATTGTGTTCATTATAGAAGAATGATAAATTGGGCAATGCACCTCTTAATAAAAGAACACGGGAGAATTTCATGTATACTCCTTACAAACTTTGAAATTATAGATTTGCCCCTCTAAATTTCAAAAACTTACAATTTTCAATTTATTACAATATTCAATGAAAAACATTTTAAGTTTGTAAAGTACCAATTTTACCCTCTATTAAAAGAAATAAAAAGTATGTAGCATATTTAATATAAATTTTTAGTTTTCTAATTAACCAGTTGTGAATGCAAATGACTCATTTCTTACTTGTCACGTGAACACAACAATATGCCTAAATGTCGTTAGATATTGTCACAAGCAGAGAAATGAACACATTCACCTAAAAAGAACCGACCAATTAGAAGACTGAATATTGTTCTTACAAAGATTACATATTTTTATTTTTTAATAAACGATAAAATGATAACTTTATAAATTTAAAATGAATTATAATAGAGAAGATAATAACTTGGATAAATTTTTGAGCTCTGATATTTATAGAGATAAATTTAATATTGTGAATTTTAGAGGAAAAAGTACATAATTTCGAGTTTTTTAAGGGTATCTATGAAATTTCCCCAATGAACAATAATAGATTAAAATAAGAACAAAAGCCGATTTAGGAAAGCATGTCTAATTTTTAATGGAAACATAAGAAATTTTGATGATTTAATGCAAAAAAAATTAGTAATTTAAAAAAATTTGATGGGTATATCAACAATTATTTCAATATTCAATAAATATTATATTATAAGCCATTTAATTTTATAATAATTGTGGTCCACTTCTCCGCATGCCTAATCCTGATCCACTCCCACCAATCTTCACTCTCTAAACAGATATTATAAAATAAATCACCTCTCTATAATTAATGACTAATCCTAAGATTCTTAGCCTAAGTATTAGTTAGGTATTGGTTATTGAATTGATTATGTGGTACCGGATAAGAACCTTTTTGGTTCATGCTAGAAATAAATTAATGGTTTAGATTATTTAATATTTTTGTTAGGATTGGCCAATGCAATTATTATTATTTTTATTATTTACTTTAAAGTTAGAATGGTGGCATGAAAATGCTCTTTTAGGTCTTGGACTCCTTTTTTTTCACTTTTCAAAATATGAAGGTGAAATTTAATAATTAAAGGTACACTATAACATGCATAAAAGTTATTTTACAATTAATTAAAAGTTTACAAAAGTTGCTGTTTATGACTGATAACTTTCAATTAAATTTGACCTCAAATGGATAGGTTAAACACATTGAATAGTTTTAAAAATTCAATTAGTGTCATAAGAAATGCTTTAGTTTCTACATACAAGAAAAATATCTCAAATGAAATTTGATTAATTTAATGATTTCCAAGATTTATTGTTTCTTAAGTCCATTGATATTAAATGAGTGAGTATCCTCTAAGGTACATAAAATACTCATAACCGAACCTGAATTAATTCGGTATCTATTTATAGTATACGATGTATGCTTTAAGAGTTGTGCAAAATTAAAACGGGTCACTCGAATCTCATTCTACACAGTTAGATATTGCACGATATTTGAATTCCCGGTACATCTTACCTCAGAGGAAGATGTACTCACACTGAATGAGGGTCAATTGATCTCATTTATTTTCAATCTTTTTATATTTTGACATGATTTTGATGTATAATTTAGAGTAAATGCTATATATACTATAAAATTGATCTCCGTATAAAACTTTCGAGAATTGACCTCCATAACTTGATAGTCTCACCTCATCAATATTAAAATTTTGTTAAATAACTCCGTATCTAGATACTATTTTTGAGAATTAAATTTACAAGCTGCACTAATATTACTTTTTGTGTGTTAAAGAACTAAAAAATAAAATAAAATGAAAGAAACAATCATGCACAAACAAAAAAGACAAATTAAAAACTAGATATATATATATATATACAAAGCTGCTTCACAGCTAGGGATGTATTTAAACGGACTCTGCAACATCTGATCCGACTTCAAAGACCTGTCTGATTCAATGTAATTCGACCCTTTTTGAAAAGTCAAATTGAGATCAAATTCCACCCAAATCGATCTGAGATTCAAATATGATTCAACTTCGGACAACTTGTAACACGGAAAAACAATTCCTCACAAGTCAAACGAAATCTTATCCGAATCAACTGAAATTCAGACAGGATTCACAACTGAACGATCCGAAGACAATTCTCCCAAGTCAAACTGACCCGTTTCCATCAAACCACCTCTATCACTTATGAGCGGCAACGAGTTGGCCCGTCCGAGTTACGAGCGAATTGACTTTAGAGGTCCGAGCTTGTGAGCTGGCAAGCTGACTCGTTGGGTCTGGCTGGACCTTGTTTTAAGAAGAAAAATAAATTATGCAAACTTTTTGAATCGAGCTATACAATATAAAATGCATGCAAATTTATACAAATTCACAAACTGATGGCTAACCGAACTAGCTGGTGAGCAAACTAGGTCTCAACTTGGACTCATTAATTCTAGACAGAGCTAGTGGCGAGCTGACTCGATAAATAATAGCTCGATTCAGTAACAAACGAGCTGTTAGCAAGAGTGTCAGTCAAACGCAAGTCACAATCAAACAACTAGCTACGAGTTTTTTTTGCCACCCCTATCCACACTTCAGTCTATTTTTTCTGATATTTTGTGTCCCTTTTGTGCAACAGACCGTTTTGCTTCATTCTTTTCCATTCAATTCATCTCTTTTCTCTTGTTTTTTTAATGTAAAAGTTGGACATGAAGCTACCTGCCAACACTTTAATCTGCCAACAAAAAAAAAATCATCTGAATTTTAAACCCGTAACTTTTTACATAAAAAGACATTATCTTAATCACTGGACCAAATGTTTGTTCTCTGTTTAATTCAACAATCTTGACCCGCTATACGACTGTTTGTAGAGTAAGGTGAACAGAAAATTTGAACTTTGCCCAAATAGGCAAATTATTTTTTGAAACAATATATATACGTCAAGAATTTTCGAAACACTTAGTATATAAGCAGTCTCTGATCACTCCTCATCTGCTGCTATATAATAATATACAAGTGAAGTGATGATCACATAATGTCATAATTTGCACACAAACTGTTTGATAAATGGTTCATGTCAGATTATCAGTATAATAAGATTCTTCCTGTATAATCAAAATACACACTATTTGTTGTTATTATTATTATTTTTATAACAAATTAATTGGATTTAAGTCATCCAACTATTTAATATTTATATAAAGAAAAAAAAAATCTTGTATACATAAAGCGTTATATATCTTTTGTCACTTGACTAAAAATTGATTCTCACCGTCTGATTTTGATTTAACAGTCCATAATAAATTAAGGATATATAGCTGGGCATCATTGTTTTTATAGCAGCAAATAAAGACTTTTCTAAGCAATATAATTCGCCATTTAATTTAAATCATACTGAAATTAAGTTAGTTGTAACTATATGAAAAATTGATGATATTATTTTATGTGAAAATCACAAGAGATATCATAACAGTTTTTTGTTGACAATAAGGGAAAGATTAATGGGGCCTTAATTATATTGTTTGTGAAATGTCACCTAAAAAACTTTAAAAGGGGGTTAAGGGTCCCATTATTGCTAAAGTATATATATGAAAGAATGTCAAATATTTGTAGATCTCATGTGATCTTGGTAAATATATATCCATTATTAATTGATGTCCCCATCTCATGTGATTTATTTCTCTGTGGGTCCCTCATCCCAGATGGGATCATGCAATTATGCGTGAATACCTTGTTAAACAAAATTAGACAGAGATAATTTGCACGTAGCATTGTTTTATGGCAATAAAGTAAGTAAAGATTTTAACAGAGTAGTTTTTGCTTCATGTAGCGCACAGATTATATAATCAAAATATAGTGTTTCATATGGTTTGTGCGCTGCGTAAAGTCAAAATTGCTCTGTTATAATCTTTACCCAATAAAGTAGCGATAATTTATTTTGGTCATCTCATAATTACATTAGCAACTAACATTTTGTTCTTTAGTTTTTATTTTTTCTTTTTTGTTTCAGGTCCTGGTTCTCTGAAATAAATAAGCTACTATTCAGAGTTTCAAACATGTCTTGAGAAATATATATACACATGTTAATAAGAGAATATAATTTTTTTTTAAATAGTAAATATTTGTACAATTTTTTTTGTTAAAAAGTAACTAACAAAATATTTAGATTAACAATATATTTGTTAAGAAAATAGATATTAGAGTTACCACATTTTTATTGTAACTAAACTTAACATCCATCAATATCTACACATAAAATACATTTTTTTTTATTGGAAGCCAGATGGATTTTTTGCTCGATAAATGAATGGAACCGAACTAATACTGTATCGATCGCATTGGTGTCTCTCCATTCAGAGTCTGGCCAGATGGAGAGAAGAAAGGAAGGAGATGAGATGGCCCGTGAATTTCGCAATTTCTATTGAGACAAACTGTAACAAAGACACGCTGCAACATACATAAATTATTGGAACTGAATTATTCCTAGTAAATATTTGATGGGACCGAATTATTGAATCAGTCTCATATTGAAAATAAATAATCCATCTTATTATTTCAAATAATTTGATTTTTATAATTTCTAAAATTAAAAAATTGTAAAACATGCATGCCAGCTGTGTTTTTTTTTATTTTTTTTATTTCTAACAATAAAAAAAGTTGCAAAGCATGCATGCCAGCTGGGAGAAGTCTGCTAATGGCAGAGAAGGCACCAACTTTTGAAACTTATTTAAAATAATAAATGGATAGAAAGGTTAAAAATCTATGCATTTTCAATGCTTTCTTATGCTCTCCTGTGAAGAAAACTGGACAATCCATTTTCCTGTTGTCTTTATCTTTGTTTTCTCTGTGTTTTTTTTGTTTTTGAGTTGACTAGATTTAAATAAAATTAGAGTGTTTTAGACATCATCAGACATAGATCCGGAAGTATGACATATTTAAATTACCGAGACAATAAATCTTTTAATTTTTTGTTATTCAATAATTAAAGAGACCTTTGATTCTATTTGTTTTATTGTGTTTTGATTTTATTAGAATGAGTAGAACAAACATTATTAAAAATTGGATTTCTATGATCGGAATGTTTCATGCATCGACTTAAATTTACGTCTGATGGATTCCATAACCGTCTGATTTGCTTTAAAATTCGTGTGCACATATATTAAAACGTTGCGCACAGAATTTAAAGCGGATCTGACGGCTTTGAAACTCATCAAACTCAGTTTGAGTCCGAATCAGAATATGAAGATATCAAAAGCTGAATCGGATCGAAGTGACGAAGATAAGAATATGAGAAATATCTATCTCAAGTTTAATTTGAATATTTAATTACTAATGAATTCTAATTGATGCATGAACTTTTATGAAATATCTATATATACTTCTCTTGCTACATTGAGGTGCAATTGTGCAAAGTTGCTTCTCTTGTACTCCTGCCGACTAAATTCACCTTTTCATTTTCTACAATTAGGTGGAGCATCAAAAAAGGAATTGACGATTTTAACTCACTGTACTTTTTTTTTTTAATTAATTTTACTATAGATGTATGTTAAAACTTCGTTGCTCATGTCATCATTAAAAAAAAAAAAAACATTTGCCGACATTAATCCTCCCTGCTCCTTATGATTGCATATGTAACGTGTGTCCAGAGACGGATTTAGAGTTTTGATCAGAGGTGGACACAAAATATTGACAAGAGTATAAATTTTTTTTTTTTGACGAATCGAAGTTGAGTAGTGAATAGGGATCTAAAAAAGTCATGGCACGATACGGTTCTGTCACGGCACATGTGCCAGTTACATGGCTTGACCATCTTTCAAAAATTTAGCACGACAAGGCACGTCACACAAAAGATTTGGTCACATGTAATTAGGACCATTAGATCTTGATCAAATGGTGAATCTTAAATAAACTAACCTAAATTATGAAAAAATAGTTAAACATAACAAATGTGACCGATCACGTTTGGACACGTCACGTGTGATTATGACATGACACGTGATTCAAATTACGTCGTGACTAATCACGGCATAGTACATATTTATGTCCTTAATAGCAGACCTTTTTTTCTCCTAATAAATTAACGATTCTTCTAAGTGGAGTAGTGAATCGGACTATGTCTTTTTTTTTTCTTTCTTTATTTTACACACATCAGTCTGGGTTGAGTTTTTTTTCTGCACAATTTTCTTCTACTAGACCGTGAATTAAATACAGGAGTAGGCATTATATCCATTCAAGGGTAGGCTCAAATATAAAATACCACTAGGTCTAAAAAAATGTTGAATTCAGAGGTAGACATTTGCCTACCCCTTGATCCTTCTTGGGTCTGCCGTTGCATGTGTCCTTATGTACGGACACATTTGTATGTGTCTAAAGATATATGGATAAACGAGTTGTGCTAGATAATTTGAGAAGTAAAGAGATTGTTTTATTTTCCGCTCATAATTTTATTTTTAAAATTAGATAGTTGATTTGAAAAACTCAACATGATATTATATTAAAATGTATATAGAGACCAAATTTTATATATTTTTAAATTAAAAATATTAAATTTTTAGAATCTTTGAAAATCACTATTTTTCATTAAATAAAAAAATACAAAAAACAATGATTTAAAAAAAACCCAAAAAATGGTAAAAATATTTTCAAAAAATAAAAATGTTGGTCTTCAATATGAAAATCATGTTAAGTATTTTGAATCAACTATTTAAATTTTAAAATAAACATATTAACAGAAAATAAAACCACCTCTTTATTAATTTCTCAAAGCCTTGTAGTAGACTTGTAGTCAAACTCATGGATAAGCTCAATATTCAATATATTTTGCGTTTGTTTTCATATGTACAAATGGTAACATTTAGGTACGCAAAAAAAAAATTATCACAACCTATTTTCAGTAGTAAAATATAACATTTTCAGCATCCAATCATTTCAGAAAAGAGACCCTCTTAGTTATATTACTGTTATCCACACAGTAACCTAATAAAATAATGACAATAATTAATAAGACGTCTTAATTTCCTAATCAAGAAAAGTGATAGTTTTCATCATTTGGGTTATTTTTGTTATTCTCGCATCACAATCATAGTGACAAACTAAAAATTCATGATTCGAATATAATTCGGGAATGATTCGGTACAACAATAAAGCAAAAAAAAATTCTAAAAAAAATATTCTTGGCGTTTTAATCATGAATAATTTGTGATTCGCGTTTTATTCACGAATTATTCGGTAAAAGTTCGTCAAACGTTTAATTAGTGGTTCGGTTCAAAAATCTAGAAAAAATATTTTATACGCGAATAGAACGAGTTTTAAACACAAATCTTGTGACTGTGATCACAATTAGATAAGAGTAAAAGAGAATAATGCAAGACACGTGCTGCGACGTGAATTGATCTTCATTTTTTTTATTTTCTTTATTGAGAAAAAAGATGCCAATTGACTTTCATATTTTAAGGTATTGTAAAATAATTTATGGAAAGTTTACGGATGTCATAGTCAATGTAAATTGTCATTATTAAAATAATCATATATAATTATTATTGTTCAAATCATAAATTTGTACGGCTTGGGGATTTATTTGGGTGTAGTTTTTAACAGCAACATTTTGACTCATGCATCGTTTGAGGTGAGAGAAAATTTTCATTTGGACTGTAGTATCCTCATAAAGGAAACTAATAAAGATGACATTATTTAGATCTTTAAAACTTTTATTGGCTATTTTTTACGGTTGAGAAAAAAAGAGAAACTCTAGCTCTAATAACGGTGCAAATAATGCCAACGCTGTTGGTCCAAAGGAACTCTTGGAGTGAATACGGTTTTTAAAAAATTTTGTAATCTAAGTTATAATTCACTAATGTGTGTTGAAGTTATTTTTGACGAAAAATCAAATATTTTGGTTCTAAATTAAAATTATAATAAAATTAAGGAAAATTTTGTTTTATGCCACTTTAAAACTTGATATTTGTCAAAATGCCACTCAAAAAACAATATTTGTCAAAATGTCATTAAAACTCAATGTCTATTTTGATTTTGTCATTATCCCTCTTTAATCTTAATTTAAAAATTCTAATCTTTCAAAATGTCCAAACTGCTCCTGTCAGATTTAATTTTTTTCGAATTTCAAATTTTTTTGAAATTTCAAATTTTTTCGAATTTCAAATTTTTCGAATTTCGAATTTTTTTGGAAAATCAAATTTTTCGAATTTCAAATTTTTTTCAAAAATCAAATTTTTTTCGAATTTCAAATTTTTCCAAACTTCAAAATTTCAAAATTTTCAAATTTTTTCGTGGCAGCCCCCGGCTCGAACTCCCCAAAAAAATTTGATTAAATTTGATTTTCAAAATTTGAAATTCGAAAAAAAAAAAATCTGACAGGGGCAGTTTGGACATTTTGAAAGATTATAATTTTTAAATTGAAATAATGACAAAATTAAAATAGGCATTGAGTTTTAATAGCATTTTGACAAATATTATTTTTTGAGTGGCATTTTGACAAATATCAAGTTTTAGAGTGGCATAAAACAAATTTTCCCTAAAATTAAAGTAGAGTTTAGAGACACTTTATACGAGAGTTGTTTACTAAGTTTGGAACTAACGCCTACGTCTCCAGAGCTCGCGACCTTCGAAATGATGTGCCCTTCTTTATCCAATGAGAAAGAAATACATGGTGAAACTGGTGAGCTTTTATAATCGTTTGAAAAGTCACACAGCATTAGTACGGAATGACTCACGAGCACTAAAGACTCAAAGATAACAAATTGAGCAACAAAGAATCGAATGAATAGAGAGAAGGTTGATCTCGCAAAATTACTTTAAGAGTTTGTGTATTAGTTGAATAAGTTTGAGATTGAATATGAATATTGAAGTTGAAGTGTACAAACAACAATAGTTTTTTCTAGATCTAAAAATTCAAATTTTGAAATTAAAGACAGTTAGAGTGATTCTCCAAATTCTGATATTGCTTCTATTTACAGAGAGTTGAAAAAAAGGAAGTAATTAGTCTAACCGTTACAACGAGTCCTGAACCGTTGTAACGGTTAGCCAACTTACAACGGATTTGGATACTGTTAATTCTAATGGTAGATTAACCGTGGTAATGGTTCCATAACGGTTGGTCTCTAGATATTCAGGTTAGCAAACCGATTTAATATGTTGCATGAACCGTTATGATTAAATTAATTTATGGTGTAACGAGTAAATATTTATTTTATCCATTGCAACGGTTAAGATGTAAATATACAATAAATGTATATTTAAGTTCTTAAATAGCATGTATAACAAATTTGGAATGATTTGATAACTATTTAACCTCCATCGAGCAATTTTAATTTTTTGTAACGACCGTTTTTAAATCACTAACAAGTAACAAGCAATAAGATCGTTGCATATTATCTTTGATCTTACGTACCGAAATTTTTATTTATACCATAATCCAAAAAAAAAAAAACCAGAAAACTATAAATTACGGAGAATTCCAAAACTATCAGGACTGCGGATTTAATTGTACATCTTTTTTCTGAATAAAATACCTCAAAGAATATATATCTGTGAATGTAAATTATCTTCTTTTTATCACATTTATATTAAAAAAAAAATAGTCATCAAACAGAACGAAACAATGCGACACTTCTATTATAGTACATTTATTGACAATGATTAAACTATGAAGACTCATAATCTCAATAGGGAACCGAATCCTCTGCTCTTCAGGGGACAATATTTTCCTACTCCTGAGTCGCTGACATGTGAGTCCACAGAAAAAACTAAAATCAATATTTAAATACTCAAACTGTCTGGACCCACGTGTTAGCTGCACTGGGGACATGTTATCTCGTTCCATCTCAACAGTGCTCTAAATAAAAAAAAAAGTGCCAGTACGTGATATGTGAATCATGTGACGTGACGTTATATGTTATATGTTGTAATTAATAACAACGTGATTATTTTTTTAGTGTGTCTGCAAAAATACCATGAACATAAACGACATAATTAATTTAATTATTGACAAAAGAACCATGAACATCCCCTAAACCACTAGTGTGATTTTCAAAGATAATTTTTAATGACATGAACCTCTATGAAACATGAAAATATCAGTGATAATATGTTTTTATTCAGTCATTTTAGGATTAAATACTCAACTATTGTTGGAGTATAAAGGATTTTATTTGTCAATATAGTTGTAATTATGTCATAATTAATTTAATTATGATTCACATTCAAGTTATCTAATTTCATTGCTGGCATACTTATCCGTTGGTCAACAACTTGTCTTTTTTGAGGTGGATAAATTTCTTGACCGTGTTTTAATTAATTGTTTGTACATCACATCATTAAATACATATTTTTTTTTATAAGTAGGAATGTTATTTGATTTTCGTTTTTATAACATAATTGTATTTCATATATTTCTGACACAAGTAAATACTTTTTATAAAACATAAAAAAATGTAAATGAAAGATCATATAATAAGTCTTCCAAGTGGGGGTGCAAATGGATCGGATAATATCTGACTGTATCTAGATATGTATCCGAAAATTATATACGGATATCCGATATCTGAATATCTGTGTAGATATATACCATCATCTTCTTCTTTTTTTTTTTTTATTTCTTTTTGTATTTTTTGTTATAATTGCTATTTAGGTTGAGATTAAACAAAAAAAAATAAAGGATCTTTTTTATTATATATATATTTATGAATATCCGATATATGATCTGTATCCATACGTATCCGTCAAATATTCAATCTGTATCTATATTCAAAAAATAAAAGAAGATACAGATTTGGTTTTACCACTATCCAATCTGTATCCGATCGGTTTGCACTCCTACTTCCAAGGGTTCTAGCAATAAATGAATATATATAAAATAATTAGATCACTTTAAGAGTTTATTTGAATCTTAAACATATCAACATAATCACTTTTAAATGAGAGTATAATATGAGAACAAAAAATGTATCTACATATTCAGATGTCATAGTCTCCTTTTTTTTTTTTTTTTGTGAATTATAACACCCATTAAGAAATTCAATAAATATAGTATTGAATCATAAACAAAAAGAGAGAATAAAATTTGAATTTGTGTTTTCAACTAGTAGGTTTGGAATAAACTTTTTTTTAAAAGGAAGATGCTGTTTATCTTAATCTTTTATAATTTCTTAAAACTATAAGAAACTATCAACTTCTTCTATTTTTTTTTTATTTTTTTTAATAAGAATGGACATGAGCCTCGTGTTTTCAATTTAGTGGTGAAAACGGATTGGATAGTGGTAAAACTATATCTATATCTGTTTTTATTTTTTTGGATATAGATACAGATCGAAAATTAGACGGACATGTACAGAAACGGATTAGATATCAGATATTCGTAAATATATACATAAATATTTTCATAATATATATTAAAACTATAAGAAATATATTAACTATTTAAGTACGAATAATTAAAATTCAAAATCATATTTCTATTTGTATTTGCACGGATATTCAAATATCTGTATCTAATTTTCGGATATGGCATGCAACTCGGAAACAAAAATTTCACTATAAATGCACAAATACAAAGTCGATTATTAAAATAATTGATAATTCAAAGAAAATTGTTGTTAGATATTAAAATGTGAACCAGGTCAAATGAATTATTATATCAATAATGATATGAAGTTTAGGTGATTTAAAATATCCATTTTCTCTTTCCGGTTTAATAATTTCAAAAGAACAAACTTATCAGATTTCGACTTGACGTGATTTCTTTCTAATATAGGAAGTTACTTTTCTATTTATATATTACTAATTTTAGAAATCAAAACAATTTATATTAGAACAAAATTATACTCTCCATAATACTGTTACAAGATTATATTAAAACAAAACTTTTCTATTTATATATTCGCGTATAAAATGTGTTTTTAGGAGTTTTCGAACCAAACCATGAATTAAACGTTCGATTGAACTTTTACCGAATAATTCGTAAATAAACGCGAATAAAACGTGAATCACGAATTATTTACGATAAAAACACGAAAAAAATGTGATTTTTTTTTAGAATTTTTTTTCTTTTTTTTAGGGGTTTTTTTTCTTTGCTTTCTTGTTGTACCGAATCATTCTCGAATTATAACCGAATCAAGAATTTTTAACACCTGCTGAACTGAACCCGAACTATTAATTTGTCACTATGCTCCATAATAAAACGCCACCAAATGTTAAGGGGAGAGGGGGGGCCCATCGGACCAGAGTTTGTTCGATGGGTGATTTCCACTGTCCGATCTACTTAGAGATATGTGTGCACATATATTAAAACAAACATCACGGATATTAAAGTGATGCTCACATATCTTAAAGTAAATCGGATGGTAGAAACCACCCATCGAACAGACTCTGGTCCGATGGACATCGGACACCCCCCTCTCCCAATGTTAAGGCAGTCACATATTAGACAACACAATAGACAGCCACATAAAATCTCATAATCACAAAAATGAAATAAAGAAACAACCCCCACTTAAAGAAACCGCTTCCTCTTTCCTCTGTCGAAACAGCGAAACTTTCCCCTTCTTCTCTCTCTGTTAATATTAAAACTTCACCTCTTTGCTTTCTGCTTTAAAAGTTTTTAGCGCACACACACAAAAAAAGAGAGCTTCTTCACCTCTTCACCTTCTCTCCGTTTTCTTGAGACCTTCCTCTCCGTTTCTCTAATGCCTTCTCTCTCACCTCCACCGCGCCGCATCATAGTTTCCCACCGCCTTCCTCTCCGTTCCACCCCCGACCCATCTTCTCCATTCCAGCTTTCTTTCTCTCTTGACCCCGAATCCCTTCCTCTCCAGCTTTCCTCGTCCCTTCCTTCCCCTCCTATCTTCGTCGGAACCTTACCTTTCCCTCCTCCTTCTTCACCTTCTCTCGCCGACGACCTCTCCAATCACCTCCTTTCCACCTTCTCCTGCCTCCCTGTCTTCATCCCTTCTGATCTCCACGACCATTTCTATCATGGGTTTTGTAAACATTACCTCTGGCCTCTGTTACACTACCTTCTTCCTCTTTCCCCTTCCTCCCATGGCGGCTTGCCCTTTGACCGGGCTCTCTACCGCTCCTACCTCTCGGCTAACAAGCTCTTCGCCGACCGAATCACTGAGATTCTCAACCCAGAAGAGGATTTCGTTTGGGTGCATGATTACCACTTGATCACATTGCCAACCTTTCTAAGAAAGAGATTTCCTTGCATCAAACTAGGGTTCTTCCTCCACTCTCCGTTCCCTTCCTCTGAGATCTTCCGTACCATACCGGTACGGGACGACATTCTTCGTGCCCTGCTCAACTCTGACATGGTGGGTTTCCACACTTTTGACTATGCAAGGCATTTCCTCTCTTCCTGCTCCAGGTTACTTGGTATGGGGTATCAATCCAAGAGAGGTTATATCGGTTTAGAGTATTATGGTCGAAACATAATTGTTAAGATTCTTCCAGTTGGAATCGACATGAATCAGCTTCGGTCGGTCATTTCTTCACCGGAAACCACTTCTAAAATCATGGAATTGAAAGAGGCATACAAGGATCGAGTCCTGATTCTCGGTGTAGACGATGTTGACATTTTCAAAGGCATCGGACTCAAGTTTCTTGCAATGGAGAAGCTTCTAGAAGAACAGCCCGAGTTACAAGGCCGGGCAGTTTTGGTCCAGATAACAAACCCGGCCCGAAGTGAAGGAAGGGATATACAAGAGGTACGGGATGAGACTCATTCTATAAGGGACCGGATTAATGCTCGGTTCGGGCGACCCGGGTATGTACCTGTTGTAGTAATAGAGAACCGACCCATACCCATGTATGAAAAGGCTGCCTTCTATGCCTTTGCAGAGTGTTGTGTCATGAATGCGGTCCGTGATGGGTTGAACCGCATCCCGTATATTTACACTGTTTGTCGTGAACTCAGCCCCGCATTAAATGCTTCCTCCAAGAAGAGTGTAATAGTTGTCTCTGAGTTTGTTGGTTGCTCGCCTTCTCTTAGTGGGGCTGTTCGGATAAATCCGTGGAACATAGAATCCGTTTCAGAGGCCATGGCCTCTGCAATTTCAATGTCTGAAATGGAGAAGCAACTGAGGCATGAGAAACATTACAAGTATATAAGCTCTCATGACGTGGCGTATTGGGCTCGGTCATTCGACCAAGATTTGCAAAGGGCTTGTCAAGACCATTCTGTAAAAAACAACTGTTATGGTATTGGTTTTGGTATGAGTTTCCGGGTTGTGGCTCTCGGGCCGGGTTTTAACAAGTTGTCAGTAGAAAAGGTGGTATCAGGCTATAGAAAGACGAGTAGTAGATTGGTTTTGTTGGATTATGATGGAACAATTGTGCCCCAGTCACTGATTGACAAGAGGCCGAGTGAAGAGGTGATACGGGCGGTTAACGCGTTATGTGCGGATCCATTAAATGTGGTGTTTGTTGTAAGTGGGAGAGGGAAGGATGAGCTTGCTAAGTGGTTTGAGCCATGCGAGAAACTCGGGATTGCAGCAGAACATGGCTATTACATCAGGTATTATTATGGATTTATATTATTTTTTCCAAAGATTTAGGTACATTACTTCCAGCCTTTTGTTATTTTGGAGTGTTTCTGTTGTTGTTCTTCTTCTTTTGAGGCTTTTGAATTAGTATGAATGTTTTTCTCTGATAAGAATTCATTGGAGAAAATATCCCTGTCAGAAAAATTCTTGATAGCATTTATTTTCAAAAATTGAAATGTTGTGGAAAGTTTAAAGATAGTTCCCTGAGTTTCTCTTGTCTAATTTGAATCAATCTTGATCTTTCTTTTTAAATGGTGCCCTATTGACAAAGAAAAATCAATTTTGAATCTGGCAATTACATCGAAGTTTATTGATGGTGGTTGATTTATCCAGGTTAACTATTTACTTTTCAATGGAAATTGGTGTGAGATTTCCAATTTTTGTGGGACCATATCTGTTATTTTGCATCTGAACCAAATCTTCTGCTTTGATTTTACTTTTTCACTTTGAAATCCTCAATATATTTTGCTATGGATATATGCAATTGTCCTTATCCTGAATGTAGTTGCAGTATTCGTCTTAATTGCAAATTTGAAATTTTGAAAATGACACACACTACTAATTTAGGTTGACTAGGATAAACTTATCTGATTAGGTTGCACAGATATGAATAACATAGGGACTAATCCACAAGTAAACAAATGTGTACATGCACCAAATTCCATGCTACTACTTACTACTGTTTATGTATCATAGGTGGAGCAAGGATTCAAAGTGGGAGACATCGCCATGCAACAACCAACCGCGGGATTTTGATTGGATGAAAACGGTGTTACCCGTAATGAGCCAATACACTGAGGCGACAGATGGGTCCCAGATTGAACCCAAGGATAGTGCTCTTGTATGGCACCATCAGGAGGCAGACCCTGATTTCGGCTCATGCCAGGCAAAGGAATTACTGGATCATTTAGAGAAATTATTAGCGAATGAACCGGTTGTAGTAAAGAGAGGCCACCACATAGTTGAAGTTACCCCCCAGGTATTACCAAATGCTCAAGTTAAAAAAAAAAAATAGGTGCATTTTACCGATCTAAGGTTTACTGATACTTCGGTCCGGACTTGCCAACTATTGCTTTGCAAATTTTACAAATAAGCCCCTTGGTAGGTTAGCTTGTACGCACTAAAAGTGGACATCACAGGCTTGTGCATGTGTGAGGGAATATAATTGGATCATTTATAAAACCTTTTTATTGCTAAATCGCACAGTTACACTCCTGTTTCTCTTCTTCATCTTTTATTATACTATTATGTGGTGATTGACTAGATCAAAAACTGGCTAAAGGGTATAACACAGAATTGTCATAGTTGTATTTTTCGGGCTCTAATACATGTATGTTATTGGTATATAAATTTTTTTGTATGTCGACGTACAAGTACACGTGTTTATGGTCATGCATGGTTGGTGGTGGGACCGTGGGGAGTTCTTAGTCATGGTCAATTTGAGGTCGCTTTCATGCTAAAGTGGGTGATTTGGATTTGGATTAGGATTGACTTTTAGAGAGAGAGAGTGGGGTCTTCTTCTAAAATCCAGCTAACATATCAACGTTTTGCACGTCTATGGTTTAGGGTTTCCAACTCAGTGGCCCCCTTCATTATCTACTCATCATAGTATCATTATCTTTATCTACAATAGTTTTATTAATAATTGTGGGGGCCAGTATGTTGTGGTCTTCCTTATCCAAGAATAATTATACTGTTCCACCTCTTCTGTAGGATATTAGTATATTACTTGCCAACTAGGATTGAATACTCTCTCTCTGTGTTCCCCCCCCCCACACTTTTTCTTTTACTTTATTTGCATATAACCCCCTGCAAGTGTTCCTTATTTGCATATTTTATATTTTTAATATATAGCAAATTGTTTTGTTGGAAAGCAATAGTTTTAATTATACAAATTCAATTTGTGAGCTTTTAGGATAACATTTATGCAACTATGTCAGCAGCTTATACACATTATATGTAATTGGTACTTCATGACTGATTAGGACTTTTAAGTTTGAGACTAATTTGAATGGTTGAAGTAATCCTCTGATTTCATTCAGGGCATAAGCAAAGGTGCTGTGGTGGAAATCCTAATTGCGGCAATGCGGGACCAGAATAAGTCTCCTGATTTTGTGCTCTGCGTAGGAGATGACAGTTCAGACGAAGACATGTTTGAGGCTTTGACAAACTGCACAAACAACCCTGAGATGCCCAAAATCATTGAGTTGTTTGCATGCACAGTTGGTAACAAACCGAGCATGGCCAAATATTACCTGGAAGACACAACCGATGTGTTGAAGATGCTTCAATCCCTTGCCGATGTGGATCAACCGAGACCCGGCTCAAGTCAGTCTTATATCTCCTTTGAAGATCCCTTCTAAAGGAGATGTTGATCCTGAATGAAAAAGGAAGTTATTGATTATAGATTTAAATTGAAATTGGGCATCTTTTCAATTCGGTCCCTAGGAAGTTTGGAATGCTTAAAAACTCCCCCTTGAAGAAAAACTAAACCATCATACCAATAATACACCTTTTATTGGAGGGGGTGGGGTAAAGATCAGTCAAAATTACAAAAAGTACTTTTCTAAGCCTTTTGTTTTTATAGCTTATTTACCCTGAAAATTTTAGGTAGTTAACATATAAATTAGTATTACATGTATTTTTCATCTTTACTTTTCCAATTGATACATATGGAAATCACTGGATATGCAGGTTATACAATAACTTTTCTTTCTAGGGTACAGATGAAAAATAAAAGAAAAAATTGAGATGGGGCATCATTTAATTTGTATAGTTTTTAGGGGGGGGTGTCTTGGTTTCCCATGTAGATGATGACGAAATGTATAAGAATCCATCACTTTTAGATGTTTTATTGTATCAATTTTTAATTTTATTTTTTCAGTTAACACAATGTTACCTGTAAATGTGTCACATTCTCCAAATTTTTTGTGAAAGTTGTGATTTTCACTTGTGTACAATCAATTCATTCCTTAATATTTCTCTTTCTTTTGTTGGTCCCCATCTTTAATTCACTTTGATTTGTATTTATGTGGATGGGAGGTATTTTCATGTTAAACATGTATCTTTAATTCACTTTGATTTTACATATTTTGATTGAATAGAGTTTATATTCCCATGTTAAATGATATTATTGAATTTGAACAGTTGAGAGGTGGCAATGCAATGGCCTATAGATTTTAGGGTTATTTAATTCTGAATTAGATAAGAATCTTTGGTATATTCTATGCTTTTTGTTTTTTGCTAAAAGTAGTTGATTAAGACAGTTCTTTGTCTACACATCAATGCTTAGTATTAAAAAGACACGGAATAGTACATCAATAAGTTGCGTGTAGGTATCCATGTTCATAGAGGTGTATGGAAATAAATAAACTTTTGTGTTTTATAATTGTCTCATTGAAATAAATTAGGCAAGAAATTACTTAATGCGATCATATCATCTAGTTAACCACCACGTGTGAGCTATAATTTGTCGTTATTTGGTAGTATTTTAGTTTCAAGGAAGCAACAAAATTTGATTTTTCAATAATAGTCAATTATATTTGTAAATGCTTTAAAAAAAGTTGACCCTCACCTCTCTATAAAAAAGATAAATAATCATTTTTGGGAATGTTGATATCTTTTGAACTAAAATCGTGCTCAAGGGTGATAAATATATTTGATGATAAAAAACATAAATTTTCAAACTATTTGTCATGAATTTACCTTGTCTAGACTTATCGAATATTTTGTGTGTTAATTGTTCTTTGAATCTTCATTATTATAAAATTATAGTTTGAAATAAGTTTTGATTGACACTTTAGTTACTTCACAAATTAATGGCCGACACTTCTTAAATATAAGTTTATTCATAGGTCATAATGATAAACTTTTAAGAGTTGATACTTAAAAGTTTTTTTTTGTTGAAAGTCCATACGAAATTGCTTTGATTCAAAAAAAAAAAAAAGTTACAAGTTAGTTGATACATGATATTTGATAATGAGTGTCTGTAAAAGCATTCAGTTGTAAACAAATAAATACACACAGGATGTGTGTATTATGTGTACACAAATTTGATAATTCTTACATGATAATTGTAATGATAGGAGCATAGTAATTGTTTTCTCTGTGTGCATATTTGTTTTATTTCTTCTAGCATACTACACTGTATCAACCCTTGTGTATAGCTGAAAAGGCACTGAATCAAACTAGACAAGGAACTCAATCAACCGAACTAGGACAGTCACCGCTCGGAGGAGTATGCAGCCGAGAAGGTATTGAATTAACCAGATCAGGACAGTCACCTCACAAAGAAAGAGCCGCCAGTGTTGGATCAAGAAAAGTTTATTAAAGCAAGAGAGAGCTAAAAAGAAGAACTAACAGACACAAACAAACATAAAACAATAACAACAAGCATATAATATAATAACTATATGTACAACTCGTTCCACTTACTCTTCCATTACCAAAGAGAGAAAAAAAAAGCACAAGAGAAGAGAAGAAGAAAAAACAAACCAATAATGCATGCCGACAGCTTGTACCTCGCTTTGCCATCACTTGATGACAGAAAAGAGAAGAGCCAGCCGCTCAGACGACTCTCAAAGCAGCGATTTTTCGGTTGCGATTGATACCTAAAGTAGTTAAAGATGAATAATTAATTAAGTTGACATTTTTTTAATTCTATCCAGTGTTCTAAATAGCTAGCTATAGCCAGGGGGGGCTATTATATCCAGTGTTCTATATAGTATTCACCTGTAAAATTATCTGTTCGTTTCATTCAAAGTTGATTTTGATTATTATAATATATAAAATATTCAAATAGGTATACTAACTTTATTTCACTTATAAAATTAATCGCTCTTCGTCTATTATAATATGTAATACTATGAAGTATGAACTATTAAATAATGTTACCTTTATATATTTTTTTCCTTCTTATTTGTATGATTGAAAAAAATATAGACTTAGATCAGTTACCATTTAGTTATTATTTCAATTTTCTAATATTGATCATGTTGATGATTAGTAGAAATGTTGATTATAAATTTTGAAAATTAAAAAAAAATGCTATGTATGAAATCTTCCACTATAGCTGCACTATTCGTTATAATTTTTTTTTGTCTCTCCACTATACCGCTATAATCGCTATTTAGAAACTTGATTCTATTTTTTTTTTTTTTTTTTCTTGCTTCACTTGCAGAGATTTGGCGAGATAAATATGTCAGCAAGCATGATATTTTTTAATGAAAAATCTAACAGTCCAAAAGTTGCACTTACATATTGTAATTGTATAACTATAAAAAATGAACGATTAAAAATTAATACGTTTGTAGGAGTAAAATATGACCCGATTTTTTTATTAATCGAAAATAAAAGAAAAAAAATATTGAAGATAGCGAAGAGTCATTGAAAATTTTCACATATGAGAAGGACGGTATAATTTGTCCCGTTTCGTGGGATGAGACAATTTATCCTGTCTCACAAATGAGAAGGATTTTGTATTTTCGCATACTCAAAGTCAGATCGTTATTTTAGTGCTGTAATATGTATCTGTGGAATAGGATAAATTGTCATGTCCTACCTATATATTGAAATTTTATCAAAACGTTTCTCATCTGAGATATTTTTTTATTTGATTTTCGATTAATAAAAAAAAATCAGAAAATATGACGCTTTAGTTAGATCATTAAAATATGATAAAATATGACACTTTAGATCATTAAAATTAAAAAATTAAGTTGAGATTTATTTTACATGGAAATTTTTTATGGGTTGATGCTAATCTGATTTGACATATGTCTAACTTTAATCAAACAACTAATCAAGTAGATCTAACAAGATCAGCAAAAGCAAATCACAATTCCCAACATAATCTCCAATTTAATGCGCAACAACCGGAAGATTGCGTGTGGTGCACATTTTTATCTCAATTTGCACAAATTTTTGGCTAAAAGATACTCAAATACATCTTATCAAAAAAGTACACAATCTTTTTTGGTCGCATGAGACCGTAAGATATATATAGAGTGATATGGTAATATTCATATTACGAATCAAACCCGATTTATGAATTTATATCTTTATATTCAAAATTCAACAGTCGATCCGAATTGTTAAATATATCCACATGAAAATATATTTGCAACCAAATTTCATATTCTTTTTACTATTTATTTAGAGGTAGAAAGTCAGTCCAACATTTTTATATCAAGTGATTTTCTACTTATCAAAATATAGTAGAAAAAAAATTAATCTTTAAGTGATTTTTTTATATATAAATTATATTGAGCATTTTAGATCGATTATTTAAATTATAAAAACGAATATACAAATTCATAGCACAAACAACTCTATAATATGCATATTAGCACAGCCTAACATATATGATAATATGATATCACGCATCGATTAATTTTTAGGGCCTGTTCGGCTGCATTCCCACGAGTTAATGTTCACGTGGGAAAAAAAAAATTCAGTTTACTGAAATTTTTTTTTCCCACGTGAACAGTAACTCGCAGTTCAAATTGAGCCCGTTCCTGTGCCCATTTCCACTCCCGGAGGAAGGCCGAACAGGCCCTTATTGTTGTTGCAATAAATGGACCATACGCAGTTAAAATAGAACAAGTTCACATTCTCTGAGATATTCTTATAAAAAATGAATAAGTTATTAATTTTTAAAACTGTTTCTCCTAAAAAATGTCTTTGAGTCAAATTAGATAATCCAGAAAATTGCATGTGTCTATTTCATTTCTTGTAGTATCTTAAGGACACAAAGTTACCAAATATAGTTGAGCCTACATTTGTTCAGAGACCATTAATTTCAAATTTGTTCTTTTAATATGCAATTTTCATGTAATTTGACCGTTAATTTAAAGTACCGGAAAATAAATCTGATGTAATTCTCGGAGAATTACAGGACTCTGTAATTCTGATTTCAACTATTGGTCTTTCTCAAGATACGTGCATAAAATCTTAATTTTCCGAAAACGTTTTCGTTATCTGTGCACATAAAAGTTTGAACGGTTAATTTCGAAATTTCAAAATCTTGTAATTTCTCTCGGAATTACAGCAAATTCGAACTCTAGGTACCAACTTCCCAAATATAGTTGAGCCTCCATTTGGTCAGTGACCGCTAATTTAAAATTTGTCACCCTTTATATGTAATTTTCATGTAATTTAAAATATAGTTATGAAAGTACCAAGCGGATACAGATTCCCCAAATAAAGTTGAACCTACTTTTGGTCAAGGACCGTTAATTTCAAAATTATTTAGTTCTACTTTTTTTTTTTTAATTTGGGTCATTAAAGTATTATCAAACAATAAATAATCAAACCAACTACTGAGTATAGTTTTTTTTTGTTTTTTTTAACTGAACGAAATTTGATATTTTTAACGAAACAAGCACCATTAATTTGGATTCTACAAAAAAAAAAATCAACTCCACCGATCCAAAGAACCGGTAGAAGCAGAAACACGTTTGTTCCACCGATCTAGCGAATCGTTGAAAAATGTATTTATGTTTTTTTTTTTATAAAAATTAAATTAATAGTGATTGCTTTTATAAAAGTGCGACAGGCAAGAAAAGTACTCATAAAACTTTTAAAAAAAAAAGTCATTGGGTTTTATCCATTAATAGAGTGCCAAGTGGTCTAATTGCAATACTTGAGTAAACTTCTTTAGATCTTGTTTTTTCAATTCTATCTCTCATTAGTCAAATTTTGGTGTCCTTGTTTGGTAGATAGTCTTTGTTTTTCTCCTCATTGGTTCTATTGTTGGGTTGTGATTATCGATTGATTGTCCCATCATAAGAATTGGTACTAAATTTCTTCTTTTAATAGGATGATGATTTGATATTGCAACTCCTCATGGTTATATTAGAAATTTCACATAGGATGTGTTCAATTGCGGAATGAATTATGCGGGATAAAATTTTACGGATACTATAAAAACTCGTATTCGTAAAAATGTACGGTAATAATTATGATAATGTGTTAAAATGAATATTCAGTTGTACTGTAAAAATAATTATGACTTGTCATTTTTCTCTTTCTAGGATGTTGGTCTAATGGTTTTTGTTTTCTCTATTTCTTCTAATTGTTGGGTTGGGGGTTGTAATTAATTGATTGATTGGTTGACTAACCCTTTAGAATCCGTACAAAATTTCTTCTTTTAATAGCATGATGATTTGATATTGTAACTTCCTTATGATTATATTAGAAATTTCATGTAACGTAATCTTCTTCCTTCATTTTGAAATGGAAAACACGGTTGTATAATTGATGGGCCAATGATATGTTTTTTTTTGCCTATATTTGCATGTGTCTATATTTTTTGTTTTTATTAGTAGCTTTGTTCTAATCTTTTAGTAATTAAGTTCATCAAGATTCTTTGTGAACTCAACTCTAAATCTATCAAAATGATTTCAAACAACGAATTCAAACGATTGAAATCCTTCTACCTTATGAGTGATGCGTTAAGATGTGAAAATTTAAAAGTTTCGAATTAATTTAGTATAAAGCCAAGTGGTCAAAATTAGCAGGTTTATATATTAATTTTAATGTATTTTTTTGGACGTTTTTTTGATCACTTGACTCTATATACAAAATTAATTTAAAATTTAAATTTTTTACATGTAGACGCATCACTCGTAAAGTAGAAAAATTTCAACGGTTTAAATTCATCGTTTGAAGGCAATCCGATAAGTTTTAAAGTTCACTTCACAAAAGAACTTGGTGAACTTAGGAACACCCTAATTGTACTTGTAATATTATATATCTTTATGTTAGTGTAGAAGTTTTCTAATTACAATAATATATTTTAAAGGTGAGGATAAAATTACCTAACAGCAATGGTATCCTCACTAATACTCGTGTCGGTAATAACCATATCTTCAGTAATATTATATAGCTTTATGCATATGTTTGTGTAGAAGTTTTCTAATGATATGGTTTCAATGACAATCAGTGAGCGTTTTTTTTCATTTTCTTTTTGTGGGAGAAACTTACCGATTTCTATTGAAATTCTTCTCTAGTGCATATAACAATTAATGAATTAAAAATGAAGTATTGAAGTTCCTTTTTTTTTTTTAAGCAAAGCTCATCGATTTCTACACACTAATGCATATAAGTATATAACAATGAGGTATTCAAATTCCTTCTAAAATTAAAACTACCTAGAAATCTGATTTTGTTATGTAGTCGTTCTGAGATAAAAAAAAAAATTAATCTTATAAAATTGCTTATATATCAATGGTGTGTGTATACAGAGTCCGACTATGGTGAGACGTGGAATAAAACACGTTTGTACTCTATGCTATATCTTAATTTCTAAAGTTCAAATAGCCGATCCGAACCGCTCAAAATATTCTCCATATTGAAATGTGCTTGGAGACCAAATTTTATATTTTTTTGGAATTTTTTTTACTATTTATTAAACTACTTTGAAAATCGTTGATCCACTGTCAACAGTAAAAATTTCATAAGTCATTACTATATATGCACTAGTAATTAGGGGTCTAGTTTAATTTCTTGATTGAAATGCCATTTCTATCTCTCTACCTTTTATTTTTATTTTTTTATTTTGCATGTTCTTTGAATAAGAAGAGAGGGATGCACTTGAACTATATCTTATTCTTAATTAGCATGTGCAAGTGGAGCATGCTTAATTTGAAGATTAGTTGATTACATGTGTGTCCCTCTAATAAATTGACCACATTTCCACTTTGACCCTTCATCTTTTAAAAAGTGGAAAAATCAACATTGACACCTGCAAAAATGTCATTTTTTCAATCAATTCCTTGAATATTCTTTTGATTCTCAACGAATTATATTGCCACCAAATGACTTATTATATTGAAAAGGACACTAGATATCTTAATCACTTCTTAAGAAAAAAAATGTGGGGAAAAATTATATTTTGTATTGTTATAATTTTAATATAAAAAAAATCTAAAATAAAATAAAATTCAATATGATCTGTTAAAATATTGTGACAGTTTAACTTTATTTCAACGTGTATCAAGATGACAAAAATATAACGGACATAAATTGTCCATATTAATACATTTTTATCAAAACATGAATCGGTGGCCTATAAAAAATGATAATATATAGGCATTGTTTCCTTATAAAGAGATATATATTTCTAATAAAACTGATGTCAGAATTCAAGCTCTTATTAAAAAAAAAAAAAGGATTTCCTCAACACCTTGTTAGCCATAAACAAAAAAAAATCAAAACTATCAGAAACTCTTAATTATTAAGCGCATGGAAAAACTAATGTATATCAAATGAAACGGACTAAATATATAATTATATGTATTTTTCATGATTGTCAGGACAATTAAAAAGCAACAAAAACGAGTCAGTGACCAAATGTTGGAAGTATATATATTTTCCATGTTGAACTACCATTATTTCAGAAAAAAAATTGATGTGGCATAGAGCACTTTGTTGACCTAATTTTTTGAAGTATATATATTTCCATATTGGCTTTAGTCTAGTCAAGTGCCGATGCATGCACCATGCAGTGCTGTCTTGTAAAGGAAGCTACCATGTAATTTCTTCTAGGGATATATGCTTAGAGTTGTGTGGGTGTGGACTTTTATAGTTTGTTGTGTTTGTACCAGTTGAACTTTGGTTTTTTGAATGAAACGGGCTTACAGCCTTTTATAAAAAAAAAAAAAAAAATTAGTTAACAAAATAGTTTTTCTATAATACGATTTTTTTACAACTAAGCCACACTTCTATAGGTCATGGGTTCAAGCCTCCCTTAATGTAGTTCTCTCTTTTTTTCTTTTTTGTTTTTTTTTTTCAGATTTGAGAGCAACCAGTGAAAATCTGTATGGACGGCCACATGGACCGCATATTCAATTCCGCATGGAAGAAACTGTATGACATTCTCAACATGACAACTAGCTGATTGCATATGCATATATGGTCCATACATCCGCATTTAAAAATACTAGTCACTGCCAATCGAGCTGAAACACAACCTGTTTTTCCTCTCCCCCTTTCTCGTTACCATTCCTGTCACCATTGCCTCTGGTATCTCGCCTCGCCGCTCTTCCCCTTCCCGTTTCCCTCCCACCCACAATGCCTCTTCTTTTACTGGATTCATTCTCATTTGCTCTACAGTACAGGTCAAAGAAAAATAAAAAGAGAAATAAGTTCAAAGACATGACATTAACAATAATTTAAACGCAATTACAGGAGTATTAGGTGTGAAACTAAGATTAAAGTTGGTTTCAATTAACTTTATGATAACTTTTACAACCTCTAGTGCGTCTTTCGGACTTTCAGCGAAATCCTGAACCCGAATATTGGTGCGGTGCAAAACCAAAAAAATATCTTTTGTGGGTTTAAAAAGAAATAAAATTTATCGTTAATATGTTTTGCCCCCAATCTAAACATGCAAATATCATCTAAGGTAACAACATATTTATGTTTTGATCCAGACCATTCGATCAGAATCTACACGAATAATAAATGACCCCCTCCCAATTCATTTTGGACCAGATTAGTCCGGATTCTGATCAGATGGTTCAGATCTAAATAAAAATATTATGTTACCTCATAGGACATTGATCATTGGTACTGCAACGAATATAGAGTTGTTGATTTATTATTTGTTTACTGACAACTGTATCCATGCTAGAATTTAACCACATAAATCTAAGAGTAACAAAAGCATACCAACAAAATTAGAAAATAACAAGTTTACCATGGCAAGTTGGTATCACATCATGCTATTCTGACAACAAATTATCAGGAGCAAAGCACACTGACAACAAATGATCAGGCTCCACAGTAAGACATGATGTTGTACCAGTATACTTTACTAGCTGATACCAACTACTACTGGCGATTACAGAGGAAACCAAAAAATCATCTAGATGAATGAATAAGCACTTAGGTAAGCCTGGTACCAGTATGCTGTACTAGAAAATACTACCACCTGATGCAAGTCAAAAATATAATGTTGTGGCGAAATTGAAGATTCAACCAAGAAAACAAGATAAAAAGAACAAGAAATATAACACCCCATTACTAGGCTCTCAACATAATATAGATAACAAAATGTATCATACATTTCATTAGAAAGCAGATATTCTGCACAGCTCCTCAGTTTATAAAGAATGAAATAAGAGAATTATTACAACTTGGCTATAGTGAAAATAAAACTGCTATCAAACAGGAAAACAAAAGAACAAAAATCTCGTTGTTTCTGGTAAGCCTGCGCCTTACAAGACTGCATTCTACTGCCTGATCTGAATATCGACTTCATGTATGAGCTGCACCTCCCTCTTCCTCTGTCCCGAGAAGTCTCTGTGCGCTGTTTCTTTCATGCCGGCTAGATTATGTCCCATAAGCCCTCGTCATTTGGAGCCACTGAACTCTTCCTCACTGTCCATATTGGGAGCCCTTGTCATTCTGAAATTTATTGATTATTGAATCATAATTTACAAGGTACAAACCTACTGCTATTATACACACATATGCAATACAGCCGTTTGAGCCAATTAAGAAAGATAATTACAATTAATTAAGAGAAAAAATATAGAGCAAATCATAGGACAGATTGGGGTCTTCTGGAAATGGAAATGGTAAAATCACATGAGTGATAATTGCCAGACATCAAGTTGCGCCAGAGAAGGGAAAATGCTAGAGAAGGAAAAGTTGGAAATTGGGTATAATGTGCAAATTTCCAACATGCTTTCATAGGTGTTCCCAAGAGGTGCATCTCCAATATATATGTGCTAGTTATTTTCATCAGTCTCCACATTTCCCCTTGGCACCACAATTCCAAAACCGTGTATTAATCCTGTCCAAATATTTTTGCACAAATGATAAAAAAAATACTGGTACATACCAAACATTTAAGTATGACCAACATTTGCTTACTGGTACTGACCTGTACATACCAAAGAATATTAAACAACAAATACTAATTGGTTCATTTCAAGCATTAACAACCATAATGATGTAAATAGAAAGCGAACAGTAAAACAAATTACCGGAGTGATTTATTTTATTTCCTAGAGTGATTCTTTTTTCTTTTTGATTCAAAACCCGTAGGTAATTTGATTGAGAACTTAAACGGTCTCATTTAATGTATCAGTGAGAAATAGATACTGGTTTTAGTGGACTATTGCCAAATTGAGGATCAAATCAATTGAGACATGAGCAATCCTTAATTTTACTACTAAGAGGAAACTCACAAACAATTCAGATTCATTATAAACTGAGAAAACCTGCACCATCTGTACTGTATAAGTGAAATCTGCAAAAATTTCACAATGATTTCAGGTGCCGAATTCTTTTCTCCAGAATTTCTTTATACTCCTGTTTTCAACAGTTTAATTGAGTGATGTGCTCAACTAAAACAAAATAATGTATCCAGAGTTGTCTTCACAAGTTCTTTAAACACAGGCTGACTATTTACAGAGGTTATTTTTGTTTCAATATTTATTCTTACTGGTTCATGCTCCAGTACCCGAAAAACTTTTCAGAAGACCATATTGATTTCATGGGATGGTTGTAGTTAAATTACACTAACAGATGCAAGCATGCATAACAAAGAAAAAACAAACTAAAAAGTGTCAGAAATAAGCTAGTTGCTGGTGAATAATTAAGAGTATACAAAGTTTAAGAAACTGTATCAAAAGTTTAAATACTTTTCCAATTAGCAAAACCCGAGAACCAAAAACCCGTACTGGACAAATATATTTTCTATAAACACTACGAAGATTCATATACACAAATTTTCTATCCAGACCAGTTAGCATTCTGACCCGACCTAAACAACCAACAAATAGTGACAAAAATGTGTCCATAGGCATGACCTCAAGTATTTTAAGCCATAATTATTTGATCTATTTACTGTTTCATGAACTATAACCAAAAGTTTGAATTTCATAAAAGCACAACATGACTAAGAAAAGATGAAGATTTAGTTTAAATCGTAGATTGGCGTCATCCCTACTGAAGATAAAGTACTGTGTAGTTGAAATTTAAGAACTAAATCAGAACAGAACTGACATAGAAAAATTATAAAGTAATAAAAAAATCCAACCAAATAAAAATAAATACACTCTAGTATCTAAGCCTGCAAGAAAGTTAATTTGAGATGCTCTTCAAGATGATCAATACCCCCAATTCTTCCAGCATCATCATAGGCTCGGTGGAGCCCAGGAATCACATGTTCATATGGCTCCACAAACTTCTTTACAAACTTCTCATGACTTGGCTTTATAAAAGTAGCAAATTTTAGATTTGCCACAGGAAGTCCTTTTGACATGAGAAGCTTTCTAACAATATTCCGGGGAATCAGCCGGTTCTCCAAGCTGCAACAGACCAAAAATGGATTTCTTATCACATGCAACTTATCACAACCAGCTTCTTTCATCAGGAACTCCATTTTTCTGACCATGGGCTTCTCAGAATGCTCCAACAAGGAAGGGGCTTTACTAATCAAGAGTGCTACCTCCTCTTGTGAAAACCCGATACTTCTCAAATTATTTAGCCTTGCATCTATGGTGCGTTGGGTCATTCCGCTGACAGCAATCAATGCTTCAAAATAATAATTGGATGAACGAGCAATGCCTAACTTATCAGCCCTCTCAACTGCCCTTTTGACATATTCAGGGTTAGCTGAGAGCAATTCAGGACTTTGCTTGATCACCCGGACAATTTGAAGGGTAGATAAACCACAATGCTCCAGAAGGAAAGATAAGTTGGGCATGATAGCCTTTTCCAAGCTGCTAGAGATTACCCTACCCTTATATACTTTGAGTACCACAGAAAGATTCTCTACCGATCCAAGGACACCCATCCAAAAGTCAATCTTTGACACAAAATTGGCCCGAAAAATATAAGGGTCGTGGGCAATAATACCTGAGATGTATTCGATAGAGAAGCCAAGCTCTTGTAGCTTGGCAATGTTTGGTCTCCAATTCTTCTCCACATGGGAGTGAAGAATGCGAGGGTCCCGCAACACAGCAGTTCTTATATCCAACTCCCTTATACCGGTCTCTCTCAGGAAACACAGCACTGCATCCGGCTTATTGGAGGAGGACTTGATGAGGCCCGGGAAACGCTGGGATACTCTGAGTGCCTCGTCGGAGGAAAAACCGCACGATTGGACGAGGTACTGTACAGCGAAGTGAGGATTTGGGGCCGAGGCTTGAGTGGGAGCAGTGGAGGAGGCGAGTGGTGTGCTCCGATTGAAGGGAAGAGATGGACGGAGGCAAGGGTTTCTCCATAGGTGCAGACTCATAGTAGACCTAGCCACTGAGCTTCACAAACAGCGGTACAAGTGTGGAAAGATTTCTTTTACTTATTTTGACCTGAATTCATTTCACCTAAGGTAACATATTATTTACGTTTGGATTGGACTGTTCAATCCGAATCCGCACGACTATTAAAGCGTCCCCGTGCGTTCCATCTCTGATTGGATTGGTCCGGATTCCTATCGGACGGACTTGATCGAAAAAGTAATATTATGTTACCTCAGGGAATATGGATACGGCTTGTACCGTGATTTTTATTAATAACCAAAAAAAATATATATATATTATTAATAACCTGATCCCAAAATATTTTTACTCATGTCCAAATTGCCCTCCCATGGGGCGGTTTACCCCCCCGCCAACCCGCCCCCCATGGGGCGGTTTAGTCAATTATTTATTTTTAATGCGATGATATTTATAATTTATGTATTTTGTAATATTATGTATTTGTTTATATTTTTAAGTGAACAAAATAATCAAATAACATCTAATCAACATAAAATATAGAAACGAAAACAAAGTGAATAAAATCAGCAAATAACGTCTAATCAACATAAAATATAGAAATGGAAAAATAAAAATACTACGTCAGGTTTACAATATGAAATATAAAAAACTAGCGACGACGACGAGGAGAACCGGACAGTGACAGTTTGGCAAACCGGAAGACAAAATTAAATTCATAAATTTGGTTTGCTAGAGCATGTACCTTCCAGTCCTTGAAATCAAATCGGAAGACAAAATGCTTATATGAGACTTCTCATGTGGCAATTGCACTTGCTACTGGTGCATTTCTCAGTGCTGAAAAGTATTTTTTAACATAAAAAAAATTCAATTAAGATACTAAAAATTTTAAACTTAATTTTTGAGGCACTAAACGACGTTTTTTGGCGATTCTGATTTTTCCAGAAACCCGAGGCAAACCGCTGGGTGACGGTGACCACCGTCTCCTCCTCTCCTTTCCGAATTGGGGTCATACGCGCCAATCCGACTTTCCTAACAAAAGTTATAGCTGTTTAACGTTTTTTTAAAAACACCAGCCCATTTTTTGTCACCACTGGGGCTTGAACACGCGTCCCTTGGGTGAGAGTCACACACTCTAACCAATATACTACAAAATCTTTCATGTTACAATATTGAATCTATATATAATATATACATACAATAAAACAGTAGTCTTTCATGTTACAATTATTTTAATGCAATTTTTTAAGTAATTAATGATATATATATTTTTAAATAATGTTATTAAGTAAGATTGAAAAAAAAAATAATATATTTTAAGATCTTGAAAAATAATTTGAGGACATAAGTAAGTAAGATTGAACATTTTTGTTTGCTATTGTAATGTTTTGTATGTGCATAAAGAAAATAATAAAGGAATGTGCCAATGAACACTGAAGTGAAGCACATAAAGGTTGTGAATCAAAAGCGACGATCTAGTCGACCAAATGAAAGCACTTGCCATGAGGAGATACTAATAGATTACTGATCAGTGATGTTACTTCTCCTTTCTTTTAATTTCATATTATTTTTAGTCATTAATTTCATATCTATAATTTCAAACAAATACATTTATTATTTAGATTGAAAATTCAAATCCTAAAAAAAAAAAAAAAAAAAAGTAGACCGCCCCTTTAGACACAATGCAGGAGGACATACATATGGATGATTCTGATGACGAGGAGGACATGCATGTGGATCTGACTCATAATGAGGATCCTCCACAGCCACGAAGGAGGCGTGTGCAGTGACAAAGGACCCGTGTGCAGCCGCCGAGGGCGTGCGGGCTGGCTCCCAGACTATCACTGTCCGGTTCTCCTCGTCGTCGTCGCTAGTTTTTTATATTTCATATTGTAAACCTGACGTAGTATTTTTATTTTTCCATTTCTATATTTTATGTTGATTAGACGTTATTTGCTGATTTTATTCACTTTGTTTTCGTTTCTATATTTTATGTTGATTAGATGTTATTTGATTATTTTGTTCACTTAAAAATATAAACAAATACATAATATTACAAAATACATAAATTATAAACATCATCGCATTAAAAAAAAAAAATTGACTAAACCGCCCCATGGGGGGGGCGGGTTGGCGGGGGGTAAACCGCCCCATGGGGGGCGGGTTTGGGGGGCGGCTTGGGCACGGATAAAAATATTTTGAGAATCTGATTATTAATAATATATATATATTTTTTTGATTATTAATAAAAATCACGGCGGCTTGTACAGACGAGTTGTTGTTTAATCTTTTCTTTTGGGCCTTTGGGCCTGTCAATCCTCTCCCTTATTTTATTTCATTGATTATTTGTGGATACATTTTTTTTGAAGAAAAAAAATGACCATGCAACTGATTTAGTTAATATTAGGAGAATTTTTAGTGTGTCTATATGAATTTCTAAAATTGTTATTTTCTTCACAAAAACGTCATAATATACTATATTCTCACAAAACTTGATATTTAACAAGTTAAAACCCTGATTTAATCTTTTATTTAGTTATTTATAAATTTGAATTGGCAAATATATTTTATTATTTTAAATGGAGGTGTTTAATAAATTGACAATTATGGCACAGTACTTTTTATTTAACTGTGATTGAGGATTTTTGTGTTTAATTCTTTGATAATAATTATTTTGAAAAACTGTCATTGAGCTTATCTGGTATAGTACCTTTATCAGGTGGTAATGGTATGTTTTTCTTTGTTTGTTTCCACTTTGTATAATTGTTTACATTTGGTGTGTGGTAATTTGTTAGTTATGCTTTTAAACTCTCTACAATAGGGAAAGCTAGAACCAATGTAGACACTTGTGAAGAACAACAAATGGGGTTTAGGTACCTATAAGAAAAAACAAATGGCAGAAGTTCAGAAAGACCCTCATAATCCTAAGGTGCATTATGAGAGCTTGATTGAGTAATCCACCATTTTATCAACTTCAAAATTTCATTCAGCATGTATGCTATTTTTTGTAGGTGAATGAAGCGAAAAAAATCCACGAAAAGAGATTAGCTACTCCCAAAGAGATTAAGAAAGCTACAAGAGGAGGAGAAGTGCATGCTGGAAAAGAAGTTTGAAAAGGCTTTCTTTAGAATGTCTGAATTCTGACCTGACATACAAGGAAGAGCAAATGTACAACTAAAACAAGATACATCGTACTGCCGGTCTCCTGCCCCAATAGGAAGAGTGCCAGAAACCTAAAGGAAGGAAAGAGATCACTTTTGGGAGGCAGGAATTTCCTGCCCCCAGTGTGGCTGACACGTGGATCCAGATGGGTTTAAATATTTAAATATTAGTTTTAGTTTTGCTGTGGGCCCATATGTCAACGACTCGGGAGTAGGAAAATCATGCCGCCTGGGGGCAGAGGATTCGGTTCCCTAATAGAATTACTTGTTGAGGATGCGGGAGCCTAAATTTTTGCACCTTCTTCAAGGGTTTGAAAACCTGTTGGATATAAGCAAAAACTTGTTCCAAAGAGTTTTGCACCAGGCTGGGTAAATTTTACAATCCTATACATGTCACAGGAGCATTCAGGCTAAACTTGAGGTCAGTTGTTATTTGTCCAATAACCAAAAGTCATCAAAATCAGATCACTGCAGTTCTAGGTAACAGTACGGGAAATATATAGACACACTACTGACAATTCATATAAAGTTATAAACATATTTCATAATTAATCCTGACCAGTTAGCATGTATGTTCTAAGGTCCTGTTTGGCTGCTTCCTGAATTTTACTGTTCGTATGGGAAAAAGAAATTCACTCAAGTCCTGTTCGGCCGCTCTACTGTTTCCGCGGGAAAAGAAAAATTCAGTTCAACTAAATTTTTTTTTCTCCGTAAACAGTAATTTTTAGTTCAATTACTGCGGCCATGTCCATTTCCAAAGTGAATTTTTTTTTCTCACATAAACAGTAAAAATATGTTCAAAAATTTTCTATTATCTTGCCCATTTCTTTACTCACTATGCAACCAAACAGGTCTAAGCGTGTATTTCATATTAAGACTTAAGACTTCATGGTGCACTGCCCAAAGCTGCTCATTTGTATTTAATTCATCAGTCAAAGTCAATGGCAGATCTCCAGATCTCGATATCTACTCACTTCATTTGTTTAATTCAGTTGATTTAATCGAGTTTGAATATAAGAGGGGCTAAAAATTATTTTTAAAAAATAATGAAAAATAAAAAAATTTATAACACAAAATCTTTCACTATTTGAGTTCATAAAAAGATACAATAAATAAATAGCATCAATAAAATAACATGTCTATCAAAACTAAATCAAAATATGAAATTCATATATTATTTAAAAATATGAAATTCATCACATGTTGAATTGGTTCAAAAATCTGATTATCAAAACTTGAAATTTCTGTCAGAGTTTGAAAATTTAAGTTGCTTTCTTTTACCTTAAAATAAGAGTCTAATGTTTTTCTCTTAGACATAATTTTATCTGTGTACAAATTATACATAAAAATATAAATTATTATTTTTTATCTCAAAATTACAATGAATAATAATTTTAAAAAATACAAACAAAATACAAACCTCAATTAAAATTGAATTTCGCAGCTCTTCTTTAAATTTGTTTTCTGAATTTCGGCAGATGCACTGTTGGATTTTGCCACACTTCAAATTGATCAATTTGCTTATGTGGGATTTCTTTCTTTCAATTAATCATTCAATGGCATTTGTTATACGGTTAACTTTCCAAATTTCAAAAGAAAAAGCAAGAAGTTTCCTATTTTTTAATATTGATGGTACAGAAATTGAAGAGTCAAACAATGCAAATGAAAATAAAAAGTGGCTAAAAGTTGCTCCTCAAAATTTAATTCTTTAAGATCCAATAAATTTATAATATTACTATGTAAAACATAAAATTTATTTGAACTTCTATGTACTTGATTAAAAAAAAAAAGGTGGATTAGCACCTACCATGTTCCGCCCCTAGGTATTTTTTTTTTTAAGGTTAACGGTTTTACCGCTGACATTTGATAAAATATTTGATTACAGAGTTCTAAAATAAAGATTTTTTAAGGTTAACGGTTTTACCGCTAACATTTGATAAAATATTTGATTACAGAGTCCTAAAATAAAGATTTTTTAAGGTTAACGGTTTTACCGCTAACATTTGATAAAATATTTGATTACAGAGTCCTAAAATAAAGACCACCTCTCACTTTATATACATGATGAGAGATTCGACCCACTACAAGGTAAAAAGAATAATTAACAAAGTAAGCATGAAAGCATGAGCAATTCAGCTAGCTTAGCTTCTTCCTCTTCCTGCCCACCTGTTAACCAGATGGACCGACAGCTCCTCAAGGCATGCACCAAAGGTGATCTCAGCCTCTGGATCCACTTGATTGATGCCAACCCTGATATCTTGCTCTCTACCACTCCATACTCAAACAACTGCCTTCACATTGCTGCCATGCTCGGCCATGAGAAATTCGTGAAGGAGGTCTGGTCCAGAGCTCCATCCCTCTTCTCCGACACCAATGATGATGGAGAGACCCCATTGATAGCTGCACTGATGGCGGCTAACCTTTCGTTGGCTTCTTCCATCATCACTGCCGCATCACAGTATATGCAGCATGTTGATTTGGAGGAAGGGAGGCCGTTGAACCGCATGCTCTTGAAAGTCGATAGGCGCAAAGAAAACGCATTGCATCATGCAATGCGAAATGGCTTTGAAGATTTCGCACTGCAGCTCTTGGACATAGAGCCACAACTGTCTGTGCAAGCTACCAACACAGGTGAGTCGCCCATGTATATGGCAGCCCGGAGAGGATATTCTAACATTGTAGAGCGATTGCTAGAAATCCCGTCTTCAGCAGATTCTGGCCCAGACGATGAATCAGCTCTGCATGTTGCTACGCGATTAGGATACGCAGGTTCTTTACTTATAAGCCCAATTCTGTGCATGTCATTTTTCATACTAATTAATTAGAGATTTTTTTTTTGCAATTGTACAAACAATTGTAGTCAAGTCCTTTTGCACTTCATTTCTGAAAACTATTATTTTGGCTTCTGAACAAACTCAATTTGACTGGAAACATTTGCTCAAATTATCTGACGTCCACCAGTTCAGAGTCAGAACTCAGAATACAAAACTCACAAGTACTCGTTTTTGTTTTGTGAAATTAAGAACTCTATGAACCACAGCAGCAACCCCACCGGTGACTTTGCCTCACAACTCCCACACCAACTCAATAGTCGATACGTCGCTGTTGCCTCTACTTGAGAGTCCCAGTCCACCTCCACCCATTGTCTAACCACATCTACCAGTCTCTGTTCAAGCCTCGGAGCGAGCTGCTATTTCCATCGCTCTAGAAAGGCATGGAGGCACTATCGTTGCTCCCTCCATGAACCAGGGATACGCAACTGCCTACTCCTAGATTTTGAAAACACAATATTACCCTTGGATAGCCCAATCTTCAACCCAGTAGGTTGATTTATTTTTGCAGCCCACCGTCATCTCCGCGGTTTTTTTTTCTAGCCCAAATTTGTTAATTCACAGTATTTGCAACCCGCTAGTCACTACTCTAAACTCGTCCAGAGTAAAATTGCAGAAAGAAAAAAATTGCTAAAACCTTTTGGAAAATTGCTAATTCTGAATGACAAGAAAAAGACCAATGAGAACGAGGGTCGAGATTCAAGACAAAGGCGGAGGCAATCAGGGGTGGCTAAGGCAGTGGCACAATGTGCTCAGACAATGCGACAGTGTGCCCTAAAGGAGGCTGTCAGGTCAGGCAGTGCATGCTAAGGAGGTTATCAAGCTCAGGCAGTGCGCGCTAAGGCTGTCAGAGCATGCTAAGGTGGAGGCAGGCGATTTTGGTGGGAGGAGACTAGGAGATGCAGCTCAGGCATAAAACTTTTTTTTCTTTCTAAAAACCCCTAAATCATGAAATGTACAAATAATATTTTTTGTGGAAAACTTTGAAATTGATCAATCTATGTAAAAACCCCTAAATCATGATCTGCTTAGTAATTATCCTCCTTTACTGATTGTACTAGTATATTTTTTTTGCTTATTCTTAAAAATCATGGCTACGCCTCCGCTTAGTAAATGTTGTAATTTTCTCATCAGGTATAGCCAAGCAAATATTGGAAGGACGACCCCAACTAGCATACAATAAGGACAAAATTGGAATGAATCCACTGATGAGAGCTATAATTGGGAACAATCACGAGTTGGTCAAGATATTTTTAGAATACGATCATAATTTGGCCTATATTAAGTTTGAAGAAAGTGAACTTCATTTAATTTAGCAGTGCAAAAAGGTTATGTCTCGATTGCAAAAGAGATTATGAGCACTTGCCCTGACTCCGTTTATACTCCAGACAAGAATGGAAATAGTGCACTCGTTCACGCTATTTTATTTGAGAAACCAGATTTAATCGAGTACATACTTAGAACACCTCAGCTTCATAGGCTTATTAACCAAGCCACCAACAAGGGTGAGCTTCCCCTGCATCATGCTGCTCACAAATGCAATCCGAAGGTCCTTCGTGATTTACTAGCCCATGCAGGACACGATTATACTGCTGTTGATGTTCACAATAGTAATGCAGTTAGCATAGTTTATGGAAAAACCACCCTATGGAAGACTTTGAAATGGGTAGGTCTATTAATTTTTACTGCACTTACACACAACACTTAAATTTAGTATTAATTTTATAGATTTGGTTAATTCCAATCATGATATAGATTTGAAGATTTCTAGTGTGCCCATACAAACTTTTGAAATAACCAATTTCCCCATCAAAACACTATAATATCCAATATCCCCACAAAACTTAATATTTTCTCTCCTATCCCCTTTTATTTATTTAACATTTTATTTTGTATTTTAAAATTATAATTGACCAAAATACCCCTTCTCCATGAAAATTAGCTATTTGAAAAGTTTGTATGGGCACTCAAGAAATTTTGCTTTAATATATTGTCAAGAAAGATGACGCGCGCACATATATATATATTTATGTTTTTGCTGTCACAGAATGAGTCATTCACATTGTTGTCAAATGCAATTCCTTCCGGATGGAAGCATGAAATAAGACGTAACGCAAAACAGACAATCAAGAAGCAAGCATTTGAAGAGGTCAAATCACTTACAACAAAGTACACTTCCAACACATCTTTGGTTGCTGCCCTCCTCGCTACTATCACTTTTGCTGCTGCTTTTACCTTGCCAGGAGGATTTAGTTCCAATCCCGCTGATGCTGGACTACCCATTTTTGCAAGAAAAGCAGCTTTCCAGGTGTTCCTCATCTCTGACACCATAGCTATGTGTTCTTCCCTTGCTGTCGCATTTCTTTGTATTTTGGCTACAAGAGAGGACTTGGATTTCCTACTGAATTACAGGAAAACAACGAGGACCCTCATGTGGTGTGCCTATGGGGCTACTGCACTTGCGTTTGGTACCGGTTTATTCACGTGATTGCTCCCAACAACTTGTGGCTTGCAATTCTAATACTGGTATTCTCCACCATCCTTCCATTCCTTTCAAAGATCATCGGTGACTGGCCCTTATTAATGCTTCGCTACAGACTTCGTGGTCTTTATCAGAAAGATCTCGTTCCAAATATTTGACAACACAGTGTAAAAATAATATCATAATTCATAATAGAGTTGAACCATTATTTAAATGTATGTCAGAGCCTTCGTAGTATGAGTTTGAAGCAAATTATGAAGAAAATTTTCAAATGTATTTTGTTATGTTATCATGCAAATTACTGTTGGACCATTGGGCTAGTTATGTATATGTTGATAAGATCGATTTTAATATGAGACAAACTTAATATTTTAATAGTGGAAGAGAGAACATTTCATGATAGAAAATTACTTCTATTTTCAATATTTTCTTATTCTCTTACATATAAAATACTCTTTACATATTATATAGACTCATGAGAACTTTCTACACTCTACTATCACTAAATAACATTAAAACCTCTCATTAACCATCTCTATATCCTATATATGTTTTTCATCTTTCAAAACAACATAGAAGACTGCAATATGACTTTGAATTTTAATTATTTGTATCTGTAGATATATGCCCGTCATAACTTTGTAATTTAGATAGTTCCCCATCGTAACTTCAAAATTAGTTATTTTCCTATCTAAACTCACATATTTTTAGTAATATGCCCATTTCTTATTTTAATCATTTAAAAATGTAGTTAAATATTAATTAAAAAAATAAAATGAAAGATTTACTCTTAATATGATCCTCTCCTTCCCTTCTCCTCTTACGGTGCACCTCCCTTCTTGCCCAGTTCACTCTGACCTTCAATGACCTTCAATGGTCCAATCTTCTCTTTAAAATCATCCTCTTGCTGAACAATAACAGCAGAGCAAGCATTATAAATTTTGGATTAATTAACAGATTCAGGATCGTGTTTCCGTAACAAGAAATTTGATCTCAGTAGTACAAGGAGAAGAAGAAATCAGACTCCTTGTCAATGTCTATCAGCTTTATCTGACAATCCCCTAGTACCGATCTATTATTTCATTTTATTCCAGTTTCTAGTTTGAGGAAATCCCCACATCCCCTTTGATAAGGAATTATGCTCTGTTAGTGCCAGTAGGTTGTCTGTTCCAGAATATTCATTTACATAAGCGAACAAAGTTTAATTACACCCATTGACATTCTGATATCACTAAATTCAATCAGGCACCAGATGAAGATCTCAGGATAGCCTCATCCATCAGACTTTTATCACAATGTAAATTCTAACTAAGCAATATATTGGCCTAGTCTCCTCGTTGGCTAAAATACCCAAAATTTTGCTGGTACAAACAGCACATACCAGTCTCACAAAGCTAATACAAAACATATTATTACAGAGTATTATGCTCATAGGAAATAACAATAGAAACAAGAGAAATTCATAAAACTTTCACATATTAAATGCTTAATCCATCAAATCTTCATGGCAAATTGATAAGAATGTTGTTGGAATATGTGCACAAAGCATAGTAAATTTTACAGTTCTAGTTCTATACACATTACAGGAGCATTTGGGCAAAACTTGAGGTCCATTGCTATTTATCCAATAACCAAAGTCATCAAAATCAGGTCACTGCAGTTCTAAGTAACAATACTGAACAAATATATACGCACTACAGAGTACAGAGTACAGAGTTCATATAAACATATTTCCTAAGCCTGACCACTTAGCATGCCTAACCTGACCTAAACAGCCTACAAATTAAGAAATCGTGTTAGTTATAAGACTGCGCCCATAAGCCTGACCTCAAGTATTGTCAACCATAAGTATTTTATCTATTTACTGTTCCATGAACAATAATCAACAGTTTCACCTTTATAAATGCACAACACAACTGACAAAAGATGAAGATTCAGTTTGAATAACAGATTGGAGTCATCTCTACCGAAATTAAAGTAATGTGTAGTTGAAATTTAAAATCCAAATCAGAAGAGAACTGCTGGTCAACAATCATTTTACATATTGTTACAAAGTGGTGCCAACTTAAAAAAGAAATATTAAGAACTAATATAAAAATTATCTACCCAAATAAAAATAAATAAATTTCAGTATCTAAGCCTACAAGAAAGTTGATTTGAGATACTTCTAAAGCTGATGAATGCCCTCAATTGTTCCAGCATCAGCAAAAGCTCGGTGGAGCCCAGGAATAGCAGGTTCATATGGCAGAACAAACTTCTCCACAAACTTTTTATCACTTAGGTTTGCAAATGTAGCAAATGTTAGATTTGCCACAGGAAGTCCTTTCGACATCAGAAGCTTTCTAACAATATTCCGGGGAATAAGCCGATTCTCCAAGCTTAACGTGAACAAAAATGGATTTTGGATCACATGCAACTTATCACAACCAGCTTCTTTCATCAGGAACTCCAATTTTCTGCTAACCAACTTCTCTTTTTTCTTCAACAACAAAGGGGCTTTACTAATCAAAAGTGCTACCTCCTCTTGTGAAAATCCCAAACTTCTCAAGTTATTTAGCCTTGCATCTATTGTCCGTTGGCTCAGGCAGTTGACAGCAATCAATGCATGGACAAAAGTTGTTGATGAACGAGCAATGCCTAACTCCTCAGCCCTCTCAGCTACCCTTTTGACAAATTCAGGCTTAGATGAGAGCAATTTAGGACTTGACTTGATCACCCGGACAATATGACGGGTTGACAAACCACAATGCTCCCTAAGGAAAGATATGTTGGGCATGATAACATTTTCCAAGCTGCTAGCGATTAGAGCACCCCTCCACACTTTGAGTACCACAGAAAGATCCTCTACTGATCCAAGGACCCCCATCCAAAAGTCAATCTTTGACACAAAATTGCCTCGAAAAATAAAAGGGTTGCGGGCCAAAATACCTGAGATGTCTTCGATAGAGAAGCCAAGCTCTTGTAGCTTGGCAAAGTTTGGTCTCCAATTCTTCTCCACATGGGAGTGAAGGATGCGGGCGTCCTGCCACACAGCAGTTTTTATGTCCAGCTCGCTTACGCCAGTCTCTCTCAGGAAACAAAGCACTGCATCTGGCTTATTGGAGGATTTGATGAGGCCCGGGAAACGCTGGGATGTTCTGAGTGCCTCGTCGGAGGAAAAACCGCACGATTGGACGAGGTACTCTACAGCGAAGTGAGGATTTGGGGGCGAGGCTTGTGTGGGACCATTGGAGGAGGCGAGTGGTGTGCTCCGATTGAGGGAAAGAGATGGACGGAGGCAAGGGTTTCTCCAGAGGCGCAGACTGATAGTGATAGACATATCCACTGAGCTTCAGAAATAGCGGTAGAAGTGTGGAAGGATTTCTTTACCGATTTTGACCTTAGTCGGCTCTACAGACGAGCTCTTGTGGAGTGCGTATGCTCTGAGATATCTCAGAGGATGCAAATTCGTGACCGACGTGTGGGGTGCGGGGGGGGGGGTGCGGGATAATTATGTGTGCTTTGAGATTTGTGCTGAACGCCTTTGAATTGATGAGATATTCTGCAAAGTCGCGCAAAATATGAGATACCTCAGAGGTGCAAATTCGTTCTTTTGGTGTTATGAACTTTTGTGTTCTTTCAATTGGTAAACGGAAGTACGAAACCCTTCTGTCAACTGGTTCTTCTAGATTTTGCACTATTGATGTTGGACATTTCACTTGGAACCCAGGACCAAAAATATGCTGGCAAAATGACCATAACACCCCTATTATAAGTGAAATTTTTTTTAGTAGAAAATAATGAAAAATAAGAGAGAGAAATAGAAAAAGTGCACATATTTTAATATTGATAGTAAGACTGATACAAATTTTACTAGTTTTAAAAATTCCAAAATTTAGACCAGTCTAATTTTTACCGGACTAATTTTTTTTTTTATTAGTTGGATTTTACCGGTCTTAAGAACAGTCCGGATCTATTCATTGCAGCTCGGGTATTGAAATTCAACCCACGGAGGATGCACCGGACAAGTATCCTCTCCATTACTGTAAAAGATTCCCTTCACTTTATAGTAGGCTTTGATATTTGTTCCAAGTTAAAAATAACGGGTCAGATCAAGTAATTGTAAAAGATTCCATATTACGGTACCACTGGGGATCTGAATTCGGATGCACCCGCCTCTAGGGTATACAAAATTACAAATTTTGTGTTAGCATCCGTAAAAATTTTACCGGTTTAAACTTTAAAATTTTTAGAACTAGTAAAAAATTTGTGTTAGAACTGGTAGAATTTATACCGGTCTTATTATTAATATTAGAACTAGTGCACTCTTTTTATTTCTATTTCTCTTTTTTTTTTTTTGTTAATTTCTACCAAAAAAAAATTTCTACTGTAAGTTAGCGGTAACTGCAGGTGCAACGCAGTGGGAATATCGGTTCATTTGGAAAATTAAAGTACCACCCACTGTCCGAGTATTTGCATATTTACTAATACAGGAGAGGCTACTAACGCATGATGTGATGTTACGCTCGTGGTTTACAGTGTGACACAAGATGTGAGGTATGTCTAACAGTGTTCCCTAGAGACGAGTTTACATCTCTTCGTTAATTGTTCTTTTGCACAGCGGGTTTTGTTGAGGATGAACATATTACTTGATATCGGTATAATTTGCAGAGGTGATACGGTACAAGCGACAATGCAAAGATCTTGGACAGCATGTAAAAACAGGTATTCACAGAATGAATGGAGCATATATTTCTTCACAGTTTGCTGGTTTCTATGGAGAGGACGGAATCAAAAAATATTTGACGGTCGCAGTTTCAATTCAGAACTGATGGCACAGCATGTCAAGAAGGAAGCCGGGCTATGGAGGAAGTATTGTTGAGTTGTTAGCTTCTGTTTTTTATTTTATTTTATGTCACTGGTGTATGTGCTTATGGTACGCAAGAATGATGTATTCACCAGATAGCCGCTATCTGGTTTTTTCGAAAAAAAAAATAAAAGGCGAAATCAGACAATCAGATTAGGGGAAAAGGTGCGAAAATAGAAGCCAAAAGTTCTTACCCCCAAAAATTTTCTATAAATTAAACTTCTAAGAGAATAACAAATAAATTTAGAAAAATAAAAGGACATAAATTATTATCACACTCCTTATCTAGTTTCGTTGACAAATTTAACCAAAAAAAATATATTTATATATTCGAGCCAAGGGCGTTACTTTTGCATCTCCTAGTTAAGGAGAGCAGGGTCTTCATTAATCGTTCACTAGAAAATGACTAATACAAAAAATGAAATTTAAAAAAAAGATAGAGGGAACTTTTTTTTAAACAGCTATGAAATTATCTAGAGAAAGAAATTTGTCATGGCGTGACTAGTCACGTCACGTCATACGTAACGTGACTCGCATGACGCGTGACGTGACCACATTCTAGTGAAAATATACGTCATATGACGTCACGCAAACCAGTCACGTCACGTCACATTACGGTATGAAACATAGAGTATCCAACTTTTTTTATATGTATAGAGTATTCAGATTTTTATTTTAGTGTAAGTTCAGTGATATTGGTACTCATGTAGTACTGCTTTTATTTTCTTTAGTTTAGTCTAATTAATGTTTGTAATTTGAATTTTTAAAGTAATATCAGATGTAAAATTTCCTAAAAAAATAATTTTTACAATATTATTTACTTATTTTTTAATTTTTTATCTTTTTTTTCTAAAGTTTCAACAATTTAAATTAAAATATAAAAAAATTGATACGACTAATTTTACGTCACGACACGTCACATCACGTATAGTCACGGCATGACTATGCGTGACGTGACCATCCGCCACCATTTTAGTCACGTCACGTGAAAAAAAAAAAAAAAGTTGATCACGTCACGTGACTAAATCACGGCGTGTTTGTCACGTCACGTCACGGCATGTCACGTATTTCCTTCTCTAAAATTATCCTTGAAACTCTGTTCTAAGACTTTGGCTTTTGAAGAAAGAAAATTACCTAGGAATATTACAAGAATCAAAGGAAAAAATTGTAACAGATACATAGCATCTAAAAAATTACAATATAAAAATATAAAACTAATGTAGCCGAAATTGTCAATTAAAAGAAATTTCATGGGACCCAACTCCCAGTACTCTCTACATATAGATGTTGTATTGAAACAAAAACAATATCGAAATGTAGGTAACAAGTATATATATAGCAATATAGAAGCAGTTCAATCAACAAACAAACAACTAATTAGGTGGTTAGATCTACCTTTATTGTCTCACTATTAATAATCAGTTTAGACACATTAATTGTTTATGGTAGACAGTGCCATGTTTTTTTTTAGAATCTTCACAGAAGCTATGAAATTGTGAAGGGAAATCAAATTCTCGATCTTTGAATACAATAGTTCTAAGACTTTTTTCTAGTCAACAGTGGCCATAGTAGCCATGTCATTCCATAGGAATTAGCTAGGATAGAATTGCACATGCACGCAATCAGCACAATCCACTTCAATCACGAGTGTGTATTCTCTGAGATATCTCATATTTTGCATGACCGACATGTCCCGTGCTTATTCGGGGATGATGCAAGAGGCCAGTATTATTTGAGCTTAGAGATTCGCGCACAACATAATTGAACGGTTGAGATTTTCCATAAAATCACACAACATATGAGATATCATCCTCTATATCTCAGAGGATGCGAATTCCTTCAATCACTGTCGATTATGTTATAACAAAGCCATTTTTTAGTTAGAAATTTTATCATACATAGAAATTAAGATGATGAGTTTAAGTTGCCGGACGTATGTATGATGTTGATGTTTTATATAAATTAAAGTGAATTTACCAAATGGGAGATGAAATTAATATATTACTTATTTTATTGTACAAATATGAATTTAAAGTAATTTCATATGAAACAGATATGCCATCTAAAAATAAAATGTAAGAAATAAATGTGTATTACTAAATTAATAATCATATGTTACAAATATGACAAAAAAATAATAAAAAAAATTGTGTTTTAGTGTTTGTTGTTATATGTTAAAGCGATATCAAATTACATCTATCTCAAAAATAAATAAATAAATATTAAAAGAAAATTTACCAATACACATATTTGAACTATATTTAAAATTTGAGTGGTTTTTCTGAAATATACTGAAATGAAGAATATGTCAGTTTTTTTTTAATAAAAATAAAAAAATCTCCGGTAAGCATATTTCTCAGAAGTATTCTTAGCCATAATGTGTATATTACTTTTATTTTGACTGAAGAATATAAAATAAATTTAATTATAAAAATATAAAGGTATCATTAGTTTTCTCCAATAACTTATATATAATTACCTCTCCAAAGTTATATCTGTTGAATATTGGTCAGAATCAAAATGTAAATGAAACTAGATAATATTAACAAAAGTTATATATGTTAAATATTTTTCAGAATCAAAATGTAAAAGAAATTGTTAGTTAACATTTGTTAATATTTCTTAAAAATACGACTAGTTGGAAAGAAATTAAAGAGTATTTTGCATCTTTAAGAGCTCTATTATACCATCAAACCAATAGATCAAGTAATTAATCTGAGGTTCAACCGAACATATCATGCAAAAAAACATGTAAGAACATGCATGTTTAGACTCACTTTACATTCACACACTAATTGTGTATGAAGACCAGCAAATTTATTTATTATTTTTCCTTAATTTATTTGTATTGAAATAGTAACTATAATTCTAAAATTAAAAACTAATTGTTTTTATAGAAATTTTGTATAATTAGAGGTTATCTCGCAAATAAAATTGAAAGATGTTATTTTTTTTTCTGTACCACATGCTCCCTTCAAATTGTCTGTAACAATATAAAATTGTATTAGAATCTCTATCCCAAAATTACAAGTATATTATTATTTGCGCATCATGTGCTGGAAAAAAATGATGAATAGATTGTTTTTTTTTTGTCACATCACATTATAATCAATGAAGATGACTTCTTTTAAATGTTGTAATTAATATGCAAATTAAAAAAATGGAAATATGTACACAAAATATTTTCATCGTACCACATATTATGTTTAAAATTAAAGGTCAAAATCATGATTTTTTTTTCACTATTTTAGAATATCCAAACAAAAAAAGGTTCATAAACACATCATCATTTTTTCTTACCATATGGTGCAACCGAATCAGTTTCAAGAAAAGAAAAGAAAAAAATGTACATGAAACATTTTTATATATACCACACAACAAGTAAAAATGTATATATTCAGAGGGCTTACAAGAAAAAAAAAAATCCATACAGGAACTCTGATCTAGCCTCCTTCAAATGTATATATATATATATATATACAAATGTCATACCGATGAACCAGTGGCAATGATTAAGATGTCATAGTTCAAGGTTGCACCGGTTGCACGGGTTAGAGATTTTGCACCGGTTACACTAAACCCCTTATATTATTATAAATAAATTAACTTCTAAATAATAGGTTTTCAATTAACATGATATTACAATAAATTTTAAAATACTTCAAACTAGACTAACTATTTTACAAGTATAATGAAATTAATTAACATTGATAGTTAATTTACCATTTCAAGATGTAAATTTAAATATATATTTCCATATTTTCAAAATTTCTGAGTTTAACACTAACACAATTTATCAATCAAAATTGGTAAAATTAACACTAACAATTTCCATATTTTTATTATTATTTTTAACATAATTTATTTGAAGTCGCACTAAATTTTTCATATATTCAAAATCTAAAATGTTCATGTATTCAAATATTGGTCTGTTACACCCCCTTTAATATTTGTGCCAGAGCTGATCGGATGGTTTGGATCTAAACTAAAAATTTGAGTTACTTTAGGGATTCTGAATTCAGGTCCAGGGGTGTTTAGGGACCGGATTTTTTTTTTTTTTTGACACTGTTAAAATTTGTTTTAAATTAAAATCACCCGGACCGGTTTATGTAAAAAAATACCACCCCGCACAATGATTTCGAGCACCAGTTAAAACAGGTCCCCACAAGCACCTTGTGCACCTATTGGTCCGCACCAGGTCCACGCAATAATTTTGCACACCAAGGGATTCGCACAAGGGTTTGGCGCACCAATAGATTTCGCACGGAAATTGACATACTTGCACGGATTTTAATGTACTTAGCACGGATCTTGCTGTAATCGGATGGTCCTTACAAATTGGACTTTGAATGAGCTTTGAATGGTTGTGAAAATTTGGTCAATGAAGTGCAGCATGTGCCAACCCCCCTTGGTGCGCAAAATCATTATGCGGACTCGGTGCGCCAAACCATGGTGCGGACCAAGAGTGCGCAAAAGTATTGTACGGACCAAGTTTGACTGGTGCGCGAAATCATTGTACGGGGTGGTATTTTTTTACATAAATCGGTCCGAATGGTTTTTAATTTAAAATGAATTTTGAGAGTGTCAAAAAAAAAATTTCAGGTTTAGGGATTGATATTGGGCTTTGATTTATATTTTGCACGCTTTTGGAGACTTCAATCTAGTTCAAGTCGAGGCATTAATTAGGCAAAGTTATGACTTTTTCTTGTACTTTCTTTGGTTACTAGGGGTGTCAATGACACTCTTTTATCCATTAATTTGGTCCGTATCGTATTCGGAAGGACAGGTAACAGGTAAGGGTAGGATTTTTTTCGGTTAGGTTATTGGGTACGGTTAACGGTAAGAAAGATCATTAATTTTTCATTATCATAATAAATAACGGTTGTCAGAAAAATAATTACTACATTCAAATTGAAACCATAGCAGCAGAAGTTCAATTAAAGTTCAAAGACGAAATAGAAAAAAACAATGACTGGAGTCGTCACTCGTCACATCAAACATCTATTGATCATTGGTTCACAGATGAGATCAAAGATCAGATATGAAGAAGAATAAAACAAAAACGATAACAGTAATAGCGACTAATTCTTTTATGTTTGTTCTTTTTATTTTTATTTTTCTTCTTTTTCATCATTTTTTTTTTGCACATATAACATATTAGAGTTTTTGAGAAGAGGAAGAAGAGAAAGTGAGGAGAGATACATTATACTGAGCTTTATAACTTCTCTCTCATAAAAAAAATTCAATATAAATACTATAAATAAGAATACTTCGCTAGCCCAATGCCCCAATGGTCCAAAAGCAACTTAGATAATAACATAACATAAAACATTTGAAAATTTTCTTCATAATTTTATTCAAACTCATTCCACGAAGGGTCTAACATTTATTTGAATAATGGTACAAACTCTCCTATTAATTAATTTATGATATGATTTTGAACATTTTCAAATATTTGGAACAAGATCTTTTCGAAAACGACCACAAAACCTGTAGCGAAGCATTAATAGGGGCCATTCGCCGATGATCTTGGAGATGAGAGGAAGGATGGTGCAGAATATCAGTATGAGAATTGCAAGCCACAAGTTATTTTTTGCTAGTACAGTGAACAAACCGGTACCAAATGCAAGTGCAGTAGCCTCATAGGCACACCACATGAGCGCCCTTGTTATTTTCCTGTAATTCAACAGGAAATCTAAGTCCTCCCATGTCGCCAAAATGCAGAGAAATGCGACGGCAAGTGAAGAACACATTGCTATGGTATCAGAGATGAGGAACACGTGGAATACTGCTTTCCTTGCAAAAATGGGGAGTCCGGCATCGGCAGGATCAGAACTGAATCCTCCTGGCAAGGTAAAAGCAGCAGCAAAAGTAATGGTAGCGAGAAGGGCAGCGACCAGAGATGTATTGGAAGTGTACTTTGATGTAAGTGACTTCACCTCCTTAATTGCTTGCTCCTTGATCTTCTTTTTTACCTTATCTCTTATTGAGTATTTCCATGAGGATGGAATTACATTTGACAACAATGTGAATGACTCATTCTGTGACAACAACAACAACAAAAAAATGCATGATCTTTCTTGACCTTATGTAAAAAAAAAAAACAATAACTGTATGACAATATCATGATTGGAATTAACGAAATATATAAAATTAACACTCAATTTAAGCAAGTGTTGTGTAAGATCAATGAAAATTAATAAACTTACCCATTTCAAAGTCTTCCATAAGTCGGTATTTATATAAACTAAGTCAATTGCATTGTTGTCGTTAGCATTAATAGCAGTATAGTCTTGTCCTGCATGGGCTAGTAAAGAACGAAGGAGCTTCGGGTCACACTTATTAGCAGCAAGATGCAGGGGAAGATTGCCTTTGTTGTTGCCTTGGTTAATAAACCTATAAAGCTGGGGTGTTGTGAGTGCGTAGTCAATGAAATTTGCTTTCTCAAATGAAATAGCGATATTGAGTGCACTATCCCCATCTTCGTCGAGCGTATAAACTGAGTTAGGGCAAATGCTCATGATCTCTCTTGCAATTGACACATACCCACTTGCTGCTGCTATAATAAATGGAGTAGCTCCTGCATTTATATGCTTAACATATGCCAAATTATGATCATATTCTAAGAATATTTTCACTAGCTCAAGATTGTTGTTACGTATAGCTATCCACAGTGGAATGTCTCCATCTTGGTTATTATGGTATGCTAGTTGAGGCCGTCCTGCCAATAGTTGCTTAACTATACCTGGCAGTACATGTCACGATAAAATTACAACATTTGCTAAGACTAGCTAGAATCTATGTGAAATAAGTGGTTTAAAAGTGCCTCCAAGCCTTTTTGGAGCGATGCCAATAGCGACTCACTCCAAGGCTTGAGCAGAGACTAGGAGACACTAGGCAAAAGTAGATTTGGGACTCTCAAGTAGAGGCAATGGGCCAATAGCAACGTATAAAGTTGGTATGAGAGTTTTTTTTTTTTTTGAGTAAAGTTGGAGGTTAAGCCACCCAACTATTTAATATATTTGTTATTACAACAAAAGATTTCTCCCATTTGGATTTTGAACCAATGACCTCTCATATAGAGACCATGTGTCTTTGCTATTAGACTAAATACTAGTTCTAAGTTGGTATGGGAGTTGGAAGGCAAAGTTAGTGGTGGGGTCACTGCGGTGCTTCATAGAGTTCTTAATTTCCGAAAAATGGTGGACTACATATAATTTTGAGTTTTTTTTCTTCTGATTCTAAACTGGTGGACTTCAGATAATTTGAACAAATATTTCGAGTAAAAATGAGTTAGTTCAGAAGCCAAATAATGGTTTTCCAAACTAAAGTGCATTACGGACTTTAACTACAATGGTTTGTACAATTGCATAAAAAATCTCTGATTAATTAAGTATGACAAAGAACAATCACAGAATTTGTTTACTCAAAACAAGCAATCACAGAATTTGGCTTATAAGTATATGAACCTGCAAATCCGATTTCCGTAGCAGCATGCATAGCTGATGTATCTTTTGGGCCACAATCTGCTGAAGATGGGATTTCTAGCAATCGCTCTACAATGTTAGAATATCCTCTCCGGGCTGCCATATACATGGGCGACTCACCTGTGTTGATAGCTTGCACCGACAGTTGTGGCTCTATGTCCAAGAGCTGCAGTGCGAAATCTTCAAAGCCATTTCGCATTGCATGATGCAATGCATTTTCTTTGCACCTATCGACCTTCAAGAGCATGCGGTTCAATGGCCTTCCTTCCTCCAAATCAACATGCTGCATATACTGTGATGCGGCAGTGATGATGGAAGAAGCCAACGAAAGGTTAGCCGCCATCAGAGCCACTATCAGTGGGGTCTCGTCATCATCATTGGTGCCAGAGAAGAGGGAAGGAGCTCTGGACCAGATCTCCTTTGCGAACTCCTCATGGCCGAGCATGGCGGCAATGTGAAGGCAGTTGTTTTTGTGAGGAGTGGTAGAGAGGAGAACATCAGGGTTGGCAAGAATCAAGTGGGAGCAGAGGCTAAAATCACCTTTGGTGCATGCCTTGAGGAGCTGTCGGTCCATGAGGATAATATATGGGGCTGAATTAATATCTGATGGTTGCTTGCTTACTTGCTTGCTTAGTTATCGCCTTAAATAAGGTACTTCCCAGTGAAAGATATAAAAAAAAAAAAAAAATTATACTACTCGACAAGTTAAGAATATTATTATTACATGCATACTTAAAGAGGAATGTGACTTGAAAGCAACAAGCAAGGTATCAATTCCACATTTTAACCAATGAGATTTTTTGTATAGGCCCCCCACCCCACTCACTCACTCTAAAAGTGTTGCTTAATTCCGGTAGTATCAAAGGAAGGCATCAATGCCACGGAAACAAATCTGCTGCGATTCTAGGTTCCTGTTTGTCCAAATCAAATCATTCTTTTGTTTTGAGAATCGTACATAAAATTAATTGTTTTGAGATTCGTGTATTTAAAAAAAAAAATAGTTTGATCTGAAAAAACAGAGACCTGCCATTTCAAGAATCGCAGCAGATTTATTTCCCAATGCCACATCTATAAATAAGTGCTATTGGTTTTGAGACCGGCCGTACGGTACATAGGCATAAAATATTTGTAATAGGCTATGTATGTTTATGAGATGCATGTCTAACTTTTATAAGATCTATCAAAAATATTGTCAGGTTACTATAAACACTACTACAGAATGGCGCTTTCTACACTGTGGTTGTACACAGATTTTCTCGGTTTTATGTAAAACCGTGTACCAAATAGGATTTTTCCAATGATCAATGATATCTCTAAGAATCCCACACGGATATTTCATTAAAAAACAGTGTTTCAAAAAAGCCGTTTGAAATTTACATTTCCTACACGGATATTTAGTTAAATATCCGTGTAGGAATTGTAGAGAGCTACACGGATTTTTATTAAAAAAATCCGTGTAGAAAAGGGTTATTGTAGACGGATTATTGTTTAAATAACAGTGTAGAAAGGCTAGAGAGCTACACGGATTTTTATTAAAAAATCCGTGTAGGAAGGGGTTATTGTAGACGGATTATTGTTTAAATAACAGTGTAGAAAAGCTAGAGAGCTACACGGATTTTTATTAAAAAATCTGTGTAGGAAGGAGTTGTTGTACACGGATTATTATTTAAATAACAGTGTAGAAATGCTAGAGAGCTACACGGATTTATAGTGAAAAATCAATGTAGAAAGGTAGTCTTAGGGTTTTGGTTATATAAAAAGGTCTTTTCCCTCCAACGCCGTTTTGATTCTATAATACTCTCTCTATCTCTGTATTAAAATATTGGTCTGATTTCAGCTCATAGCACAACTGGGATCTGAGACATTTGAAGTTGTTATTTTCTCCTCTCTATCTTGCTAAGGTTAGCCACGTATGTATATATATTTTTTTTATTTCTCTAATTTTCTGTTACTTATTATTGTTTATTTAGGTAATATGTAATTATTATTACTTACTTCTATTTTATTTATCTTTTTGGTTTTGTAGGGATTTGGTTGGTTACTGTCCTCTTCGTCTTGGTTGGTTACTATCCTCTTCGCCACCCTCCCTTCGTAAATACATTTAAGATGCAGTAATTTTTTTCTTACGAAATTAATTTTCAGTGGTTCGTATAAAAGCCATACATATTCAATTAATTTTATGTATAAATTTTAATTGAGAATTTTTATTCCCTATGATGTATGTATGTATGCACAAATATTGATCCTTGCATTTTTCATTGGAGATGCAATATTGTTGGAGACCTTTAACCAAGAGACATCATATCATGGATCACATGCAAACTCCCTTTTTGATATGTTGGATCTAATACAACTTAGTATGTATGAAATTTCGTGCTAGAGTAGATCATAGCCATGAGTTTTGGCAACATGAGTCCAAACCTTGATCACATGGTTACTAAGTGGTAAGGACATAATTTTTATACAGACATTGTATTGGATCTTGAGGAGTGTATGCTATGTGTTAGATCACATGGGATTGTATGTACAAAAGGCTATGTATATATATATGTTGCAAATGGCTATGTATTTATTTTTGCAAAAGGCTATGTACAATCAATCTGAAATATATAATTACTGGCTAGCAAAAGTGGAGGCTAGCTTAAAAATAAAAAAATAAAATAAAAAATAAAAAACGGTTCAGCAAACTTCCTACACGGATTTTTATTTAAAAATCCGTGTAGGAAACAATTATACACGGATTTTAACTAAATATCCGTGTAGGAATGTTGATATTCCTACACGGATTTTCTATTAAAAAACCGTGTAGCTCTAGTTGGATTTCTACACGGCTTTTAATTAGAAATCCGTGTGGATTGTTGATAATTGCACACGGATAAATATCCGTTTGCAAAAGATGGGACATTCCTACACCCTAATATCCTACACTGGAAATCCGTATAGCTCTTTGTGATTTATCCGTGTACAATCACCATATTTTGTAGTAGTGAAAACTCTTATTTAATATATATATATATATATATATATATATATAGAGAGAGAGAGAGAGAGAGTTGGGCTATTATGCATTGCAATGTATAGGTCTTCTTATACATTGCACTATAAATCGTCGTATTCAAAGTCCAAATAACCGATTCAAGTCGTTCAATTTGTTATCCATATTAATATGTGTTTGGACACCAAATTTTACATTTTTTTTAAATTTTTTACTATTTTTTTATATTTATTGAAAATCGCTGTTTTTTATGGCTCAGATTTGTCTGAAAAACAACGATTTTCAATAAATCTAAAAAAATAGTAAAAACTTTTCAAAAAATATAAAATTTGGTCTCTAAACACATATTAATATGTAGAACAAGTTGAACGTTTGAATCGGCTATTTGAACTTTGAATCCGACGATTTATAACCCGATGTACAAAGGAGCTTGTACATTGCAATGTACCGTAGCCCATCTCTCTCTCTCTATCTATCTATCTATCTATCTATATATATATATATATATATGAGTAGAACTAGGGTGCTTCTAGGAGTACCAAGTCCTATGTACTCTTAGCCCTAAAACCTATTGAATTAACTTCAAACGACGAATCCAAAACGTTAAATCCTTCTACCTTACGAGTGATGGTTCTACATGTGAAAATTTTAAAGTTTCGAATTAATTTAGTATAAAGTCAAGTGGTCAAAAGACTTCAAAAAAATTAATGCATTAAAATTAATTTAGAAACCTTCTAATTTTGACCAATTGACTTTATATTAAATTAACTCGAAATTTTAAATTTTTCACATGTAGACGCATCACTCATAAGGTAGAAGGATTTTAACGGTTTGGATCCGTCATTCGAAGTTAATACTATAAGTTTTAGAGTTAAGAGTACAAAGGAGCTTGGTACTCCTAGGAGCACCCTAGTTCTACTATATATATATATAGCAGAACTAGGGTGTGATGTGCTCACCAAAAAGATTTGGTGAGCACATACAACTTCAAAAGTATATCAGATCGACTTCAAACAACAAATCTAAACCGTTGAAATCCATCTACTTCATGAGTGATGCATCTACATGTAAAATTTTGAAAATATCAAATTCATTGGCTACAAAGTCAAGCGGTCAAAGAAATTATGAAACAAATGAATATATAAACAACTTACAAAATGAGAAAAGGTTTCTATACCCACTGATTGATCCTCGGATTATCTCCGCTGTTTGTTTTATCCACTTTCTAACAAACTTTAACCGTACCGTACAGTACGACCTCGTTTTATAAATAGACCATCTCGTCTCTCTATTTTTAAACCCCATCAGAAAAGCTGGAGAAGAGAAAAAAAAATTAATGGCAACTTCTTTGGCTCCGATTAACCTTCCCATGGCAAGATTCTCGGGACGCCGCTGCCGTGTTCACACCGGAGGCTCCAGCACAGAGGGTCTTTGATGGACCTCCCATTCTGATCTCTCTCTCCTCCCTCTATAGATCTGATCCCCTCTACAACAATGAACCTCTCTCCTCGCTCGCGGTGCCGCTGCCACAACCGTGTTCACACTAGAGCCTCTCGGCTCGCCAAGAGGTATGGTCGACATAACAACAATCTGAACGAATTTGTGATTATTTGACACGAAGGAAAATGAGCAGTGAGTTATTTTCTTTGATTTTCATTGATTAATGAGAGGATTTTTGCATTTACTTGTTCATCTTCTTTGTCTGTTTGTGGATCTGTAGGTGAGTGAATACTAACTGAAATTGGTGTAATATATATGCACTCTTACCACTTGTAGAGGAGGTGTAGAACTTTTTGCATGCCAACTGTTTGACAAAATGTCTGAGAGATGAATTGGTTATAATGTTACCATTTGTGCTTCCTTCCTTAACTCTCTAGTTTCTAATCTCTCCTCTCAAACTAATTTTTTTCCTCTCGATCTCTCGCTTGATCTATCTAACATGATTGAGATCATAACCGACGGTGATCGGATCTGGCCTTAATTTTTTAGAGTATTGATCTCCATTTGTTACAGTATTAGGTTTATATTTGTTGTAGTATTGATTTACATTTGTTACAGTATTAGTTTTCATTTGTTACAGTTTTATTTTATCTTTGTTACAATTTGCTTTTACCTTTGTTACAGTATTAATTTTCATATTTCATAGTATTATTGAATTATTATGTTTCAGCATTGGTTTGCATTTGTTACAGTGTTTGTATACATTTCTTACAGTATTATATACTTTATAATATAGATTGTAATGAGAAACAAGCTGTGGTGTCAATTTCTCAACTGTCTGGGCCATAGTTTGACCTTTGTCACAGTTTCTTACAGTATTGGTTTACATGTGTTACAATTTTGTTTTACCTTTATTACAGTATTGGTTTCCATTTGTTCCAGTATTGGATTTAGATTTGTAGTATTGCGTTTAGATTTGTTACAGTATTGGTTTACATTTGTTACAGTTTTGTTTTATCTTTGTTAGAGTATTGGTCTTCATTTGTTACAGTATTGGGTTTAGATTTGTTATAGTATTGATTTATATTTGTTACAGTATTTGTTTGCATTTGTTACAGTTTTGTTTTATCTTTGTTACAGTTTTGTTTTACCTTTGTTACAGTATTGGGTTTAGATTTGTTACAGTATTGGTTTCAATTTGTTACAGATTATTTCTATTTATTTCAGTATTGAGTTTCGATTTGTTATAGTATTGATTTACAATTGTTACAGTATTGGTTGTTATTTGTTACAAGTTTTTGTTTGCATTTGTTACAGTATTGGTTTTTGCAGTATTATTTTCTTTGTAATATTTGTAGTTTTAATTGTAAGATTTGTCATATTTTGTATTGTAGGAAGATATATCAAAGGAGCATCTTATTCTAGTGATGAGACTTCTTATGCATCCGAACAATGAACATCAAATAAGTTCAGTCTAATGATTTTGTTCCAAAATTTGTGTTTGTTGTTTGCTGGAGAGAGTTTGTTATTTGAACAAAGTTTGTAATGTTGTTTGCGAGGGAATGTTTCTTGGATAAAATATTATTTTTCTAGTTAGTTTATCAATGTGAATATGACTGTGGTTTGGACAAAGTTATGTTTGTTTATAATATTTGTTATAATTTTGATGTCTTATAGTTTTTACCATCATTGTTACAGTTTTTATACTTCATTGTTACAGTATTTATTTACTATAGTTTTTGTCGTTATTTTACAATTTGCGTAGCTATTTTTTACCATATTCAATTTCGTCAGTTTGAAACTATAATTTTTAGAGATTATTTAAAAAATTAAAAAAATGAGAAATTTATAAAATAAAAAAATACAAACAAAAATTAATATTGAAAACTTCTAGAACGATAGAAAAACTGTGAAAAAAAATTAAAAACTTCTAGAAGGAAAAAAGTACACAACTTGGCAGTTTTTAAAGTACAATAAAGTACAGTTAACTGTTAAAGTACAACAAGTTTGAATGTACAAAGATATCAGAAGTTGGAAGTTGTTATTTTTTTTTAAAACGATCCCATCTTTTACAGTTTTCGATATTGTCTGTTACAGTATTTATATTTTATTGTTACAGTATTCCCACCAGTCAAATGACAGTTGGTTTGGGTAAAAAGTGGGTACAAATCCTTAGGTACAATTAAACGGATCCTTATAAAATAACTTATACAAGGTATATTTCTTTTACCGCTTGACCTTGTAGCAAATGAATTCGAAACTTTTAAAATTTTGCATGTAAATGCATCACTCATGAAGTACGTACATATATTTTAACGGTTTGAATTCGTCGTTTCAAGCCGATCCGATATACTTTTAGAATTGTGATCACCAAACCTTCTTAGTGAGCACATCATACTCTAGCTTTGCTCTCTCTCTCTCTCTCTCTCTCTCCCTCTTAGTTCTACTCTTTTAGAGAGAGTAGAACTAGGGTGCTCCTAGGAATACTAAGCCCCTTTGTACTTTTAACTCTAAAACTTATCGGATTAACTTCGAACGACGAATCCAAACCGTTGAAATCCTTCTACCTTACGAGTGATTCGTCTACATGTGAAAATTTTAAAGTTTAGAATTAATTTAGTATAAAGTCAAGTAGTCAAAAATCTTCTAAAAAATGAATGCATTAAAATTAATTTAGAAACCTTCTAATTTTGACCACTTGACTTTATACTAAATTAATTCGAAACTTTAAAATTTTCACATGTAGACGCATCACTCGTAAGTTAGAAGAATTTCAATAATTTGAATTTGTCGTTCGAAGTTAATCCGATATGTTTTAGAGTTAAGAGTACAAAGAGACTTGTACTCCTAGGAGCACCCTAGTTCTACTTTCTCTCTCTCTCTATATATATATAGTCCAGCTAATGTCACCGTCAGCATATGCTCAGTGTAGATCAGGAATAGCATGATCATATGCCAGAACAAACTTCTCATCACTTGGCTTTCACCTGCCTGTTCCTTAAACAACAATGTGGTCTATCTCCTCATAAAATTTCCCGATGAACGAGCAACAAGTTCGTCAGCCCTCTCAACTACTGTTTTGAACACATAAGGCCTAGCTGAGATCAATCTAAGATTTTACTTAATCAGCCAGAAAACTTTATGATGAGAGAAACCACATTGCTGTTTAAGGTAAGACAACCTGAGCAAAGCTTGTAAAGCGGCAGGTGAAGGGTCGAATGGTTTTATGACCTTAATGCAACCAAATCAGGTTAAGAGGAGTAGATTGGATTCGATTTTTATTTCTATGGGCTTTGGACTTTGGGCTTTGGGCTTTGGGCTTTGGGTTGGACCCTTTATTGAGGTTAATTTCATTAATTAATAGATAACGGTGCTAACAGCCACGATCGGATCCAGGTCAATGTTTGCTCGCTTCCTAATTCTTGAATTCAGATCCAGGCATTGGTTTGCTCGCTTCCTAATTCCTAATTCTAAAAATTAGATTTTAGATCGGACCGTCCGATTCGAATTCCGAGACGATCTCGAACGACGAATTCAAATCAGACTGACTCAATCCAAAACTCAAAAACGAGGTTACTTTAGGAGATCCGGACCCCTAATTCTTCCCGTGGATCAAGCCATCGAACACGTATCCTCTGCATTAGCTTAAAAGGGAATTTTTTGAGTTAATGCATTTCAGCCGTCTAATTTTAAATGAAGTCAATTTAGCCGTTTGATTTTAACACAAAGATTATTTAATATTAGTGTAGATTCAATCCGCATGAATCTTAAAAAAGATCGAATGATCCAGGTGCATTAACTCAAAAGATTCTCTTTTGAGTTAATGCAGAGTATACGAATTCTCGAGCCATATGTTTCTCTGGACTATCAAATAAGCTGATTTAAAATGATGGACAGTTTAGATTCAAACAGTGTCAATTCCCTTCCACTCATCCCCGCTCCCTCTTCGCTTATGATTTGATCACTCTTCACCTCCTCTCCCTTTCCTTTCCTTATTAAAGGTTTATTCTGGAGCACGGCCTAAGAGTGCTACTGTGAAGAATAGGTCATCAACGAGATCTCAAATTCACTGTTTCATATATATTTTTTTTTACTGTGTTAATTTATTTTGATAATTAGGCTTAACTTTTTTTTAGCGATTATTATATTATAATATATTCAGCATAAGTTAAACAAACGCATGCTAAGGTACTGAAGGAATTGAAGAAGTCGAAGATCTTTTAATACTTGTGTAAACAACCAAGAAATATTATATTTCTTTTAATTTAACAAACCTTAATTACTGACAAATTAAGATTTTTTTTCCTTCAAATGTTATCTTTAGAAAAATCAGTGGAAATAAAAGAAATTCTTAATTTATATTAGCTAAATTATGGAATAACTTGTATATATACACACAGGTAAAAGTTGCCAAGACGCAAGTGAGTGGTCTTGATACCATCTTAAGAAGAAAGCGGTAAAATTAATATTTGCAAATTGATTTGTCAATTCTTTTGAGCATCAAGTTAATAATTGTAATTCAGCATGAAATTGGGCTACTTGAACAAAAAAAAAAATAGAACAATCCAAACTGCCTAAAATCCAAATTCGTTCACATAGAGACTTTATATGTAAGATCTTATTAGAGTCGGTGAACCGTGTTAATTAATATATATACAACCTAAGAAAAAATAAAATAGATAATAATAACAAGATTAGAAGTAGGGTGTTCCTAATAACTTCACCAAGTCTTTTTTGTGAACTCAACTCTAAAATCTATTAGATTAGCTTTAAACGACAAATTTAAACTATTGAAATCATTTTATCTTACGAGTGATGCGTCTACATGTGAAAATTTAAACTTTCGAATTAATTTAGTATGAAATCAAATGGTAAAATTTAGAAAGTTTATAAATTAATTTTAATGCATTCAATACTTTATACTAAATTAATTTGAAAGTTTAAAATTTTCACATGTAGACACATCGCTCATAAGATATAAGAATTTCAACAGTTTAAATTTATCATTTAAAATCAATTTAATAAATTTTCAAATTGAGTTCACAAGAAACCTCCGTGAAGTTAAAAACACTCTAATTTTATTCATAATAAAAATAAAATTGCATGGATCCAATTGGTGTACCTTCACACGTGGTCAAGTCAGCATGCAGTACTTTGTAATATGTACCAGTCACCAGTGCAGTGATTATTAAATCAGAGTACTGATCTGTTTTGATTTTTGAAGACCAAACATACTGTGCCCTACTCTAGGTTGGGGCAAATCCGGTGCGCCATGTTGCTTTGCCCCCATTGACCCGTTGTTGTTCCTTGTTGTCTCCTTTTTCAACATTCATCTCCCCAAATCATATCATTTTATCAGTCTCTCAATCAAAAAGATGTGCATATAGTCGTTGCAAAGTCAAAATGTGGATTTGCAAATGTAAATCAGCAAAAAATTAATAATAATTTGCTTGATATCTTAAGCAAGAATTAAGAATGTATGGGGCAGCTAAAACTGACTGACTGGGACTAACCGTTGTAACGATTAATCAATCTTTGTAACAACGGTTGATGCCAGTTGCTTTATTATGTTTCTTTCTCTATAAATAGCAGCAAAATTTAAGTTTTGAAAAATGATCTAACCACTTCAAATTGCAATATTCCGAAGATCTAGAATTTCTCATTTTTGCTTGTGCATCAAACTTCAATATCTTAACAACAATCTCAAGCATACTTCGTCATACTCAATTGCTTATAAGAACTCGAGTGATTTGTGTGAAAAATCTTGTGTAATCAATTTAGAGCCTTTAGTGCTTAAGAGCCTATTTTGTATGTTCGGACCGAGTTATTTTCTGAAAATTTGTAAGGGCTCACCGGTGCCACCTTGTAATCATTTCTTATTGAGTAAAGAAAGGCGCATCATCAAGAGGGTCACGAAGTCCCATAAACGTAGACGTTAGTGTCGAATTCCGTAAACATCTCTCATATCAAGTCTCTTAATTATTTATTATATTTTTTTTTTGAGTAAAGTTGGAGGTCAAGCCACCCAACTATTTAATACCTTTGTTATTATAACAAAGGATTTCCCCCATCTAGATTTCGAACCCATAACCTCTCACATAGAGGCCATGTGCCTTAGCCACTAGACCAAAGGCTAATTCTCAATTATTCTATTTATTTTACTTACACTTGTTTTGTTAAGTTTTTTTTTTTTTATTTCTGCCAAGAACAACTTACGTACAACTGAGATACATATTTGTGATGAATATTAATTATTTAAGGTTAAAATTTTAAAAAGTCTCATATTCACTTCTCTAGATGCCGTTAGAAACAACATTTATTGCATGATACATTTTTTTCCGTAGAATTTTCATCACATAAAACTTGAAATTTCAGCAAAGTTCAAAAAAAAAAAATCTAAAAAGAATTCGGAAATGAGAGATGGGTACAGCGGCTAAAGCAAAATAATTATAGGTGAAAACGGAGCAAATAATATCGTATGTGATGTGTATTCCAATGTGTTACTTGAAGTATGGACTAAATGTAAGGGTGAAAATTGATCAGATAGTGGTAAAACTAAATCCATACATGTTTATTTTTTTAATACCGATATGGATACATACATAGATCATATCGGATATTAAATAAAAAAATATTAAAGTTCGTAATATTTATTTACAATGATGAATAGCATAATTTTTCATAATAAACTATATTTATATCTGTATTCGGATATTCGATATTTTTTGTATCTGCATATAAATTTTTTTCAAATACGGACCGGATATTATCAACTCCGTTTTCACCTCCAAATCCAAAGAGAGATTTTGTATGGGAGGCTTGTCAGTGACATCCTACACGGACTGGTACAGGTACATAGCAACAAGGAATCAGCATTGATGAGTCTTTGGGTCAAGAAGCCAATGAATGGATGGTCCTTGTGGTCCCCACGCCAAGTCATCTCGTCATCATTTATCAGAAATTTCCATGGATTAAGTTTAAGATAAAGATAAAAAGGAAAATCAGGATGGATGCTGTTTGCTGTCAGTATAAGCATGCACGCTTATTAGATCAATGAAGAACTCAAAAAGAAATTAATTGCTGGGAATGTTGGATACAAGTACAACTGGTCAATCACGTGGCACTGACTGTATGACCAGAATTTTTTATTTTTGAAAATATATTAAATATTTTGTTGAAAAGGAGGAAGATAAGAAGAAATTTGTCAAAAAAAAAATCGAATCAGAATTTTTTATTTTTGAAAATATATTAAATATTTTGTTGGAAAGAAGGAAGTTAAAGAAAAAATTTGTCATAAAAAAAATTCGAATCCGAATTTTTTTTTTTTTTTTGAAAATATATTAAATATTTTGTTGAAAAGGAGGAAGATAAGAAGAAATTTGTCAAAAAAAAAATCGAATCCGAATTTTTTTTTTTTGAAAATATATTAAATATTTTGTTGAAAAGGAGAAAGATAAGAAGAAATTTGTCAAAAAAAAAATCGAATCCAAATTTTTTATTTTTGAAAATATATTAAATATTTTGTTGGAAAGGAGGAAGATAAGAAAAAATTTGTCATAAAAAAAAGAATCATTAATATTATTATGCAGATTGTAATCTTTAACAACAAAAAATAGTTAATCTGCATGCAAACTCTAAAAAAAAAAACATTTTTCTGATACATTACAATATATTTAATACATTTTTAAAAAATAAAAAATTCTGCATCTGACTGCCCAAAAATTAGTTTATCTCTCTTTTTACGAGATTTAGATATTATTTTAAACAACCATGCACAGAAAACTTGTGTTCATTGCACTTAATGAAATATTTACATTTATATGAATGAACCTTTTCTTTATCAATTTTTATTTTAACTTTTAAGAAAGGACATTAACATTTAATTACTATAAGACGGATTTAATTTGGATAATTACATCGGAATATGTTGTGTATAGCTCTTATCTCATCATATATTTTTATCAGGCTTGATTTAGCATAATGTCAAGAATAGTAGGCTATGTTTGGCAGGCTATATTAAGAAGAAAGAATTTAGTATTTTAGTATATGATATTTTATGACGTGTCATTTATAGATATCTCTTTTTAGAGATTTATGTTGTTATAAATTATTTTATTTGTACTCTATCTAAAATGAAATCAATAATACAATTAAGTTTCCTCGTAAGATTTTGTCTTCGATCTTGGCCTCTTGTTTGAAACCCTAACAAAATATAAAGTTATTTTTAAAAGTCAGCCTTTATGTTAAAAAAAAACAAATAAAACAGAGGCATTATCTAATAAATTAATTAAAAACTGCTTTCGGTAAATCAGTAAAAAAAAAAAAAAAGTCGCCTTCAAATAGGTAAATAGTTTAAATTTAAATTATTTAATAGCCAAAAGATCTTTACATAGAAGAAATTGGATAGCTACTAAGACCTACTACTACTACGACTAGTCACGGTTCAATTATTCAAATGATATGACAACTTGGATGGAGGTGTAGCAACAAAGTATTCTCCTATAAACACTAGCAACTATTCTTTGACTATGTTATGCAAGTATAATAATTTATTCAGAATTGTTTATTTTTAGAAACATAAATAATAATTTTGTCGATGCCATAAAAAGAACCGATCATTCCTTGAGTCATTTCAAAGGAATCTTTATGCATTGAGACGTGATTTTAGGGGTTAACATGGAGCGGATAACATATATATGGTATGTGTTCGATCCGTATTAGAAAATTAGATACAGATATAATTTTAAATTTTAATTATAATTATTATAGATTAAATTTTATATATTTTTTTATATTTTACTATTTATTAAGATGGGTAAAAAAAATTAACTGTATGAAAATAACAATTTTGTAAAATACTTAATAAATAGTAAAAAAAAAAATATATATAATTTGATCTGCAAATACATTTTAATATATCCATTATGTTGAACAGTTTGGATTTTAAAATTTTTGAAAATGTAAGGTGTAATTTGGTATCACCAAAAAATAGTGTAAGTGGATCATTCTCATAATTTAATATATATTATGAAAAAAATATGCTATCTATCATTATAATTAGATAAATTGGAATTAGATAAATATCCAATTTGTATGTATTCGAAAAATAACAATGAATATAAATATAATTTTACCATTATCTGATTTATCGATCCATTTTCACTCCTGTGTAATTCAGTTTCTTTATGCAACGAGGCATGTCTTCAAGTTTGCCACAAAATAATTCAAAATTTAAAAGATTTGTAGCATTGTTTCATTTAAAAAATATTTGTAGCATTGTTTTATCATCTTCATGCATTGATACAATTTTCCTTTTGCATTGATGCTGGGCCCTATTCGGCTGTCTAAAGGAAGCAGGAATGAAAATGGAAATGAAATTTTTTGAATGGCCGAAATACTGTGCGCGTGAGAAAATTTTTACGAAATCTAAGTAAATTTTTTTTTTCCACATGCACAGTACTAAAAAAATTGTAGAAAAGCAGCAATAATTTCATTCCATTAGTTTCGTTTCTTATGTGGTCAAATTTGAAGATTTGCAATCCATTACAAATGTCTTAAAGAATCAAATTAATAATTCAGAGTGGTGGTCAATTTCAGAATTCATCAACATATGATCTTGAGATTCGATGTTTTGACTTGAAACTAATGATTAAATAAATAAGTCTCCTTAGTGTGTGTCGTTTTTATTCCATTATCTAATGATTGATCCAAATATGTCAGTGGAGCCCAATGTTATTCTTAGATAATATATATTTATGTGTTGTGTTATTCCTAATGTAAAATATCACCGGAATATATATATTTAAAAAAAAAAAAAAACCTATACAACCATCTTCATTCGTGTCAGTAATATAGCATTTTTATATCAATTTTAGAAAGTTTCATTCTCTTAATTTTAATCTCGCTTCTTGCATATGTGACAAAAATTATTAATTTTCAGAATTAACAAAGAAATCAATGATTTGTAAGGGTGTAAACATAGCGGATTCGGAGCGGATAATGCTAATATCATATCCGTATCCGTTTTTCAACAAGCAGATACGGATACGGATACGGATAGTAAACGGATATCAAAATTGAAAACCATATCCGTCTTAAACGGATACGGATACGGAACGGATAATCTACGGATACGAATTCGAATACGAATATGGAGCGGATAATTATCAGATATTGAGTAATTCTACTAAATTTCATAATTTTAAATTACCTAAATTGACAAAAATTTAATAGACTTTTTAAGTTTGCACAGTGATGATTATGCATGACTAATTGCTTATTGGTTCAGAGAACCAATCAATTATCGTAATAGACTATATAATTTTTCTACCAAGATTATTCTTGGACTTAAACAAATATGTATGTTTTTTTGTGAATTTTGCAAGGGTGAAATGAATTGAAAGCTGTTGAAAGATTAAATTTCGGATCCGGATATATACGGATATCTGCTCCGTTTATATCCTCACGAAATTATCTGTATCTGTATCTGTATCCGTATCTGCATTATTTTTCCATATACTAAAATTATCTGTATCCGTATCCGTTTAATTCGGATACCGATAATAAGCGGATTCGGAGCGGATTATCCGCGGATAATTTGTATCCGTTTACACCCCTATTCATTTGCAATTGCATGATGGAGATGTTCAAACTACCTTTGGAAAACAATCACAAAAAATTATGTGACATTTTAGATAAATTGCTGATAGCAAGTAATCCCCATCTATACAATTGAAATTATTTGTGTTAAGTCAGTGTTGTAAATAACGGTATACGTTTGTCGGATGAATAGAATATCACTAAGCGATTAATTAGAAATAATTGAAATAATCGGCCATAATCGGAAATAATTGGCTGATTAGTAAGAAAAATTCTTGACGGTTTGATCACCGTCAATGACTAATCGGTCTAAACAAACGTTTTTTACAACACTAGTATTTACAATTCCTTTAAAGATTTTTTTATTCATAACAATTAATAAATTAAGAGATAAAATAAAAATAGTTGTTGGTTTGCATTATTGTTAGAAAGATTCATGGAAAATATTTTTTTTTATTCATTCAGCATAATTTAACATAGACCATTAATTAGAAAACTTTAGATTGAGATGTTAATCTCGATATTTCTAAAAATGTTGCAAATCCAATACTCTTTATTAATTTCTATGGATAAAAATTATTCCTTTACGTGTGCGATGGAGATGCTTTATTGTAGAGAATAAAATTTAAATTTATAATCAAAATCATAAGCAGTTATTTATATTATTTACGTAGCACGTCTATAAAAATTAACGAAATTTCATATATGTTTCCCTGTAAATCAAGTAATTTAAAATTTCAATGTTTCAAAACATTTCATCATGCATCATCAAATAATACACGGTGGGATGTTTTCTTTTGGGAATTAAATCTGCTATGATTCTTTGGAATCGCACGGTATCTCCTTTTTCAAATCCAACCATTTATTTTTTGAAATGTACGAATTTAAAAAAAAATGAATATTGAATTTGAAAAAGCAGAAACTCTGCGATTTCAAAGAATTGCAGCAGATTGATTTCATGTCGCTATTTAATTTATATTAACTACAATTAGTTACAAGTCATGAGGTTTAAGTTGTAGGCCACACCTAATTTCAAAAAAACAAAATTAGAAAAAAATTAAAACAAAACAAACTTGAAAGAGATGTCTTTGTTTTATCTTTTTTTTGAGAGAAAATATTGTTTTGAGCATTACATTGATATGGTTTTATGTTTCATGCTGTAGATGATCATAAAACCCGTGACATCATTTCACATGAAATTCAAAGGTGAAATTAAATAAATTAAATTTGTCGTTGAACATTTTTTCTTAAGTTATAATCTACATAGATTATCAAAAGAGTTTGCACGAACAATTTTTATTACGAGAGTTCAATTGTCTTTATTTTTAAAACTTTAATAACTTAAAAATCGAAATTGAAAGCTGAAATTTCAATAAAAAAATATCAATTTTTCTATGTACTTATAAAATATTACGATATTTAGACTTCATTTTAATTGGTATTGAAATTTTAGTAAAAGCATACAAAAATACATTGAAGTGATAATTTCTGAACTTTAATTTTTTAAATTATTTATTTATTTAAAAGCAAATCCAAACAAATCATAATTTTTTTTGTATATGTAGATATTTATCACATCTAACAATTTTATTTTATCAAAAAAAATAAAATTCTACTATTAAAAAATATAAATATAAATTAATATAATAAAAACATAAAAATAGAAACATTTAAACCTTCCTCTCTTTTAAATGTTGACACAAATATGTTTTTTCTATGACCCACCAATTCACTGATAGAAACAATGTAGTTGTCAATTAATTATCAATGCCATCAACCGTACGTATGGTATGAATTATGATTGCGTAGTCCCATATGATATTATTAGATAAAGGTTTAATTTGCATCACACAAAAAGAAAATAGTTTAAAGTACCTCTCTCTCTCTCTCTCTAGGATCAAATAAACTTATCCAAACTCCAGTTTGGGGAGCTTTTTTTTTATAAACCATAATTAAAAAAAAAAAAAGTTCGGATTTCAGCATGATGAGCCGAGTTTTTACAAAAACCATAAAAAACGATTTGGCAGCCCGTTTTCAGTTTTAACCTCAAAAACGGGCTGCCAAACCGTTCTCTACAGTAACTTTTTTTTTTTTTTTTTTTAGAGCTTGTTTATAAAAGAAATCATATATTTTGTTTGATTTTGTATATTAACAATAAGATTAATGGAACAATTTGAATATATTTTTTTTTGTGTATTTTGACCATTTTATCATTTTATCATTTTATCAAATCAATTGATTGGTTTTTTATATAAAAAAAAATCAATAAATATTTCCGTGAAGAAAATGTAAAAGTGAATTACAATAACAATACTAAAAATTTGTATTTCTGGATACTTTTTTCTAGGAAATAATGTCTCTGAATGATTAATGGATATATTTTCCATAATCTAACAGCTTTTATGACAAAAATCGACTCTATTTTAATTTTTTTTTCAAAACTTATGGTTACAGAAATTTCTAAATCCTCCATGTAGTAGACTAATGTATCATTATTTTAAAAAATCGACCAATTAGAATACTAACATATTTTTTCATAAATAAAATACTTATTTTATATTTTTACAAAAAAATAAGTACTTTTTAAATTAAAATGAGTTTTAATAAAAATAACAATTAAATAATTAAATTTGTTTGTTATTAAAATATAAAAAAGTAAAATTTAAAAAAATAATATGTACATTTGAAAACCAATCCATTGATTTTTATATATTTATTGATTTTTTTTATATAAAAAACCAATCAATTGATTTAATAAAATGATAAAATGGTCAAAATACACAAAAATATATATATATATTCAAATTGTTCCATTAATCTTATTGTTAATATACAAAATCAAACAAAATATCTGATTTATTTTATAAACAAACTCTTAAAAAAAAAAGTTACTGTAGAGAATGGTTTGGCAGCCCGTTTTTTAGGTTAAAACTGAAAACGGGCTGCCAAACTGTTTTTTTATGGTTTGTAAAAACTCGACTCATCATGCTGAAATCCGAACTCTTTTTTTTTAATTATGGTTTATAAAAAAAGCTCCAGTTTGGGTCCCGTAGGTTGGAGAATCTGTATTGTACAATTAAACTTCGGTTTAATGCATCGGACCATCCGATTTGCTTTAAGATCCGTGCAGACTAGATCCGCACTAATATTAAAGAGACTATGTGTTAAAATTAAACGGTTAGATTGTCTCCGTTTGAAATCAGATTGTGGAGATGCATTAACTTAAAAATTCTTTTTTGAGTTAATACAGAGGATACGTACGTGTTCCTACACTATTCACATAAAATCACTGTACAAATTATAAATCTTAATTGGATCGGAATCCACTACTCGCCAAATTGGCAAGCAATATCCTACTTTCAAATCAAACTATTAATTTGTATTGAGACTCGTACATGAAAAAAAATCAACAGTTTGATTTGAAAAAACAGAGTCCTGCTTACTAATTCATAAATCTTAGAATTGGTTATCGAGGTTTAGGAAGTAGGAATTCTCATCCTCTGAGATATCTTAAACCTTGAGTGACTTTAGAGAAAATTTCACTGTCTAAATAGTTTTGCATGAATCTCAAGTACAAATAATAATAAATAATAGGAGTAGGTCCGATGCTATTCGGGGATAGGGGTAGGTCCAATGGGCATCCAATTAGCTTTAACATCGTACTATTAGCATTAAAATTTGTGCGCACGGAATTAAAACAGACCGGCACAGATTTTAACGTAGTTTGCACGGATCTTGATACAAGGGAATGGTCATTACACCCATCAAACCAAAGTAGGTCCGATGGGCATTGGACCTTCTCTGAATTCATTATGCCTGGAATAAGTGCATATACAAGAATGGACGGTGTAGAATATATATATTTTTTTAATTTTCTTATCATGTTAAATATAGATGACATATAATATTTTAATATATATCAGTTTATAATGGTATTTTATTTTATTTTTATTTTTATTTTTATTCAAACATTTTGGAGAATTTTAGTTCACGGCTTATATGCATTATTTAGTGGCTAATTGTTGACATATTATAAATCACATTTTAAATCATTATAAGAACACTGCACCTAATTTTGTACAAGGTACGAAATATATTAATATGTTCGATATTTGAAAACTATTTAGTGGTGTTTAAATTTTATAATTATTCAGTATAATATATATAAAAATTCGTAAATAATACATTTGTTATATTGCAAATAATATATACTAAAATATTGATATTTTAAGAATTTTGATCTGAAAAGGTTTAGGATGAGGGACTTTTACAAAATTCAAAAAGATATTTTATTTGAATAACTATGACTAAAAATAAAGGTAATTTTTTAGTTATCCGCAGAAATAATTTTTTTGCCAATCCCAACTTTTAAAATTATAAATATTAATCCTTATTCATATAAATTTTTTGAAAATTTTATGTTTATTTTCTAAACTCACACATTTAATAATATTGACATGTGTGGTAATTGTCTAGTTTGCTTTCATTTGTCCGTTCAGATGTTTACTTTGCTTACATTTTTTTGAAATTTTTTAAGTATTCGTTAAGATGCGTACAAAATCGTTCTTTTGAGACAATTATGGAAAACAAACTAGACAATTACTCTTAAAAACAATTTTGTACGCATCTTAATATAGAACTCATGTTGAACAGTTTGAATCGACTGTTTGAATTTTAAAATTGCAAAAATAACATTATGAATATATGGTGTCAAGATGTGTCACCATAAAATGGTGTAATTGGATCCCTCCTACGGGTGCAAACGGATCAGATACATATCTGATAGTGGAAAAACCATATCTGTATCCACTTTTATTTTTCAGATACAGATACAGATCAGATATTAGACGGATACATACGGATACGGATCGGATATCAGATATCCATAAATATATAAATAAATATTTTCATAATATATTAAACCATATGGTATATATCTACTATTCATATACGGATAATTAAAATTTAAAACCATATCTGTTACTGTACGGATATTCGGATATCATATATCCGTATCAAATTTTCATATCAAATTTTCAGATACAAATCCAAATACAGTCGGATATTATAATTTATACCCCTAATCCCTCCTGATATTTACAAATAATTTAATTTGAGGCCATCAATAAAATTTATTATTTCCGTTACAGAAATTGGAAAAGATATAATATTTAGCATTTACAGTACACACACTCCGGATCAGAATCTGCTGCACCTTCCTATTCTCAAATCCGGATCGTTTAAAATTCATCGTACGGTCTCGATTAAATCTGAATCATTTTAATAGATTAAATTGATTGGAAAATGAAAAGTAATTGAAGCCGTATGATAGATTTTGAACGATCCGAATTTGAGAATAAGAGAGTGCTCATTTTCTTTATATTCTGATCCCACGCACTCCCAATCTCATCTACCCATTGCCAGCTAGGCATCTGGCAATTCTTTTACTTTATAATAACATAATACCGAGATGAGAGAACCCTTTAAATTTAATGCTTGATTCTTAAACAAGGGTTCTTTCTGTAATTCCTATTGGAAATAAATCTGCTATTATTCCAAAGAGATAACAGCACCTTGTTGTTTCTATTTCAGCTGTTGGATTTTGTTGAAATTCACACATGAAAAAAAATTCTTGAGATTCGTGCATAAAAAGCTTTGAATGGTTAGGATAGAAATAACAGGGTCCTGTTATTCCTTTGGAATAATAGCAGATTCATTTGCATTCTATCTTACCAAGGAATCACCGATTTACCCCACCTGGCACTGGCACGGTGGCACCTGGTCCGTGCGCGCACATTCCCATGCAATCCAGCTAAGTTTGTACAGCATCTATATTCTATTCAATCCCCATAAATTAAATATTAGTATAAACAAGGAGCCAGCCATAGATTTTATTTTAAAGTTTTTAAGGACAGTTTTAAAGTGTAATCAGTTCTGGATCTCATTTCTCAATGATAATTTGCCAACTGGACTTGTGGTGCCTTGAAACCAAATGCACATTCACCATGGAGCCCTTTTATTATAATTTTTGTTTACTTTTTGTCAGAAACTTGGTATTCCTTTTTGCACCTAACTCCTTCATGAAAAAGAATATTTATTTTAATCTGTGATGTACGTCATGTAACTTAGTAAGTAATATAATTACCTTTTTAAGTTTAGTGTATTACCTTCTGGCAACAGTACAAAGGCATGTTGTGTAAAAGATAACGGGTAAAAAGTGTCAAGGGGAAAAAAATAAAGTGCTGTAGAAGAAAAAAGACAACACCTGAACTGTAAGTTATGAATTACTATATATTATACAGTATTATGCTTTTGGGTGTTCTACATATGAGATTTGTCGTGACTAATTCATGAGATTTGGTTTACATAGTATGATAGTACGCCTTTAATCATAATTAACAGGAAAAGTACATAAACAGTGTTTTAGTCTCTTGCTTTCTTTCACGGAACACTAAATTTTTTTTATTTTTATTTTTTAAAGCAACAGCACGTAGGTTCATATTACATCAACAGCAATATACTGACAATTGTACCCATCACAATAGTATGAGTTGCCAATATCATTGTCCTCTATCAGAAAAAACATTTATTACCAGCATCCCTACGTCAGTTGCAATAGAATTAGAAACTCATGGTCAGCAGTGAAAAAACTCTGACAAAGACAAGCCCATTATACATGAACAACCTTCCTTGACAATACCAGTTCCGGCACCAAAGGTTGAACGGTACCAGGACTGACACAGAGCAGAGAGGCCCTTGATAAAAATTACTTATTGCATAGCAGTCCCTCACAAGCACCAGCACATATTCCCTTACAATAGCAATTCCAGACTCGAATCAGTACCAGTACTGGTACAAAGATCCAACCAGGACAATAACAGTTCCCTTTCTCATTACCTTAGAGATCCAACCATGTTAAAAAACAGTCCCCTTTCCCATTCCCTTACAATACCAGTCCCCATACCCTTTTCCCATTTCCTGATAAGAGCAGTTCTGGTATCCAGACCTGAAAATTACCAGTGCCGGTACAGAGATAAAACAAACCCATGACAATTGTAATTACATAGAAGTCGCCCAGAATCATGAACACCCATTCCTCCAGAGATCAAAAGCATGACAATATTGTAATTACATAGCATACCAGTAAAAAGGAACACTAAAATATTTAGATGTCACAAGGAGACTACGTGTAAATTGTACCTTGATGCTTACAATTTGTAATTTGTACAAACACAATTTAGAAGATTTGCATAGATACAGATCTGAATAGTTCAGGTGGAGTATAAATCAGTTTTAATAAGTCAACTTGCTAGAATTTGCCTATAAATAGGCATATTAAATGTTGGCAACAATATCAGAATATCAGATTCAACCTGGTTTACTGAATAACCAAATTTCATAACTAAAAACATTCTTGTTAAAGAACATACATGTCACATCTTTCCTATATTGTGCAGTAGTCTTATTTATCAGTAGGGGGCTAGGGGCACCAAATCAAGTTCATTTGTAGAAAAAAATAGGAGCACCCAAGAATGTATTATTTCAAAACTTTAAACTAAAATCTCATATACAGACAATAATAACACTAATGAGGATCTTCATCTGCATACATCTCTCTCTATTTTTATTCAGATAAATATAGAAATAGACCAACATAAACACTTGCTCGCACCAATGGCCGACCTTAAACAACTAGAGACATCACAATCCATGAGGCCATTTACATAACTACAAAAGCCAACTTAACCTCAATTAAGCTCATAGCCTATCATAAAGTGCCAAATACACTATCCATTATACAGCATAACCAAGATCAAGAAGACCCTTATAACAAATTACACATACCCTATAATACTAACAGTAACAAACCGAAGAAATAAAAAAAAAAAAAAAACCGTACCAGAGACGGCTATGATTGCTTAGTTTGCCTCAGTTCTCCCTGTACCACCTCAGACAAGGGCGCAGATACTGTTGTCACAGCTTGGTACTGCGGGGCCATAGAAGGCGGAGAGGTGGCGGTGGCCTGTGAATAGTAAATAGGAGCCCGACCCGGATCAGCAAATTCATACCCATAATTAGCAACAGCAGCTGGAGACTGAGAAGGATGGTGCTGGACCTGCTGGTGGTGTTGCATTAAATGGTAACCCATCCCAGGATATGCTGCAGAAGGTGCTGGTGTGGCTGCTGGTGCAGCTGTCCGATACAAGTTACTTGGCGGCACTTCTTGTTTCACAGGAACTTGGGTTATGGCAACTGCCGGTTTGCCAGAAGAGGGGTCCACCATATTAGGCGAAACAGCCGCTAGATTGTAAGGCATCTGCTGGTTCTGACGAATAGGGATGTAGTACATCGGAACTTGCGAGTCAAACGGATGCGCTTGCTGTGGCTGTTGCTGTACCGGGTAATAGGAGGGAACTGGTACGAAGGTGCCACTTGGCGCATGGTGCATGTACTGAGGGTTAGCCGGAATGTATGACTGGGGCGGCACTTGCTGGTTCTGTTGTGGTGGCAGGTGTTGGAGCTGTTGCTGTTGTTGTAGCTGTTGCTGCTGTTGTTGTAGCTGTTGCTGTTGTTGTAGCTGTTGCTGTTGGTGTTGTTGCTGCAGCTGTTGCTGCAGCTGTTGCTGTGGCAGTTGCTGTGTTGTTTGTGGGATTGGGGGATAAGCATATGCTGCTGCTTCCGATGCTGGTACCGGAATGCGGTATGTACCATCAGTTGTAACTGGTACATCACGCTTCACCGACTCATTTGATACTCTCTCTTGATAATACATAGGCCTACATAAAAAGAAAGAAAGACTATTAACACAGATTTCATTAAAGAAATAATAAACACTAATTATCGAAGGAAACAGAATTGAGATCTTATGATCAGAATCAGGTAACAAGACAATTCTCTACCTGGATGGAGGATCTGAATATGGGGCCTCAGCTTGTTTCAGCTGCTGTGGCCTGTGAGCTCCAACACTGTGGTCTGATTTCTCATCATCGGAAATCATACGGTTAGGGTTCTCAGAAGGGGAAAATACTGCTGTGGCAACAGATGTTGCGTTGGGCATCGGGATTACAGGAGGGTGGTGGGGCTGGAACTGCACCTGAACCGGCTGTACTGACTCGGGCTGAGATGCAGAGCCTGACAGTGCCATGTTCGCAAAGTGCTCGTCAATATTTCCCTGCATCCTATGGTCCGAGGGGCGATCATCAGGCCGAACTCTGATTGGCGGCAGATTCGATAGAGATGGGGCCGACGAGGTGGACCCAAAGGAAGATGATTTATCCAGCAACGGCGAATCAGGCACCGAGTGCACATCAGGCCGTGCCAGCTTCTGATCACTGGGCCCACCAGTAACCACCGCTGCTGCTGCTGGCCGGGAGTGGGTCGAAGAATCATCCTCCAGACCAAGAAGACAATTGACTGAGGTTGAATCGGCTGACATGTCACGTGGCAGTCCATCAATTGTCCCCATGGCGCTGTTCAGCGCATCCACAAACCAGGTTTCTGATTTAGTGGAATCATCAAGCAGAGACCCAATAGAGGAGGAGGAATCGGGTTTAGAAGGAAAGAGAAATATCCGGATCCGTGAAGTCCGGCTGGAGCCACCTCCTGTCGATCCGCTACCTGATCCCGTGGATCCGGCAGTGACAATCCTATCATACTCATCAATCATATTCTCCAAATCCTCATCTGTTGAGACCGAGATTAGAGAATCAAGATCTTCGTTTGGCAGCTGGTACTTGAGGGAGAATGGGCAGCCACCGAGGAGGGTACGAGAGAGCTTAGCATGGAGATCAGCAAGGGAGGAGTGGCGGTCGACAACCACGATTCGGGTTTCACCACCGAGATAGCAGAGCGACTTGTCGGTGGGGCGGGGAACGATACGACCGCCGAAGCTGCACATAAGGCGGAGACGGGAGCCTCCGGCGGAGGCGGAGGGGTAAGGTTCGTCCCAGGACTCACCGCCTCGGGAGCGAGGGGAGGAATCGACGGAGTCAGGGTAGCCACCGAGCGTTGCGCTCGAGGGCACCGAATCCATGGGGATCGACCGAGTAAGAGAAGAGAGGAGGGTTAGAATGGGGAGCAAGGAGGAAGAAGAAGAGGAGGAGAGATTGGAGGATTCTCAGCTTGCTAATTATTTTTGGTAGAATGAGGTAGAAATGGGGTCCTTTCTCTTTTGCTTGTGGGATGTCGCTTCCTTTCTTTTTCTCTCTCTCTATCTTCTCTGCTGCCCAATGCGGCGGGCCCTACGAATGCGGGCCGCATAGGTAAGCAAGGATTGGGACCCAGCTGAGGAAAATATTGTTTCTGATTCTCTGTGGCAGTTTGATACACGAAAACGACGTAGCACTTAACTGACACTACGTTCCATTAATGAACGTAGTCACTTGTCACCATTATTTCGGTTCATCTGTCAGTCACATGTCACACAGTTCACAAGTGTTAGCGCTTTCCACTAAAATCAGAATGGAAAATATAGCAAGGATGTCAAGCAGAGCGCCCAATTAGCTTCAAACTTATCTATTGGTCCATTACATCGGTGTTTCGGATATCGGATAAAGAGGGTTCCATTATGTTACCCGGATGCGCTCAGCTTTGAAGCACTGTATAGTGTAAGAAAATGTGACGTGATGTTATTAACATGTCATACTTTTGACAAAAATATTTCTACGTAATGGAACATTGTTAAAATAAGAGAGAACAATCACCTTAAATAAATTGTCACTTACATTTGTGATCACGATGTAATGTGATTAAACATGACTGTTGTGATATATATGAATTATGTAATATCACTTCATGTTTAATTATGTGTGATGTGATTAATTATGTACAGTCACGACGTAATTAGACATATTTAATTACAGGGGCGGGCCCAGTGTAGATTAGGGGGGCAGCTGTCTCCTTGAATTTTGAGTTTTAGTGAAAATTTATCGGTTCCAACTGTTTTTTTTTTTCCAGGGGACCCAGCATAGTCCGGGAGGGGGCAGTTGCCCCCCCTGGATTTTGAGTTTTAGTGGAGATTTATCGGTTCCGACTGGCTTTGTCCCCCCTAGAAATTTTTTTGCCCCCCTCTAAATGTTTAATTAGTAATTCGGGTTAAATTTATAGTTAAAATTAAAATAAATTTCTTGAAATATGATTGGTAATTATAATTATAAGTCAGAATATCATAAATTACAAGTCAGAGCATTATAAAGTATAAGTTAAAGTATTATTTTTTATCAAATATCTAATTAGTTAATGGGTTTAAATCTGATTTGATATTTTTTTTACCCCTCCTGACAAAAATTCTGGATCCGCCCCTGATTGTAATGCATCATTTTCAATTAAAAAAAGATACATTGCACGAATGAATATGTTATGCGGCACACAAGTCACGTCGCATAATCAACATGTATGGCATGGCATATCATAACAGTAAGATAATTTCTGGCTAATCAAGTCACGTCACGAAAAGGGGAGGTAGCACAGTTGGCTAAGAGAGAAGTCCTAGAATTGTTAGTTACCCAAAGATCGAGAGTTCGATTCCCCCTCACGACTTCGTAGCTTGTGTGAAAATTTTCAAAAAAAAGATAATTTCTTTCAATTCACTACTTAAAAAATTGAAAAGCTCTTAACTTCTCTCTCTCTCATATTTGTTCGGATTAGGCTTATACAAATGGTGGACCCGAACCCGGCCCGTTACAAAAAGGCCCCATGTTGAATCTTGATTGAGATTCTATATGTATGGTAGTTCGGTCTAAGGATAGAAAAAAAAAATTAATAGCAAGTGGTACCCACTATCAAAGACTAGGAGGAGGTCTCTTTATTTTAACATAAGAGGAAGATGGAGAAGGTAAAATTTATCTTTTTATATAGTAAAAGTTTCTAGAAAAATAATGTTAGTTCTTGTATTAGCCTTTTTCTTCATACACACACACACACACACACTTCAATTAATTGTATATCTTTTAAATCTTACTCCATAAATTTGGGATGTCCCATTCATGCAGTTCAACACACTTTTATTGGATCACCTTTTTTTTTGTATATATAGATATTGAGTTGGTAACGACAATGAGAAATAATGACAAGATACACATCTCTTTCAATAACTATGAATAACAAAAAAGTTATAGATAACTTTAGAAAAAAAATTTACCAATACAATAAGTTCTAATTGAATGAGATGAAAAGAGAAGATTGTGAATTGAAATTTGTTGATAAAAAAACTTCCAAATTGAGAAAAGAAAGAGATTTTAGTGTGGAGCTTTAAAAAATTACATTCAAATTAATCTAATTTATCAATCATGTCATTAAATTCTAAAAATTAGGGATGGAAAAGAGAAAACTAAGAAGAAGAAAATCAATCACAAAATAGAAGCAATCAAAAAAAAAAAAAAAAGGTGGAGAACCACAAATATAACTTGTTTGAGGTTGGATTTTCAGCACGCGATTTTGTCCCTCTCAAATCACGTCGAATGAAATTATTCTTGTTCATCGTTCTCTTCCAATCATCAAATTTATTTAAAATCCAATTCTGAATAGCGTTGGTGAAAGAGAAGAGGTTTCCAACAGAGCCTACGATTTATCGTTGAGATCTCGTAAAAGAGAATGTAACATCAAATTTCTCTCAAATTTCATGTGTTTGAGGTAATATTTCATCCATGTGTTAAGAAAATATCTTGCTTGAATTGAAAGAAAGTAACATCAAATCTTTTATCTTGTTTTTTCCCTTAAATTCTGTTTGGGATAATTATAAATGGGCCAAGATTGATCTTGGTAGAATATTTTTTCTTACCATCTTTCAGAAAAAAATAATCTAAAAACGAATTATTTTCAGAATTATTAGATTAATATCTGCGCAACCAGCATGTTAGTTGATAAACAAAGGCTAAGCGTTTGGCAACAACCATATTAATTAAGACATATATACACTAAGATAGCTACAAATGAAAAAAAAAAAAAATAGAGGTTACATGCATGGCTTACTTGGTCCCACAAGGATTCATATGGATTAGGCACCATATGCATCATGTCAGGAGAATATGTAAAAGGTGCAACAAAGAGATCAGGCTCATGACAAGTTGACAACTACAGCCTACATATATAGTTCCCTAAAAGGCTTTGATGATTACATGCCATGACATTCTCTGGTTCTCTCACATACACTTCAACTGCACTGCTATCTGTTAGCTTGCTCCAGTAATACCTACACCAGACTGGCACTACTGGTACATACAGTCCCATGATTTTTTTTCAGAATTAGAATTTTGGGATACACTGTTTTTTTTTATTTGATTAATGGACATCAGTTATTTTGGTTTTATTTATTTCTTTTTTAGTAGAGGAAAGGAGGGGAAAGAACCCCTACCAAATCTGAATTCACATCCTCTCCAATATTGCACAAGGGGATATTTTACAATTAGTGAATCCGGACCATTCTTTTTAACTTAGCGCGAATCTCAAAGCCCAATAATATTGTCCCCTGTATTAACTTGAATCCCAAAGCGATGAGATTAATCTCAAACCGTAAAGTGAAGCCCATCATCTACGGTATTGGAGAGGAGTTGAATCCACCAAATCTAACCAGAGCCAATTACTTGCTCCACAGCTATAAATTTCGAAAGAAAGTGGAGGGAAGAGAAAGAAAGAGGAGACGAGCTCCGCGAAACAATTTTGTAACTCCCGATTTAAAAGTATAAAGAAGGTAAACTCGTTTTCTTCTCGTCTGTTTCTTTTTTAAATGACATACATCATATTTTGCTGAGGCCTAAATCATAGATTAAGATGTTTAAGTCTCAATTTTTCCACCAAATGAGCATTAAATCAGCTAGTCTAATTAGGCGTAAGTCTAATATTAGATTGATATAAACTAAACCACTTCTTCAGGTGTCTTAATTTTATATTGTGTTATACTCACTGTTAGTGACTATTTGTAAATTTTACCCGTCTCTATTTTTACGCCTCAATCAAATATAAATAATTTAAGCCGACTTAAATCAGAATAATCAACTTAAACCTCCTTAATATTACATCTCTAACAAACATTACCAGTAGATAGTGCTGAAGCACTGCTTTTAAAAGTCAAGAGCAAACATCTCAAGTGGACCCTCCAAATAGTATATAAATTAATATATATAGATGTTTGATTGTAGACGTAACTATCATTGTTCCACAAGGATTAGATAGAAAAATAAATCTTTTGAAGAAGATTTTTAGTTTCAAAGTTGGTTGTTGGATCAGACATACACTCTAAAATAGACAACGCTTGACTTATCTCACTTGCATAATAATAATTTTATAATTTAAAAATAATTCCATAAGGTTTAAAATTTATAATTTAAATATAACTGTCAGTTGAAATTTTAAAATAGTTCGTTGATTTTTAATGTAAAAAGTATATCAAAATATTTATATTTTTCTATAATTGTAGATATTGTTATTTTTTTCTTCCAGATATACATTAATTGGGAGTTTCTCCTTTCTATTCTTTTGTTGTGTGAAAGGACTCAAAACAAAGGAGTACAAGCAAATTGATTGATTCAAATCAAAGTGGTAGTTAGTGGTGACAATAAAATAAAGTACTAAAGAAGATGCTGATCATTGAGGGCGTATAAATCTTTGATACACCTTTTGATTAATACAGTTTCTGATGAAACTGGATGAATAAATATATATAGCACGAATCTCAATGCAATAGCAACCCTCCAATATGTTCTGGCTCTCCGGTTTCAAACGAACCACAAGCTATAATGTTTTTATAACAACCCTAATTAGGGTGTTAAACTGAATCGAGAAAGTTTAGATTAAACAGTTTAGTTTTTCTTATTATGTGGATCGGCTTTGTTTATTTTTAAAAACTAGTTTCATTATTATTTTTAGAAACTTTAAAACCGATTAAACTGAACCAATCGAAATTTTTTAAAAACTAGTTTAATTGTTATTTTTAGAAACTTTAAAATTAAATCAAACTGATCAGAAATTTTAAACATGTCTCTGTACGAACCAAATATATATATATATATATATATATATATATATATATATATATATATATATAGTGACTAATATGATTTCAGTAGCATATGGGCCGAAGTGTTTACGGTTCAAATTTGAAATTTCAAAATCCAAAAAGTCGATCTGAACTGTTAGATGTGTTCTCCATATATGAAATGTGCTTGGAGACCAAATTTTACATTTTTTTAAATTTTTTTGCTATTTATTAAGTCACTTTGAAAATCGCTGATCCAACTTAGGCACTGTTGGGTTAAACCACCGTTGGATTAGCGATTTTTAAAGTGACTTAATAAATAGCAAAAAAATTCCAAAAAATATAAAATTTGGTCTCCAAGCACATTTCAATATGGAGAACACATCTAACGGTTCAGATCGACTTTTTGGAATTTGAAATTTCAAATTTGGAACATAAGCACTTCGGCTCATATGCTACTGAAATCCTATTAGTCATTCTCTCTCTCTCTATATATATGTATATATTTAAATTACGACATAATGTGTATTTCTTAGTTCAGGTTAGAACCGATTATACCGAACATAACAATTTTCTAAAATCTATCTTAAAAAAATTCAAAACTTAACAAAAAAATATATTTACTTTTATGATTAATCTTCTTATTTCGGTTCAAAACTTAACAATAAAAAATTTAGTCAATAAGTTTATTTCAGTCAGTTGAATTATATTTTTCAAAACCGGTTAAAAATTTAATTAGTCTTTTTAATTTTAACCGAAGTATAAGGTGAATTGCCTACGGGCTTGAATAATAATAAAAAAAATCAGGTGAATGATATGGTAGACCGGGTCTGCAGCTTCCATTTGGCAGTCAATTGTAGCCGTACAAAAAAAAGAAAACAATCTTCACTGATTGAGACCCACCACCTGTCCAGCCTTTACTTCCAAGGTAGATAAATAAAATGAGAAGAATATATCTATTTATTAATGCCCAAGTGACACCACTACACCAGTCTATGCTCACACTCGAGTGGATCATCTATAATCAAAAGTACAATATATTTGTGTAAATTTTCATGTTTCCAAATGCTATTGTGGCAAAATCTGGAATTTGTATCCTATCAGGCACAGTAACAAATGAATAGTTCGGGTTCAATTCGGCAGAATAAAAAATTAGTAATTCGGATATAATTCAGGTATAATTTGAAAATGATTCGGTACAACAATGAAGCAAAAAAAAAAAAAAAAAAAAAAAAAACTAAAAAAAAATCGCACTTTTATCGCGAATGATTCGTGATTCGCGTTTTATTTGCGAATAAAACATATTATATGTTTTTCTGCATTTTATATGGAGTTCGGTTTGAAAAAGGTCAAAAACGAAACAAACACGTTTAATTCGTGAATAACTCGCGTATATGTCACTATGTTACCAGGGACTAGACTAAGTACAATGTATATTGGTGAATTTTCAGTCAAACGATTGGAATTCAGTACCTATTTAGATATAAGAAATGTATTTTGATATTTGTGTCAGATTAAAACTGACAACTCGATCTCATTTCATTAATTGTGGTATTACAAAAGATATAAATTTGTAAATTCAAGATAAGGATAAATTTGGTCTTTGACAAAAGCGATGTGATAGTCGAAAAAAATTTAGTGACAAATTAATTTTTATGTTTTATGTGATCTCAAAATAATTTTGATAAGTGAGAGTATTTTATCTTTATACAGTCATTATGAGAACGTGTCATGTTAATTATATTTGTGTAGAACTTATTTATAGTTTAAATTTGACATAATTTAAGAGGCGGCGTGCATTTATTAACGAGCATCCTAGAGATTAGAGTCGTTTCAACAATTATTAGCAAGACTCGAATACATTTGTAAAAAAAAAAAAAATCATTATATTAAATACATAAAGAATCATTCTGGATATATATACTAAAAAATAATTATACGAATCTAAGCTAGGAACAATTCTTTTTGTAAAAAAAGTATAAAAGAATTAATTTAAATTTTATTAGATTAAGTATATCTAGAAGATATTGGTGACCAGTAGATTACATGATAATAAAATAATCTCAACCTAATAAATTTGTATTCATGGTAAGGATCATAAAAGATCATATCATTGTCAGAATCATGCCACATAGACAAGAGCAGTGGACCCCACGACCCATCTCTCTTGTAGAAAACAGGAAATGGAACAATCATTTAAACCAACCAAATAAATTTTATTAATTACCCATCCAAATCTCTTGGTTTATCCGCATAACTGCAAATTAATATTTTCCCTCTCCTGGAAGAAAACCTCTCCAACAAGATATACATAGGTTATTGTTTTCTATGAATTTATTGCTGTAATGTTTAATTCAGTGCGTCACTGAAACTTGTAATTTAAGCGTAGAGATACACCTACTAGATACATGGAACCACCAAATCTTTTGTTGCCTTGTGAGCAGAAAATTCCTACTATTAAAGATACTGATACGTTGATCTGGAATGAATTTTAAAGTAAAATTATATTCAATATTTAAATATCAAAATTCACTCCGGATTCACGTGTCAGTGACATTAGAGATAAGAATAATTTTCTGTCCACAGAAAGACAGATGATCTGGTTTCTACATATATACAAAGTATGTGCCACAGTAACAAGATTCACGAATAATTTCCGAATTATTCACGAATTATTCGGTTTTTTAGTGATGCCGAATCGAACGCTAAATTATTCGGTTGACTAAATAATTCACGAATTTTACGAATTATTTCGGAATTTTCCGAATTTTTTCTAGAATTTTATTTTTGGTTATTTTTTTTGTTTTTGCTCCCTTACAGAATTGAGATCTCTGATCCGAATAATACCGAATCATTCCCGAATTATACCCGAATTATTTCCGAATCACGAATTTTTGAGCTCGCCGAACCGAACCCGAATAATTGATTTGTTGGTATGTGCCACCTAAGCTTTTACTAAATTTTGGATGAAAAAAGTGAACGGAGTTATTGAGCATTAGTGCATAACTAAGCATATAAAGACATTACGAAATTTAGTGATTAAGCATAACGTAAAAAACTTTCTAAAAAAGCATAACCTTAAATATGTTTGACGTGTAGGTCAGGCCAAATTGGATGGACATCAGATCATATTCAGTCTGATATTTGATCTAAGTCGTTAAATCCACATCGAGTTTCGCATAAAATTAAAATGATAAATTGTCCGTTAATTCAAACTGGGTACACAAATCTCCACGTGGAGCGAACGACTCATATCAAATTCAGTCCAATGCCTGATCTGAATGGTTTGATTTGCATCGAGTTCGTGCATAAATTAAACTTATAAATTGTCTGTGAATGTAAATATAGTATTGAGAAAGAAGAGGCAGCACAGTTGGTTAGAAAAAAATTCTAGAATTGCTGTAATTAAAGATCAAGAGTTCGATTCCCTCTCACAACTTCACAATTTCTGCATGTGAAGATTTAAAATATATATATATATATATATATATATATATATATATATATATATATATATATATATATATATATATAATATAGCACACAAAACTCTCCACGAACCGAACACCAACTAAGTTCGGTCTGGGACGAGTATCCTCTGTGGAGTTTTCCCTTTGTGGAGCTGATCGGACGGTCCAGATTTAATCTCAGCCGGTGAGTGCTCGGATGATGGAGGGGGTAGTATTAATTCTGCCTTAAAATTCGTGCCAAAATCTTATTTCGTCCGTCCGATAAAAAACGAACGGACCAGATTAAAAGAAACTGTTCAATCCAAATCAAGATTCACACGGAGAATTAAAATTATAAACTGTTCATAGATCTAAATCTAAACGAGTGTGCGTATCTCGATGCGGGTCGAAGGATCCAGATTGAGCACTTAATTATTATTATCTATGAAGCTATTGCTCTAAAGTTCAATTCAGTGCGTAGAGATATAAGATAACCAAAATCAGCTTTTATTAAAATTTCGGATGTAAAAACTTAACGGAGTGATTAAATGTAAAGACATATTGATCAAAATTTTAGTTTACAGAGACTTGGTAAACTTAAGAGCACCCTAATTTTACCAGTGTTGTAAAAAACGGGAAAAACGGCCGTTTAATCGGAAACGGCGGCCAAACCGTTCCGAATACGTTTAACGGATGCCTGTTGACGGAAAAAAGCGATTAATCGGCCGTTTAATCGTCCGTTTTCTATTTAATCGGCCGTTTATTCCTGTTTATTCCGTTTATTCCAGTGAATTTTTTTTTTCAAATTGTTTTTTTTCCCAATAATAGTGTGTGATAATAAGATTTATAAATCATGTATTGTAATTTTATTTATGGTTGGATATTCATCTAATATTTTTATATATGTTTTTTTTCTTCTTACTTACTTTAAAATTGATTAATTTTTCAATAATTTATATACCATTTTTTTTTACTTACTGATGTAATTTTTTCAATTAGTACGACATGTTTATTTATGAAATTATGTTATTATCATAAATTAAATTTAGTGATTTTATGTTGTAATTTTTTTTTTCATTCAAATAATATGTTATTAGTATTTGAAAAATCTTAATTCTCAATTTTATTTTTCATTAAATAAATGTGTTACTTACATATGCAAAATGCTTACGTGTTACGAAGAAATAAGTATAGTGTCATGTTATAATAATAAAACTAACTTAAATTAAGTTTATTTGATAAGTTTAATAAGTTAAATAAATAATTTTTAATAAATTATGATATATACATATAAATTTAATAAAAACGTTAAATTATCCGTATAATTCCGATTAATACGCCGCATACCGATTAATCGCTTGGCGATACCCCGTCCGTCCGACGACCGCATACTGTTATTTACAACACTGATTTTACTAGTACCTTTACACACTAGAATTTGTGGTACCGATCTCCTCTCTCTCATCTTTTGTTTCCTTATGAGAAACAATGGTGGAAAAAAAGGGTACATTTGAATGCACTCTAGAATAGCTACTGTTTAAAATAGTAGATAAAAATAGTGAAAAAAATAGTGATTATCAGAATAGTGTGAAAATGGTGCTATTCGGAATAGTAAAAATATTGTTTGGATTGTATATTTGGAATAGTGAATAGTTGTAACTGATAAATAATAGTGTTAACAAAGTACTTATTAAGAAAAAACATAGGTAAGTGGGGTCTCAAATGAATTGTCATGACGTAGAGATAAAATAAGTGGTGTCAATTTTATAATTTCGGAACTGTGTTGACGGTAAGAAATATTTTTTTTTTTCTATTCACACTTTCGAATAATAGCTATTCCAACATTTCCAAAAAATACATAATAGCAGCTATTCTCACTATTCTGAATAGCAAAAATGTCGTTTTGATACATATTTTGCTCCGAATAGCAGTTATTCTTAAATAGCTTGTTATTCTAGCTATTCTTACATTATCCAAACATACCCACATCGCAATTGATATACAATTCCATGTAGAGAGTATTAGACTGCTTCACTGCTTGGTTGATTATGCAGTGATGCAGCACGCTAAAAATCACATTAAATATGTGGTTCCTTAAGGAACAATATATCTGGTGTGATTTGTTCCATGTCATTGAAAAAATTACATCATCTTTCTGATTATTAAAAAATATTTATTTCTAAAAATACAAAAAGTTGAATAATCCAGGTCCATAGAACTAATTATGAAATATAAAGGTTATAAACTTGAAACTCTTATTAAGCAAGGTTTAATGTGTAATAGAAGAATATTTGACACACACACATGTAGAGAGAGAGAGAGGGGATTGGCTAATATTAAATCGATTGTTCCTTAAGTCCCATGCAACTAAGACGTTTTTTAATTTTCAAAAAGTCGATCCAAACCGTTAGATGTGATCTCCATATTAAAATTTGCTAGGAGACCAAATTTTATATTTTTTATTTTATTAACTATTTATTAAGACAATTTGAAAATCGCTAATCTAATAGTCCAGATTGGTTTTATTCTTTGGTTAAGTCACCATTGAATTAGCGATTTTCAAAGTGGTTTAATAAATAGTAAAAAAAATTCAAAAAAATATAAAATTTGATCTCTAAGCAGATTTTAATATGGAGATCATATTTAACGGTTTAGATAGACTTTTTTAACTTTGAAAATTAAAAAAGACTTAGTTACACGAGACCTGATCAGAAACAATCAATTTGATATTAGCCAAACCCCTCTCTCTCTCTCTCTCTCTCTCTTTGAAAAATCTGGCAAAGGCTACCCCCCCCTCTGTGTGTGTGTGTAGGAAATTGCTAATATGCTATGCGTAGCATAGAGGGCCTCCGTGAAACGGCTCAAAATTTGAATTTTTAAATTTCTAACGGTCGATTCAAACGTTAGATGTGTTCTACATATTGAAATGTGCTTGGAGACCAAATTTTATATTTTTTGGATTTTTTTTTACTATTTATTAAGCCACTTTGAAAATCGCTGATCCAACGGTTTCACTGTTGGTTAAGCCACCGTTGGATCAGGGATTTTAAAAGTGGCTTAATAAATAGTAAAAAAATTCCAAAAAATATAAAATTTGGTCTCCAAGCACATTTCAATATGGAGAACACATCTAACTGTTTGGATCGACCGTTAGGATTTTGAAAATTTAAATTTTGAGCCGTTGCACAAAGGTCTTTATGCTACGCGTAGCACCGTAGCCACGTCCTATATATATATAGAAGAACTAGGGTGCTCCTAAGTTCACCAAACCTCTTGTGAACTTGACACTAAAATATATTGAATCGATTTTAAACGATGAATTCAAACCGTTGAAACCCTTCTACCTAATGAGTGATGCGTCTACATGTGAAAAATTTAAAGTTTCGAATTAATTTAATATAAAGTCAAGTGGTCAAAAGTTTAAGGTTTATAAATTAATTTTAGTACATTCATTTTTCGGACTCTTTTGACCACTTGACTCTATATTAAATTAATTCGAAACTTTAAAATTTTCACATGTAGACGCATCAATCATTAGGTAGAAGAATTTCAACGGTTTGGATTCATCGTTTAAAGTCGATTCGATATATTTTAGAGTCAAGTTCACAAGAAATTGGATGAATTTAGGAGCACCCTAGTTCTACTATATATATATATATATATATATATATATATATTATCATGCAGTAGATATTCGCCGTTGATTTCGCGCGTGTAATGGGCTCCATCATCATTGTATCTCATTTATTAAGTTCTTCTTTTTTGATAGCGATAACTTTTGAATTGTGTGAATGTAATTATAGTATTTTGTAAAGCGATGGCATGGTTGTGAAAGCGACATTATTTATCTTCATAAACCCTTTTTGTGCACGGAGAGAAATAAAAAAATGAAAAGAAAAAAAAGAATCTTATTATCTAAAACCAATCAAACAGGATGAGTCATGGATGAGTCATGGCCTTGTTTGGCTGCTTCCAAAGAATAACAGGAGAGAGAGAGAGTCATTTAATAATTTAATTTATTTGACAGTAACTTCAGCTCATAGATTAGAATTTAGAATTTAAATATGTTGAAATTCAAGATTTTTTGAAATTTCTAAAATTCGAGATTTTTGCCGTTCAACTTTTTCTGTATATGCATTTCGGAACAGCTAGGTTTTCTTCGCACGCATCTCGGAACAGTTTGATAGCTAGATCCGAATTGCAGAGATTTTAGAAACACTGTTCATTCATCTCGGATTTTAGCAGATTCGAATCCCAGAGAGTTATGAGATTTCTTAGTTTACAGGATCTCTTTTGTATATTTTGGTATAATAGATGATATGAGGTCTTTTTAGGGATTGATTTTAATATTTCTATATGGTTGATGGATGTTCTAATGATGGTTGTCATAGGATTATAGTATTGTTTCTTTTATGTTTTGTTGCTTTAGTTTTTTGTTACATACCAGGATGTTTTGCTTGCTGTGTACTTGATACTACTGGTACCAGTAAATTTTGTAATGATTTTTTATAATGGAAATCAGTGAGATAGTCCACTTCTTTCAAAAAAAAAAAATTATTTATTCTGAGTTTTCCAAATCCTATTCGCTGTTGAAAACTTTACATCATAATTTTTTTCCAGTAAAAAACATGTTACCTATCTCTCCTTTTCAGGGCTGATCCAGTGTAATACCAGAGCAACTGCTTTTTCAATTTTTGAAAAATAAATTTAGTTTAATAAGTCCGAATTAATTTATTCTTTTTAGAAATTAATTTTGTCTCTTCTGTCGTTTTTTTTAACATGTAAAAAAATATTATTTTGCTTTTTTTTATTATGTAGGAGACTATTTTTATTACTTTTTATTATGTAAGAAACTATTTTTTTTTTTTTTTTTTGTATTTGATTGAATAGTTAATAAATTTAAACTCGTTTAGTTAATGGGGCTCATCTTAACATAAATTCTGGATCTGTCCCTACTCATGTCTTCTACTTTGTTAGATATTAGAGAGTTACTGTCAATATAGTCGTGATAAAATAATAGTTCCAAATTATTTTTTATGACGATTTTACGGGTCTCGTATGATAAAGAAAATACATTGAAGAATTGTGATATCACAATCCGAATAATACAATTTTAATATTTTATTTAACTTTTGAAATTGTTACTATCTAAATATTCTGAATTTTTACTCCAATGATTTGAAGTTTATTTATATCATCTTGATAATATATTTTTCAAATATTATATATTGTGATTTTTCTAAAATTTAAATTTGAGTCATGGCCTTGTTTAGCTGCTTTCAAAGAACAAGAGGAGAGAGATATTAACATAAACCTGTTCCTCTTTCTCTCTCTGTTTTTTTTTTTTTTCTCTTTTAAACAATGTTGAATAAAAAAATTAATATAAATAAGCCACTTTTTTTTTCTCTTTTAAAAATGTTGACTAAAAAATTAATGTAAATAAGCCACAGTGTGACCATATTTTCAATTTATTAATTTATATTTTGTACTCTCTAGATATTTTCACCGTGGTCGCGCTAAACTGACAATCCTGGATTATTTTAGTGATGATTCTGCTAGTTTTGTATGATAATGATGGAATACGTTTAAGAACAGTGACATCACAATTCAGATATACAATTCTAATTTATTAATTTACCGAGTTTTTATCGTTACTATTCGAATTTTCTGAATTTTTACTCCAACTATTTTACGTGTATTTCCATTATTTGGCTGGTAAATTTGTCAATATTGTTGTGATTTTATAAAAATGAAATTTGATATTTTTTTAATTAAACAACAATATGAGAATTTAAATAAATGTAAATAAAAAGTTCACAATCACAAATTTTAGTGCAGTATTCCGTGAATGCATTTTATTTATTTATTATTCATCATCCAAGATTTAATAAAAATTGGAATTGTAAATTATGAAGATTTTTTTTCCAACTTTGTGTTGGGCCATTTGCATGAAATGGGATCCTCTGCGGAGTTAAAAGGTGTGGAGTTCTGCGGTTCTTTTAATCTGGTCTGTTTGTTTTGATCGGACGTACCAAATCAGATCTAAAATTCATTGGGAATTTTTTTTTTCAATTTGGGCAAGATCTGATCTTGTCTGTTCGATCAAAACAAACGGACCATATTAAAAAAACTGTAGAAATGCGCACCTTTTAACTCCGTAGAGAATACTATTCCCCATTTGCATGCCCATTCATTGGGTATTTGGTTAGTTACCAAAATATGAATTATTATTTATTATTATTTTAAACTGGTCGGTTTTCTTGAAACAAATATAGGGCACTATTTCTGTGCTTTAGAAATGATTTCATTTAGTGCGCCATGAATTTTTGTTTTCAGATACCAAAGAGAAAATCAATTTATATACCAAATTTCGTGTAAAGATTTCAACAGAGCAATTTTGACTTCATGCAGCGCACGGACTATAGAATCAAAACATTGCTGCATGTGGTCTGTGCTCTTCATAAAGCCAAAACTACGGTGTTAAAAAATTTACCCCAAATTTCTTCTGTTCGTTTATTGACGAATTAAAAAAAAATGATTTTAATAATAGAAATTAATGAACTCCGATACTGATTTGAAGTTATTTTTTAATAAATCCTGGTCTGAAAAAAGTGAATTATATGCAAATCATATAAATTTTTTAAAAGATTTGACAAATATGGAATTATGTGGGATAATATCATAATATACAATCGTTGAGATTTTATATTCTTGGAAATGTATGTAATTTTTTTGAAAGATTTATGAATTAAAGTTGTGATAGAAAATCACTGAAAGTTGTCATATATCTGTTTTGAAATAATATATTTATTGTTTAGTTAAAATTAAATTTATGTTGGTTATATAAGAACCAAATAATCTTTTAACGCATAATTAATATAGCACCACCAACTATGAAGAGGCTGCATTTCCATTTTAATATCTGTTAATTAAAATGAGAACTAGCATTTTTGCATTTGGTCTAGTGGCTAAGGCACATGGTCTCTATGTGAGAAGTCATGGGTTTAAAACCCAGATGAGAGAAATCTTTTTTTATGATAACAAAGCTATCAAATAGTTGGATGGCTTGACTTCCAACTTTACTCAGAAAAATTAAAATCCACCTCTATAATTAAGTTAGCAAACATGATTGTAAACAAATTGGATACATGATTTAAACTGACTGGTCTAACATAGAATAGATTTAAATTTAGTCTAGCCTAAGCAAGGTCTAAATTAACCCACCTCCTGAGGGGTGCATATCCTCTGAGATATCTTAATTTTTGTGTGACCGACATGTCCGGTGCCTATTTGGGGAACCGTAGGGGGCTAGTATTATTGGAGATTTGAGATTTGTGCAAAATGTATTTGAACGATTGAGATATTCCAAAAAGTCATGCAAAGTTTGAGATATCTCAGAGGATGTGAATTCCCTCCTGAGGTGTCTTAATTTTTCTTTAATTTTACGCCACGGGCCCACTGTCATTGAAGTTGAACCATTTCACCCTTCTATTCTCATTAATTTAGGCACAATCAAACATAAATTATTATGACTGACTTAAGTTGGAATAATCAACTTAGGCTACCGTAGCTTTAGTTTAAGCTTTAGTCCACAACTAAACATGAGGGAAGAGTGTAACTTTTTTTTTTTTTTTTTTGCATCTTTAATTAAAATGACATCACAGAAACAGTGCTGTACCACTGAATGGTCACAAAATGACATCACAAAATTGAAAATTGAAAGATTCATAGAGAACCATATCCACAATTTGGTCTTTAGCTGACTAGAATTTAATATGATTTAAATCATTAGTAGGACAATTAGAACCTAACTACTGATAAGGAGTGGTTAATTTGTAGCTTAGCAAGAATGCGGTTTAGAGCATTTAGTTGCGCATGCACCTTTTTGCTTATATTTATGAAAATTTTATTCAGTTATTAATTTTTTATTTAAAAGAAAAGTAAGATTTTATCATGATTTGAGACCTTTGAGGTCAATATCGGATCTGATCTGACTCTACTGCTCTCCAAATAGAATAACAGGATTTTGTTATTTCAAATTTAACCATTAAATTTTTTATGCACGAATCTCAACACAGATGAACGGTCAGATCTGTCAATATATATCTCTAACAAATTGTTTATGTTTTAGCAAACATAATTTAGCGAGTATCACTAAGGTACCTGATCATGTAGAATACTCACATACAGTCAAAATTAATTTGATGTCTATTTGAAATATAGAAATATTTTTTGAAATTCATGCCAAATTAAAACAAACAATTCAGATGTCAGGTATTGCACTGAATCTGAATTCAACATAAATGCTTCAATATACAAACATTATATTATTATAACGCATTTTAATCCTGTTATAAAAAATAACAATAAATTATTTAAAAATGGCGTGAGTAACACAAGATTTTTAATTTACAATTAAAAAGTTTGGAATAATATTATATATAACCATATATTTTTCTTTTGAAAAGTACTGTCTTAGATTAATAAGGTAAAGTTTGAAAATCAAACCATACAAGGCTAGTACTTTAAACTAAATTCAATTTTTTTTTTGTAGTTTGATTTTGCTTCGTTAATATCTGCCTTCTCTCTGTTTTTTTTTTTTTTTTTTTTTATAATAAAATTTGGTTTAGTGCACATGGTGTTTATATTTATTCTCACACTCTTGGAACATGTACATAACAAAAATTCCAGCTTACTTTTGCTCAAAAGAGCATATATATATATATATATAATATCCATACTAGATCATGAAATCCCAACTAGATAGCATTTCCAGCTATTATATTACATTTTGTCATTTTGAGTTATGAAATCCATAATTTGGTCCAATTGAGATAAGGAATGTTGTATTTAGTGGGTCCCATTGGTGCCCCAATTTTGGAACAGCTCTGTAACAAGAGCTCACCAATTTGGGGCCTCGCTAGATCATGTTGTTTGTGCTCATTGCTTGCCACACACGGTAGATTTTTTTTTTTTGCAGAAATTTTAGTTGTAGAAATATATTAAATATTTTGTTTGACGTAATTTTCATCAATGTCGTAAGAAAACCGAATTATTTAGACATTTTAAAGAAACTGTAAGATTAATTTGTTTTTTCCATCTATCTCCTTTCCAACAAACTATTTATATATATCCAATTTTTTTTTTTGCTTTTCTTGGGTTAAGAGAGGAAATACATAGAGAGTAGAAAGTATTAAAAAAAAAAAAAAAAAAAAAAAAAAAAAACAAAGCAACTCCATTATAGAACTCAGAACCAAAACAGAGCAAATATTTTAACTTATCATCATATGATTAAGCTACCAACTGAAACTCTCCATATTGTTCTTTAGCATTATCCCTGGTTAGATGTGCTTCATTTTTGTTTGCATCCATTTGTTTCTTGGTAGTTTGGTTTTATATGTAGAAATTGCTAGAAATTAATGTTATCTAGTTGATGAGGGGCTATGCTATCATAAATTAATAATCTGATGATTGTTATAATTTATAACCTTAAAAACTAAAATTAAATGCAAAATCTATTTCTATGAAAGACAGTAATATTTAGAGTGTTTTTTTACTGCTTTAAATGGAAAATCAATCTTTAAGTTTCAGAATGATATAACATTATAATTGTCAAGTGTTTGAAACAATATTATTAGCATGAGAAGGGTCTCATAAAACAGAAATGGAATTGTATAACATTTAGCTTCTTCAATAACATAAGAAGGTCATTTCATTCAAATGAAAAGCAGCCTTAACTCTATCCATCTATTCAGAATCAACCCAATTGTAGCCTCATACTATCTAATTAAAACTTAAATCTGTTCCAAAATTGAAAATTCTGATTCTAGTACAGGCCCATGATTTTTGAATCCTCATGTCAATCGGAATTGGATCTGCTGCGATCCAAATGGTATGAATAGTAATTCTAAAATTTGAATTTTTTTCAAATCCAGCCGTCCAATAATTTCTGTGCACGTATCTCAAAACACAGCCGATTTTTTGTGTACGAATCTCGAAACAATTCAATAGTTGAATTTAAAAAATTAGAGATTGTAGAGTACTGTTCATGAGTAAAAAATCGCAGCAGCATTGGATCCATGTCAATCAGCACTACAATATAATATAAGATAATTTGTACCAGAATACATGACTTAAATTATTGATACATAGCCAATTATTCTGATACTGGAAATATTGTAATATCTCATCTGTACATATCCTAGGAATGTAGACCATAATATAACAATGATGTAAAGAAAAGTACATAGAACAAAAGAATAAATGCAAAGCTCATTTCTCCATTATTCAATGCCCTTAAAATAAGCCAAGTTTCACTTAAATGCTCAAACTACCCCAAAAACCCTTAAAATTTCAGCAAATGATTAAATTAAGTTAGTTGGCAAACTGTTCATCCAATATGAGGCTACGGTACTATGCTATCATTGGTTCGTACTATGGATCAACATTTTTATTTTCATAGTCCAAAACTCCAAATAGTCTATCTGAACCGTTCAACATGATTTCCATATGAAAATACAGTTGTTTATTAAATTTTGTATTTTTTTTATAGATAGAAAATTTTATATTTTCTATCTATCTAAAAAAACAGTAAATAAATTCTAAGAGATGTAAAATTTGATCTACAAGTATATTTTTATTTGAATATTATATTGAATTGTTCAATAAGCATGCAAGTTGAATGACTTGGCAAAATCAATAAGCATGCAAGAAAAAATAAATGAAAGAAGTATATAAAATTGAATCTGAAGCGTCCACCATTTTATTTAGATGAGCTGATTTGATCGTCGAGAGAAACAGATGGTTCGATCCATCGGAATAATTAGGACACCAGTTACCAATGCCTGGATCCGATCGAGGCTGTTAGCACAGTTATCCATTAATTAATGAAATTAACCTCGATGAACAATAGGACTCTTTAAAGGGCCCAACCCAAGCCCAAAGCCCAAAGCCCATAGAATTTGTTTTTGGAGAGAATCTCTTGCCTCCGTCCATCACTTCCCCTCAATCGGAGGAACACGTCTCCTTTGCCTCCGTCCATCACTTCCCCTCAATCGGAGGAACACGTCTCCTCTGCATTAACTCAAAAGTGAATATTTTGAGTTAATACATATTCGCCATCTGATTTTAAACAGAGTTAATCCGACTGTTTGATTTTAATACAAGAATTTTTTAATATTAGCGAGGATATTGTCTCCACGGATCTTAAAGCAGATCGGATGGTCTATACTAGATGTATTAAAATGTGGTCAGCGACCAAATTTTATATTTTTTTTAAAATTGTTTACTATTTTTTTTAGATACGTACAAAATCAGTGTTTTGAACAGTAAAAAATAGTGATTTGAAACAGTGATTTTGTACGTACCTAAAAAATAGTAAAAAAATTTCAAAAAAATATAAAATTTCGTCTCTAAGCACATTTTAAAATGAAAATCATATTGAGCGGTTCAGATCAACTGTCCGGACTTTAATTATACAATTTTTAGAGACTTTGGACGGTGTTAGATCCAAATTAAGCCATTTGGACCAAACTTCATCCCAAAAAATAATTGCAATTGGTTTGTAAGTTTTTACTCTGATCTGAATGAGTTTTCATTGTAATGATTAATAAAATGGTTATCAGCCATTAATTTTGTTTAGATTTCATCTAGGCGATACTTATCTTCATTAGTCACGTCGACTCCATTTCTCAATTGAAACTTGAATCATTATCTTTTGTCATTCATGTTGTGCTTTTATTTGATATGTAACGGAGAAACTAAATATTGTATCGGGAAAACTCTTGGGGTTATTTTTTATTTTAGTTGTTTCAATAGCTATAATTTAAAAGACATGTCAATTGTCAAAGCTCTTTTTTATAAATATTATTGACTTGTGGTTAAATTGCCCCCTGCTATGTATATTTTCTGGCTTTGTCACTTCATGTTCGTCGAACCAATCTTCTACGTTGAATCTTGTTAACTAAAGGGTTATCAATGCATAATGTAGATTCAGTTGAAGGTGGTTTGGGAAATTATAAGGTAAAATTTAAGTTGCCTTCTTCATTTGCAAAACCTTCCAGTTGTAAGTTTCTACAAAAAGCATGACCTCTCATTTTTATTTTCTACTTTCCATTAGTTGTCCGGTTTCCTTTCGTTACAAATATCCGAATATGTTTCCATAGAGAACTGCAAAAATATTATAAAAAATATTATATAAAAAAAAAATCAATCAAACAATCACAAGGGACAGGATTGAAAGGCCCAAAGCCCATCAATTATCAATTTGGGCCGCCTCATATGATACCCTTATCCTATAGAATAACCACCGCATGCCATCAATAAAAAGAAAACGAAACCCCATCTTCTTTACAAGCTCAATAATGGATGTGCTTATCCATCTGCACCTGTGGAGAACACACACCCCTCGCCCTCGCCTTCGCCTCTTTTGCATCCTCGATCGGAGCACAACACTTACCACCTCCAATTCTCCAACTCAAGCCTCACTCCCAAATACCCACTACGCTGTACAGTACCTCGTTCAATCCTGTGGTCTTTCCTCCAATGAGGCACTCAAAGCATCTCAGATCATCCCGCACCTCAAGTCCCCTGATAATGCCGATGCAGTTATCTGTTTCCTGAGAGAAATCGGCTTAAGTGAGTCAGATATAAGAAAAGTTGTGTTGAGGGATTCTCGCATCCTTTGCTCCAGTGTGGAGAAGAGCTTGAGACCAAACATTGATAAGCTCCAAGAGGTTGGATTCTCCATGGAAGACATCTCAGGTATCATTTCCGCCAACTCTGCTCCGTTTCGGTTCAATATTGTGTCAAAGATTGATTTCTGGATGGGGGTCCTTGGATCGGTAGAGAATCTTTCGGTGGTTTTCAAAGCGAGAGGGGTTGCGCTAATCGCTAGCAGCTTGGAAAAGGTTCTCATGCCCAACTTATCTTTCCTTGTGGAGCATTGTGGTTTATCTACCCATCAAATTGTGCGGGTGATCAAGCAAAGTCCTCAATTGATCTCAGCTAAGACTGAATATGTCAAAAGGGTTGTTGAGAGGGTTCATGAGTTAGGAGTTAGTTGTTCATCAGTGTATTTTCTCGAAGCATTGATTACTGTCAGCGGCGTGAGCGAACACTTAATAGATGCAAAGATAAATAATTTGAGAAATGTCGGGTTTTCACACGAGGAGGTAGCACTTTTGATTAGTAGATTCCCTTCATTGTTGACTAAATCAGAGAAGTTGATTGCCAGAAAAATGGAGTTCCTGATGAATGAAGCTGGTTGTGATAAGTTGCATGTGATCCGAAATCCATTTTTGTTCTGTTGCAACTTGGAGAACCGGTTGATTCCCCGGAATATTGTTAGAAAGATTTTGATGTTGAAAGGAATTCCTGTTTCAAAATTTGCTACTTTTGCAAAGCCAAGTGATGAGAATTTTGTGAAGAAGTTTGTTCTTCCATATGAACATGTTATTCCTGGGCTCCACCAGGCCTTTGCTGAAGCTGGAAGAATTGATCAGGGTATTAATTAGCTTTTAGAGTCTAAAACTAACTTTCATGCAGACTTAGATACTGCAATTTTTATCTGGTTAAATTTTTTTTAAGTCGGCACTATTTTGTAACAATATGTAACATTGTTGTCGACAATCAGTTTTGTTAAGATTTAGTTGTTAAATTCTAATACACATTACTTATTTTCGGTAGAGATGACTCTGATCTGTGATTCAAACTTAATCTTCATCTCTTGAGTCATGTTGTGCTTTTATGAAATTGAAACTGTAGGTTATTGTTCATGAAACAGTAAATAGATCAAATAATATGTATAGGCTGAGAATTCCTGGGAGAGTATGAATAATTTTATATAATTTTGGCTTGTAGATGGTAATCTGGCCAACACATATTCTATTATTTGTTTAATTTCTAATGGAAGAATTACCATTCTGTAAAATTGAATCCGGCTCTGCTAGTTTGTTGCGACCTTTTAGACCAAAAGCTCTTATGGCATATTTCGATAAATTATGTCTGATATTTTTTCTGCTGAATAGTTTTATTTTGCATATATATATATATATGAGTAGGATTCCAATGCCTCATCTTCTTATACTTCACACATACCTCATTTTATATATCTCCATTTTTAAAGTCCAAATTATCGATCTAAACCGTTCAACATGATATTCATGCTAAAATATGCTTGGGATGAAATTTTATAATTTTTCAATTTTTTTAAGACAGGTACAAAATCACTGTACTTGGACTGTTCAAAAAACAGTGATTTTGTACCTATCTTAAAAAATAGTAAAAAAATTGCAAAAATTATAAAATTTTATCTCCAAGCATATTTTAGAATGAATATCATGTTGAACGGTTTGGATCGATAGTTTGGACTTTAAAAATGGAGATATATAACATGAGGTATGGATGAGGTATGAGGAGATGAGGCATTGGAATCCTCCTCTCTCTCTCTTTCTATATATATATAGCGTCTGACTATGGTACTCTATAGAGTAAAATGCGTTTGTACTCTACGCTATATCTTTATTTTAAAAATCTAAACATTCGATTCAAACCGTTCAACATGTTCTCCATATTGAAATGTGCTTGGAGACCAAATTTTATATTTTTTGGAATTTTTTTACTATTTATTAAGCCACTTTGAAAATCGTAGATCCACTGTGAATAGTAAAAATTTCTGGACTATCGGATCTACGATTTTCAAAGTGGCTTAATAAATAGTTAACAAATTCTAAAAAATGTAAAATTTGGTCTCCAAGCACATTTTAATATGAAGAACATGTTGAATGGTTCGGATCGGATGTTTGAATTTTTAAAATGAAAATATAGTGTCATAGAGTAAAAACTTGTTTTACTCTATAGAGTACCAAAGCCCAATTCTATATATTTATATATATAGTAGAACTAAGGTGTTCTTAAGCTCATCAAGTTTTTTTGTGAGCTGAACTCAAAATCTATCGGATTGACTTCAAACGATTCATCCAAATCATTGAAACCAATATACTTCATAAGTGATGTGTTTATATGTCAAAATTTTAAATTATGGAACTAGTTTAGTATGAAGTCAAGTGGTCAAAAAAGAATAATTTATGAGTTCATTTTTCATCAATTTTTGACTGCTTGACTTTATACTAAACTAGTTCGAAAAATTATAAATTTAACAAGTAAATGTATCACTCGTGAAGTAAATCATTTTCAACAGTTTAGATGTGTTGTTCGAAGCCAATCTGAAAGAATTTTGAATTAAGCTCACAAAGAGACTTGATGAGCTTAAGAAAATCCTAGTTCTACTCATATACATATAGAGAGAGAGAGAGCGCGCGCACTCTCATATCCTCCCTGCTACCTCCTAGTTTACAGTGAGCACAATCTTAGATTCCTACAGTGTGATGTGATTTAATCTTGCATGCTCAATTGGCTGCCTGAACTATTTGTTGGCTGGCCTACATCCTCTCTTGTCTGTCTTCTTATCCTGAGTTCAGATCCAGTGAAGTAACTCAAAAATTAGGTTTTAGGTCGGGACCGTCCAATTCAAATATGAAATAATTTATCTAGAAGTGGAGTACACACATTCCAAGAGAAAGATTATATTCCCAAGACGATCTGACGGATTCAAATTAGACGGTCTCGATCGAAAATCCAAAAATTGGGTTACTTTATGGGATCCGGACTCCTCTCCTCTCACCTCAAGTGGCATAATTAAATAAAAATAAAACTGATGAACTCAGTTCCAAGACTATAAAATTTATGAAAGTTTTTATTTATTTGGTAAAAAAAAATATTCGAGTATATTATTTGTATCATAAAACAATAAATTATTTCATTGATTATTAGTGCATATTTATTTTGAAGAAAATTGTGCATGCCACTGAAATAATAATAATATTAACTAGAAATGTACATCAAGTAGTGTGTTACCCAGTCATTGGCACCAACAAAAACCAAGCAAACCACTTCAAATTAAATTGCCATAATAACCTTGATAATCACAATCATAATAGAGTACTTCAAATTCAATTCAATAATGTTGAAAGAAATTAAAATAGAATTTTCAAAATAATCTAGAAGATCCAGATTCAATTTTACAGAATAATAATTTTTACAAAGTAACATTAGTAATTAAAACCAACAATGGCTTATGTGTTGGCCAGATTACATCTACAAGTCAACATTATATAAAATTATTCATACCCTTCAGGAGATGCCTGGTTTACCAATTTCCTTCTATTCTTTAGCTTGACATTTACAAAACAATGGTTTCAGGTGAACATTTTGTTTCAAATTGATCACTCAAATTGTACCATGTTGGTTCAGGCTTGTTCTGCATTATTCGGCTCCAGGCAGAGTAAATTTTACATTCCCATAAACTTGAGGTCAGTTGTTATTTGTCCAATAACCAAAGTCATCAAATCAGATCACTAATGTTGTAACTAACAGTACTGGACAAATATATACACAATACTGATGATTCATATAAACATATTCTAAATCATGACTAGTTAGCATGCCTAAACGACCTAAAATATAAAAAAAAAATAAGAAATCCTGATAGTGATAAGACTGTGCCCATAAGCCATATTGTCAGCTGTAATTATTTTATCTATTTACTGTTTCATGAACAATAACAAACAGTTTCACCTTCATAAAAGCACAACACCGCAGACAAAAGATGAAGATTAAGTTCGAATCACAGATTGGAGTCATCTCTTACTAAGATAAAAGTAATGTGTAGTTGAAATTTACAAACTAAACCTTAACAAAACTGATGGTCAACAAACATTTTACATATTGTTACAAACTGGTGCCGACTTAAATTTATTTTTTAAGAACTAATAAAAAATATAACTAAATAAAAAAGCAAATTCCAGTATCTAAACCTGAAATTTAGATACTTTTAAAGATGATCAATACCCTCAATTCTTCAAGCATCAGCATAGGCCCGGTGGAGCCCAGGAATAACATGTTCATATGGCAGAATAAACTTCTCCACAAACTTCTCATCACTTGGCTTTGCAAAAGTAACAAATTTTGGAACAGGAATTCCTTTCAACATCAAAAGCTTTCTAACAATATTCCGGGGAATCAGCCGGTTCTCCAAGCTGCAACATAACAAAAATGGATTTCGGATCACATGCAACTTATCACAACCAGCTTCTTTCATCAGAAACTCCATTTTTCTGACCATCTGCTTCTCGGAATGCTTCAACAAGAAAGGGGCTTTACTAATCAAGAGTGCTACCTCCTCTTGTGAAAACCCAATACTTCTCAAATTATTTAGCCTTGCATCTATGGTGCGTTGACTCACTTGGCCGACAGCAAGAAATGCTTCAAAAAAGTATTTCGATGAACGAGCAATGCCTAACTCCTCAACCCTCTCAGCTACCCTTTTGACATATTCAGGGTTAAATGAGATCAACTGAGGACTTTCCTTGATCACCCGGACAATTTGATGGGTACATAAACCACAATGCTCCATAAGGAAAGATAAGTTGGGCATGATGACCTTTTCCAAGCTGCTAGAAAGTAGCGTAACCCCTCTCGGTTTGAAAACCACAGAAAGATTCTCTACCGATTCAAGGACCCCCATCCAGAAGTCAATCTTGGACACAAAATTAAACCGGAATGGAATAGAGTTGACAGAAATGATACCTAAGATGTTTTCCATCGAGAAGCCGACCTCTTGGAGCTTGGCAATGTTTGGTCTCAAGCTCTTCTCCACACTGGAGCAAAGGATGCGAGCATCCCGCACCACGGCTTTTCTTATATCTGACTCGCTTAGGCCGATTTCTCTAAGGAAACAGAGCACTGCATCGGCTTTATCAGGGGACTTGAGGTGCGGGATAAGCCGGGTTGCTCTGAGTGCCTCATCGGAGGAAAGGCTGCACGATTGGACGAGGTACTGTACAGCGAAATGGGAATTTGGGGGCGACGCTTGAGTGGGAGCGTTGGAGGAGGCGAGTGGTGTGCTCCGATTGAGGGGAAGAGATGGACGGAGGCAAGGGTTTCTACTGATAAACATATTCTCTCACAAGTGGCGGTAGAAGTGAATGGTGGCAAGGGTTTGTTTGACCAATTTTGACCTGAGACAGCTTCGCAGGCAGCGAGTTCTTGTTTTCTGTTTTATTGTGGCCTTTTTTTTGGGCCTTTTAAATCTTCGCACTTGTGATTCATCAACGACTCGTGTGTCGTGGAACTCTAGACTCTAGAGTCAGATTTACTTTCTGTAATTAACTATTTTGATTCAGTTCAATTTTGGCTCGTTATACAAATATCTGTAGAGTGACGGGCACAAAAAGAATCAGATTTTTCATTGTAGATTTTCATTGTTGATTTAAACTAGCAATATTCTCTTAATATTTTGAATGAAAAAATATAGAGTAATTTGATTGAAATAAATGACAAAATTGAATAATTAAAAAAAAACAAATCAAACTTGAGTGATCATTTCGTGATAAATAACAAAGTTTAGTGACCTCCAGCGAAATTTATCCCAAATTATGTGAAAATTTACAGGAATTTTATCCACATGTCACAACATTATTGTAAATTTATTTTTAAAATTTTCAAGCTTAAGAATGGAAGGATATGAATAATTTTATATAAGGTTGGCTTGTAGATTGTAATCTGGGCAACACATATGCCATAATATCCAATATCACCACAAAACTTGACAATTTTTTTTCTTCTATCCCTTTAATTTATATAATTCATAATTTAATTATTTTAAAAATTGAATTGACCAATATATACTCTTTCATTTTATATAAAGGTGTCCCTTAAATTAACAAGTATTTTAACTGTGATTTGAATTTTCTGGCTTAGTACCTCTACAATCAAGCTACTAGGCCATTGCAAGTTTGGGAAAATTTCATGTGTTTCAGTAGAGGCATATAGGAAGTTTTTATTTTTCTGGAGTGCCTTAATTTGCTTAGTTTTTATTGATTCTCCATCTACTTGATCTCGTTGTCTTAATTTGCTTATATCCGACAGGTTTTCAAACCCTTGAAGAAGGTGCAATGTGAATCGAGGCACGTCCATGCAAAAATTTAGGCTCCCGCATCCTCAACAAGTAATTCTTTTTGGTTTCCAGCACTGTTCCTATTGGGGCAGGAGACCGGTAGTACTACGTATCTTGTTTTTGTTGTACATTTGCTGCTACTTGTATGTCAGGTCAGAATTCAGACATTCTAAAGAAAGCCTTTTCAAACTTCTTTTCCTGCATGCACTTCTCCTCCTCTTGTAGCTTTCTTAATATCTTTGTGAGTAGCTAATCTCTTTTTGCAGATTTTCTTCACTTCATTCACCTACAAAAATAGCATACATGCTGAATCAAAATTTTGAAGTTGATAAAATCGTGGATTACTCAATCAAGCTCTCATAAAGTCATAATGCACCTTAGGATTATGAGGGTCTTTCTAAACTTCTGCAAACCCCATTTGTTATAGGCACCTAAACCCCATTTGTTGTTCTTCGCAAGTGTCTATTATAGAGAGTTTAAAAGCATAACTAACGAAGTACCTGACACCAAATGTAAACAATTATACAAAGTGGACACAAACAAAGAAAAACATACCAACCACCTGATACTGGTAAAAACAAGTTGAAAATACCATGTTACAGACGAACTTGTAAAGGTACTGTACCATAATTGTCAAGTTAATAAACACCTCCATTTAAAATAATAAAATGTATTTGTCATTCAAATTTATAAATAACTAAATAAAAGATTAAATAAATAAAAGGAAAGATCGAACAAAAAATATAAAGTTTGGTGAGAATATCGTATATTATGACGTTTTAATGAAGAAAATCACTATTTTAGAAATTCATATAGACACAGAAATTCTCCTAATATTAACCCTCCTAACCAAATCGGTTGCATGGGCTCTTTTTTTTCTTAAAAAAATATATCCACAAATAATCATTGAAAAGAATAGGATTGAAAGGCCCAAAAGCCCAAAATAAAAGATAAAACAACAACTCGGCTGTACAGGCAGAATCATTATTCTCTGAGGTAACAGAATATTTCTATTTCGATCACGACCGTCCAATAAAAACCCGGACCAATCCTGTCCGAGGTGTAACGCACGGGGAAGCTTCAATATTCGTGCCGATTCTAATTAGACGGTCCAGATCCAAGATGAAATAGTTTGTCACCTTTCGAGTATCGAATTCAAGTCAAAATAGGTAAAAGAAATCCTTCCACACTTGCACCGCCATTTGAGAAGCTCAGTGGATATGTCTACTATCAATCTGCGCCTCTGGAGAAACCCTAGCCTCCGTCCATCTCTTCCCCTCAATCGGAGCACACCACCCGCCTCCTCCAATGCTCCCATTCAAGCATCGCCCCCAAATCTTCATTTCGCTGTACAGTACCTCGTTCAATCGTGCGGTTTTTCCTCCGACGAGGCACTCAGAGCATCCCAGCGTTTCCCGCGCCTCATCAAGTCCTCCAGTAAGCCCGATGCAGTGCTTTGTTTCCTGAGAGAGGTCGGCATAAGAGAGTTGGATATAAGAACTGCTGTGTTGCGGGACCCCCGCATTCTTCACTCCCATGTGGAGAAGAATTGGAGACCAAACATTGCCAAGCTACAAGAGCTTGGCTTCTCTATCGAAGACATCTCAGGTATTTTGACCCGCAGCCCTTTTATTTTTCAAAGCAATTTTGTGTCAAAGATTGACTTTTGGATGGGGGTCCTTGGATCCGTAGAGGATCTTTCTGTGGTACTCCAAGTGTGGGGGGGTGCTCTAATCGCTAGCAGCTTGGAAAATGTTATCGTGCCCAACATATCTTTCCTTAGGGAGCATTGTGGTTTATCAACCCGTCAAATTGTCCGGCTGATCAAGTCAAGTCCTAATTTGCTCTCATCTAAGCCTAAATTTGTCAAAAGGATAGCTGAGAGGGCTGAGGAGTTGGGCATTGCTCGTTCATCAAACAATTTTGTCCATGCATTGATTGTTGTCAGTTTCCTGAGCCAAAGCACAATAGATGCAAGGCTAAATAACTTGAGAAGTCTAGGATTTTCACAAGAGGAGGTAGCACTTTTGATTAGTAAAGCGCCTTTCTTGTTGTCGATAACAGAGAAGTTGCTTGGCCGAAAAATGGAGTTCCTGATGAATGAAGCTGGTTGTGATAAGTTGCATGTGATCAGAAATCCATTTTTGCTATATTGCAGCTTGGAGAACCGGCTGATTCCCCGGAATACTGTTAGAAAGCTTCTCATGTCAAAAGGATTTCCTGTTGCAAATCTAACATTTGCTACTTTTGCAAACCTAAGTGATAAAAAGTTTGTGGAGAAGTTTGTTTTGCCATATGAACCTGCTATTCCTGGGCTCCACCGAGCCTTTGCTGATGCTGGAACAATTGATGGTATTCATCAGCTTTAGAAGCATCTCAAATCAACTTTCTTGTAGGCTTAGATATTGCAATTTATTTATTTTTATTTGGGTAGATAATTTTTATATTAGTTCTTAATATTTCCTTTTTAAGTCGGCACCACTTTGAAACTATATGTAAAATGATTGTTGGCCAGCAGTTCTCTTCTGATTTAGTTCTTAAATTTCAACTACACATTACTTTATTTTTGGTGGAGATGACTCCAATCTGTGATTCAAACTTAATCTTCATCTTTTGTTGGTTGTGTTGTGCTTTAATAAAGGTGAAACTATTGGTTATTGTTCATGGAACAGTAAATAGATAAAATACTTATGACTGACAATACATGAGGTCTGGTTTATGGGCGCAGTCTTATCACTAACACGATTTCTTAATTTGTAGGTTGTTTAGGTCAGGTCGGGAATGCTAAGTGGTCTGGCTTAAGAAATATGTTTTTTTGAACTCTGTAGTGTGTATATATTTGTTCAGTATTGCTACTTAGAACTGCAGTGATCTGATTTTTATGACCTTGGATTATTGGATAAATAGCAATGGACCTCAAGTTTTGCCTGAATGCTCCTGTGAAATGTATAGAACTGTAAAATTTACTCTGCTTTGTGCTCATTTTCCAACAGCATTCTTACCAATTTGCCATGAAGATGTGATGGATTAAGCATTTAATATGTGAAAGTTTTATGAATTTTGCTTGTTTCTATTGCTATTTCCTTTGAGCATAATACTCTGTAATAATATGTTTTGTATTAGCTTTGTTAGACTGGTATGTGTTGTTTGTACCAGCAAAATTTTGGGTATTTTAGCCAATCAGGGGACTAGGCCAATATATTGCTTAGTTAGAATTTACATTGGGTAAAAGTCTGATGGATGAGGCTAAAGCTGAGATCTTTCATCTCATCATCTGGTGCCTGAATGGGTGTAATTAAAGTTTGTTCGCTAATGCAAATGTACTTACAGCCTTTTATTATGGCAATTTAGTTTTAATGGTTTGCTTGGTTTAGTGTTGGTGCCAATGAGTGGTACCACACTACTTAATTGATGTACATGTCTAGTTTATATTAATTAAATCAGTGGCATGCGCACTTTCTTTTTCAAAATAAATATCCACTAATAATGAAAGAAATAATCACATGTGACTGTTGTTGTAGTAAATTCTTGCAACTTCTCAGGAAAGCCGTATAAAGCCCAATTTGACCCGAAAATGTAAATTTTATCTGGCCCAGTAAAAGGTCTTGTTTCTCCTAAAATGTATATGTAGAACTCTTTCTTTTAATATACCTTGCAATGAAAACGGTATGGATAATATCTGATTTGTCTTCGATTCATATTCAAAAAATTAGATGTGGATATTCGATATCCGAATATTTGTGTGGACAAGGATACTGATAAATATGGTTTTATGTTTCAAATATTCCTATCCGAATAGTAGATATATATTATATATTTTAATATATATTATGAAAAAAATTATATAACTCACCATTATAATTAGATAAATATTATGAACTTTTATATATATTTTATATTATTTTAATAAATATCCAATCCGGTTCGGATCCATATCTATATCCGTCTGATATCCACTCTGCATCTGTATTTGAAAAATAAAAATAAAAAGAATATGAATATGGTTTTACCATTATCCACTACGTGGCCCCCACCCCCACACACACACACACACGTGACAGGATTTAAAGGCCCAAAGCCCACAATAATCACATGCGCACTTTCTTTTGATTAACCATGGTACAGACGAACTTGTAAAGGTACCGTACCATTATTGTCAATTTAATAAACACCTTCATTTAAAATGATAAAATATATTTGTCATTCATATTTATAATAACTAAATAAATGATTAAATAAATAAAAGAAAAGATCGAAAAAAAATATCATGTTTTGTGAGAATATCGTATATTATGACGTTTTAGAAATTCTCCTAATAGAAACCTCCTCCTAACTAAATCGGTTGCGTGGGCACTTTTTTTTTTATTCAAAAAAATATATCCACAAATAATCAATGAAAAGAATAGGATTGAAAGGCCCAAAAGCCCAAAATAAAAGATAAAACAACAACTCTGCTGTACCTGTGGAATCCATAACGTCTGAGGTAACAGAATATTTTTATTTCGATCACAGCTGTTCGGGAGAAATCCGGACGAAACCGGTCCGTGGTGGAATGCACGGGTTATCTTTAATAATTATGCTAGTTCTGATTGGACGGTCCAGATCCAAACTGAAATACTCTGTTACCTTTGGAGAAACGAATTCAGGTCAAAATCGGTAAAAGAAATCCTTCCACACTTGCACCGCCATTTGAGAAGCTCAGTGGATGTCTCCTATCAATCTGCGCCTCTGGAGAAACCCTTGCCTCCGTCCATCTCTTCCCCTCAATCGGAGCACACCACCCGCCTCCTCCAATGCTCCCACTCAAGCATCGCCCCCAAATCTTCATTTCGCTGTACAGTACCTCGTCCAATCGTGCGGTCTTTCCTCCGACGAGGCACTTAGAGCATCCCAGCGTTTTCCGGGCCTCATGAAGTCCTCCAGTAAGCCCGATGCAGTTCTTTGTTTCCTGAGAGAGATCGGGGTAGACGAGTTGGACATTAAAACTGCCGTGTCGCAGGAGGTCCACATCCTTCACTCCCATGTGGAGAAGAATTGGAGGCCAAACATTGCCAAGCTACAAGAGCTAGGCTTCTCTATCGAAGACATCTCGGGTATTATTGCCCGCAACCCTTATATTTTTCGAGCCAATTTTGTGTCAAAGATTGACTTTTGGATGGGGGTCCTTGGATCGGTAGAGAATCTTTCTGTGGTACTCCAAGTGTGGAGGAGGGCTACTCTATTCACTAGCAGCTTGGAAAATGTTATCATGCCCAACATATCTTTCCTTAGGGAGCATTGTGGTTTATCTACCCTTCAAATTGTTCGGGTTATTAAGTCCTATCCTAAATTGCTCTCATCTAAGCCTGAATTTGTCAAAAGGGTACCTGAGAGAGTGGAGGAGTTAGGCATTGCTCGTTCATCAAATTATTATTTTCAAGCCTTGCTTGCTGTCAGCGGAGTGAGCCAACGCACCATAGATGCAAGGCTAAATAATTTGAGAAGTATCGGATTTTCACAAGAGGAGGTAGCACTTTTGATTAGTAAAGTGCCTTTGTTGTTGACGATAACAGAGAAGTTGGTTGGCCGAAAAATGGAGTTCCTGATGAAAGAAGCTGGTTGTGATAAGTTGCATGTGATCAGAAATCCAGTTTTGTTCTGTTACAGCTTGGAGAACAGGCTGATTCCCCGGAACATTGTTAGAAAGCTTCTCATGTCGAAAGGACTTTCTGTGGCAAATCTAACGTTTGCTACTTTTGCAAACCTAAGTGATAAAAAGTTTGTTGAGAAGTTTGTTCTGCCATATGAACATGTTATTCCTGGGCTCCACCGAACCTATGCTGATGCTGGAAGAATTGAGGGAATTGATCAGCTTTAATAGCATCTTAAATTGCAAGCTTAGATACTGCAATTTGTTTGTTTATTTGGTTAGATTTTCTTTTTGCTTCTTTATAATTTTTTTTTTAATGTGGCGCCATATTGCAACAATATGAAAAGTGGTTATGGAATATTAGTTCTTATGGCTGATTTCTCTTAGTTCTTAACTTTCAACTGCACATTACTTTATCTGCGGTAGGGATGACTGCAATCTGCAATTTAGACTTAATCTTCTTTTGCCAGTCTTGTTGTACTTTTATGAAAATGAAAGTATTGGGTTTTGCAATTGAAATAGTAAATAGATCAAATAATTATGGCTGACAACTCTTGAGGTGAGGCTTAGGGTCATACATGCTAACTGGTCAGGTTTATGAAATGTGTTTATTACTTTATATGAATTGTCAGTAGTGTGTCTATATATTTTCTGTACTGTTACCTAGAACTGCAGTGATCTGATTTTGATGACTTTTAGTTATTGGACAAATAACAACTGACCTCAAGTTTAGCCTGAATGCTCCCGTGAACATTTTGGAACAAGCCATTTCTTTTTCCTTTTGTTTTTGGTTGCAAAAAAATTGAACCTGTATTGGACCGACCACCATGGTACAATTTGAGTGTGCTTTTTGTGAAAAAATGGTCACCTGAAAGGCTGAAACCATTGTTGTGTAAACATCAAGCTTAAGAATGAAACATATTGGTAAACCGGGCATCTCCTGGAAGGGTATGAATAATTTTATATAAGGTTGGCTTGTAGATTGTAATTCTTTTAGGTTTTCGGCACTGTTCCTATTGGGGCAGGAGACCGGTAGTACTACGTATCCTGTTTTGGTTGTACATTTGCTGGTCCTTGTATGTCAGGTCAGAATTCAGACATTCTAAAGAAAGCCTTTTCAAACTTCTTTTTCAGCATGCACTTCTCCTCCTCTTGTAGCTTTCTTAATCTCTTTGTGAGTAGCTAATCTCTTTTCGCAGATTTTTTTTGCTTCATTCACCTACAAAAATAGCATACATGCTGAATGAAATTTTGAATTTGATAAAATGGTGGATTACTCAATCAAGCTCTCATAATGCACCTTAGGATTATGAGGATCTTTCTGAACTTCTGCCATTTGTTTTTTCTTATAGGTACCTAAACCCCATTTGTTGTTCTTCACAAGTGTCTACATTGGTTCCAGCTTTCCCTATTATAGAGAGTTTAAAAGCATAACTAACAAAGTACCAGACACCAAATGAAAACAATTATACAAAGTGGAAACAAACAAAGAAAAACATACCATTACCGCCTGATATCGGTAAAAACAAGTTGAAAGTACCATGGTTATGAAACTCAAGAATCAGAATCGGAATCGGATTCTTGACCGTGGAATCGGAATCCAGTGAATTGGTCGGAATCGGCCGAGTTGACTCAGAAACTCGGATTTTTTTGATAGAAAATTTGTTTTGTAGCCTAAACGTAGGAAATAATTGGTAAGAAAATAATTTGTAAAAAAATTATGTTAAGACAAAACATTACACTCAAATAATTAACTAATTATATAATATAATACAAGTATTATAAATTAAACACACTTTTTATTGCCATAAGCTATGCCGAGCTAGCTGAATCATCTTATTTCCTCTGTATTAAAATACGAATGGAGATATTGTTGTACAAAACCAAAAAAGAAAGATATTAAAGTAGTGTCAAATGAAGAATTATTAATATCTTTATATCCAACATATGGATTGTATGTGCTAGAAGAATTGTAATCTGGTTGTACTCCATATGAAGATGAGCTTGAATTATATACCATACTGAACTCTGAGGTCCCGTACATGCCATCATAAGAATTAATATTTCGATTCCTTGTCGTTAGTTCATGGACATCTCTATACCGTGTTCATTTTCATTCACTATCTGAGGTTGGGCCCTGTGGTTGTTCCCTTTGCTGGTGGATTGATTTAGAATCTGTGTTTTGAGTTTCCAAATACGTACTAGGAACACAATCTCCTTGCATTACTATCACCATTACCACCACTACCACTTCTTGAATTGTTATTGCTGCCCTCATCATCAGAGACATTATCTAGCCACTCGTTGTCCCTATCATCAAGGACAACGTCTTCTTCCCTTCTGATATTAAAATAATAATTAGAGTTAATTAACTATTTGTTTCACAAGTTTTAATGTAATAAAAAAAACTTTAGTCACATGCATTGTCTACAAATTTCACATAGAATCAAATATGTTGTTTTTTCCTCAAAGAAGTGTCTAAGAAATCATTATTGCATTATCTAAGCAGTGCCTAACCAGTTCCTAAACGTGCAATATATAAAAACTGTTACAAAAAACTTTTTTTAATTAAAAAAATGTCAGACTCCGCCAGACTAGGCCTGAAAATCGGCTAACTCGGCCAAGTCAGACACTATTCATCCGAATTTTGCTAAAAAAATTGCATAGGCACGAGACTCAAGTAAAAATTGGACCGACACGGCCGATAAAGAGTTGACTCGGTACATACGAACTTGTAAAGGTACTGTACCATAATATTCAATTTAATAAACACCTCCATTTAAAATGATAAAATATATTTGTCATTCATATTTATAATAACTAAATAAATGATTAAATAAATAAAAGAAAAGATCGGAAAAAAATATCATGTTTTGTGAGAATATCGTATATTATGAAGTTTTTATGAAGAAAATAACTATTTTAGAAATTCATATAGACACGCTAGAAATTTTCCTAATAGAAACCTCCTCCTAACTGAATCGGTTGGATGGGCACTTTTTTTTTTATTCAAAAAAATATATCCACAAATAATGAATGAAAAGTATAGGATTGAAAGGCCCAAAAGCCCAAAATAAAGATAAAACAACAACTCGGCTGTACAGGCCGAATCCATATCCACTGAGGTAACAGAATATTTCTATTTTAATCACAGCCGTCCGATATAAATCCGGTCCAATCCGGTAAGAGGTAGAACCCACGGCACTTCTTTAATAGTCGTGCTGATTTTGATTTGACGGTCCCGATCCAAACTAAAATACTGTGATACCTTTCAACAAACGAATTCAGGTCAAAATAGGTAAAAGAAATCCTTCCACATTTGCACCGCCATTTGAGAAGCTCAGTGGATATGTGTCCTATCAATCTGCGCCTCTGGAGAAACCCTAGCCTCCGTCCATCTCTTCCCCTCAGTCGGAGTACACCACTCGCCTCCTCCAATGCTCCCACTCAAGCATCGCCCCCAAATCCCCATTTCTCTGTACAGTACCTCGTTCAATCGTGCGGTTTTTCCTCCGACGAGGCACTCAGAGCATCCCAGCTTTTCCCGGGCCTCATCAAGTCCTCCAGTAAGCCCGATGCAGTGCTTTGTTTCCTGAGAGAGACCGGCATAAGGGAGTTGGATATAAGAACTGCTGTGTTGCAGGACCCCCGCATTCTTCACTCCCATGTGGAGAAGAATTGGAGACCAAACATTGCCAAGCTACAAGAGGTTGGCTTCTCTATCGAAGACATCTCGGGTATTTTGGCCTGCAACCCTTTTATTTTTCAAAGCAATTTTGTGTCAAAGATTGACTTTTGGATGGGGGTCCTTGGATCGGTAGAGAATCTTTCTGTGGTACTCAAAATGTGGAGGGCTGCTCTAATCACTAGCAGCTTGGAAAATGTTATCGTGCCCAACTTATCTTTCCTTAGGGAGCATTGTGGTTTATCAACCCGTCAAATTGTCCGGCTGATCAAGTCACGTCCTAAATTGCTCTCATCTAAGCCTGAATTTGTCAAAAGGGTAGCTGAGAGGGCTGAGGAGTTGGGAATTGCTCGTTCATCAAAAAATTTTGTCCATGCATTGATTATTGTCAATTTCATGAGCCAAAGCACAATAGATGCAAGGCTAAATAACTTGAGAAGTCTAGGATTTTTACAAGAGGAGGTAGCACTTTTGATTAGTAAAGCGCCTTTCTTGTTGTCGATAACAGAGAAGTTGCTTGGCCGAAAAATGGAGTTCCTGATGAATGAAGCTGGTTGTGATAAGTTGCATGTGATCAGAAATCCATTTTTGCTCTATTGCAGCTTGGAGAACCGGCTGATTCCCCGGAATACTGTTAGAAAGCTTCTCATGTCAAAAGGACTTCCTGTTGCAAATCTAACATTTGCTACTTTTGCAAACCTAAGTGATAAAAAGTTTGTGGAGAAGTTTGTTTTGCCATATGAACCTGCTATTCCTGGGCTCCACCGAGCCTTTGCTGATGCTGGAACAATTGAGGGTATTCATCAGCCTTAGAAGTATCTCAAATCAACTTTCTTGTAGGCTTAGATACTGCAATTTATTTATTTTTATTTGGGTAGATAATATTTATATTAGTTCTTAATATTTCTTTATTGAGTTGGCACCACTTTGTAACAATATGTAAAATGATTGTTGACTGGCAGTTCTCTTCTGATTTAATTCTTAAATTTCAACTAGACATTACTTTATTTTCAGTAGAGATGACTCCAATCTGTGATTCAAACTTAATCTTCATCTTTTGTCGGTTGTGCTGTGCTTTAATAAAGGTGAAACTGTTGGTTATTGTAAATGAAACAGTAAATAGATAAAATACTTATGACTGACAATACTTGAGGTCAGGCTTATGGGCGCAGTCTTATCACTAACATGATTTCTTAATTTGTAGGTTGTTTAGGTCAGGTCAGGCTTAGGAAATATGTTTATATGAACTCTGTACTCTGTAGTGTGTGTATATTTGTTCAGTATTGTTACTTAGAATTGCAGTGATCTGATTTTGATGACTTTGGTTATTGGATAAATAGCAACGGACCTCAAATTTTGCCCGAATGCTCCTGTGCATATATTCGAACAGCATTCTTACCAATTTGCCATGAAGATGCGATGGATTAAGCATTTAATATGTGGAAGTTTTATGAATTTTGCTTGTTTCTATTGTTATTTCCTATGAGCATAATACTCTGTAATAATATGTTTTGTGAGACTGATATGTGCTGTTTGTACCAGAATTTTTTTTGGGTATTTTAGCCAATCAGGAGACTAGGCCAATATATTGCTTTGTTAGAATTTACATTGGAATATAAATGGTAATTCTTACATTAGTAATAAAACAATAGAACCAGATTAGGCCAATATATTTTTGGTTCTGGGTTCCAAGTGAAATGTTGAACATCCGTAGTGCAAAATCTAGCAGAACCAGATTCAGTTTTACAAAATGGTAATTATTACATTAGTAATAAAACCATCAAATAGTGATATAAATGTGTCCATAAGCCTTGAAGGGAAGGGTAAGCTTGAAGGGTAGCCTTGGAAGTGGAGCTTATGGACACATTTATATCACTATTTGTTGGTTTTATTACTAATGTAAGAATTACCATTTTGTAAAACTGAATCTGGTTCTGCGAGATTTTGCACTACGGATGTTCAAAATTTCACTTGGAACCCAGAACCAAAAATATTCTGGTACAATGACCATAACACCCCTACAGCTGGGTAAGGCATTTTTATTCAGTACAACTAAAAAAAATGTCAGAACAACTGCAACAAACACTTTTCGGGTTAGTCAACAATTGCTTCGGCAATTCCTGCCCTCATCAGATATTATTTTCTTTTTTTTTTTCCATTTTTGCCCCTACCACTCGTCAGGTAGTACAAATATTCAGAATTTGAATTTTCATCCAAAAACAAAGAAGAAATATGTATATACATTGAAATTGCTATTTCTCTGTCATCTCTATGCTATTAACCTTGTTCTTCACATTCATGTATCAGTTTTTACCAGCTCCACCTATATGCCAGATTGTCAGTACCAGCAAATCTACCAATTTGTGTTTGAATAGCTATACCTGGAATCTCTCACCTCAACCTCAACAACACATTTTTTAAATCCCACACCTTTATACCAAAGCAGTGTCAGCCACAAGCACATCAGCATTTATAGATCACTCCTTGACCCTCATAGTATTATCAAAGAAATTGAATGATCAGTTGCATGAGTGTTAAAAATCAAACCATTTTATCAGTCGCCATACCATTTTTTATCACTTCATTTGGTATTGATGGATAAGTACCAGTGTTGTAGTATCTTAGATAGTCAAACAATGATATCATGAAGGTACAAAAAAAAAAGTAAAAGAATATTAGCCATCTTTATAAAATTTGCATTTCAGTAACTCCACTGTGATTTATGAATTTTAGCATTTATAAAGATGGCTAAAATGCAAATTTGCACCCCGGCCACCAGATAAATTTGCATTTTAGCATGCTAACTGGTCTAGATTTATGAATTGTCAGTAGTGTGTATATATTAAGTGAGAATACTTGACAATAATTTATCTGACAATCTTTACAATCATTTTGACACAAAATTTACTCAGCCTAGAGCACAACTCTATTGAACGAGCCTGAGAAACAGGTCACCTGACACCATTGTTGTGTAAATGTCAAGCTCAAGAATAGAAGGAAATTGGGAAACCAGGCATCTCCTGGAAGGGTGTGAATAATTTAATATAATGTTGGCTTGTAGATTGTAATCAGCTGGCCAACACATATGCCATTATTGGTTTTTATTACTAATGTAACTATGTAAGAATTACCATTCTGTAAAATTGAATATGGATTTTCTAGATTCTACTCTATGGATGTTTAACATTTCACTTGGAATGCAGGACCAAAAGGTCTATAACATACACCCAAAATGATGTCTGGTTTTTACTGCTAAATAGTTATATTATATATATATATATATATATATATATATATAGAGAGAGAGAGAGAGAGAGAGAGAGAGAGAACTAGGGTGCTCCTAAGTTCACCCAACCTCTTGTGAACTTGACTCTAAAATATATCGAATCGACTTTAAACGATGAATCCAAACGGTTGAAACCCTTCTACCTAATGAGTGATGCGTCTACATGTGAAAATTTTAAAGTTTCGAATTAATTTAATATAGAGTCAAGTGGTCAAAAGTTTAAGGTTATAAATTAATTTTAATGCATTCATTTTTTGGACTCCTTTGACCACTTGACTCTATATTAAATTAATTCGAAACTTTAAAATTTTCACATGTAGACGCATCAATCATTAGGTAGAAGGATTACAACAGTTTGGATTCATTGTTTAAAGTCGATTCGATACATTTTAGAGTCAAGTTCACAGGAGGTTGGGTGAACTTAGGAGCATCCTAGTTGTACTATATATATATATATATATATATATAGAGGTTGGCTAATATCAAATCAGTTGTTCCTGAGGTCCTGTGCAACTAAGTCGTTTTTTAAATTTCGAAGTCCAAATCGTCGATCCAAGCCGTTAGATGTGTTCTTTATATTAAAAAGTACTTGGAGACCAAATTTTACATTTTTTGGAATTTTTTTACTATTTATTAAGCCACTTTGAAAAACGCTGATCCAACGGTGGCTTAACAAAACAGTAAAATTAGAAGCCACCGTTGGATCAGCGATTTTCAAAGTGGCTTAATAAATAGTAAAAAAATTCCAAAAAATGTAAAATTTGGTCTCCAAGTACTTTTTAATATAAAGAACACATCTAACGGCTTGGATCGACGATTTGGACTTCGAAATTTAAAAAACGACTTAGTTGCACAGGACCTCAGGAACAACTGATTTGATATTAGCCAACCTCTATATATATATATATATATATATATGAGTGTGGCTAATATGCTTTCGGTAGCATAAGCATCGAAATACATCCAACTTCTTTTTCAATTTTCAAAGTCTAAAACGTCGATCCAAACCGTTAGATGTGTTCTCTATATTAAAATGTGCTTGGAGACCAAATTTTACATTTTTTTGAATTTTTTTTACTATTTATTAAGTCATTTTGAAAATTGCTAATCCAACAGTTTCACTGTTGGGTTAAGCCACCGTTGGATCAACGATTTTCAAAGTGGCTTAATAAATAGTAAAAAAATTTCAAAAAATGAAAAATTTGGTCTCCAAGCACATTTTAATATAAAGAACACATCTAACGGTTTGGATCGATGTTTTGAACTTTAAAATCGAAAAAGGAGTTGGATATATTTCGGTGCTTATGCTACCGAAAGCATATTAGCCACACTCCATATATATATATAGAGAGAGAGGAGGGTTCTAATACCGGGAGAGGGGGGGATGCCCATCGGACCAAACTTGGTTCGATGGGTGGTTTCTACCGTCCGATCCACTTCAATATCTGTGCGCATCACTTTAATATCCGTGCTGTTTATTTTAATATCCGTGCTCACAGATCTTGGAGTGGATTGGACGGTAGAAACCACTCATCGAACCAAGTTTGGTCCGATGGGCATGAGACACCCCCCTCTCCCTCTAATACCTTATACCTTTTATAGCCCATCATAACTCATGTTTTATATTTTCATTTTCGAAGTCCAAACTGTCGATTCAAACTACTCAACACAATATCCATACTAAAATATGCTTGGAGCATAGTGACAAATGAATTATTCGGATTCCATTCGGCAAGGTAAAAAAATCGTGATTCGGAAATAATTCGGTATTATTCGAATCAGAGATTTTAGTCTTGTAAGGGAGCAAACAAAAAATAACAAAAAAAAAAAGTTCTGGGAAAAATTCGAGATAAATTCGGAAAAAATTCATAAAATTCGCAAATTATTTGAAAATAATTCAATCAAAGTTCAGTCAGCCGAATAATTCGGCGTTCGGTTTGGCATCACAAAAAAAACGAATTATTTGCGAATCTTGTTACTATAGCTTGGAGAAGAGAGTTCAAATTCCTCCATTTAATTTTCTAATAACAAAAATTATAAAATTTATTTGTCAAAATAAACCCGTTATATACTCGATCATCATTACTTGGTTGCAATTGGAAGGGAATCAATTCATATTAGTTTGGTCCCGCTTTGTTTGTTGCACAACGTCCCACTAACCAACAATTACTTTTTAAATGTACAAAAGAGATCTTGTTTTAATCGGTTGCATTTTATTGATGGAGAAAAATAAAAAAAAAGTCACCTAATTTTTGGATGCACATATAATTTTACTGATTAAGTAATGTCGCTGAGTTTTCAAGCTATAACAACAGATATTAATTTATAATTAATGAATCTGATTCTCTAGATAAGTAAAATTAAAAAAATAAAATAAAGAATCCGCTTGATTTAAATATCAGATTGTGACATTCATTCCTCATCCAATTTTTGTTTAACAAATATTTAGACAACACTTGATATCAACAGTAACATCTGAATAATTAGTTGAACTAAAAGACTAAATCTACAGTAGCAGAGGACTTACATGGAATAAGATTTGGTTCAAATAACTTTGGACATGACATTGTCCAAAGCCTCTAAAAATCGTACGATTAAAGTTCAAACAATAGATTTGAATTACTCAACGTCATTTTCATATTAAAATATGCTCAGAGATTAAATTTTATATTTTAGAAATTTACTATTTTTTTAAATACGTACAAAATTATTGTTTCTAAACGGTCCAAAAATAGAGATTTTGTACGTATCTAAAAAAATAGTAAAATTTTTTCAAAAAATATAAAATTTGGTCATTGAGCACATTTTAATATGAAAATCATGTTGAGCTGTTCGGACCGACTATTTAGACTTTAATTGTACGGTTTTTAGAGGTTTTGGATGGTGTTCGGTCCAAAGCCCCATAGTTATCATTTAATATAAAAACCTGAAATGTCACTACAATTAAAAACATAAAAAAAATTACTAAATAAAAATTGAAATAACACACTACAATTTTAAAAATAATAACCCTATAAACATTTCAATTATAAATTAACAAATTAAATAATTTACAATAAAAAAAACTTACAAAAGCCCGAAATGGTCGAATCTCCACTACTACAAAATATCATGATTGTACACGGATAAATCACCCAGAGCTACACGGATTTCCAATAGTGTAGTATGTTAGGGTGTAGGAAAGGGCCATCTTTTGCAAACGGATATTTATCCGTGTGCAATTATCATAAAACCGACACGGATAAACTATAATAACAGTGTACAAATCTAACTGGAGCTACACGGATTTTTACTTAATAAACCGTGTAGGAATATTCATTCCTATACGGATTTCTAAATAAAAAACCGTGAAGGAATCAACATTCCTACACGGTCTTTTCATTATAAATCCGTGTAGCTCCAGTAGGATTTGTGCACGGCCGTTCTATTTTATCTGTGTACAAATCCGACTGGAGCTAAACAGATTTTTAATTAACAAACCGTGTAGGTATATCTATTCCTATACAGATTTCTAAATAAGAAAACCGTGAAGGAATCAACATTCCTACACGGTTTTCTAATTAGAAATCCGTGTAGCTCAGATTAGATTTGTACACGGCTATTCTCGTTTTTATCCGTGTACAAATTCAAAGGATTTTTATTTACAAACCGTGTAGGAATGTACGTTTATTTATTTAAAAATTTCTTCAGGAGACCTACACGGATTTCTAATTAAAAATCCGTGTAGGATTTTATTATTATTATTTTTTTAATTTTATTGGTTTTTGGCTAGCCTCCACTTTTGCTAGCCATTAAAATATGCAAACTTTTCTTAAAAAAAAAACCAGATTCCGAAAATGTAATTAATAAATTGCACTAATTAATTTATACAAATCCATATTGTTCATTACAAAATTCTGCGCCGAAAAAACCTTGCCCACATATCTCTAACTTCATCGATTTCCTCCTTGGAGTAAGGGTCATTTGTCCATTGAAACTATAATTATAAATTGGTGATTAATTAGTAACTAGAAAATGTAGATGCAAGATTTATTATTGATATTAAAAAATGAAAAATTAATATGAATTACATACATCTTTTGGAAATGTGAACTGTATTCTTTCGATCCAGTTTAACATGCAAAGCATCGTGTAATAACCGCACTCCCATGAGTCCTGGCTCGTCGCGGGCACCGAAAATTTACATTGATCGGCCTATATATGTTAGAATGACAATAATTTTCTGAACATGACATAAAATAAAATAATTATAGAGGACTCACCGTTAACCACCCGAAAATCATATTATTCTTTTCCTTTGGATCTTTGCTTTGTTGTCCCTCCTCTCTAACATATTGGTTAAAAGCCCTTACAAAATTAAGTGATTGTAATTAGCAATTTTGATACACAGTTTAATTAGAATTGAAAAAAAATCAAAGTGGGAAAATTATTCCTTACTGTCTAATAAGTTTGACGACCTTTTTGGCCTTTTGTAGTGGGATTTTTTCTTCGGTCCTTGCAGAATCCATGCAATAGCACCTATTTGAAGTCGGGACGATGATGAGCAAACACCAGTGTTTGCTGTGGCATGAGAAATATAAACACAATTATAATCACATTTAATTCATTTTTGTAATTATTTAAATTAAAATATAAATAATAAATAATTGGAAAATTGAAGGTCAAAATTAATTAACCTCTGGTGGTATGGCACGAGAATGAATTTCTTTCGATCCTCGAAGCAACGGTGCATTGCTCGGCGCAGGTAGTCGACGGTATCCTTGGGATATAATTCCACCATCGTGGCATTGAGTTTGCTTTGGGATCCAAAAATATACTCCGGTTCTTCTTTTGTTCAAGCGGCCACGATTCCACACTTCGGTTCAGCTTCCTGAAAAATCATCATATTAAATTAGAACATATATTTCAGTGCTACACATCTGATATAAATAAATTTTGTTCACTTACATGGCGAAAATGGCGATGTGAGACACATCGAGCCATTTATCGCTACCTGAGGCATGAAAAATATCCAGAAAGTCCTTGAAAGATATCGCCACAATAGATGAATCGTGCAGAAACATCTCCGGTGGGACGATGATCATGATTTCTCGGCTTGTGTCGGGTGCCGTGATCAATCTGTCATGGAGGCGCCGACAATCCCTGGGCAAAAGGCTGTATTCTTCTGCGGTGATCGAGAGCGGTGTGATGATCCTGCAGGGCGCATCGGTTGCGACGATCGCATCAGTCGCGACGATCGCATCAGTCGCGACGCCCATCTCTCTAATCTCCGTGTGTACCGGTGACATATGACTGTCCTCATCAGCCTGTATAAAATTTTAAATCAATTTCAGCATTTCAAAACAGCGGATTTGAATGTAACAAAAGATATTGATTGTTTAAATATTACCTGATCCAAAATGATCTGATTCTTGGGCCATGGGATAGTGGCCGTCCGGACATCATCCAGAGTGCACATCTGCTCGTTCGGGACAGGAAGAGGTATGTGCGTCCATTCCTTCATGACCACCTCGACACGCACCAAAGTATTATCGGGACCGAGCTGATCAGGGTCCACATCTGTCGGTCTTGGCTCTACGACGCCCTTAGCCACAGTAACGGGCACAGCACCGACCCAAATAACCAGCTCGCATTTCTTAGCGCTCTGCAATTATCATGTAGTCATTTTAAGAGGAAATGTTACCTAACAACAAATAAAAAAGTAGCAATTAATTAATTGTGATTATGAACTAGTATTACCTTTAGATTATCGAACGCGTCTCCCCAGGTCTCAGAAGCTTGACTGCTGCGCCGAAATCCCGGCGAAATGGGAGGTTGGTGCTCGTATTGCTGCCTAAACTGAGCGGATAAGCGTTCGAAGATTCTTGATTTCATCTCCACCATCTCTCGCGGCATGGTCCTCGTTTCATTTGCTTGACGGAGCCGCTCCATCTTGGCATCCTGCTTTTCACGCTTTCTTCGAGATTTGGATGCACCGAAGACATCCTTGAAGCCCACGTGGACCCCCACACCCCTAACCCGACCCGGGTGCTCCGGATTGTCAAGCGTTTGAGACAATTCGTCATGCTGCCTCGAGACTGTACGGGCACCCAAATTTACCTCCTCCTCCACCTCCAACTGTTTAAAAAATTGAATAAAACACAAGACTAATTAAATGGAGGCAGTTATAATTTTGTTTGAATGACGCAAGTTATAACAAGAATTAAGTACCATTTTCTGAGCCAAGGGCCGCAATTCTTCGGGCAGTTGAATCCTTCCGTCGGCTGTTATCTCAGATCTTGCCATGAACCAACAGCTCCCCCTAGGGTTGGTTATCTTTACAACCGGTGAGTCGGAATCTATGTTTGACTCCAGTATCTTCTTAAATTCGGACGACTTACCCTCGTACTCGCCTGACCCTAAATGGTGCGGGTACTTATTCTTGGCAACAGTACTCCTGCCCCTTTCACTTGCAGCCTTCATTAACCAAAGCCAATCAATTAGTGTAAGGCAGAAAAATGATCAATCCACAAAAAACATAGTTACAATTTTATAAATTTAGTTACCTGGAACTCGGGAGTTTGCTTCATCGCTACGAAGTCATCCCAGATCTCCTGGGTCAACCCTTCAAAGTGTCCGACCGGATTCTTCCCTTTGTTAATCCATTCGGTCACGAGTGTGCTCTTGTATTGCTTCCACCCATCGTTCATTTTCTTTAGAGTGTTCTTTTTGCCGGTGTTCGCACAAAAGTGTACTACAAAGTTTCAGTACAGCAAGCTGTACCTTTTAAACCTCGATTCTACTTCTGATTCAGACTGCAAGTGTACAGTCCTATCGTTGGTAATATCGGGTGTCGATCCACAGGACGGTTCAATAACTTAACTAGATTTTGACCTAATTTATCTTCAAACTAGAAGTGTTGAAAAGGGTTAAGTTGGTTGAAATTTTGTTTAACAATATTATAAGGTTGCAAATAAACTAGACTGGAATTCAAAACTAATTTAAAACAAGCGTTTCTCGGGTTTCGATTTCATCCGTAACTCGCCTCTTGCTCGACACGACCCGTGTACTCTCGTACACGACCCATGTCACACGGCCCGTGTAGTATCCTACACGGTCCGTGTCGACTCGAGTGAAACCGCAGGTTGTGCGGTTTTACGCGCCGATTAATTACGTGTAGGATGAACCGACCATACCCGATGTTTCTAAACCTCAACTCTCGTTTGTTGGCTGAATAAACTCGATAATGGAAATACAATTCAATCCTCTTAGGGTTCTAACCTAAACTCTCGTTCGTTGGTTTGAATGGCCTAAGTTACTTGTTTGGTTTACTAAAGGTATTCAACATCTCTCGATTGCTGAAAAGTTCACCTCTCGGCTACTAATTAGTCTTCCCTCTCGGTTCATCGACTTACCTCAAATACTTTGGTCTGGTTGAAAGATTAAATTGGACGCGAGTACCTTGTTAGACGTGGCCTAGCCTAATGGTAATAACCAAATGATAATCAAACAACGCGAGATAAGCAATTAAAATCATACACAAACAAGCAAACACGAAATATCACGCATAATCAAACAACTAGCAAGTAAACAAAGTATTCGACTACATCATGTTCCCAAGAAACTAAAAAATCTACTCAAACATAGTTCTCAAAACAGAAAAACAAATAAAAGATAAACAATTCATGACAAAACCGAAAATACGAAGAAGATTCGTCGGAATTCTCTCGATTTCCTCCTCTCTACTTCGTCTCCAAGTTAGTTGTTGTCGAACTCCCTTAGAAATTGGTCTCTGTATGATTGTCTCTCTCGTTCGTCCGAATTGATGCCTTTCGGCCCCGGGGGTCGTCCTTTTTTACTCCATAACCGTCCATCTTTAATTAGGCAATAATCTGTAAATTTAGATTAACTGCCGGATTTGTCCGACACGGTCCGGTGTGATATGTTGTACGGACCGGTGTGCCCGTGTCTCTTGTCCTGGTCGTGCGGCGCTTGTGTGAGGGGGTCGAGTAGGGTATGACACGGTCCGTGTGATATGTTGCACGGCCCGTGTGGCACGTCAAGATTTCCAGATTTCGCCCTTTCTTCGCCCGTTTCCTATAATAAACAAACCAAAGCGCAAGCAGATACCATATTCTATAGATAATCAATGTAATATACACGATTTTACGGTTTTGGACACGGGTTTTGGTACAAGATTTGGTCGGAAATGTAGTTAAAATAACGAGATATCAAATCCCCCCAAGCTGAAATCTTGCTTGTCCTCAAGCAAAAATAACAACTTTGGCCAGATTGGTCATTTAAACTACCTAAATGCAAGATAACTTTCTAAATACGAAAACTTCTACGAATTGTTTGTATCAGAGATCTCATGAATCATTTTGACTACAATTTAGACTTCCCTTAAGCTAATTTCGATTCACTCCACGGGACCGACCACTTAACTTCAAATTCCGAGATGTTTTGATACACTTTAAGATTAATTACCCGAACCTATCGATATTATGCTTAAGATTGAAGACATACCCTCGTTTGTGGTGATTTTGACCATTTTGCCCTAAATAGTGTGTTGGTGTATGCAAATCGAGCTCAAAGGCATCCAAATGGATTGTGCCGGTACTCGTTTTTGTTTTTACGTTTGGGAGACGAGCTCAAAGGCGCCTCGAAGGGCTTATTGCCGCACTCTTATTTTCTCCATCTTTTTCCATTGTTTTCATTCGTATACACCATGAATACACACATCCGATGGTATTTTTTCATACCATTGGATATCGTAATATTTTAGTCAAAAATCCCCATTTCCCTATTTTGTAAGGTACAGTTCAGAATTCAAATATTTTTCTCGATATAAACGGGTTTTCATCAGTAACAAAGGACAATCTCATCCTAATCAATTGTGTGGTCAATTATGGAGTTAGTTTCAATCAAACCAAGGTCAGGTTGGTCATGGCCAAATTGGTTCACTAAAGATCCAGATTCAAACGATTCGCAAAAAATTTCGCCTAAAATGCATAAAATGCAAACAAAAAGTAAACTATGATACAAACAAGAAATAAACATGACCTAAAATGCAAACTAAACAGATAAAGACCCCCCCAAGCTTCGTCTTAGCATTGTCCCCAATGCTTAAAGACGTATAAATAAGGAGATATAAAAGCAAGGGATAGGGAAAACAAACCTGCTCAGTGGTCTGCGGCTCCGTGGTCGGAGTCGTGGTCGTAGTCCCACCAGCGCCAGTCGCGCAACTCATCCTCAATAGCACCCACCCTAGCTGTGAGGTCGCGTAAGATCTCACCCTGCTCCTGCCTCATGTCGTAGACGAGGCGGTACACATCCATGATGGTGGGATCGGAGAGTGGGTAAGTGCGGGCTGCAGAAGAAGAAGAAGGGCCTGCTGGGTGGAAGTAGAGGCGTGAACTGGATGAGAAGAGCTGGGGATGTCTGTCATATGCACATCGGGCATGGGCGCATCATCTGCCGTAGGAGGGTGGTGGAGCAAGTCGAGGGCCTGTGAAAAGCCAAGTGCTCCTGTCCCCCGAAAGAGATAGGGGCGGAGAAGGGGGAGGCGGTGCTCGCGTGTGCCATCCGGCATGCACCGCAGTATCTGTCACGATGGCGGCGGCGCCTTCTCGAGATAAATGAATTTGGCTAGGCGGAAGGACTCAATGTCTAGTGTGGTTGGGCCCTGCGAGAGTATCACCCCGAATCGATACTCTAAGTGCTCGGCGATATGTGTCACATAACCGCCGAGGGTGATATCTCCTCCCGATCTGTGTGACTCAGCGATCTCCGGCCAGTCTTTGAATCATAATGAGCATCGAGATCGGGCCGCTCTAACTCGGCATCTCGGCGGAGCATGTGATCCAGCGAAGCATCGAATCTGTCTCATTGGCGCGGGCGACTGTCTCGCCGCGCGCAAGATGGTGCAAGCTAAGGCGCGCCTGGATGCGGCGGAGGACGAGGGGTGAGGAATGTTGAGGCCCTTGTAGTCCTTGTTGTGGCATCCTCGCAAGCCACCGACCAAATTCCAAAAATGATCCTTGTCCAACCCCTCTCGAAAATGGAGCTCGGGTGTGGTTGGGTTCGAGGGTAACCCAAACCACATGCGAAGATTAGCTACAGGGACGTGGCAAGTCGCACCGCACATCCCGAATTTGATGTAGGGCTGGTCTTCCGCGTCCCACTTGAGCTCGGAGAGAGGAGAGGAACTCGAGAGTGAGCCTCTCATAGGCATTGTGCTCGATAGCCCGAGTCGGGGGGTAAACCCGATGCGGCCAGTGAGATAGAGGAACCGCTCCTCGATCCCAAAAGCGCGAAGAGTGTCAAAGTCAACTTTCGGAGTGTTCTTGCACTTCCTATTCCGTAGAATTTCGAAGCGCTCGAACATCCGACGCGTGGGCATCGGAAAGTAGTGAGGCTCGTGCTCGCCGGCACCGTCGGTGTAATGCCCGAAAAGGTGGTCGGACTCCTCCGAGTCATATCGCTCGGGCGATGGATTTGGTGAAGGAGTTGGTGAGCGCACGACCGATGGCGTGGAATGAGAGGAGTGAGAGCTTTGAGAGGAGTGAGAGCTCTCCGATGATGGTGTCCCGATCGGGCGGTGGTGTCGGGGCACGGAGAGCCGCCCGCGCACGGTCTTGGTTCCTCTTCTTTGCGGCGCTCTTGATTCATTGCGTGCTCTGTCAAGTTCGACACGGGCCGAGTGGATTTTGACACGGACCGTGTTGCTTGAGTTGTGGCCGAGAATGAGAGTGACACGGGCCGAGTGACTTTGTGACACGGACCGTGTGGAGTGAGGGTTTCGGTGCGGGGAGCACAGTGACAATGGTGATCGGAGGCGCCCGTGCGTTGTTGGTGCGAGGGATCTCGGATGAATCAAAAGGAGAGTGGAGAAAGGAGATGAGGAGAAGTGGAAGTGGTAAGATCTCGGTACGGAGTGGGTACGGAGAAAAAGGGGCGGTGCTACAGTGCACACGGGCAAGTAACACGGCCGGGTGGTGGACTTGCTGAGAATTTTTGCAGATCGGTCGGATGGAGAAGAAGAGAGGCTAAGTAGGGAGGAAGGAGTAACGGACGCGGAGCGGGCGCGCGTGCGTTTCGTTGCGTCGCCCGGCTCCGATACGGACCGCGTGAAATATGACACGGACCGTGTATATCCCTTCCGATCGTTATTCGACACGACCCGTGTTGGGCCTTACTCCAGCTGCCGTTTGGTGGTGACACGGACCGTGTGAGATAAGACACGGACCGTGTGAGTTATTTCTTGAGCCTGAAGCACCTCTCTTTTTAACTTCTAAACTAAAAAAACATAATAACGAAAAATGCAAGCAAGATAATAAAACGAAAACTAAAGCAAAACGATAAAAAGTAAGTAATGCTAGAAACAAATAAAGCAGACAATAAAGTAAAAATGCGAGAAAATAGATAAAAAGAACTTGGGTTGCCTCCCAAGGAGCGCTTGTTTTAGGTCTCGAGCCTGACCGTATATTCGTTAGGTTGCGCTGCAAACCTGGATCGGACGAAACCCGAACCCGGCCGCTCGCGTTGCGGGTGATCAGCGATGTAGTGCTTGAGGCGCTGACCGTTGACTTTGAACGTCCCCTGTTCTTTATTGCCAATGTCAATGGCTCCAAAAGGGTACACCTTTTTCACCTCAAATGGCCCCGACCATCTAGATTTGAGCTTTCCTGGAAACAGTCTTAATCGAGAATTAAATAAAAGAACAAGGTCTCCTTCCCTGAATTCACGGTGCATGATGTGTTTGTCATGGATGCGCTTAGTCTTCTCTTTGTAAATGGTTGCATTCTCGTAAGATTGCAAACGCATTTCGTCGAGTTCATGCAATTCGAGGACGCGTTTGTTTCCGACTGCAAGCATGTCCATGTTGATAGCTCGCGTAGCCCAGTATGCCTTGTGTTCGATCTCCACGGGCAAGTGGCACGGCTTCCCATAGACCAACTTGAAAGGGCTCATCCCAATCGGAGTTTTGAAAGCAGTTCGATAAGCCCAGAGTGCATCATTCAGCTTGAGCGCCCAATCCTTGCGTGTCCTTGCTACCGTCTTCTCCAAGATGGATTTTATTTCCCTGTTGGAAATCTCAGCTTGGCCATTAGCTTGAGGGTGATAAGATGTTGTTACCTTATGAGTCACCCCATGCCGGATCAGGAGATTGTCGAATTGGCGGTTGATAAAGTGCTTGCCTCCATCACTGATTACGGCTCGTGGCACACCAAAGCGAGGGAAGATGACATCCGTGAACAATTTCTTCACCGTATTGGAGTCTGCATTGCGGCACGCCACTGCTTCCACCCATTTGGACACGTAGTCAACTGCGATCAGAATGTATTCATTCCCATATGAGGATGGAAATGGTCCCATGAAATCGATCCCCCATACGTCAAAAATCTCGACTTCGAGTACGGAGTTAAGAGGCATCTCGTTGCGTCGGGTGATGTTGCCAGTCCGTTGGCACTTGTCACAAGCCACAACAAAGTTCTTCGCATCCCTGAAAATAGAAGGCCAAAAGAAACCAGATTGCAATACTTTTGCGGCTGTTTTGGAGAAGGAGGCATGTCCACCGTAGGCTGATGAGTGGCAGTGTTCGAGAATGGAGCGCGTTTCCTCGATAGGTACGCATCGTCGAAAAATCCCATCTACGCCTGTTTTGAAAAGAAAAGGGTCGTCCCAGAAATAATACTTGGCATCTGACTTGAGCTTTTTCCTCTGTTGGTAGGTTATGGTGCGAGGCAAGCACTCTCGAGGCAAGAAAGTTCGCAATGTCCGCATACCATGGTTCTGCATGGCCGTTGACACGGTCCGGATTGCGTGTTACACGGCCCGTGTCGTGTAGTACACGGACCGAGTGAGAGTCTGTGCTGTCCGTGTCGGCCTCGTACGGAGCGAGAGGTAATGGCCGAAGTTGTTCGTCGGGGAATGAATCATTGATTGGCGGGTGTCACTTTCTTCCTCCAAACGGATTCGGGACGGATGGTCAGGCACGGTGTTCTCAATTCCTTTCTTGTCTTTGATTTCGAGATCAAATTCTCGTAAAAGAAGAATCCAACGAATCAAACGAGGTTTTGCATCTTGTTTGCTTAGAAGATACCTCGAGCGCAACATGGTCGGTGTAAACAATGATTTTCGAGCCGACCGGATAGGATCCGAATTTGTCAAGAGCAAAGACAACCGCTAGAAGCTCCTTTTCGGTGGTTGTGTAGTTTAGTTGAGCCGGGTCCAACACCTTGCTTGGCGTAGTAGATGGCGTATGGCTTCTTGTCTTTTCTTTGTCCCAAGACTGCCCCTACAAAGATAGTCACTTGCGTCGCACATCAACTCGAATGGCAAGGACCAGTCCGGTGGTTGCAAGATGGGTGCCGAGATGAGGGCTTGCTTCAAGCTGCAAAAAGATTTCATACAATCATTGTCAAAATTAAACTCAGAATCCTTAAGCAAAAGATTTGTCAAAGGCTTTGTGATTTTGGAGAAGTCCTTGATGAATGAATCGGCGGTAGAACCCTGCGTGACCTAAGAAGCTGCGAACTCCTTTGACGTTTGTTGGAATCGCTAGGTTCGAATCACCTCAATTTTCGCCTTATCTACCTCGATGCCTTTGGAGGTCACGACATGTCCCAAGACAACACCCTCTTGGACCATGAAGTGGCACTTCTCCCAGTTCAAAATGAGATTGACTTCTTCACACCTCTGCAAAATCTTACAAAGGTTAGATAGACAAGAATCAAAACATGCACCATAGACAGAAAAATCGTCCATAAAAACTTCAACCTCATTTTCAATGAATTCGAAAAAGATAGCCATCATGGCTCGTTGGAAGGTTCTTTGGTGCATTGCATAGACCAAATGGCATCCTACGATATGCGTAAGTACCATAGGGGCAAGTAAAGGTGGTCTTTTCTTGGTCGTTTGGGTGGATGGGTATTTGGAAGAAACCGTAATAACCATCGAGATAGCAAAAGTAAGAATGATTTGCAAGCCTTTCTAGGAGTTGGTCGACAAACGGCAATGGAAAGTGGTCCTTGCGTGTGGCCGCATTCGGTTTCCTATAGTCGATGCACATGCGCCCGGCCGGTCACGACACGTGTTTGGATCGGCTCGTCCTTGTCATTCTTCACCACTGTCGTCCCTCCTTTCTTTGGCACCACATGAACGGGACTCACCCATTTGCTATCAGAGATCGGGTAGATGATTCCTGCATCAAGAAGTTTAAGAATTTCTTTTTTCACTACCTCTTTAAGAGTTGGGTTGAGTCGTCGCCGGTGCTCTACATATGGCTTGTGGTCGTCCTCCAACAGAATTCGATGTGTGCGAGATGGTGGGGCGATCCCTCTCGGGTCCTTGATCGAGTACCCAATCGCGCCTTTGTGAAGTTTGAGCTTCTCCCGAAGTTTGGCGGTCTGCTCGGGATTCAAACCCGCATTTACAATCACAGGACAAGAGTTGTTTGGACCTAGGAATTCATACCTAAGATTGGGTGGAAGGGGCTTGAGCTCGGGAGTTGGCTCGGTCCTGGGCTCTGCACGGTCCGTGTGAGTTACACTCGGCCCGTGTGGAGTGGTCGGATTGGTCTTGTCCGGCCCGATTCCCTCCCTGGGGGCTGGACTCACACGGCCCGTGTGAGTTTTGTCCTGGTCCGTGTAGATTGGTATCCGGATCATCTGTTGTCGCCTCTCGCTGCACAAATGGGTTCCACCTCACCTTCTTTATCCTGTAACTCGGACAAAAAATCAAGATGATACCTTAGCGAGCAGTTGGCTTGCTCCGGGAGGTAATCTTCGGTTAAATTTTCCGAGCATTCTTCGACCACTTCGATTACGAAACAAGACTCGGGCGATGAGGGGTATTTCATGGCGCGGTCGATCCGGGAATCGCACCTTGTCGTCCCCAATGTTCAAGGTTAGTGTGCCGTTCTTCACGTCTATCATTGCACCTGCAGTTCTTAGGAAAGGTCGTCCCGAGAATGATGGGGACTTCCTTGTCCTCTTCCATTTCCATAACAACAAAATCAGCGGTATAGAAAAACTTACCAACCGGGACGGTACGTCCTCCACTATGCCTAGTGGTAGGCGCACCGATGAATCTCGCTAACCGTAGGGTCATCCGGGTGGGTTTGAGCTCTCCTACCTCCATTCGATCAAATATGGTGCGTGGCATGAGACTCACGCTTGCCCCTAAATCACATAGAGCTTTCTTGATCGTGGCTTTCCCTATTGAGCATGGTATGGAAAACTTACCGGGGTCCTCTAGTTTGGGAGGGAGCTCGCTTCTTAGGATTGCGCCGCCTTTGTTCGTTCGATCAACTTCACCGTCTCACGTCCCCCAAGCTTCGCTTGTTGGAGAGGATGTCCTTGAGAAACTTCGCGTAAGTCGGCATTTGAGTAAGAGCCTCGGTGAATGGAATGGTGATATGCAATTGCTTGAGAATATCCACGAACTTCGCAAATTGATCATTGAGCTTAGTCTCGGCTAGCCTTCGAGGAAATGGTACGGGTGGTCTATATAGTGGTTGTTTGTCCGATTTTTTCATTTTCGACCTTCGACGAGACTTCGCACGGGCCGTGTAGACTCGTGCGGTCCGTTTCATGCGGTTTCTCCACCTGTGCTGGCCGCGTCAAGTACGTGCGACTAGGGCTTTCTGCAAGTGGGGTATCCGACACGGGCCGTGTATCATCTGTACGGTCCGTGTCATCGGCGGTGGCGCGGGGGAGGTGCATAGTGAGTTCCACTGCGCAGGTGTCACTGCCTTGGCTTCTCCTCGAGGGTTGACCTCTGGTTGGCCGGGAAGCTCGCCGGGTTGTTCTTGGTTCGAAGCGGTTTGGTACCCCATTTGCTCCTTTTCTCTATTCCGAGCAGCCAAACCGGCCGGTTGAGCATTCATAGCCTCCATTTGCTCGAAGATCATTTGATTCATCTTCCCTTGCTCGTGCATGAAGTCACTCACCATGGGAGCAACGTAGGGCTTAGATGGGCCGAATACGGTGCACGGTTGCTTGGGTTGTTGCTTGGGTTGTTGAACGCCGCATTGTTGAAGAAGTTGCGATTGTTGTTGTTCTTTGCCCGAAGCATTGTTGTTGAAGGGTGCGGGGTTGTTATGTTTCCACCTCCAAGTTTGTTGATCATTTTGGTCCTTTGAGTATGATCGGTTGAAAGGAGGTTTTGGAAAATATGATGGCTCATTGTTGAGAGAATTGACTTGCTCGGGTCCTTCATCCCTTTGCGCGAGTGGGCATTGCTCATACGAGATGCCCCTCGTCCCCACACATCACACAAGATTTCGGTTGTTGCTTGTCAAGCGCCTTGACGCTCATCTTGTCGAAAGCTTTCGCATGGCGTCTAACTTGGCCGAGAGAGCAGTGATTTGATCAACCTCACTTCGGCCGCCTCCGGTTGTTCTAGAACTTTCGCGACCGGGACCACTGTTGGTTCTCGAGCCATGTTGTCAATCGGGTTAAACGCTTCGGTCGGTTCTCTTTTCGACAGAGCCCCACCTGCAACAAAGATCAACGGAGGTACGAGTAGATTCCGTCGAGACCATCATAAAAAGTTTGAATTAAAAGCCAGTCAGGGATACCATGGTGTGGACAAGAATACTGCAGTTCCCTAAACCTTTCCCATGCCTCATTTAGGGGTTCATCAAACCTTTGCTTAAAACTAGTCAATTGGGTTCTTACCTTAGCAGTTCGTTTGTGAGGGAAAAACCTAGTCAGAAAACTTTTAGACAGTTCCCTCCAAGTGGTAATGGACTCTCTAGGCAATGACCCTAACCATTTTTTAGCCCTATCCCTAAGTGTGAAAGGAAAAAGTGCAAGCCTAATGTAATCGACTGTTGCTTCAGTGGTTTTGATTGTGGTGCAACATTCGAGAAAGGTCTGGAGGTGTTCATGTGGATCCTCATGGTCCAAGCCGTGGAAGGTGTTCTGCTGAACAATGTTGATGACTGCTGGGGCAATGTTCGGCATCTGCCCCACGACTCTTGGAAGTCGGATTGCACCTCGCACGTCTCCAGCTCTTGGTACATTGTGCTCGCGGAGGGTTCTGGGCACGAAGTCTGACATCTCTTCTTCCTAGGTCCGAAAGTTCTTGCTCGTGTTCACTCATGGTTGATCCGCCCGCAAATCCCGCTTGAAGTTCGGTTTGGACGGACCGTGTGTCTTCTCGCACGGTCCGTGTTGTTGATCGGTAGTCTTGGTTCGAGTGCACGGACGGTGTAGGGGTTACAAGGCCCGTGTCACTAGTTGTTGCGGTGAGTCGAAGAGGACGAGAAGGATCTAGACCAAGTCTTCTACTCCTCGGGTTGTAGTCACCCGTGGGAGGTCGTGTAAAAGCCGAGCCTTCCCGCAATGGAGAAAAACAAAATAAAGGATACAAGTTAAAATCCAGAATTCAAATAAAAGAAGCAAAAATCTAGAAAAACTAAATGATGCCGTCCCCGGCAACGGCGCCAAAAACTTGTTCGCACAAAAGTGTACTACAAAGTTTCAAGACAGCAAGCTGTACCTTTTAAACCTCGATTCTACTTCGATTCGGACTGCAAGTGTACAGTCCTATCGTTGGTAATATCGGGTGTCGATCCACAGGACGGTTCAATAACTTAACTAGATTTTTACCTAATTTATCTTCAAACTAGAAGTGTTGAAAAGGTTTGAGTTGGTTGAAATTTTGGTTAACAATATTATAAGGTTGCAAATAAACTAGACTGAATTCAAAACTAATTTAAAACAAACGTTTCTCGGGTTTCGATTTCATCTCGCAACTCTGCCTCTTGCTCGACACGACCCGTGTACTCTCGTCCACGACCCATGTCACACGGCCCGTGTAGTCTCCTACACGGTCCGTGTCGACTCGAGTGAAATGCGGTTGTCCGGTTTCGCGCGATTAATTACGTGTGTAGGATGAACCGACCATACCCGATGTTTCTAAACCTCAACTCTCGTTTGTTGGCTGAATAAACTCGATAATGGAAATACAATTCAATCCTCTTAGGGTTCTAACCTAAACTCTCGTTCGTTGGTTTGAATGGCCTAAGTTACTTGTTTGGTTTACTAAAGGTATTCAACATCTCTCGATTGCTGAAAAGTTCACCTCTCGGCTACTAATTAGTCTTCCCTCTCGGTTCATCGACTTACCTCAAATACTTTGGTCCGGTTGAAAGATTAAATTGGACGCAAGTACCTTGTTAGACGTGGCCTAGCCTAATGGTAATAACCAAATGATAATCAAACAACGCGAGATAAGCAATTAAAATCATACACAAACAAGCAAACACGAAATATCACGCATAATCAAACAACTAGCAAGTAAACAAAGTATTCGACTACATCATGTTCCCAAGAAACTAAAAAATCTACTCAAACATAGTTCTCAAAACAGAAAAACAAATAAAAGATAAACAATTCATGACAAAACCGAAAATACGAAGAAGATTCGTCGGAATTCTCTCGATTTCCTCCTCTCTACTTCGTCTCCAAGTTAGTTGTTGTCGAACTCCCTTAGAAATTGGTTTCGTATGATTGTCTCTCTCGTTCTGTCCGAATTGATGCCTTTCGGCCCCGGGGGTCGTCCTTTTTTACTCCATAACCGTCCATCTTTAATTAGGCAATAATCCGTAAATTTAGATTAACTATTGGGATTTGTCTCGACACGGTCCGTGTGATATGTTGTACGGGCCGTGTGCCTGTGTCTCTTGTCCGGGTCGTGCAGCGCTTGTGTGAGGGGTCGAGTAGGGTATGACACGGTCCGTGTGATATGTTGCACGGCCCGTGTGGCACGTCAAGATTTCCAGATTTCGCCCTTTCTTCGCCCGTTTCCTATAATAAACAAACCAAAGTGCAGCAGTACCATATTCTATAGATAATCAATGTAATATACACGATTTTACAGTTTTGGACACAGGTTTTGGTACAAGATTTGGTCGGAAATGTAGTTAAAATAACGAGATATCAGCCGGTATCATCTGTGATGTTCCATTGTGCCTGATTGACACAAAACAAATGTCATTTCAGTTCATGCATGTACAGGAATCAAAAGAAATACTGAAATGGTGACATTACCTTCACCATCTCCCACCATTCTTGTTTTGTCTCCTTGCTGAAGGCCCTCCAAGAGGCTGCACGGATATCGGCTTTCCTCTTCGCGAAAAGGCTGCACCAATTTGAGTAATGCGCCCCGTTTTCCCCTGTCGGACACCCGTCCTTCTTGAACTCGATTTTAAATAGCTTTTTTTCTGTGATGGTTTTGCACGTCGTTGGACCTCTCGTCCTTCTTTGTGATTCCGACTGGACTACACCTTAGTCTTCTTCGTCTTGGGGGTTCACGTAATGATCACCCGAATGTGACATGATTCTACAAAGAATAATAGCAAAGAAGGCCGACGAGCACTAGGGAGAACTCGACAAAACAATCAACAATTAACGACGACCAAATTAAATCAGAAATGCCCAAATAAGGAGGAAATAGAGAGAGAATAGAGATTGTTTTTATTACCAAGAGAGGCTGTCGAGGGAGGCGGCGTAGAGGGAGAAAGGCGCAGAGGGAAGTTGAGGAAAAAGCAGCGGCGGATCTCTCCAGGTTTTTCAAAATCAGAGAAGTTGAAGGAAGCTAGAGTCGGATACTTAGAAATATTTACCAAAATTATAGTATATAGCAAGATGGGAACTTTCCACACGGATATCTAATTAAATGTTCGTGTACAAAAGGTATCATACACGGATAATTAATTAAAAATCCGTGTAGTAAAGGTAAGAGTGACACGGATTTTTAATTAAATATCCGTGTAGGATACGCTTTCCACACGGATATCTAATTAAATGTCCGTGTACAAAGGTTATCATACACGGATATTTAATTAACAATCCGTGTAGGAAAGGTAAGAGTGACACGGATTTTTAATTAAATATCCGTGTAGGATACCCTTTGCACACGGACATTATATAATATATCCGTGTAACTCTAAAAATTTTCATCCACGGGTTTTTATTTAAATATCCGTCGGCGAAGACAAAATTTTTAGCGAGAGATGCACGCCAGCTAATTTCATTAATTCATCACTGTGAATTACAAAATAAATACAGAAAAACGAAGAGTCGCCTTAAACAATTAAGAGCATCTCCATCCCACAAAAAGTTTAAAAATTGTAATTTTGCCACGTCACTGAATTTAACAATTAGATATTCATAATTTCTAAATCACTCCATCCTAACAATTAATTTTGTGAAGAGAGGAAGAGTGCTATAATTATTTTCAGCCAATTAATTAGCCACGTGTCATTAAACAATGGTTTTCTTTTAAAGCAAATTTGCTAATTTAGAAATTGTGCCACATCCCAACAATTCTAAATAGTTAAATACAAAATATTACATAAAAATCATAATTAAAAAAACAAAATGAAATGAAAAATGCAAAATAACATTGTTACGTGATTAAAAAATATTACATAATCAAAATATTACACAAGTGCTCTTTTTCTTTCTTTTCCTCTTTTTTGGCACTTTTTGTACATCGGCCCATAATCCTTCGTTGTGATCAGATCTCGTGTAGTTCGCTTCTTCTTCACTTACCGGTACCTCGATTGGCACGTCGGTGCAAAATGGAGGTATCTCGTCAAACCGGTCGTACTCTTCTTCGTCCACAACATTTTCAACCCCTAGAATCCTTCTTTTTCCCGATAGGACGATGCTCCACCTAGCATCACTCGGGTCGATGACATAAAAGACCCGTGCGGCTTGCTTGGCTAGTATGAACGGATCATCGATATACCCGACTTTGTTGAAATCAACAAGTGTGAACCCGTTATTATCAACCTTCACACCCCGGTCTTCGACCCATTGACACCGAAACAAGGGAATGTTGAGACGAGGACTGTAAATGAGCTCCCAAATTTCTTCAATAACACCGTAATATGACTTTGATGCTATTACGGCTGGGCATCCCCGGATCTACTGAATTCTTCGGAGGCCGCCACCAACGTCACCCCACTATTTTGCGTCGCACTCTTATCACTTTGTAATTTAGTGTAAAATGTATATCCATTAATCTCATATCCTTGGAATGTTCTAACAACAACTTGGGGTCCTTCGCCCAAGTAGCCCGACAATTTCATCTACGAGCGACCTTTCGGCGTGTTCCTTCACTCTTTCTTTGAGCCATCCCGTAAAAGAACGATTATGCTCGTCATTCAACCACTTCGACTTCTCGTGTAGTTCTCGTTGTCGAAGGACTGTCATGTGCTCATCCACATAGGGAGCAACGTCTCGCCATGTGCTTGTAGTACAATTAAATGTGCCTTTTGTAGTTCATCCGTGTCGCCAGTACGGGTTTCAAACCAATTGTCCCTACTCCTTGGAGTCTTCCCTCGTATCGGGATTTTGGAACACCGATAGGAGACACACCGGTCAGGTAGTTAGTGCAAAACTCAACCGCCTCTTCGTTGAATACCCTTCTACGATGCTACCTTCGGGCCGATGCTTGGTTCCTTATGTATTTTTTCAAAATACCCATGTATCTCTCGAACGGATACATATACCGCAGAAATACAGGGACCACAAATCTTAATTTCCCTCACGAGGTGGACAACAAGGTGAACCATAACATCGAAAAAAGAGGGAGAAAAATACATCTCAAGATGGCAAAGAGTAACGACAACCTCCGCTTGCAAATCGTCCAATTTGAGCGGGTCTACCACCTTGGAATTAATTGCATTGAAGAAAAAACAAAGCTTCGTAAGGGTCTGCCGAACGGCCTTTGGTAAAATTTCCCGAATTGCGACAGGAATCATCTGTGTCATTAAAACATGACAGTCATGGGATTTCATACCCTTCAATTTCATGTCCTTCATGGACACCAGCTTCTTAATATTCGAAGAATACCCTGACGGGACTTTAATACTGTGAAGGCATTCACAAAAGCTTCTTTTCTCCTCCTTCGACATGGTGCACATTGCAGGGGGTAGGTATGCGCGCTTCCCTTTATCTTGGGGTGGAAGCTTTTGTCGTATTCCCATTTCCACCATGTCTTTTCGAGCGTTAATACCGTCTTTACTCAGGCGAGGAATGTTCAATAAGGTGCCGATTAAACTGTCGCATACATTTTTTTCAACATGCATGACATCTAGGCAAGTGCCGCACCTCCAAATACTCCCAAGACGGTAGCTCCCAAAATATGGACTTCTTTTTCCAAATATTTTTAGGCGGTGCTTTGGCGCATTTTCCGAAAACAACCTCAAGGTTTTTAACCCGCTTGAAGGCACCCTTCCCATCCAATGGACGACGTGCCACTCCGAGCTCATTTTTCCCATTGAATGTCTTCTTTCTCCCGCGGTATGGGTGATTAACGGGGAGAAACCTGCGATGCCCCATAAAAACATTCTTCTTACAATATTTCAACCTCAGCACCTGCGTGTCATCTTCACAGATAGGGCACGCTTTTGCTCCTTTCGTGCTTAGTAACCCGACAAATTCCCGTATGCGGAAAAATCATTCACTGTGCAAAATACCATGGCCCGCAATTTGAAGACCTCTTTGCCGTACGCATCCCATACCCAGACACCAGTCTTGCATAATTTTTGGAGGTCCTCAATTAATGGTGCAAGATATACATCTATGTCATTTCCGGGTTGTCCGGGTCCTTGGATCGATAATGACATCATTATATACTTGCGTTTCATGCACAACCAAGGAGGAAGATTGTAGATGGATAAAAGAACCGGCCAAGTCTTGTGGCCGACTGCTCATACTTCCGAAGGGACTCATTCCATCCGTGCTCACCACAATCCTAAGGTTTCTCGGGTCGGAACCAAATTCTTTGAATTGTCTATCAATATTTCTCCATTGAGGAGAATCAGCCGGGTGTCTTAGTTTTCCGTCCTTTTTCCGCTCTTCTTCATGCCAGCGCAATAATTTAGCATCTTTGGAATTTGCAAATAACCGTTTAAACCTCGGTATTATCGGTAGATACCACAGCACCTTGGCCGGAGGCGGGTCCTTTTTTTCTTCATCGTTACAATCGTCAGTTTCGTTGCCCTTACGCTTATAGCGTGAAACGCCGCATCTAGAACATACATGCATGGACTCGTACTCTTTACGGTACAATACACAGTCATTAGGACATGCATGTATTCTTTCAATCTTCAATCCCACTGGACATATCAACTTCTTTGCCTGATATATTGTACACGGTAACTCGTTGTTATTCGGGAGCATTTCTCGTAAAAGTCGTAGTAAGGACGTGAAACTCTTATCGCTCCAACCACTATTTGCTTTTAAGTTCAATAATTTCAACACAGCTGACAGTTTGGTAAATGTGATACACCCAGAATACAACGGCTTTTTGGATTCATCCGACAAATACTGAAATTTATCATAATTTTCACCACCAATTTCACATTCCACATCACGTAACATGTCATCTAGGTTTTCGGTAAACTCGTGTTCTACATTTTCATCAATACTCGTTGCCATCTCATCATCGTCGCAGCCTATCGACTTCAACACTATTCAATTTTTCGAAATTCTTATAATCATCGTTGCAATCAAATTCAAAATTATCGAAATTTGATCACTCTCATTTATTTCATCACAAAATTTACCGGTACCACTACTTTCTCTAATTTTCTCACCATGCATGAACCAACATGTATATCTCTCCTTAAATCCCCGACAAATTAAATGAGTTCTAATTTCTTCCAATTCCTCAAATCCTATACAATTTTTACAATCCCTACAAGGACACAAAATGTTGGCCTCCTTTTGCAAAACTACGTAACTCTCAAAGAACCGTAGAAACTCTTCAACCCGGACCAAATATTCTTCACTGTCACGCCGCATTTCATACATCCAACTTCGATCCATCTGTAAATTATATTCCAAAAAATGATCGCAATTAATCATGCGTGGTGGATGGTCGACATATGTATAACCTACTGAATTCTTGGCTTACAAAGGGCCGGTTTACAATCCTAACCCACTCCTTGAATATTGTGCCTCATATGTGAACACACGTTAGCGTGATTTAATTAGTATTTGAGAAAAATTCGGCAGCATTTCCCCTTAACTCCCCAAGTACGTATACATACCACATACTCGTAGGAGCAATAAGGAGAAATACTGTCGAATTTTTCTCAAATACTAATTAAACCCGCTAACATGTGTTCACATCCTAAACGAGACACAATATTCAAAGAGCAGTCCCAAACCGGGGACTATCCAAAATTAATCCCTATTGGATTAATTTTGAACGGGTATGGACCTACAAGCATATTAATAGGTCGGTTATTGGACAGCAATACACTAATTATTTTACAACCATGCATGCATTAATCAAACCCTAAACCGTAAATAAGCAATAAAAACTAATTAACAGAAAATTATTGAAATAAAAGAGAAGTATTACTAACCTTAACAAGGAAAAGAGGAGCAAATCACAACTAAAAATCAGCAAATCTCAATGCTCTGCTCGCGCAAAAAATCGAATTCCAGCCAATCCAGAGGAAAGAGAGTGATCAAAACGGCGCTGGAAGAATACCTTTAAGTGAGCTGAACCCTAGATGACCTTTTCTACACGGATAATAAGAGATAAATCCGTTTAGCTCTCCCGACATTTCTACACGGCTATTTAAATAAAAAACCATGTGACAATCACCATTCCTACACGGATATTTAATTAAATATCCGTGTAGCTCTATAATATTCATACACGGTTATTTAATTATATATCCGTGTAAGAAGATAAATAGCTACACGGATATTTAATTTATTATCCGTGTAGGATTAACTTTTCTACACGGATTTCTTCTCAAAATCCGTTACGAATCTGAAGGGTTTAGGGTTTAGTTAGGGTTGTCCAAACGTCGCGTTGGAGTTCAAACGCTCTTCTCCCTTAATTCTATTTAATCACCGCTGATTTTAGTGAAAAATCGCACTGCACAGAATTTGCCTCCTAGCGTTAACCGAAATTTTACAAATCGAAAAAAAAAACCAAATGGAGAGTCCTCCTAGCGTTAACCAGAATTCGCCCACAGTGCAAAATCCTCCATCTGAAAATCCTACTCCATCTGAAAATCCCGCAGAAAATCCTACGTTCGAAGACCCCCAAGATGATCCCAACTGGGCTCGCATAATTCCTCCACCGCTTCCTATTCCCGCTGGTTACCCTCCTCTCGTTGGTCCATCTCGAAACCTTCCGGTTCTCGATCCACATCCAGACATAGTTGAGTGGAGTCATTTAGCCCCGCCCCCCGTGATTGAATTAACATCGTCCCCCGATGAATCTGATCACTACCAGTTCTCTGATGATGAGCGTTACGGTCCAGAAGGTCCTATGGATGATGAGGATGTCTGCTTATCTTTGAGAAGAAGCAAGAGAATTTGGGACAATGTAAACAAGGATGGAGGCAAGAGAATCAACTACTTCCCTAAGAAAAAAAGGCGCAAAGCAATTAGTTGGAAATGTTTTGTATTTTGTTAGTTTTATATTTTGTATTTTCATTTTAGTTATATATCTAGATAGTTTTTTTTTTTTTTTTCTGTGATATCTAGCTAGTTTTTTTATTTTATTTCTGTGATGTATGGTGTATGTTATTTTAATGTTTTCTATTTCTGTGATGTATGGTTTTATATTTAAATTTCTGTTTATATTTATATTTTTGAATAATTAATCTAACTAGCTAATGTTATCTTTAAATATAAAAATAATAACAAAATATGAAATTGAAAAAAATAATTTGAAATTTTTGAACCACACGAGATATTAACGTTCAAATCATATTTAATATAATAAAATATCAACATATATATTCAGAGAAGTTAGGGTACTTTGATAAATTTTCGGACATATGGAAGAATTTAAAAATCAGACGAGAAAGAAGTGCACTGGGGGGACTTAGAAAATTTTTGAAGACATAATCTGGTTTTGAACTGCTATAAGGATTCCTACACGGATTTTTATTACAAATTCGTGTGCAATAGATACCTACACGGATATTTAAATACATATCCGTGTAGATATCCTCTTTTCCTACACGGATTTTTATTAAAAATCCGTGTGCAATAGGTATCCTACACGGATATTTAAGTACATATCCGTGTAGCTCTCCTCTTTTTTATTAAATATCCGTGAGGAATACTTTTTCAACACGGATATTTACGTAACTATCCGTGTAGGAAAAGATGATATTTATTTCAAAGCATGCATGCGCGCTCCATTTATTTCATGTATTCATCACTGTGAATTAGAAATATTAAATATTAATAGATTTAAAATAAACACAGAAAAACGAAGAGTCGCCTTAAATCCTATATATCCTCCGAATCGGTTCCTCTCTTAAACCTATTGTTCGCACAAAAGTGTACTACAAAGTTTCAGTACAGCAAGTTGTACTTTTTAAACCTCGATTCTACTTCTGATTCAGACTGCAAGTGTACAGTCCTATCGTTGGTAATATCGGGTGTCGATCCACAGGACGGTTCAATAACTTAACTAGATTTTTACCTAATTTATCTTCAAACTAGAAGTGTTGAAAAGGTTTGAGTTGGTTGAAATTTTGGTTAACAATATTATAAGGTTGCAAATAAACTAAACTGGAATTCAAAACTAATTTAAAACAAACGTTTCTGGGGTTTCGATTTCATCCGCAACTCGCCTCTTGCTCGACACGACCCGTGTACTCTCGTCCACGGCCCATGTCACACGGCCCGTGTAGTCTCCTACACGGTCCGTGTCGACTCGAGTGAAACTGCGGTTGTCCGGTTTCGCGCCGATTAATTCGTGTAGGATGAACCGACCATACCCGATGTTTCTAAACCTCAACTCTCGTTTGTTGGCTAAATAAACTCGATAATGGAAATACAATTCAATCCTCTTAGGGTTCTAACCTAAACTCTCGTTCGTTGGTTTGAATGGCCTAAGTTACTTGTTTGGTTTACTAAAGGTATTCAACATCTCTCGATTGCTGAAAAGTTCACCTCTCGGCTACTAATTAGTCTTCCCTCTCGGTTCATCGACTTACCTCAAATACTTTGGTCTGGTTGAAAGATGAAATTGGACGCAGTACCTTGTTAGACGTGGCCAAGCCTAATGGTAAGAACCAAATAATAATCGAACAACACAGAAAAGCAATTAAAATCATACACAAACAAGCAAACACGAAATATCACGCATAATCAAACAACTAGCAAGTAAACAAAGTATTCGACTACATCATGTTCCCAAGAAACTAAATAAATTACTCAAGCATGGTATCTAAAACAGAATAACAAAAGTAAGATTAACAATTCATTGCCAAAACCATAAAATACGAAGAAGAATCGTCGGAATTCTCTCGATTTCCTCCTCTCTACTTCGTCTCCAAGTTGGTTGTTGTCGAACTCCCTTAGAATCGGTCTCTGTATGAATTGATTTGTGTTCTCTACGAAATTTCATGCCTTCTGGCCCAAGGGGTCGTTCTTTTATTCTCCATAACCGTCCATCTTTAATTAGGCAATAATCTGTAAATTTAGATTAACTGCCGGATTTGTCTGACACGGTCCGTGTGATATTCTGTACGGACCGTGTGCCTGTGTCTTCTGTCCGGGTTGTGCAGCGCCTGTGTAGGGGGTCGAGTAGGGTATGACACGGTCCGTGTGGATTGTGACTCGGCCCGTGTAGGAAGTCCATATTGTTGGATTTCACCATTTCTTCGCCCGTTTCCTACAATAAACAAACAAAAGCGCAGCAGTACCATATTCTATAGATAATTAATGTAATAAACATGATTTTACTGTTTTGGACACAGGTTTTGGTACAAGATTAGGTCGGAAATGTAGCTAAAATAACGAGATATCAAATCCCCCCAAGCTGAAATCTTGCTTGTCCTCAAGCAAAAATAACAACTTTGGCCCAGATTGGTCATTTAAACTACTTAAATGCAAGATAATTTCCTAAATACGAAATCTTCTATGGATTGTTTGTATCAGAGATCTCGTGAATCATTTTGACTACAATTTAGACTTCCCTTAAGTTAATTTCGATTCACTCCACAAACTGACCACTTAACTCCAAATTTTGAGATGCTTTGATATATTTTAAGATTAATTACCCGAACCTATCGATATTAAGCTTTAGACTGAAGATATACCCTCGTTTGGTTTCGACCATTTTGCCCTTAGTGTGTTGGTATATGCAAATCGAGCTCAAAGGCATCCAAATGGATTGTGCCAGTACTCGTTTTTGTTTTTTTTTACATTTATTTGGGAGACGAGCTCAAAGGCGCCTCGAAGGGCTTATTGACAGTACTCTTATTTTCTCCATCTTTTCCCATTATTTTCATTCGCATACACCATGAATACACACATCCGATGGTATTCTTTCATACCATCGAATATCGTAATATTTTAGTCAAAAATCCCCATTTCCCTATTTTGTAAGGTACATTCAGAATTCAAATATTTTTCTCGATATGAACGGGTTTTCATCAATAACAAAGGACAATCTCATCCTAATCAATTGTGTGGTCAATTATGGTGTTAGTTTCAATCAAACCAAGGTCAGGTTAGTCATGGCCAAAATGTTTCACTAATGATCTAGATTCAAACGATTCGCAAAAAATTTCGCCTAAAATGCAAACAAAAAGTAAACTATGATACAAACAAGAAATAAACATGACCTACAATGCAAACAAAACAGATAAAGAGCCCCCCAAGCTTCGTCTTAGCATTGTCCCCAATGCTTAAAGACGTATAAATAAGGAGATATAAAAGCTAGGGATAGGGAGAACAAACCTGCTCAGTGGTCCGCGGCTCCGTGGTCGGAGTCGTGGTCGTAGTCCCACCAACGCCAGTCGCGCAACTCATCCTCAATAGCTGTCACTCTGTCGGTGAGGTCGCGAAGAATCTCACCCTGCTCCTGCCTCATGTCGTAGACAAGGCGGTACACATCCATGATGGTAGGATCGGAGAGTGGGTAAGTGCGGGCTGCAGTAGAAGAAGAAGGGCCTGCCGTGGAAGTAGAGGCGTGAACTGGATGAGAGGAGCTGGGGATGTCTGTAATGACCACATCAGGCATGGGCGTATCATCTGCTGTAGGAGGAGGTGGTGGAGCAAGTCGAGGGCCTGTGAACAGCCAAGTACTCCTATCCTCGAAGAAGAGAGGTGTAGAGAAGAGGAGACGGTGATTGTGCGTGCCATCTGGCATGCACCAGTAGTATCTGTCACTATGGCCGGCAGCACCCTTCTCGAGATGAATGAATTTGGCCAGGCGGAAGGACTCGAGACCGAGGGAGGAAGGGCCCCTGCAAAAGGTGTCGCCCACAATCGGGTACTCCAAGGTGTGACATAGCCGCCGAGGGTGACGTCCCCTCCAGTCCTGGTGGACTTGGCTACATCTAGCCAGTGCTCAATCATAAAGAGCATCAGATCGGGCCGCTCTAACTCAGCATCTGGACGTAGCATGTGGTACAGCAGTATGAGATCCGTCTCATTAGCGCGATGAACTGTCTCACCGCGCGCGAAGATGGTGCAGGCCAAAGCTCGCTGGATGCAGCGGAGGACCGGGTGAGGAATGTTGAGACCCTTGTAGTCCTTGTTGTGGCACCCCTGCATGCCAGTGATCAAGTTCCAGAAGCGGTCCTTGTCCATCCCCTCGCGGAAACGGAGGACAGTCGTGGTAGGATTTGGGGCAAACCCAAACCATGCACGAAGATCAGAGACAGGGACATAGCACGTCTGATTGCACATCCTGAACTTGATAAAGGGCCTTTCTTCCGCGTCATACTTGAGCTGGAGGGAGGAAAGGAACTCAAGAGTGAGATTTTGGTAGGCATTGTGCTCAATGCCCCAGAACTCGGGAGTAAACCCGATGCGGCTAGTGAGATGAACGAAATCGTCCGTAATCCCAAGAGACCGAAGAGAGTCGAAATCGAGGGTAGGGGTGTTCTTGAACTTCCTCAGCTCTAGGATCTGGATGCGCTCAAACATCCGCCTCGTGGGAATTGGGAAGAGCTTCTTCTCATGCTCAGCAGCCCTATCGGTGTGGTAGCCCGATAGGTGAGCGGAATCACCAGAGTCATACCGTGCAGGTGATGGTGTGGCCGAAGGAGTTGGCGAGCGCACGGCTGATGGTGTGGAGTGAGAAGAATGAGATGAGTGAGAAGAGTGAGAGGAGTGAGAGCTCTCGGATGATGGTGTCTGATCAGGCGGTGGTGTCGAGGCACGGAGAGCCGCCTGTGCACGATCCTGGTTCCTCTTGCTACGACGCTCCTGATTCATGGTGTGTTCTGTCAAGTTATGACACGGGCCGAGTGGATTTTGCCACGGACCGTGTTTCTTGAGCTGTGGCTGAGAATGAGAGTGACACGGGCCGTGCAGAACGTGATGCGGACCATGTGGCGGTAGTGACACGGGCCGTGTAGGTGTTGGTACGGACCGTGTGAATCAAGGGTTTGCAGCAAGGAGATCAGCGTCAATGACAGAGTAGAGGTGCCCGGTACGTTGTCGGTACTGAGGGATCTCGGATGAATCAAAAGGAGAGTGGAGAAGAGGGAGAAGTGGAAGTAGTAAGATCTCGGTACGGAGAGAAAGGGCGGCGCTACAGTGCACACGGGCAAGTAACACGGCCGGAATGAAACATCTTGGTGGAGTTTGCACACGGGCAAGTAACACGGCCCGGAATGAAACATCTCCCCAATCAGCTTCTGAAATGCAAAAACATAGAAAGAAAAAAATGCACACGAGATAATAAAACAGATAATAGTAGAAAGATAATGCAAAATAAGAAATGCTAGAAAATGTAAAAGGGACTTGGGTTGCCTCCCAAGGAGCGCTTGTTTTAGGTCTCGAGCTTGACCGTCCTTCGTTAGGTTGCACTGCAAACTGGATCGGACAGAACCTGAACCAGCCGCTCGCGTTGCGGGTGATCAGCGATGTAGTGCTTGAGACGCTGACCGTTGACTTTGAACGTCCCCTGTTCTTCATTGCCAATGTCAATGGCTCCAAAAGGGTACACCTTCTTCACCTCAAATGGCCCCGACCATCTAGACTTGAGCTTTCCTGGAAACAGTCTTAATCGGGAATTAAATAAAAGAACAAGATCTCCTTCCCTGAATTCGCGGTGCATGATGTGTTTGTCATGGATGCGCTTAGTCTTCTCTTTGTAAATGGTTGCATTCTCGTAAGATTGCAAACGCATTTCGTCGAGTTGATGCAATTCGAGGATGTGTTTGTTTCCGGCTGCAAGCATGTCCATGTTGATAGCTCGCGTAGCCCAGTATGCCTTGTGTTCGATCTCCACGGGCAAGTGGCACGGCTTCCCATAGACCAACTTGAAAGGGCTCATCCCAATCGGAGTTTTGAAAGCAGTTCGGTAAGCCCAGAGTGCATCATTCAGCTTGAGCGCCCAATCCTTGCGTGTTCTTGCTACCGTCTTCTCCAAGATGGATTTTATTTCCCTTGTTGGAAATCTCGGCTTGACCATTAGCTTGAGGGTGATAAGATGTTGTTACCTTGTGAGTCACCCCATGCCGGGATTAGGAGATTGTCAAATTGGCGGTTGATAAAGTGCTTGCCTCCATCACGATTACGGCTCGTGGCACACCAAAGCGAGGGAAGATGACATCCGTGAACAATTTCTTCACCACATTGGAGTCCGCATTGCGGCACGCCACTGCGTTCCACCCATTTGGACACGTAGTCAACTGCGACCGAGAATGTATTCATTCCCATATGAGGATGGGAAGGGTCCCATGAAATCGATCCCCCATACGTCAAAGATCTCGACCTCGAGTACGGAGTTAAGAGGCATCTCGTTGCGCCGGGTGATGTTGCCAGTCCGTTGGCAATTGTCACAAGCCATAACAAAGTTCTTCGCATCCCTGAAAATAGAAGGCCAAAAGAAACCAGATTGCAATACCTTTGCGGCTGTTTTGGAGAAAAGGCATGTCCACCGTAGGCCGATGAGTGGCAAGTGTTCGAGAATGGAGCGCGTTTCCTCGATAGGTACGCATCGTTGAAAAATCCCATCTACGCCTGTTTTGAATAGAAAAGGGTCGTCCCGCAAATAATACTTGGCATCCGACTTGAGATTTTTCCTCTGTTGGTAGGTCATGGTGCGAGGCAGCACTCCTGAGGCAAGAAAGTTCGCAATGTCTGCATACCAGGGTTCTGCATGGTTGTTGACACGGTCCGGATTGAGTGTTACACGGCCCGTGTTGTGTAGTACACGGACCGAGTGAGAGTCTCGTGCTGTCCGTGTCGGCCTCGTACGAAGAAGAGGTAATGGCCGAAGTTGTTCGTCGGGAATGAATCATTGATTGGCGGGGTGTCACTTTCTTCTTCCAAGCGGATTCGGGACGGATGGTCGGCCACAAGTGTTCTCAATCCCTTTCTTGTCTTTGATTTCGAGATCAAATTCTCGTAAAAGAAGAATCCAACGAATCAAACGAGGTTTTGCATCTTGTTTGCTTAAAAGATACCCGAGTGCGGCATGGTCGGTGTAAACAATGATTTTCGAGCCGACCGGATAGGATCCGAATTTGTCAAGAGCAAAAACAACTGCTAGAAGCTCCTTTTCGGTGGTTGTGTAGTTTAGTTGGGCCGGGTCCAACACCTTGCTTGGCGTAGTAGATGGCGTACGGCTTCTTGTCTTTTCTTTGTCCCAAGACTGCCCCCTACAAAGATAGTCACTTGCGTCGCACATCAACTCGAATGGCAAGGACCAGGTCCGGTGGTTGCAAGATGGGTGCCGAGATGAGGGCTTGCTTCAAGCTGCAAAAAGATTTCATACAATTATTGTCAAAATTAAACTCAGAATCCTTAACCAGAAGATTTGTTAGAGGTTTTGTGATTTTGGAGAAGTCCTTGATGAATCGGCGGTAGAATCCTGCGTGACCTAAGAAGCTGCGAACTCCTTTGACGTTTGTTGGAATCGCTAGGTTCTCAATCACCCTTAATTTTCGCCTTATCTACCTCGATGCCTCTGGAGGTCACGACATGTCCCAAGACAACACCTTCTTGGACCATGAAGTGGCACTTCTCCCAGTTCAAAATGAGATTGACTTCTTCACACCTCTGCAAAATCTTACAAAGGTTAGATAGACAAGAATCAAAACATGCACCATGCAGACGAAAAAATCGTCCATAAAAACTTCAACCTCATTTTCAATGAATTCGAAAAAGATAGCCATCATGGCTCGTTGGAAGGTTGCTTGGGTGCATTGCATAGACCAAATGGCATCCTACGATATGCGTAAGTACCATAGGGGCAAGTAAAGGTGGTCTTTTCTTGGTCGTTTGGGTGGATGGGTATTTGGAAGAAACCGAAATAACCATCGAGATAGCAAAAGTAAGAATGATTTGCAAGCCTTTCTAGGAGTTGGTCGACAAACGGCAATGGAAAGTGGTCCTTGCGTGTGGCCGCATTCGGCTTCCTATAGTCGATGCACATGCGCCCGGCCAGATCACGACACGTGTTTGGATCAGCTCGTCCTTGTCATTCTTCACCACCTGTCGTCCCTCCTTTCTTTGGCACCACATGAACGGGACTCACCCATTTGCTATCGTAGATCGGGTAGATGATTCCCGCATCAAGAAGTTTAAGAATTTCTTTTTTCACTACCTCTTTAAGGGTTGGGTTGAGTCGTCGCCGGTGCTCTACGGATGGCTTGTGGTCGTCCTCCAACAGAATTCGATGTGAGCGAGATGGTAGGGTTGATCCCCTTCAGGTCCCTGATCGAGTACCCAATCGCGCCTTTGTGAAGTTTGAGCTTCTCCGAAGTTTGGCGGTCTCGCTCAGGGATTCAAACCTGCATTTACAATCACAAGACAAGAGTTGTTTGGACCCGGGAATTAATACCCGAGATTGGCTGGAAGGGGCTTGAGCTCGGGAGTTGGCTCGGTCCTGGGCTCCCGCACGGTCCGTGTGAGTTACACTCGGCCCGTGTGGAGTGGTCGGATTGGTCTTGTCCGGCCCGATTCCCTCCCCAGTGTTGGACTCACACGGCCCGTGTGAGTTTTGTCCGGTCCGTGTAGATTGGTATCCAGATCATCTGTTGTCGCCTCTGCTGCACAAATGGGTTCCACCTCGCTTTCTTTATCCTGTAACTCAGAAAAAAAAAAATCAAGATGATACCTTAGCGAGCGTTTGGCTTGCTCCAGAAGGTAATCTTCGGCTAAATCTTCCAGGCATTCTTCGACCACTTCGATTCTGAAACAGGACTCGGCTGATGAGGGGTATTTCATGGCGCGGTCAATCTGGAATCGCACCTTGTCGTCCCCAATGTTCAAGGTTAGTGTGCCGTTCTTCACGTCAATCATTGCACTGCAGTTCTTAGGAAAGGTCGTCCCCGAATGATGGGGACTTCCTTGTCCTCTTCCATTTCCATAACAACAAAATCAGCAGGTACGAAAAACTTACCAACCAGAACTGGTACGTCCTCCACTATGCCTAGTGGTAGGCGCACCGATGAATCTGCTAACTGTAGGGTCATCCGGGTAGGCTTGAGCTCTCCTACCTCCATTCGATCAAATATGGTGCGTGGCATGAGACTCACGCTTGCCCCTAAATCACATAGAGCTTTCTTGATCGTGGCTTTCCCTATTGAGCATGGTATGGAAAACTTACCAGGGTCCTCTAGTTTGGGAGGGAGCTCGCTTCTTAGGATTGCGCTGCACTGTTCAGTCAACTTCACCGTCTCACGTCCCCCCAAGCTTCGCTTGTTGGAGAGGATGTCCTTGAGAAACTTCGCGTAAGTCGGCATTTGAGTAAGAGCCTCGGTGAATGGAATGGTGATATGCAATTGCTTGAGAATATCCACGAACTTCGCAAATTGATCATTGAGCTTAGTCTCAGCTAGCCTTCGAGGAAATGGTACAGGTGGTCTATATAGTGGTTGTTTGTCTGCTTCTTTCACTTTCTGACCTTCAGCAGACTTTTGCACGGGCCGTGTAGAAACTGTGCGGTCCGTGTCATGTGGTTTCTCCACCTGTGCTGGCCGCGTCAAGTCTGTGCGACTAGGGCTTTCTGCAAGTGGGGTATCCGACACGGGCTGTGTATCATCTGTACGGTCCGTGTCATCGCGAGTAGCGCGGCCGGAGGTGCATAGTGAGTTCCACTGCGCAGTGTCACCGCCTTGGCTTCTCCTCGAGGGTTGACCTCTGGTTGGCCGGGAAGCCTGCCCGGGTTGTTGCTGATTCGAAGCGGTTTGGTACCCCATTTGCTCCTTTTCTCTGTTCTGAGCAGCCAAACCGGCCAGTTGAGCATTAATAGCTTCCATTTGCTCGAAGATCATTTGATTCATCTTCCCTTGCTCGTGCATGAAGTCACTCACCATGGGAGCAACGTAGGGCTTAGATGGGCCAGAATACGGTGCATGGTTGCTTGGGTTGTTGAACGCTGCATTGTTGAAGAAGTTGCGATTGTTGTTATTGCTGCCAGAAGCATTGTTGTTGAAGGGTGCAGGGTTGTTATGTTTCCACCTCCAAACCTATTGATCATTTTGGTCCTTTGAGTATGATCGGTTGAAAGGAGGTTTTGGAAAATATGATGGCTCATTGTTGAGAGAATTGACTTGCTCGGGTCCTTCATCCCTTTGCGCGAGTGGGCATTGCTCATACAGATGCCCCTCGTCCCCACACATCACACAAGATTTCGGTTGTTGCTTGTCAAGCGCCTTGACACTCATCTTGTCGAAAGCTTTCGCATGGCGTCTAACTTGGCCGAGAGAGCAGTGATTTGATCAACCTCAATTCGGCCGCCTCCAGTTGTTCTAGAACTTTCGCGACCGGACCACTGTTGGTTCTGAGCCATGTTGTCAATCAGATTAAACGCTTCGGTCGGTTCTCTTTCCGACAGAGCCCCACCCGTAAATAAAGATCAACGAGAGGTACGAGTAGATTACGTCGGACCATCATAAAAAGTTTGAATTAACAGCCAGTCAGGGATACCATGGTGTGGACAAGAATACTGCAGTTCCCTAAACCTTTCCCATGCCTCATTTAAGGGTTCATCAAATCGTTGCTTAAAACTGGTCAATTGGGTTCTTACCTTAGCAGTTCGTTTGTGAGGGAAAAACCTAGTCAGAAAACTTTTAGACAGTTCCCTCCAAGTGGTGATGGACTCTCTAGGCAATGACCCTAACCATTTTTTAGCCCTATCCCTAAGTGTGAAAGGAAAAAGTGCAAGCCTAATGTAATCGACTGTTGCTTCAGTGGTTTTGATTGTGGTGCACCATTCGAGAAAGGTCTGGAGGTGTTCATGTGGATCCTCATGGTCCAAGCCGTGGAAGGTGTTCTGCTGAACAATGTTGATGACTGCTGGGGCAATGTTCGGCATCTGCCCCACGACTCTCGGAAGTCGGATTGCACCTCGCACGTCTCCAGCTCTTGGTACATTGTGCTCGCGGAGGGTTACGGGGCACGAAGTCTGACATCTCTTCTTCCTGGTCTGAAAGTTCTTGCTCGTGTTCACTCATGGTTGATCTGCCTGCAAATCCTGCTTGAAGTTCGGAGTGCACGGACGGTGTAGGGGTTACAAGGCCCGTGTCACTTGTTGTTGCAGTAAGCTGAAGAGGACGAGAAGGATCTAGACCAAGTCTTCTACTCCTCGGGTTGTAGTCACCCGTGGGGGGTCGTGTAAAAGCCGACCTTCCCGCAATGGAGAAAAACAAAATAAAGGATACAAGTTAAAATCCGAATTCAAATAAAAGAAGCAAAAATCTAGAAAAACTAAATGATGCCGTCCCCAAGAATCGGCGCCAAAAACTTGTTCGCACAAAAGTGTACTACAAAGTTTCAGTACAGCAAGTCGTACTTTTTAAACCTCGATTCTACTTCGATTCGGACTGCAAGTGTACAGTCCTATCGTTGGTAATATCGAGTGTCGATCCACAGGGACGGTTCAATAACTTAACTAGATTTTTACCTAATTTATCTTCAAACTAGAAGTGTTGAAAAGGTTTGAGTTGGTTGAAATTTTGGTTAACAATATTATAAGGTTGCAAATAAACTAAACTGGAATTCAAAACTAATTTAAAACAAGCATTTCCCGGGTTTCGATTTCATCTCGCAACTATGCATCTTGCCCGACACGACCCGTGTACTCTCGTACACGGCCCATGTCACACGGCCCGTGTAGTCTCCTACACGGTCCGTGTCGACTCGAGTGAAACTGCAGCTTGTGCGGTTTCGCGCCGATTAATCCGTGTAGGATGAACCGACCATACCCGATGTTTCTAAACCTCAACTCTCGTTTGTTGGCTAAATAAACTCGATAATAGAAATACAATTCAATCCTCTTAGGGTTCTAACCTAAACTCTCGTTCATTGGTTTGAATGGCCTAAGTTACTTGTTTGGTTTACTAAAGGTATTCAACATCTCTCGATTGCTGAAAAGTTCACCTCTCGGCTACTAATTAGTCTTCCCTCTCGGTTCATCGACTTACCTCAAATACTTTGGTCTGGTTGAAAGATGAAATTGGACGCAGTACCTTGTTAGACGTGGCCAAGCCTAATGGTAAGAACCAAATAATAATCGAACAACACAGAAAAGCAATTAAAATCATACACAAACAAGCAAACACGAAATATCACGCATAATCAAACAACTAGCAAGTAAACAAAGTATTCGACTACATCATGTTCCCAAGAAACTAAATAAATTACTCAAGCATGGTATCTAAAACAGAATAACAAAAGTAAGATAAACAATTCATTGCAAAAACCGAAAATACGAAGAAGAATCGTCGGAATTCTCTCGATTTCCTCCTCTCTACTTCGTCTCCAAGTTGGTTGTTGTCGAACTCCCTTAGAATCGGTCTCTGTATGAATTGATTTGTGTTCTCTACGAAATTTCATGCCTTCTGGCCCAAGGGGTCGTTCTTTTATTCTCCATAACCGTCCATCTTTAATTAGGCAATAATCTGTAAATTTAGATTAACTGCCGGATTTGTCTGACACGGTCCGTGTGATATTCTGTACAAACTGTGTGCCTGTGTCTTCTGTCCGGGTCGTGCAGCGCCTGTGTAGGGGGTCAAGTAGGGTATGACACGGTCCGTGTGGATTGTGACTCGGCCCGTGTAGGAAGTCCAGATTGTTGGATTTCACCCTTTCTTCGCCCGTTTCCTACAATAAACAAACAAAAGCGCAGCAGTACCATATTCTATAGATAATCAATGTAATAAACATGATTTTACTGTTTTGGACACAGGTTTTGGTACAAGATTAGGTCGGAAATGTAGCTAAAATAACGAGATATCACCTATCTTTCTCTAAGTGAAAAAATGTCGTGTATCACAGAAGAACAACCTATTGAGGCGCCGCCACCACTTGTTCTCGCACTACCACCAATTCCAGAGGATTTCATGCCAGTGCCTTGGATCCCACCCGGGTACGAACGACCACCACCAAGTTATCCCAGAAGTTGGCCATGGCCACCATGGCCGACACGCCCACGTCGCAGCCCCAAGGGCCATCCGCCACCGAAGACCTACATTCGTCGGACAAAGAAGAAAAAATCTGTTGTTTAGAGTTTCTTTTTTTTTTTTTTTAGTTTTATTATATCAAATTTTTGGAAACTTTTGTAATATTTACCAGTAGTAATATATGAAATTTTACTTGTTTACATTTTTGTTCTTTTGTATTTATTTTTTGTATTAGTTGCACAATTTTTAATTTGTTAATATTTAATATTTCTAACACAGTGATGAATATTTTTATTTGTAAAATAGTGTACAAGAATGAATACATAAATTATAAAGAACTTAATATTTACAAAGTTCATATCTAAATGAATACATTTCTTAATTTATAAGAATGAATATTTAAAGAGCTTCACAGCAATGAAAACATCCATAAGTTCATTTTTATATTTAAATAATCAAAATGTGAAACTTAAAAAAATAAAAAAAAGGGAATCCTACACGGATATTTAACTACATATCCGTGTAGAAATATGAATAATATAATAAAATATTTATATTAATATCATATTTAATAAAATTTCACATCGGTGGGCTATCCTACACGGATATTTAACCGAATATCCGTGTAGGATGATAGATAGCTACACGGATTTCTCGCACAAAATCCTTTATGAATCGAAGGGTTTAGGGTTTACTTAGGGTAGTCCAAACGTCGCGCGGGAGTTTAATCTATATTTTGTATAATTTATTGCTTTCCATAAAAAACGAACTTATCAAACTATTCATAATTCCTAAAAGGAATTCGTCAAAATATGACATAAAATGCAAAATGTAAAATTAATGCTCTCCATAAAAAATCACAACAAACCATTCCGACACGGATATTTAATTAAATATCCGTGTAGGATTGTTCTTTTTTTTTTTTTTTAGGCAGCCTCTATTTGGTTGATTTGGTTGATTTGCAATTTTGCAAGTCCTATTGTAGCAGTGTGCGGTTGCACCTGTGGGTTTAGAATTTCAGCTGAATTTTTCCTCCGTTAATTTTACTCTGAGATGGAGGATTCAGTGTCATTTCCTCCACCTCCAATAGGGAGGAAAGACTTTGAATCCTCCATCTCAAAGTAAAATCAATGGAGGAGAAACTTTGAATCCTATATCTCCTTAATCCGTGTAGAGAGAGTGATCTTTCCTAAACTCTTATGTGCCTCGTAGAGATCTAGAGAGTGATCAAAACGGCGTTGGAAGAGAAGCTTTTTATTTCAAATTGAAACCCTAGATGACCTTTCTACACGGCTATTTAGATATTAAACCGTGTAACTCTATCTACATATATACACAGCTATTTAAATAAAAATAAGTGTACAAATAACTCTCCTAACACGGATATTTAAATAAATATCCGTGTAGCTCTCATATAATTCCTACACGGATATTTAAGTAACTATCCGTGTAGGAAATGTAAATTTCAAACGGCTTTTTTGAAACACTGTTTTTTAATGAAATATCCGTGTGGGATTCTTAGAGATATCATTGATCATTGGAAAAATTCTATTTGGTACAAGGTTTTACATAAAACTGAGAAAATCCGTGTACAACCACAGTGTAGGAAGCGCCATTCTGTAGTAGTGCTCTTTCTTCTTCCTCTTTTTTTCTCTTCCACTTCTTCTCTTCTGCGAGATCCATATTTTATAAAACAATACCATCTTTTTCGGAAAATAATTTTCCGAAACTACGGAACCGGAAAATTATTTTTCATAAAGAAAATGTCTGAAACCGGAGAAATTATTCTCGAGAAAGAAGGTCTGGATCCGGAGAATAATTCTCCAGTTTGAACAGATTTGAAAATTTATGATAAATGGGTGAATATTGTTAATTTTTTTTTAATATTAATAAAAAATTTCGGTTATATTCTTTTGGACATGATTAGAGAGATGGTCCACCTAGCTATAGGGAACTTTTTTTTACAGAAATTAAAGATTGATTCAAACTTTGAAACGTGCCAACTCCTAAGATATAGCTAGCATCTCAATTATATTAATTAGGCAGTAGAAGGAATATGTTCTTGCTTGTTTAATATTTATATTTTTCTACCAAAAGAAAAGAATTAGGTTCCCTATGCTGCTATATATGTCTATATATAGGTTTTTAACTTCAGTGGAAGATTAACAAATGCTACCAATGTTTTCATTTGAAAGTAAACTGTAGAGTACATTATGAACTCAAAAAAAAAAAAAAAATTGTATATACTTTGGATATGTTACAAAATTTAATTTGAGAGAAATGATTTGAAAATCATATATAAACGGCGAAATTATTTTGCTCAAATTATTTGAAAATTAAATTATTCTTATATATACTTAATATTATGCATTCCTACTTGCATTCAAAAATATTTTTAATTAACAAAAAATAATATATGGTTAAATTTTAAAGTATCTATACATAGTATGCAAAATATTTATTTTTATTTTCTAAATGCTTATAAGAAAATTCATATTAAAAGTTTGTCAAATAGATATAAATTAATAGAGCTTTCAAAATACATCATCTTAATAACGTAGGTATAAATATTTTTGTCAACTAATATAAGTACTTCTTGAAAAAATAATGAACACATTAAAGTTCAGGATGAAGTGTAAATAAGAGGTACCGTTATTGCTCCTCTAATCTTTGTACTATATATATATATATATATATATATATATATATAGAACTAGGGTGCTCCTAAGTTCACCAAGCCTCTTGTGAACTTGACTCTAAAGTATATCGAATCGATTTTAAACGATGAATCCAAACTGTTGAAATTCTTCTACCTAATGATTGATGCGTCTACATGTGAAAATTTTAAAGTTTCAAATTAATTTAATATAGAGTCAAGTGATCAAAGGAGTCCAAAAAATGAATGCATTAAAATTTATTTATAAACTTAAAATTTTTTACCACTTGACTCTATATTAAATTAATTTGAAACTTTAAAATTTTCACATGTAGACGCATCACTCATTAGGTAGAATGGTTTCAACCGTTTGGATTCATCGTTTAAAATCAATTTGATATATTTTAGAGTCAAGTTCACAAGAGATTTGGTGAACTTAGGAGCACCCTAGTTCTACTCTATAAGGACTTAGGCGAGGCTGTCTATACACTAGGCATTAAGATCTATAGATCGAAAAGACTCATAGAATTGAGTCAAAGCACATACATTGACAAAGTGCTGAATCGTTCAGCATGTAGGATTCCAAGAAGGGATTCTTGCCAATGAATCATGGTGCACAGCTTAGCAAGACTCAGTGTTCTTAGAAAATGTCTGAAACCGGAGAAATTATTCTCGAGAAAGAAGGTCTGGATCCGGAGAATAATTCTCCAGTTTGAACAGATTTGAAAATTTATGATAAATGGGTGAATATTGTTAATTTTTTTTAATATTAATAAAAATTTCGGTTATATTCTTTTGGACATGATTAGAGAGATGGTCCACCTAGCTATAGGGAACTTTTTTTTACAGAAATTAAAGATTGATTCAAACTTTGAAACGTGCCAACTCCTAAGATATAGCTAGCATCTCAATTATATTAATTAGGCAGTAGAAGGAATATGTTCTTGCTTGTTTAATATTTATATTTTTCTACCAAAAGAAAAGAATTAGGTTCCCTATGCTGCTATATATGTCTATATATAGGTTTTTAACTTCAGTGGAAGATTAACAAATGCTACCAATGTTTTGAAAGTAAACTGTAGAGTACATTATGAACTCAAAAAAAAAAAAAATTGTATATACTTTGGATATGTTACAAAATTTAATTTGAGAGAAATAATTTGAAAATCATATATAAACGGCGAAATTATTTTGCTCAAATTATTTGAAAATTAAATTATTCTTATATATACTTAATATTATGCATTCCTACTTGCATTCAAAAATATTTTTAATTAACAAAAAATAATATATGGTTAAATTTTAAAGTATCTATACATAGTATGCAAAATATTTATTATTATTTTCTAAATGCTTATAAGAAAATTCATATTAGAAGTTTGTCAAATAGATATAAATTAATAGAGCTTTCAAAATACATCATCTTAATAAGTAGGTATAAATATTTTTGTCAACTAATATAAGTACTTCTTGAAAAAATAATGAACACATTAAAGTTCAGGATGAAGTGTAAATAAGAGGTACCGTTATTGCTCCTCTAATCTTTGTACTATATATATATATAGAACTAGGGTGCTCCTAAGTTCACCAAGCCTATTGTGAACTTGACTCTAAAGTATATCGAATCGATTTTAAACGATGAATCCAAACTGTTGAAATTCTTCTACCTAATGATTGATGCATCTACATGTGAAAATTTTAAAGTTTCAAATTAATTTGATATAGAGTCAAGTGGTCAAAGGAGTCCAAAAAATGAATGCATTAAAATTTATTTATAAACTTTAAATTTTTTATCTTGACTCTATATTAAATTAATTTGAAACTTTAAAATTTTCAAAGTTATTCTTCTTTAAGTTTAATATTCCGAAGCCTGTCCTTATTTTTTTTCCTTTTTTCAAGATTTTGAGGACCTTTATTCATATCTTCCACTTTCAAGATTTGTAGTATATGCATTTTGATTTACACGGACGACAATATATATTTTTTTAAATAAAATGAATGAGACTATGGTCCGATTTTTTTATTAATCGAAATAAAATAAAAAATATATCGAAAAAGGGTATACAATCGGAAAAATTTCGAAAAACTATAAGGACGGAGATAGCTATCACGTCCCTACGGACGGAAAATATTAAAGCGTTACTGCTAATCAAATCCCAACCCCCCTAATCCTTAACTAACCCAAAATTTGAGGGATGTGGTTGCCAAGTGCGTCCCTGAGGGACGTTTTCACCACCCCTGTCCGTGAGGGTATTAATAACCACACTTCAATAGCCGGGTTATTTAGAGAAGTTGGCTAATAGAAGTGACCCCCCCCCTCCAACTTTTGGATCAATAATTCACTTCGCACCCTTCATTTAAATATTTTCTAATAATATTTTCTAAAAGAAGTGACTTTTGAACTTGGATCAATAATTCAGATTCAAAGCATTTTTATTTTTTTTCTAATAACACACAAAGAAATATTTTAATTTTTCTTGTAGTCATGAATAATCTGTTGGTTTGTAATAATCTAGAAGTCAATAATACGATAAATTATCATAAAGTTTTGTTCATGAATTAAGTGATTAATAAACTGTCATTTTGTTACCTTGAGTATTATTGAATTTATGGATCATTCCTTTATATGAACTAGAGTCAATAGTTGGAATTGTGAAACTCCATAATATTAAATGATTTATATACTCTTAAAAGTCTCTAACCGAGGTAATTAGCAGGAACACTAATTTACCGTTACAAAGTTAGAATGTGGATTAAAAGATGGTCAAGTTTTACAGACCATTGACATGAGATGTCATTTTAATCACATAGATACATGTTCTAGGAACATGGTATTTGACAGACGCCGAATGAAACATTAAATGGAATTGTGTACGTGTCATTAATGTTTTCATTCAGTGTTAAGTTCTAAAGTATGAGGTATTCATCTTTCCTACTAAGAGATGTGTATGTGTGATTGTTACTTAACGCTGTTGGTAAAACGCAGTCATAACGATAGCTTTTCGGTATACATAGCTTAGCTGAGGTAGTGATGGTTTACCAAAAGTACTATTGTCCCTCGTATCTCTATACGAGTTACGGTATCACTGGGCCCCTTGATAGAGTAGGATTATGTGCATGCAGTATAATTACAAAAGTAATTATATTTGATAATCTGCTCAAGATCGAGAAAAGATTAACTTTGCAAGGATGACACACACCTACCTTGAAACTAATCTGATACTGCGAGACATAAGAATTAACATGACTAAAATAGTTTACTGGATCGTGGTATTGTATAGTACAGCATCATCTGTGTAATTGGATGGTCATAGTGCAGATGTCAGATGTCTTCTATGATTATAGAAGTTAAAATGGTTTTAACTCTATTTACCAACATAACACAGATCCTATTGGGTCACACCGTATAGGAGCTAGTCGGAGAATCTTACTGATTAATTATAAATTGATGATAATTAATATTAAGATGTTTATAAGTAATTATACGTGATATAATTAAATTATAAATGTCATATAAGATGACAAGCAGAAACAACGGTTAATTTATAAGCGTACTCGATGCGTTTTATAAAATCGTACCGAAACCGAATCGAAACCGGACCCCGAGAAATATAATTGTTTAGAACAATTATATATATTTGATTTAGATTTTAAATATTAATTATGCTTTTGAATATTGGCAAAATTAAAACCTTAATTAAATAAATTAAAAATCCAAATATATATGTGATATATATATATTAATCAAATGGTATTCTCAAATGGTATTGTCAAATGGTATTCTCAAATGGTATTCTCAAATGGTATTTGATTTTACCATTTGACCAAACCACCATTAAGAATGACATAATTGTAAATATGTCAAACTTTAAGGGTATTTCGGTAATCGGGCGAACCTCCTCATTTGCCTATAAATAGAGGGGTAGGGGTAGAGAGAAAATTACCAATTCACTCATATCTGATCTGATCAGTCTGATTGAATCGATAAATCTATTTTCTCTCTTTCTCGGTTACGGTTGTTTACGGGATTCAGAAATAATATATTTTTGCGAAAGTTGCAGTATTTCTATTGAATAACTGCGAGTCGTAAATATATTTATTTTGTCTTTTTCTCGGTGAATAGTGTTTTTGCATAATTCCGCAGTTTACGGTATTTCTGGCAAAAGAAATAAACCGCTCTCTAGTTAGTCCTGGTGGATAACCAATAGAGGTATCAGACATCTGATACTCCGAAGCGAGACGTTCCTCAGATTCGATCTTCTCGGTCTTCTGCAATCCAATTGGAATTTAGATCAAGGTATAAATATGTTATATTAATCTATTTAATTTGTAGATAGATTAAAGTTTTAGAAATCAATTATGGAGTAGATCTGTAAAATGATTAAATTGGGTTTTGATGCCAAGGAATACTGAAGGTGGATCGCCTTGGAAAGTATTCGACATACCTCGTTTAATCCTTGGCTTAAGTTAGAAGTAAAATTTTTATTTTACGTTCTTTCCGCAGCTTAAGCTAATCAATAGGTTTGGACCGTCCGTAACCCAACAGTGGTATCAGAGCACCAGGCTCTCCCGCTAATTGATTTTCTAAAAGTTATAACTTATGCAAATAAGATGCGTATACCGTAGATCGGTTTAATTCTTAGATTTGCAGCTTAAGTCCAAAACCGATTAGAAATGAGATTTTCTTGGTTCGGTTCTACCGACTGAGAAAGTTAAATTAGATTTATGCTTTCTTTATGTTTTCTTGTGAAATGTAAATTTTTACATTTCTTGGATCGGTTTTCCGACCGAGAAAGATAAAATAGGATTTTATGCTTTCTTTATGTTTTCGTATTCAAAAACTTTCAACTGCGTTTGAGTATATCTAAGAATATGATGAAGCAATAAAGTACCTAAAGTAAGAGCTGTTAATCTCCACTCGTAAAAGATAAAGGTTATGTCAAGAAAGGTGTCTTAGGACTCTTTTGACTAACCTCTTTTACGTGTCCTGATCAGCAGGCCCAAACGGGGACTTTGTCACGTTACGAAATTACTCTTGCACTTTTGAAATGGCAAAATGTAACTCTTTCGCCTTTTCAAAAATCTTCGGATAAGTAAAGTTCATCGAAGAATGTGATGAAGCAATAAAGTACCTAAAGTAAGAGCTGTTAATCTCCACTCGTAAAAGATAAAGGTTATGTCAAGAAAGGTGTCTTAGGACTCTTTCGACTATCCTCTTTTACGTGTCCTGATCAGTAGGCCCAAACGAGAACTTTGTCACATTACCAAATTGCTTTATGGACCGAAAAGAATATATGTTTTGAAAAACATATAAATTGTTTATGTGTTTTTAAACGGTATAAACAAGAACTGAGCATTGCTGCAAAATAAAGAATTAGAAACTGATAAATCATATACCTGACTAGGTCCCGTATATAAGTAAAATTAGATTTACTGATTTGATATGAAATGTATAAATTAGATTTATCGCTTTCAAGGAAACGTGAAAGAACGTGATGTCAAAGATAGATTTGTGAAGGAACTCACGTTAATCTTTCTGGCAGACGACTTTCACGTATCTGTAAGAATGTCTTACAGTCAGTTTAAAGAACTGACTGCTAAACAAACGTAAGCATGTGAAAGGGGTTCTGATGCCAAAGATAGATTGGAGGTGGACATCCTCGGTTAGTTTAAAGAACTAACTGCTGAACAAACGTAAGCATGTGAAAGGGGTTCTGATGCCAAAGATAGATTGGAGGTGGACATCTTTCTGGCAGACGACTTTCACGTATCCGTAAGAATGTCTTACAGAACTAACTGCTTAACAAACGCAAGCATGTGAAAGAGATTCTGATGCCAAAGATAGATTGGAGGTGGACACCCTTGGTTGTTTATCTGACATACCTTTTTTAAAGTCTGCTTGCACTGTTAAGCATAAACACAAACTCATACAAATTAAGTAGTATGTCCTTCCTACTCTATCCTTCTCGCACTATTGTTCATTGGTTAAACCGATGACAATGTCATTGGTTCTAGCTTCTGAAACCGATGACATTGTCATCGGTTTGAACAGATTATGAATTTTATAAAAAAATTGTATAGATTGTTAAATTTATTATTTCTTTTGTATATTAATAAAAATTTCGAGAAAAATATTGCATAAAAGTTTACAAATAATTGTTAACAGGTTAAGATTAGTGAATTCGTTTTAAAAAAAATTCCAACTTGCAGTGTGGTTATTAATACCCTCACGGACGGGGATGGTGGAAATGTCCCTCAAGGACGCACTTGGCAACCACGTCCCTCAATTTTTTTTTTCTTTTTTTTTTTTTACGGTAGGTTAGTTAAGGATTAGGGGGTTGGGATTTGATTAGCAGGGACGCTTTAATATTATCCGTCCGTAGGGACGTGATAGCTATCTCCGTCCTTATGGTTTTTCGAAATTTCTCCGATTGTATACCATTTTTCGATATTTATTTTGTTTTATTTCGATTAATAAAAAAATCAGAGACTATGGTACTATGCATAATACAGGTCAATATTACTGTTTTTAAAATTTTAATGGTCAATCTGAACATTCAACATGATCCCCATATGAATATTTACTTGTAGACTGAATATTATATTGTTTAGAATTTTTTTACTATTTTTTAAGATTGGTAGAAAATCACTTGATATGAAAATTCGGGACCATCCAAAAATAGTGATTTAATTTCTACCCATTTTAAAAAATAGTAAAAAAATTCTAAAAAATATAAAAAAAATTATGCAAATACATATTCATATAAAATTTATTTTGAACTGTTCGGATCGACCATTAAAGTTCTGAAAATGAAAACATTAATCTGTATTACGGACTAAATCGTGATATGCATAACACCATAGACTCACTCAAATAAACTTACACGACTATAAAATGCAAGCTATAGTTGAGAGTTGTTAAACTTGCCAATTATAACTTGGAATATCAGTAATCCTCCTTAATCCTACTATCCATTAATCCATGACACCTCACAACTGCAGACATCTCCTCTCCTTCCTCATCATATTCACCTCCTTCCTCCTCTATTCCAACTGCCAAGAAGAATCAGAAATGCAAATTCTACTCAAAGTCAAGGCTACTTGGGGCAACCCTCCAGCTCTATTCTCTTGGAACTCGACTACAGGCAACCCCTGCAACTGGAATGGCATTTACTGCACAAACGGTTTCATTACAGAAATCAATCTTGCAAATGAAAATCTAAACCAAAGTATCCCTGATTCCATATGCCGCTTGAAGAACCTCTCTCGCCTTGATCTCTCCAGCAACGAACTAGTCAGCCCCTTCCCCGAGTTCCTCTACAATTGCTCTTCCTTGCAATACTTGAATATATCCCTCAACTGTTTTGTCGGTACTCTTCCGACAGACATAGATAAGTTGTCTTCCTCTCTTACTTATCTTGATCTGTCAGGAAATAATTTCACCGGGAATATACCTACTTCCATTGGTCGTTTAGTGGGATTGAAGAAGCTCCACTTGGAATTCAATCTTTTTAATGGTACCTATCCGCGAGAGATTGCAAATTTGCTCAATTTAGAGCAATTATCTCTTGCTTGGAATCATTTCCTACCGGCCCAGATACCACATGAGTTTGGCAACTTGATTAGACTCAAACTTCTTATGATGAAACAAACAAACACAATCAGTGAAATTCCTATTACACTGTCTAAACTTACTGAGCTTGAGCACTTGGATTTGTCTTGGAACCAAATAAATGGTATTGTACCCAGTTGGATTTGGTCCCTAGAGAAACTGCAGATACTATACCTATACTCCAATGATCTTACGGGTGAGATTAGTTTCATTGGTCCCTTTCGCTGCCTTAATTTATCTGAACTAGATTTGTCGCTAAACAAACTGACAGGTTCAATACCCGATAGGTTCGGAGATTTAAAAAATCTGTCGACCCTTCGGTTGTACCATAATTTTCTCAGTGACAAAATACCAGCAAGTATTGGGTTTCTGCCAAAGCTAACTGACATTCGCTTGTTTAATAACAACCTTAGTGGGGTATTACCCGAAAGTTTAGGGAACTTTTCGAGTCTTTTGAATCTCGAAGTACAAGAAAACAAACTATCGGGTCAATTACCACCTCATCTTTGCTCAGGGAATAATCTTCTGGCAATTGTGGTATTTGATAACAATTTTACCGGTAAGTTACCGTCATCTCTCGCAGATTGCTATACGCTAAATAGTATCTTTTTGTACAAAAATAGATTTTCTGGAGAGTTCCCATCAAAAATTTGGTCAATCGCTAACCTTACTAAAATAATGATCCATGACAACGAGTTCACTGGTATACTCCCGAAAAAACTACCGCAGAACCTCACTTGGCTTGAAATAAATAACAATCATTTCACCGGTGAAATTCCATCCTTTGCAGACCAACTTCAAATTTTTAAGGCATCGAACAACTCCTTTTATGGAGAGCTCCCCAGTAATTTAACTGGACTATCATGTTTGCAAGAACTATCACTTGCGTTAAACCAAATTCATGGATTAATTCCCGAAAGCATCCAAGTTTGGAAGTCTCTTACCAGGCTAAATCTTAGTAACAATAAGTTAGCAGGCTCAATACCCAATTCAATTGGGTCACTTTCAGGTGATCTAACAACTCTTGATTTATCCAGTAATGAACTTTCAGGTCCAATTCCAGTTGAAATGAACAACCTGAAACTCTCTATTCTAAATCTGTCAGCTAACAATTTGTCGGGTAGGATACCGCAATCACTCGACAACCAAGTATACATCCATAGTTTTCTATCCAATCCCGGTCTGTGCTCAGACTCTAATTCCAACTCCAATTTGAATTTAACCGTATGTCCTGTTACCACGAGCACCCCAAATAGACCCTGGACGGAACTCATTGCTATATTTGCAACCCTTGGATTTGTTGTACTTATTGGTATTGGGGTGGTTGGGATTTTACCGCTTAGAGCATCGATTAAGAGAAAAACGGCCGGTTGTGATGAGACTGCATGGAAGCTAACTTCCTTCCACAAGTTTGATTTTACAGTGTACCAGATAATCCAAGGCCTTAAAGAGGAGAATATCATTGGTAGTGGTGGTTCTGGTAAAGTTTACAAGATCAGTATAGACAATAATGGAGATCAAATAGTAGCTGTTAAAAGAATTTGTGTTGATCACGTCAAAATAGATAGTAACTTGGAAAAGAATTTCAATGCGGAAGTTAGTATACTTGGCCAAATTCGTCATGCCAATATTGTCAAGCTCATTTGTTGCATATCGAATACCGATTCAAAGCTATTAGTTTACGAATACATGGAGAATAGTAGTTTGGATCGGTGGCTTTACAGTAAAGAGGGGATGGATGGATCTCGACCATTGGATTGGCCAACAAGGCTAGGTATTGCAATTGATGCTGCAAAAGGCCTTTGCTACATGCACCATAGTTACTCTCAACCGATAATGCACCGGGACATCAAATCAAGTAACATTTTGCTTGATACAAAATTTAGAGCAAAAGTTGCTGATTTTGGGCTTGCTCGAGTACTGCAGAAGTCCGGCGAACCTGAGACAGTTACTGCTATTCAAGGATCTTTTGGATATATTGCACCAGGTTTTATGTGATTTCATTTAATTTAATTTGATTTTGTTACATTCTCTTTTTTTTTATAAAATGGGAGCACACTCAGAATCTTGATTTGTTTATCTGTGCCATTGGCAATAACTCTAGGGCCTTCCCTGATAGAATCTAAGTATCATTAATCAATTGGACCAGAACCTATATATCGTCAGGTTGATTGTAGGTAAAGACTTTAGAACCATTAAAATTTGAATGATTGTTCTTAGTCAAAATTAAAGTACATATATAATATTATTCCAATTCTTTAAATTTGAGCATAATTTAAAAAAAAAATTAAGTAATATATCTTGAATTTGCATCAATTTTATCATTTTCAAGAATGTGGGAGAAAGAAGAAAATCAATGAGAAGGTAGACGTGTACAGCTTCGGAGTTGTTCTTTTAGAGTTGACGACAGGGAAAAGAGCTAACGAAGGAGATGAGTATGAAGCCTTGTCAGACTGGGCTTTGCGATTATACCTAGAGCATAGCATTATTCTCGACATGATCGATGAGGGCATTCGAAATGATCAAGAGCATTTACCTGACATTGTTGCTGTTTTTGAATTAGGTTTGAGCTGCACCTCCAAGGATCCAATTGCAAGGCCAACAATGCAAATGGTCCTTCAATGCTTGAGTCAGTATGATCGCACGATCAACACTCATAACGGCTTTCATGACGATCACTATGAGAAAGCTTCTTTGACCCTTTCCAAGAAAACCAGCAGGAGAAGAGATTTGTCCGATGATTTTGACTACAAAGAAGATGACGATACTAGTGGTAGCTTTATAGTGCATGTATCTTAATCGGCAATGCATATGCTATGCTCTGTTTTTTTTTTTCTCTATTTTTCTTATGTAAATATCTACTAGACATCTTGTTGTTTTGGACAGAGAAATAAACACTAGTACAAAATCGTTAACTATACACGGCATATCATATATGGGCTTACCCTTACAAAAAAAACCCGAAAATAATCATTTCCATGAGCCATCCATGCAAAAGGTCTCGTTGCTAATACGCTCGTTGCAACTAGTCAGTATTTTCATGGATGCCATTGGAAATAAGTATTTTTTGGTTTTTCCATGAACTTACCCTTCAAAATAACACGCATCTGAAAATACTTTTAGAGTTGGCCCCAACTAGACTATTTGTAAAGATAAAAAAACCAGTAAATTACATATATGCTCAATGTTAGAATAGAGAAATAGAATAAACAATTCATAATTACATTATATATACAACAGTAAACAATTCATAATATTCATAATTACATTACATTACTACAGTAGTGAGGATATATAAGAGTTTACTCGGTACAAAGAAATTGTGGTGGAATAGAGGAAGAGTGAGAAATTGTAACGGAATAGTAGCCGAACGTGAATAGAAAAAGTGAAAAAGTAGAATTGGAATGAAAATATGCAGTCAAATCCTTCTCTTTTGCACTTTAGCCTCTCTCTATTCCATCCCACTATTCTATAATACAAGTGAAATTAGAAAATAGTGACTTTTTTTATATGTGAAAATTAGCTCAACTATATTTTTCCACTATTCCAAATATGCCAAACGTATATAATTGAAATTATATGAAATAGAAACCTCTTTTTTTTTTCACTTTTTTAATATTTCATGCATTTGCATGAACGCGCCCATAGAGTTTATATCCTCTTGGGTACCTAGTATTTTAGAGTGAGCAGAATTTTAGATCATTAATACGATTGGAAGGCTGTGATTAATTAATCTAGCATGCTCGAATGTCCGTAGAGTAGCGAGCACAAATCCCAAAATTTTCATTGTAGTTTGGTTGTAGTTTATTGTTCTTAAGAAATAACTTGAAAATAATATATCTGACAATCTTTACAATTAATCATAAAACATAAAGTTTATATTTGAGACTTGGTACATGGTTGAGAAAGGATCAAGTGATTTTAACTTTTCAACGGTTTGAATTAACTGATCTTAATTCATCAACAAACGGTACTCAAATTGTATGAAAATTTACAGGTACCATATATCCAACAACATTATTCTAAATTTTTTTTTTTTAAATTTTCAACATTATTTGGATAGATTTCAAGAAATATTATTATTATTATAATCCTTCTAATTGTACCCAAGAATTTGTACCCACTTTTTACCCAAACCAACTGTCATTTGATTAGCGGGAATACTGTAACAATATAATATAATACTGTAACAGACAATATCGAATGATGTAAAAGATGCGATCAATTTTTTAAAAATTAAAAACTTGCAACTTCCAACATCTTTGTACTTTCAAACCTGTTGTACTTTGACAGTTAATGACAGTTAACTGTACTTGTTTTGCTTAAAAATCTGCCAACTTGTGTATCTTTTTCTTTCTAGAAGTTTTTAATTTTTTTTCAAATTTTTTCTATCGTTCTAGAAGTTTTGATTATTAATTTTTTTATTTTTGTTTATTTCTCATTTTTTTTTATTAAATAATCTGTAAAATTACAGATTCAAACTAATGAAATTGAATATGATAAAAAATAGCTACGTAAATGGCAAAAATAACGACAAAATCAATGAATACTGTAACAATAAATTATGAAAACTATAACAATGAAGTATGAAAACTGTATCAAAGAATACTGCAGCAATGAGGTATGAAAACTGTAACGATTACGATCACAACTATAAGACAACAAAAATATCACAAATATTATAAATAAACATAACTTTGTCCAATAAACACTCTCCAGCAAACAACAAACACAAAACCTTAAACTACAGATATTTGATGTTTATTGTTGGGATGTGTCAGAAGTTCCATGGCAAGAATCAAACGCTCCTTGGATATATCTTCCTGCAAAAAAAAAAAAATACGACAAATCTTACAATTAAAACTACAAATATTACAAAGAAAATAAAATTGCAAAAAAAATACTAGACGTCAATTAGTAAAAAATACTATAACAATTGTAGACAAATAATGTAACAAATGTAGACAAATAATGTAACAAATTAACTAATACTGAACATCAATCAGTATCTAATACTGTAACAACTGTAAACAAATAATGTAACAAATGTAGAATAATAATGCAACAAATTAATACATACTGAACATCAATCAGTAACCAAAACTGTAACAGCTGTAGACTAGACAATTAAACTAAGATTGAACATCAATCAGCAAAAAAATACTGTAACAACTAAAGACAAATAATGTAATAAATATATATAAATATTGCTAGATAATGTTCCAGTACTTAGAAATAAACAAAACTGTAACAAATGCAAATCAATACTGTAACAAATGTAAATCAATACTACAACAAATCTAAACCCAAAATTGTAACATATGGAAACCAATATTCTAACAAAGGTAAAACAAAACTGTAACAAATACAAATCAATACTGTAACAAATCTAAAATCCAATACTACAACAAAATTAAACCCAATACTACAACAAATAGAAACCAATACTGCAACAAAGGTAAAACAAAACTGTAACAAATGCAAAACAATATTGTAATAAATCTAAACCCAAAGCAAAATTAAATCAATAAATAACTCACATAATTTAGATCTCGGTGCTGATTTTCAATCCGAATCGAAAGTATTACCAAATCAGATTAGGATCTGCCAGAAGCAACAAATCAGTAGCAATATAGAACGAAAACCTTGCTAATTATCACTCAGACAATTCATCGAACACCTTGTTACCATCTAAAATGAAGTGTCACATCAGATCTGATCAGACTCGCAGTATTACCATATCAGATTAGGATCCACCATAAGCACAAGTATTAAGTAAAACAGATCAGCAAAATATTAATTAAAATATTTATCACAAGAATGATAAAAACAAAATTCACATCTCTGGATAGCATCCTTTAACTAAATATTGTCAATGTTACCTCTTGAACAGGATTAAAAACTTGTTGTTCTATGTCGTTCAAACCGACTTGTCTTTCATGCTGCTAAAGCAACAGGTCCTGAAATAAATCAATATTAACTATAAATTAATAAATCCAATACTGTAACATTATAATCACATGCTCCAGAATAATAAAACACAAGTCTTAAAATCTTGTAAAATTATAAATGTGTGCACATATATCCCAGGTACCTAATCATATTCTTTGAATATGTACCTTAATTATTTGCAACGTGCGCAATTTTATCAGCTTCATGTGCGCACCATTGCCCACCAATCTCCACTGATACGTTGTATGCTTCCCGTTCTTAACAGTACGGCTCACTCCACTGTTGAATTTCTGCAAAAGTGCACCATATAAGTATAAGTAACAAAATTGCATGCATTTTAAAACACATCATACTAGTACAGTATAAGTAAGAAAATTGCCACAATGCTCTAAGCAGAATTTTGTCGAACACCTCAGCAAGCACGCCCAAAATAATGCTCTAAGCAATTTCTTCTTGAGATTTCTGCCTCTCCAAATCGTGCTAACTGAATTTCGCCAGATCTGAAGCGACATAGGATAATTGACTACATCAATTTGAATTTCTCTAGATTTAGAAAATAATGGACCTGCACAAGCCGCCACATAAGGATCTCTGTTAGACCGCGAAGTGAAATTAGATCACAAGAGAGTAGATAGTTGGAGGCGACATTCAAACCGACCGATGACTTAATCTGTCTTTCTGATCAAGAATCCAACAGAGTAGATCGCTTTGCTAAGACTCATCTTGTCTCCGGCAATAAACAACGAAAGTTCGACAATGCGCGCCGAGAGAAGGGAGAATTAGAGGACGAGATTGTTCAAGCGAGGTAGATCGAGATGGAGAACAATGAAGAGAATAGTGGCGTCCATCAGTTTGGGGATTGGGCCATAATAGCATGAGAATTTTATCCGCCATTAGAGATAGCTTGAGCGCGGTCTGAGAAAACAACTCTGATTTAGAATATTGCTAACAGGAGAGAAGGAGAGAGAGGGAGTGTTAATATAGAAAGTCACTATAAGAGGAGATGATTTAGAAAGTTGTTAGGAATTTGACAGTTAAATCAGAGGTTTAAGTTACAGTTAAATAAGATATGGATAAAAAGTGGGGACAAAGATATGAGTATGAAAACCTTTTCTCTTATCATTATAACTATCGAAACTATTATGGCAATTCTATCTCAAGTGGTTTGCTTATTCTATCAAAACTATTGTACCAAGATTTATTAAATCACTAGCCATGCGCACTTATTAAGGAAAATAAAGTTTATCCACAAATAATCAATGAAATAATCACAAGCCATGGATTCAGAGGCCCAAAAGCCCATAATAAAACAAAAAAAAGAGCTCAGCAGTCAGCCGACTGTATTCAAATCCTCTCCAATACTGTAGAGGATCTCCCTCACTCTACGGTTTAAGATTAAATCTCAGTCGGTTTGAGATTCGTGGCGACCTAGGAGGCAGTATTATTGGGCTTTGAGATCCGTGCCAGTTTAAAAAGAATTGTTTGGATTCAGTAATTGTAAAAGATTCCCTTCTTCAATATTGGAGAGGATGTGAATTCGAGCCGACTAAGGTCAAAATTGGTAAAAGAAATCCTTTCCCACTTCTGACTTGTACCGCCACTTAACAAGCTCAGTGGATATGTCTATCCGTTTGCACCATTGGAGAATCCCTTTCCTCCCTCCATCTCTTCCCCTCAATCGGAACACACCATTCGCCTCCTCCAATGCTCCCACTCAAGCCTCTCCCCCAAATTCCCATTTCAGTGTAGAGTATCTCGTCCAATCGTGCAGCCTTTCATCCGACGAGGCACTCAGAGCATCCCAGCGTTTCCCGGGCCTCAAATCATCGAATAAGCCGGATGCCGTGCTGTGTTTCCTGAGAGAGACCGGCATAAGGGAGTTGGATATAAGAACTGCTGTGTTGCGGGACCCTCGCATTCTTCACTCCCATGTGGAAAAGAATTGGAGACCAAACATTGCCAAGCTACAAGAGCTTGGCTTCTCTATTGAATACATTTCAGGTATAATTGCTCACGACCCTTATATTTTTCGGGGAAATTTTGTGTCAAAGATTGAATTTTGGATTGGGGTCCTTGGATCGGTAGAGAATCTTTCTGTGGTACTCAAAGTATGGAAGGGTAAGCTAATTGCTAGCAGCTTGGAAAAGGTTCTCATGCCCAACATATCTTTCCTTCTGGAGCATTGCGGTTTATCTCTCCGTCAAATTCTCCGGCTGATCAGGTCAAGTCCTGAAGTGATCTCATCTAACCCTGAATATGTCAAAAGGGTAGCTAAGAGGGTTGAGGAGTTAGGCATTGCTCATTCATCGAAATACTTTTTTGAAGCATTGCTTGCTGTCAGCCGAGTAAGCCAACAAACCATAGATGCAAGGCAAAATAATTTGAGAAGTATCGGGTTTTCACAAGAGGAGGTAGCACTATTGATTAGTAAAGCCCCTTTCTTGTTAAATCATTCTGAGAAGCCGGTGGTCAGAAAAATGGAGTTCCTCATGAAAGAAGCTGGTTGCGATAAGTTGCATGTGATGAGAAATCCATTTTTGTTCTGTTGCAGCTTGGAGAACCGGTTGATTCCCCGGAATACTGTTAGAAAGCTTCTCATGTCAAAAGGACTTCCCGTGGCAAATCTAAAATTTGCTACTTTTGCAAGGCCGAGTGATGAGAAATTTGTGGAGAAGTTTGTGGTGCCATATGAACATGTTATTCCTGGGCTCCACCGAGCTTATGCTGATGCTGGAAAAATTGGGGGTATTGATAATCTTTTAGAGCATCTCAAATAAATTTCTTTCCGGCTCAGATGTTACAGTGTATTTATTTTTATTTGGTTTGATTTTTTTATTACTTTATAATTTTTTTTTGTCAGTTTTGTTCTGATTTAGTTCTTAAATATCAAAGTACACATTAGCTTATCTTGGGTTGGTTTGAGTCCAATCTGCGATTTGAACCTAATCTTCATCTTTTCTTAGTCATGTTGTGCTTTTAAGAAATTCAATCTTTTTGTTATGTTTCATGAAACAGCAAATAGATCAAATAGTTATGGCCGAAAATACTTGAGGCCAGGCTTATGGACGCATTTATGTCACTATTTGTTGGTTGTTTAGGTCTGGTCAGGATAGAAAATATGTTTATATGAATCATCGTAGTGTTTTTAGAAAATATATTTGTCCAGTAAGGTTACTTAGAACAGTAGTGATCTGAATTTGATGACATTGATTATAAGAAGGATATATGAATAATTTTGTATAATGTTGGCTAGTAGATGGTAATCTGGCCAACACACATGCTATTATTGGTTTAATTACTAATGTAAGAATTGCCATATTGTAAAATAGATTCTGGTTCTTCTAGATTTTCACTAGATTTGTCAAAAATATGCTGGCAAAATGACCATAACACCCCTACAGCTGAGTATTCAGTATTCAGTATTCAGTAGAACTAAAAAAAACATTTATCAGAACAACTGCAACAAGCACTTTTTGGGTTAGCCAACAATTGCTTTGGCAATTCCAGTCCTTATCAGATATTCTTTTCTTTTTGTTCCCTTTTTGCCCCTACCCCTCATCAGATTGTACAAATATTCAGAACTTCAATTTTCACAGAAAAAGAAAGCAGAAATTTGTATATACATTGAAATTGTTATTTCTCTTTGTCATGTATCAGTTTTTACCAGCTCCACCTATATGCCAGTACCAGCAAATCTAATTATTTGTGTTTGAATAGCTATCCCTGGAATCTCTCACCTCAACCTCAACAACACATTTTTTTTAAATCCAACAAGATAAACCCCACACCTAAAGCAGTGTCAGCTTCATGCACATCAGCATTTATAAATCACTCCTCATAGTGTTATCAAAGAAATTAAATGATTAGTTTGTCTGAGTGTTAAAAATCAAACCATATTATGAGTAACCATACCTTTTTTTTATCATTTGATTTGGTACTGATGGACAGGTACCAGCATTGTAATATCTTAAATATTCAAACAGTACTATAGCAAAACCAGACAATCAATCTCAAAAAAGAATTAAAGCTGAGAATACTAATGGGGCCGTTCGGCAACAAAGGATTAAGAGTGAAGGATTAAGGGCTTAAGGAGAGGGTATAGGTGCCTTAAAGTCCGGGCAGGAGATTAAGATCCAGGCAAAAGGAGGCTAAAGGAGGTGTTCTTAATCCGCGCTAAGGAATTGGTGTTCGACAGGATTAAGCAGCTAAGGAAGCTAAAGGAAGCGGATTAAGCCCTAAGGAGGCTTAATCCATACTTGCCGAACAACCCAAATGGATTATTCTGATACTTTGTTTCTTTATTTCTATTATAAAGTGGTAAATAGTACCTTTTCTATTTCTTCTCGAAAATATTTTGGTTTGTATCTAATTAGCAAGTACAAAACAAACGGACCGTGGAGCATTTCAATCAAAAAAATTAAAAAGGAAAGGAAAGGAAAACAACAAGACTCAGACCCAGTTTTAGAGGATTTTTGGGTTGTAATGTTGGGCTTATATGGGCCTGATCCGTTTAATTCCTTATAATTCATGAAATAGAAATACAACATGCTTTGTGCAAACCATATCTGATTTGAAATAAAGGTACAGTTTTCTTATTTTCTTTGGAACTCTTTGTTTCCTGTACATTGAATTAAAATAGAACTGAAAATTAATAATTATGTGATCTAGGGGGGTTTTATTTACCAGCTTAATTATGATGTCATGGACCAATGATTTTTTGTTTTTTACCGCAGTGCTTTAGTGCGTTATTGACTGAAAGCCACTTGAAAGACAGTGCACAGAGAGAGCCATTTTTCTGTCAGTTTCACGCGCAATCCTGTGAAACAGTAAGTTACAGAATTTTATTTAGGTAAAAATGTGACAAAAAATATGTCATGACTATAAAAATGTGAGGATGGTTTGATTGTATACATTCTGATATTATTGTAATGTGACCTCATTTTTTTTTCAAAAGCTTGCTTATATATAAAAAAAAAATTCTAAAGTCAAATAAAGGTAACATGAAGGTACAAAAATTAAGTAAATAAAAAAAATTAACCATCATCATAAAATTTGCATTTTAGTAACTCCACTGAGATTCTATTTATCTAAATTTATTAACTGAAAAATCTAAAACTCAAATTGATAATCATTAAACATGATATTTATCATGTAAACTATACATGTAAAAAATCGTAATTTTGAATTTGTTTTTATTGATATTTAGCCATCAAACGTTGATATTATTTATTTTTTCTAAAATTTGTGCTCCCATTAAAAAGAGTGAAAATGTCCATTCTTTACTTGTGTACAAAGAAAGTGGTTTAGATTATATCTTGCAATTTATTTATATTATTTGAGTTTTATATTTATCATTAATGATTGACAAATTAGATGTATGAAAAATTAAAACATTTGAGCTCCTCTAAAATAAATGGTTAAAATACCACCGAATTTCTCAAATCTCATGAGTTTTATATTTATTATTCATCATTCCTTCATGAAGCAAAACAAAAACAAAATATGTGTTTAATTTTTTTTTTGGAAGATTTGATTATATGTGTTTAATTTTTTTTTAATATTATGAATAAAAATATCAGATAAAATAAGGAGCCTTCTGGCTCAGCTCTTGAGTTGTCACAAGCGACATTGTACAAATATAACCAAGCATCAAATAAAAAAAAATTATATATATATATATAAGTATAACCAAACACATCTATGACTATGGGCAAGGTGCATTAATTTGTTACAGGCTGGAATTATGTTATCTTTATTTAGCAATCTCTGCTGTCCCTTTCTAACACTTGTTGGAGGAACCATAACAACTAACACAAACAGTCAAAATCTGGGTCCCCTTTTGTTGTCAAGTTCATAATGGCATCATTATGACAGTGATCTCAATCACTTGATTTGGATCCAACGTGTCAGATCATGCACAATGGCTTGTAGGAGAGATTTTTTTTTTAAGTTCAGTGTTAGGGGTGCAAACGGGTCAGATATTATCCGACTATATCTGAATCTATATTCAAAAATTAGATACAAATATTCGATATCTAAATATTCATGCGGATACGGATACGGATATAATTTAAAATTTTAATTATCCGTATCTGAATAGTAAATATATAATATATAGTTTAATACATATTATGAAAAAAATTATGTTATTTACTATTATGAAAAATGGATATATGTTTAATATTCGATCCATATCCGTATCCGTTTAATATATAATCCATATCCGTATCGGAAAAATAAAAACGGATACGGATATGTTTTTACCCCTATTCGGTGTGATGCAAATCAAACGGCTGATGTATATTGTAGCAAAATTCAAATAGTTAGGATTTAGTGCTATGTTGGTACTATGATTCTAAATTTGTTTTTTTTATAACGAGAACTAGATATTAAATTACTGTTGAAAACATAAGTTATATTTTATTTTTAGGTTCTTTTAACTGTTTTTTTAATTGGCGGAAAATGGTACTATTGTAAGGAAAAGTTTGATTCAACAGTTTTTCTCCGATCCAAAAAATGATTAGAAAAAATCAGAAAAGAATACAAAATGTGATTTTCAATTTTATTTCAGTTCTTAGATCACATTGAGCGGTTTAAAATAGCCGATCCAAATTTACACCCGTAACACTGACAGTGGGCGTGGAGCAAATTTTTTGAATAAATTTTTTTTAATAAAAGATGAATACAAAATAAGCAAATTCTGTCAAACAAAAAATATGCAGCAAATTTGAAGAATTTTTCCTTAACGTTAAACTAATGTACAATGAAGAACAACACAATTAATTATATTAGAATCTCTGCATAGTAATACAAAATGGTTGTGCTATTTCAAAGCCTTAATTAATCTGACCTAAAAACATGCCATAATCTCCCTTTAACATGAGTTTTAAAAATTCAAAATTTTAATAATTACAAATTCAAAAATATTTCTCTCCTTCACAAATTCGGTGTGCATGATTTTTAAGTTCATTTTGGTATGAGATTAAGATGTATAAATATGACTGTACTAAAATTTATTTATTGCTTCTAAATCAATTATTTTTTTCTACATTTGGAGTTTGGGAAACTTTAGAAGTTATGATTAATATATGCATGATTTGCACTGTAGCAAAGCACATGTTGTCTAAATAGAATTTAAATCTGCTGCGATTCTTCAAGAGATCGCAGCTCTTCTTCCATATCCAACCTTTAAATTCTTTTGAGATTCATGTATAAAATCAATTTACTTTGAGATTTGTGCATTCCAAAAAATTAAAAATTGGATATGGAAAAGCAGGGTCTGCAATCCCTGAGAATCACAGCAGATTTGTTTCCCTCTAAATAAGAAGACATAGTTCAAAATTCAAATAGAAAATTTTGTTTATTATAATAGCATGAACATGAATTTGAAAGGCATAAACTTCCATCTCTTTTTTCAAAAAAAAAAAAAAAAAAAAATTTCCAGCTCTAAAAAAAATATTAAAAAAAAACAAACAAAGAACTTCTCGTCTTTAACCGATGTATCCAGTTGTACCGTTAAGATAGAAGAACTCAATGTCGAATCAAAATTATTTCAGTGTCTATTTGTATTATAGATAAATACACTTTGAGATTTGTGCCAAAATAAAACGGACGATGGGAATCTCATTATACAGAGATAAACCCCTTTAGTTCGATGCCCATTGGACTGTCCTACTTTGGTTCAATGAATTCAATCACCGTCTAATTTATTTTAAGTCTGTGTGAACTGCTTTAAATTATTTGCACATCTGTTTTGATTTTCATACGCACAGATCTTAAGATGAATTAGACGGTCATGGAACTCGTTGAACTCAAAAATAGATCGGATTTACATCCTACTCCGTTCTCCTTTAAAAGAGCGGTGGATTGACCCTTTTTATTTTGGGGACAAGTGTAAAATGCCCAGTTGACAATTTTCTCAAAATTCCAGATTTTTTTTTTTAGTGCACTTTATTTTGATAGTGTTTTCCAATTGAAACTGTTGAGGTGCTTTTTGATCACTAACCTGTTCATGACATTTACTGCAAAATTTTGACAAGGTGAAAGGCTATTTTTTATATAAAAAAAGGTTGACATGTCTTCATTTTTTTTATTTCTCCAATATATTTTTATTTTTAGACTTACAATAACTTAAATTTTTAAACTTAAATATTAAAATAAAACCATTAGATATAATAATTTATATTATATCACGACATTGTGATTTTATTTTGATTAGTATCAAGAGTTTGAAAAAAATATATTGATACGGATAAATTTTAGACATTGACTTTTCATTCATATAAAACCAAAATTAAAAAGTGATAATTTATATGTGCGTGTAGAGCAATAATACATATCGCATCTCACATGTTTATTTTGACATTTAATTTTTAAATTTTAGAATTTTGGATCCTCCTCTTGTAAAATTTAGGTAGGTTAATCTCTCAAAAAAAATAGTAACAAATAGTAGTGCACTCAATATTTAAGAGTCTATTCGTCTATTTACTGTGCGTGTAGGAAAAAAAATTTACTCAAATTTTACAAAAATTAACCTATGCGCATACTATTTCGGTCATTCAAAAAATTTTATTCTCGTTCCCTTTAAACGGAGGAACAGATCCTTATTTTGCTTTACAACCACCTAGCTAGGTCATTACAAAAAAAACATAATTATATTTAATTTGCAATTTTGGTATTGGATGTTTTAAATATTCAATTTATAGTGCTTTTGTCTTCATGTGATGATGCACTAATTAATATCTCTGATTGATAGTGACTGATAGTAGATGTAACAAACCAAATAATAAAACACAAATTGTTTGCTGAAATAATTAGAAATTTTGACTCCACAACCTTCACAGTTCACATTAATATTTTAAATTAGAATTTCAAACAACCATATCAAACGTTGATTTCAATTTTTCTTTGTAATGATGCTTACACAAAAAAATATATAGTTCTACTGTTCCTTTGGTACAAAATTGAATGCTCAAACAATAATTACACTAAAATTTATGTACATGATCAATTAATTGTTTGGGACCCTGATGTTATACGTACGAACAAAATTTTGAAAACTTCAAACTTTTTTATCAACAGAAATTGCTTGTGAATATTTTTAATTTTGAATCAACAATTCAATTTTCCATCAGAAAATAAATTAAAAGAGAAGGTAACCCAACTGTGGATTTTTCTTTTATAAATCATAATTAAAAATAATAATTTTATGAAACCAACATGATTACTTTATTTTTTACAAAAACTATAAGAACTAAAATGTCATTTCGGTCCATCATTTTTTTTCAGGACTAAAATGGCATTGCTGTCCGGTGTGGTTTTACAGTTTTTCATACCAGCAGTCACAGAAAAACACACTGGACCGAAATGTCATTTCGGTCCCAAAAAAAAAATAGCAAACCGACTTATAGTTGTTGCAAAAAAAAAAAAATAATTATGTTGGTTTTTATAAAATTATTTTTTTTCATTATGGTTTATAAAAAAAAAAATTGCCAACTGTGTCACGCCGCAAGCATTGCTGAAAAGCATGCAACAACTGAAAGAGACATTTGTAAAAAAATTAGCTGTTTCTGTTGTATTTTCTCATTTGACTTTTTCTTCTGAGTTTGTAACTCAAATCTGGTACCAGGCCAAATGTGAGGTTTCATTCCTGAAAAAGTATAAAGTAAAGTTAGCTCAACAAGGAATTCACAGGAGATTTGTAAGGACAAATTTGTTTTGCCTATATTTATCTAATGTTTTGTTTTATTTTCTCTGCATATCTTTCCAAACTAAACAGTCCAAAGCCCAAATTGTGTTTGTTTTTGTTTTGAAAAAATAACACTTTTTGAAAAACTGCCTCTTTTGTTTTGCTGAACAGTTGCATTCAATTTTATAAAATTCTGGATATGTTCTCCAAATCCAGAGACACTGTCAATTCAATTGTCAATTTAGGACAGTATATTATATCCTTTTTGAAGAATATCCATGCAAATATTTTTGTAAAAATATAATTCTGCATGGGATTTTTTTTTTTTTTTGGTAATTGAGAGCACTAAAAGTTTCTTTATGAACATTGAAGAGAATAATGCACAATCAATTAAGGATGCAATTTCTTTCTGTTTTTTACTTTCACCTTGTTCTTCTTTTTTTATTAATGCACGAACAAATAGGTATCATGTAACATTGTAACTGGAACTAAATCCATAAACATGATAAAGCAACCATGAATTTTAACCTTTCAAAAGTTCATAATCTCCAATATTTAAAATTTAAATCATACTTCAAAATTGAAGGAAAAAAAAAAAGTAATTTAAGTTTCATTTTTTTTTATTAATGCATTAAGAAAATTTCATCCTAATCCACAAATTAAGGAAACAGAGAAAATAAACAATGACAGTTTACACAAGCAAATTACATATCTAACCCTAAACAGAACCAACAAGAATTTTTGGATCATGTTTAAAAAACAAATTATCCCTTTGCAATTTCTATATTTGTACTCACTGGTAAATCCTCACATTCCCAATTCCGTGAACAAATAAAGCACAAGAAACTAAATTAATCCATATACATATTAACCCAACAATACCTTTCCAAAAACAAATTTGAAGAACAAAAAAAAAGGAAAGAAAAATGCAACCTCCTCATTTCTCAGGTCATCTCTGTTCATGTCTGTTACCCATGATCCAAAGAAGAGTTCTCCTAGCAAACGATGGCGCCTCGTCAGCCCTAGAAATGGCATTCGTGCTATTCTCACAATTTGCCGATTCGATATCCCAATCGACGGCACTCCCGCTCTTGTCCCACACCGAAACATTGAATTCTGATTCTGTCAAAGGACTACTACTATTACCAATTTTCAATTTTGAATTCAACTCGATCGGCAATCGGAACGATAAAGAGCGCCTTGGATTTGTTTCTGGAGGAACTGATCCCTCCTTTGTTCTAAGCCATGTTTTTGAAATGGAGAAGCTCTCCTTGGTGTTGATTTTCGTACCAGTATCGGCATTTTTGGACCCGTTACTCATTTTCATGTTTTGATCGAATCCTTTGAAACCTTCTCTCCTCGAGTTACAATCGCACTCTGACATGGCAACCCGGTGGCCGGGTCTCTTAACAGCTGGTTTTTTCTTGGGTGGTTTTATGGGGACGCGTAGCGAAGACTGTTCTTCCATGACATACTCATAGGTACCCATAGAGTAGCACCTCCTCTGATCCAAATTTTTGGTACCACTTTCGGTACCGGTACCGGTATCATTGCTACTACCTTCCCCCAAAGCCACACTACTTGTCTCCACACTTCTAAACTTTCCAAGTTTGACTTGAACAATTTTTGCTTCACAAGTCTCCTCCTTTGTATCATCATTCTCTGTACTCTTTTGCAAACCATCAATGGTACCCATGCCCGACTCGTCGTCCCCAAGAGATGCCTGATGGGTATTTTGCGCAATCTCTCGTCTACCTGAAACGGTACCGATTTCTCTTGAACTCTCACTGCCTGATTCCAAAACAAAAACCAGAGGAGAGCAGCTGTTGGAGTAGTCTAAAAGGTTTCTTCGACAAAGCGGGCAAGTCGAGTGTGACAAAAGCCATGTATCAATGCATTCCAAATGGAAAGCATGGCTACACTTAGGCAAGAGCCTCAATTTGTCATCTTGGTTGAATTCACAAAGGCAAACCGCGCAATCAAACGGGTCTTTTATGCCGATTATGGCCTTGTAGAGAAAAACCGGGAGAGTGTCTATAAAAGACTGATCTACACCTGAGTCATGGAGATTGAACAGCTGTTGCAATTGGCCTTGAAAGGCTGTAGTAGAATTATCAAACAAATCTTGTGTTTCTTGTGTACTCGGTTTAATTAGATATCTAACAAGGAGGTGAAGGAGACCAGAAATGAAGAAAATTATTGATAAAATCAGAATAATTAAGAGGATACTTGGGCTTATTTTGTTTTGTAAGTTTGTGGGGTCAGAGATAGGAGAAGGTGGAGGTGGTACTACACTGCTCTCATGCAATACCCAATTCATGATTTGAAAAGAAACCAAAAGGTTACAACTTACATGGATTTTAGTTTGTGGGTTTCATGGTCGCTGTATAGAAAGACACAAATGATGCCCAGAGAGAGAGAGAGAGAGCTCACAGAGTTTATCTGAAATTTAGAAACTAGTACACAAAGATAATAGCTTTTTTCTCTCTGTTTGAATCTTTAGGTTGCTCTCTCTTTCACAGAGATATGGTTTTGGTTGGTTCCAAAAGAAAAGAGAAATTATGAATGTCAAGGTGTGTGTTGTTGGAGAGAAAGAGAGAGAAGAGAGAGAGAGAGAGAGAGAGAGAGGAAGTTGAGATCCTTAATGAGTGGAGAAGTAAATGGGAAACGAAGCAGATGGAAAAGAGAAATTAAATTGGATTAATTGCAATAGGAGAGGGTGCCTATCCTCTGAGATATCTCAATTTTTGCGTGAACGACGTGTCCGGTGCCTATTCATATCTGTATGCTTTGAGATTCGTGCAGAACGTATTTGAACGATTGAGATATTCCAAAAAGTCACGCAAAGTTTGAGATATCTCAGAGGTTGCGAATTCAATAAGAGATGGGGAAGGTGAGCAAATGCAATGCAACCAAGGAGTGAATTTAATATTTTTGTTTCTTTCCTTGTTTATTGATTATTGGTTGATTTGCATCTATGCCCCTGTTCTTTAATGTCCTCCTCATTTAGTTGTAATTTATTAATTTTATGAACCAACTACTAGTTGTAACTTGTCAAGGTAAGAGTTTGACAATTGAATGATATGATAGTTTGATTGTATATTTAACAATCTTACATTACAACACATGTTTTGTTTTGTGTGCTGATGGTCTGTTTTCACATATGACCCTGATTTTATTTGTAATTGAAATTTTGACATAGTATTTAGCAAGAGTATGGTTTCAATGCCATAATTTTAGGAACCAGATTATCTGTCTCTGTGGGTAAAAAAATCTATTCCGGATTTATCTTGTAGTGACTTTAGGAGCAAAAATTTTCTGCTCACATTCCGAACACACTCGGCAGTGACTTTAGGGACAGAATTTTCCTGCTCACACTCCGGACCCACCTAGGAATGACTTTAGGGCAGGAATTTCCTGCCCGTAGTGGGGGCAGGAGATTTGGTTCCATAATTTTAGTAATGAAGTATTATTGCTTTAAAATTGGTATTAAGTGCTGATTTTATTCATTAACAGAATCAAGTGTAGATCTAGATAAAAAAAAAAAAATACAATGAAAGAATCAAATATAAAACACAAATTCAATAAAAAAAAATGAATTTGAGATATAAAGTTTCCAAACTTGTCCAGGTTGCTTTATTGAACATTTGACGTGCTTCCTTTAAAATCATCAAACATCAACATCTAGATTTAATTCCAAAATTATTAATGGAGATAGATATGTCACCACCAGCTTGACGACAAATTTAATTAGTAGACCAAAGGAATGATATAATTATTGAAAAATAATAAAATTCACACACAATTCTCCAGTAAAAAAAACATTACATTTTAAAATTGATTCTGTAAATTTAAACAGGTTTGAATTGAATCTCCTGTCTTGTGTGCAGAAAATTTCTGTCTCTAAAGTTACTGCCATATGAGTCTGAGACAAAATTATATTCTATATTTAAATGTCAAAATCTATTTTGGTCCCCACCCGACAATGACTTTAGAAACATAAATTTCCTGCTCATAGAGAGACAGGTGATCTATTTCTCGGTTCACTTTAAAATGAACAGATGTGGCTGCCTGTGTTGCATTGAATTTTAATCTTAGAACTTAAAAATGTTGGAATGACATGTATTTATTCATATAGATCAAGTTCAGCATATTAACTTGTCATTTGAAATTCTAATTTTGGCATGATGTTGATCAAGTTCCACATTTCAACTTGTCATTTGGAATTCGAATTTTGAATTATTTAAGTTTCTTGTGTTTGTTTGTAAAGAAGATTATTCGAATACCTTTTATTTTTAAAAATTTATCAAGCCTTTACTTTTTATATGATTTAATGAAACAAAATATAAATTTTAACTGACAAATGGTTTGGATTCGCGGTTTAAATCAATCACTACTATAAAATTTTAAATCGTCATCGGTCAAATAACACCAAACTTGATGCAACCAGTATAGTATATATTTTAGCACCGATAAAAAGTACCATTGGTGCTAAATGTCTGACATACCAAACCTATTTATTTTGAAAAATCGGTGCTGAATATTTAACACCGGTTATTTTGAAAAAATGAGATCCGGTGAACTTATAAACACCCTAACTAGTTGTACTCATTGGTATAAATCACATATTAGTCATTTTTTTTTTAGAAAAAATAAGGTATTAGGTATTATTTAGTATCGTCTGAAAAGGTATCATTAGCATAGCTCAAACTTTTTAATTAGCAAATATTTTAATGTTTTGTTATTGGTCTCAGAAAAAAAAAGTGTCAAGTACAATCAAAAGGACAAAACACGATGACAAAATTTAAGAATGAAGTACATGATCTTCTGTGGATGCAATCTATGTGATAAATATGTTGTTGGCTTTGGTGAATTTAACTTTAAAATCAATTAGATTTGCTTCAAATAATAAATTCAAACTATTAAAACTTATATCTTTCACAAATGATGGTGTTACATGCTATATTTAAAAAAATATATTTCATTTAGTGTGTATTCAATAGGTCAAAATGTGATGAAAATTAATATATTAAAATTAACTCATAAAAATTCTTTTTATTGTTTAATTTTATATTAAATTAATTACAAAATTTAGAAGAAAAATTCTGTAAACCCATCTTTCATAAAATAAATTAGTGTAATAAAAATTGTCGTTTAAAACTAATTTTATAAGTTTTGGTGTTAACTTCACTTCTCTATACTATCGTCACTTATTTGGTAACTACGCTCACAAAAAAAATGTTATAAAAATCAACAAATAAAATTATAAAACACAGAAAAATATATCTATAATTTACTATTTCTTTTAATTCTGTCAATATAAACTATTCCTTCACTGTTTTACAATTTTGTGGGGACCACCTGGCGCATTACCAGTTACCACACACTTGTAAGAATCTGAATCCGCCACAGAATATCTAATTATTGCTGAAGAGAGAAAATAGGCGAAGGTTCTGTGCTGTGCGGCTGTGCCTCTTTGACTTTGAGATAAAAAATAATATAAGCCTTTAATTTTGCACCAAACCCAAGGTACCCCAATTAATTCTCCCTCCCGTTGTGTCTTTTCTCAGAGAAGATTTCTTGGAAATTACAATTGTATTTTGACTTAATTACTATGGCAAATCTATCAACAACCGGTCTAGCATTAAATGGCAAGGTACAGTTATTTAACTCTTTTTACAAAAAATTAGGCTAGTATGTGCTCAAATTAGGAGTAAAAACGGAGCAGATACAAAGCGGATATTGATAAAATTATATCAATATTTTTGTTTTTATTTTCTGGATACGAATACAGAGCAAGTATCAGACATATTAGATGGATATATATACGGATCTAGATCAGATCGGATATTTATTTAAATAATATTAAAATATTAAAGTTTATAATATTTATCTAATTATAATGGTGAATAACATCAAATTTTCATAATATATATTAAAATATATAGTATATATCTACTATTCAGATATGAAAAATTGAAACATAAAATCATATCAGTATCCTTATTCACACTGATATTCGAATATCAGATATCCAAATCTAAGTTTTCGAATATGGATCGAATATGAATCGAATATTATCCATATTGTTTTCACCCTTTGCTCTAACTCATAAAATTGTTAGTAAGTTAACTATCTTTAAATCTATAGAATTAGTTTTAAAGATATAAATTGTTGAAACTAATTTATTTAACAGGTTGATATATTTAAATCTTAAATTATAAATTATATTTAGTATATATTCAATAGGATAAAAATGATAAATTTTATTAAAAATTATTATATTTTTCTTATTGTTTTACTTTGTACTAAATTAGTTACAAAATTAATGACAATTTGTATTTAAGGTTGCAGGTTTAAAAATCGAATGGAAGAATTCTCTGTGGATATAAATATACTCAAAAAACAATTTGTATTTAAGTATAATACTCATGAAAAAAAATTATTTTCAACGGTTGAGATTCATTTTAAACTTATTCTATAAGTATGAATTTTGAAGCTAAACTTACCAAGCACCTGTATAAACTTAAATCCAAGACATTGCACATTGTCAGATAGTTCAGTACTTGTTTATGTACCTAAATGTGGTACTGATGTTATGTATGTGAAAAAAATTACAAATATTATAAATTTCTTTTATTTTTAAGTAATAATTGTGCATTTGATGTGTAATTACAGATAAATTACCGCACTAATATGTCAAAAGTAAAAAAAAAAAAACAATTTAATTAGTGCTTTTGTAATTAATAGAAATATGTTCATTATGCAAATATTACACAAATAACTAAATAATTGCTCTTCAAAAACAATGAAAGAAATGAAAATATGTTAAGTACTATCTAAATGCCGAATTCAAAATAGCACAAATTAATTTTATCTTCCCAATAATACAATGTAATTGAAATGACAATATGTTAAGTTTCTATCTAAATGCCGAATTCAAAATAGAACACAAATTAATTTTATCTTCCCAATAATACAATGTAATTGAAATGACAATTCCAAACGACATAAATTCTAAGAATCATATTTCAAGAAGTTCATTTATGTTGTCAAGAAAACATCATTCCCTTAATGGGTAATTAGAATTTTAATAATCAATAATCATTAAATTCAGTATTGAAAATTGTGTATCTATTTTTGTGCATTGTCAGAAAGTTCGGTACTTGTTTATGTACCTAATTATACTAAAATTGATGTTATAAATATGGAAAAAAAAATTAGAAATATATTAAATTTCTTTTATATTAAGAAATAATTGTGCATTTGATGTGCAAATTTAGATAAATTACGGCACTAATAAGTCAAAAGTAAATAAACAATTTGTGTTGTTGTAATCAATAGAAATATTGTCATTATAAAAATATCACACAAATAACTAAATAGGTGCTCTTCAAAAATGATGAGGAAAACATAACAACCAACTACAAATTAAAAATAAATAAATTAATATGTTAAGTTTCTTTCTTGAAGAATCTAAATGTGGAATTTAAAGTAGCACAAATTAATTTTATGTTTACAATTCCAGTAAAATGACAATTCCAAACGACATAAATTCTAAGAATCATATTTCAAGAAGTTCATTTATGTTGTCAAGAAAAAATCTTTTCCTAAATGGGTAATTAGAATTTTACTAATCAATAATCATTAAATTCTGTATTGAAAATTGTGTATCTATTTTGTCTTTTATTAAATATATAGTTCAGATTTCAATATGAAAAATTAATGACTATGGTAGTACATAATATTATAATAAAATTTATAAGCAAACACTATAAGAAGACTATGCTTATTAACATTCAGGATGAGTTATTTTCATCAGTCCACAACATTTTAAAGAGGAGGTTTCAAATTCTTTTATTTTTTGTGTCTATCATTAAGTCTCTATTTTTAGAACTAAAATAACTTAAAATTTAATACTCAAATGTCAAAATAAAACAATTAGATACAATCTCTATTATTTTCTCTATGCACACATAAAAAATCATGACATTTCAATTTTGATTTCATTAGAATCACAAGCTTGCAAAAAATGCACCAATTTGAATAAATTATGGACATTGAATTTTCAACTTATTAATTCATATAAAATCAAAACCAAAAAGTGATATTCTTGCATGTACATGTGGAGAAAATAATATATGTTACATCTAACGGTTTTATTTTGATATATAAGACTTAAAAATTGTTATTAAGAAATTGAAAAATGAAGTCATGATTGAGGTAAAAAAACAGAGGTATTTGAACCCTCCATTTTAAATATAGCATATATTCAATATGAATTAAAAATTGAAAATTAATATTTGATCTAGTGACAAATACAATGTTGTTCTGTGTGAAAGAAATCGCATGTTCGATACTCAATTGATTTTTTTTTTTTTGAAAAAAATAGTTAAATGGTTTGACCTCTAACATTTACCATATACATAAATTAAAAATAATTTGAAAAGATACCCAAAATTTCAACAAACAAAAAACCATACACCTCTCTCATTAATTAAATTTTCAATAAAAAGATTTTCAAATGACCCACAGAGAAGGTGCTTTAGTCAAATCTTTTTGCCTACATCTAGGCTTTCATATCTAAAAAGAGATGTAATTAATTATATTTTGCTGGGTAGTGACTTTGTTATTCAAATTCAATCCATATAAATATGAAATAATTTATCTTGTAGGTATAGGTGAATGGATTGAGCTAGGTTGACACTGAAAAAGGCTTGATTTGAGCCTTTTCTTCATCATAGTACCTTTTTTCCTCACAATTCGTGCCGGGAAAAAACAAAACTGTTTCAAATCTCTGTGGCGGGCAGTCGCCTGTTGCTTTCCGTGTGGCGAATCAGTAATGTTTGAGACTTGACAGCATAGTACAAATCAAAAATTCGGTTTCGGTTCGGCGGGATAAAAAATTATTGATTCATGTATAATTCGGAAATGATTCGGTACAACAAGGAAACAAAATAAAAAATTTTGAAAAAAAATCCTCAAAATAGAAAAAATTCAAAAAAAAAATTTGGCTTTCTTTGGCGATTTTTTCGCAAATAATTCGCCGATTCGCGTTTTATTTTCAAATAAAACGTATTATATATTTTATGTGTTTTATTCGGAGTTCTATTCAGATATGTAAAAAAAAATGAATTAATCGCAAATTATGTCACTATGCTTGAGAGATGAGACTATGGCTTTCTTTTTTGGAATTTGATGTAAATTCTTCAAAACTTTTTTCTTTTAAAATTCAACATATTATATTTGGTCTTCTAAATTTTAAAAACTCGCATATTTACTCCAATCTATTTAAATTGAAATTTCTATTAATACTCATTTCAAATTCATAAAGTTTCAATAATTTTTATTAATAAAATATATATATATATAGAGGTTGGCTAATATCAAATCAGTTGTTCCTGAGGTCCCGTGCAACCAAGTCGTTTTTTCAATTTTCGAAGTCGAAAACGTCGATCCAAACCATTAGATATGTTCTCTATATTAAAATGTGCTTGGAGACCAAATTTTATATTTTTTAGAATTTTTTTACTATTTATTAAGCCACTTTGAAAATCACTGATCCAACGGTGGCTTCTAATTTTACTATTTGGTTAAGCCACCGTTAGATCAGCGATTTCCAAAGTGCCTTAATAAATAGTAAAAAAATTCCAAAAAATGTAAAATTTGGTCTCCAAGCACATTTTAATATAGAGAGCACATCTAATAGTTCGGATCAACGTTTTGGACTTTGAAAATTGAAAAATCACTTGGTTGCATGGGATCTCAGGAACAACTGATTTGATATTAGCCAACCTCTCTCTCTCTCTCTCTCTCTCTCTCTCTCTCTATATATATATATATATATATATGGACTCGGCTACGATGCTACACGTAGCATAGAGACCTCCATGCAACGGCTCAAAATTTGTGTTTTCAAAATTCTAATGGTCGATCCGAATCGTTAGATGTGTTCTCCATATTGAAATGTGCTTGGAGACCAAATTTTACATTTTTTGAAATTTTTTTACTATTTATTAAGCCACTTTGAAAATCGCTGATCCAACGGTGGCTTACCCAAACAAAGGAAACCGTTGGATCAGCAATTTTCAAAGTGGCTTAATAAATAGTAAAAAAAAATAAAAAAAATGTAAACTTTGGTCTCCAAGCACATTTCAATATGGAGAACACATCTAACGGTTCGGATCAACCATTAGAATTTTGAAAACACAAATTTTGAGCCGTTCACGAGGTCTTCTATGCTACGCATAGCATATTAGCAATTTTCTATATATATATATATATAGAGAGAGAGAGAGAGGGCAGGCACTATACTATATCTCCATTTTAAAAATTCAAACACCCGACACCGTTGAACATGTTCTTCATATTGAAATGTGCTTGGAGACCAAATTTTACATTTTTTTGAATTTTTTTGCTATTTATTAAGCCACTTTGAAAATCTTAGATCCGATGGTCCAGAAATTTTTACTGTTTTTTACTGTTCACAGCAGATCTGAGATTTTCAAAGTGGCTTAATAAATAGCAAAAAAAATCCAAAAAATGTAAAATTTAGTCTCCAAGCACATTTCAATATGAAGAACATGTTCAACGTTCGATTGATGTTTGGATTTTTAAAATGGAGATATAAAGTAGAATAGAGGCGTTTTACTCCATAGAGTACCATAGTCCATCTCTCTCTCTCTCTCTCTCTCTCTCATATATATATATATATATATATATATATAGGGATGGGCTATGGTGAGTTGCGAAGTAAAACGACATTTTACTTTACGCTCGTATTCCAATTTGAAAATCCAAACAACCGATCCGAACCGCTCAATATTTTCTCCATATTGAAATGTGCTTGGAGACTAAATTTTATATTTTTTTTGAATTTTTTTTACTATTTATTAAGCCACTTTGAAAATCACGGATCCAGGGTGAACAAGTAAAAAAAGAAAATTTTCCCGGACCATTGGATCGGCGATTTTCAAAGTGGCTTAATAAATAGTAAAAAAATTCTAAAAAATGTAAAATTTGGTCTCCAAGCACATTTCAATATGGAGAACATGTTGAGCGGTTCGGATCGGTTGTTTGAATTTTCAAAATAAAAATATGAGCGTGAAGTAAAAATGACCTCTTACTTCACAACTCACCATAGCCCATCCCTATATATATATATATAAATACGTAGCATGTGTAATTAAAATAAATATTCAGTCTTTTAATTTGAATCGAACTAGTGTACGTGTCTTTAACTTCATGGAACAAATAAACAGTGAATTTTGTTTGAATTGTATATGCCTTTATAGGCTACAAACTCAAGTTATTTGTTTTTAATAGGCGGAGTAATGGTTTATTCTCCACATATGCTGTCTAAGTGTGAAGTAAACACGAAGAGTGAGATGAAAGAAAATATGGACTACAATAAAGTAAGTTAATCATTCTCTGCACTTACTCTATTTGTATTTGCAGAGTCCATTGTCAGAGACAAATATTTATTTCTCAATTTATCTCTTCTCATTAGTCGATAATTTAAGTCAACAAGTTTCAATCAAACATAGTTAACTTAAGTCGTCTTATTTTATTTTTAAATCTTCGCAGAAGTTAAGTTATGAGAGGAATTCGAACTCTTAACATTTGAGTAACCGCATGACATTTTTTTCTTGCCAATTGTGTTACCACCCCTTCTCTAAGCCATCTTAACTTGAAGTAAAGAATTTAATGTTGTTTGATTAGTTTCAAGTAGCAAACAAACATGACCCATATGCTTAATTAGATTAATAACTGTATATCAAAGATGGAGTAATTTAACAAAAGTGAATTGAGTGAAGTGAAAAACAAAACAAAATAGAAAATCAAAACAAGTTTTATGTAACAAAACTTAAATTTGTGAAACTCTTGCTATCTATAGCTTAATATATTAGTGGAATTAAAAAAAAATTACATACTTTGTAGAATTATTCTGGGACCAATACAATGACAACTGAGATCTTAGAACTTTGTAAAACCTTAATGTGATATAAATGCTAGAGTATGAAAAATTAGATTGGATCCAAAATTGTTCTATTTTACACAGTAATTATATGCTACTTCTTTATATGCATGAAAATGAAATACATTCATAGAGTCAAATTAATTCATGGTAAAGAAGAAATTAGGCAAAATAAATAATATATAAAAGCATTTCAATGTCTTTTGGCTTCTAATTATTACATTTCCTAAATTATATAATAATATTACACCCCACATGCAAATTTCCATTCCAATTTCTATATAGATGACATAAATTAATTTATAGATGAGATAATGCACATAAATTAAAGAAATGAAGCATCTACATCACCGTGTTGGTTCAATTAATTGGCGCCTGAATGTGGTTTCAGACATTCTTTTCTATATATTTTTGGCAAAATCATAATTTCGTTCCACCACAACTAACAACCAATTAATGAAGACTAAAACAGTTGGGGGGGGGGGACCTGTTGTTAACGAATTCATATATCATTTAAGGTAGCTCAAATTTTGAATTTAGATCTGGATCGTTCAATATGCTATCACACGATTATTAACTCAAAAAGGAATTCACCTCGAACGCGTATTCTTTGTATTAACTCAAAAAGAAATATTTTGAGTTGCTAAATCTCAATCTTTTGATTTTAAATGGAGGCAATCTGACTCTTGCCTATAACATAGGAGCTTTTCAATATTAGTAAAGATCTAATCTGTACAAATTTTAAAACAAATCGGATGGTTGAGATTCATTAACTCAAAAGATTTCCTTTTGAGTTAACGCAGAGGATACAAATTCACCTCAAAATGCATATTTCCATGCTTCCAACAGGGATCACAACACAGTTGATAACCACAGGAGATCTGAGTATCACTTAAAAAAAATAATAATGTCCCACATTGGAGTAAGCGTGGAAGAAGCTTCCATTTCTTGAGATTAAAATTTGCAACATTGTCTTGTCTTTGGGTTGGAACTAAAGACTTTGAAATTTGAGCATTGGTTGGTGCCATTAAATGATTACTTTTACGTCAAGTACTGTATATATAAATATACTTTGGGTTTATAAATGATTAAACAGCTTAAAGTTTAAAATTCAGATTCTGGTAAAATTGGGTTCATCTAAAGTGTGATTGAAAATGGTATTTGAAGGAATTGAGAATCCTAAAATTGAAGGAATTGAGAATCTGAGACCCCAGATGTCAAACTATTTTCAGATGCGTGCGTAGAAAAATTAGTTGTTTCGAGAGGCGTATACAAAAAAGTTGAATGGCTGAGATCTCATGGATTTCAAGGGACTTGAATTTGAGCAGATTTAAATCCAGAATTGGGTCCTCTTGAGGAAGGAAAATGTTAATGGGTCATGCGGGTCTCTGACTCGCTATATTTTCTGGGAGTTCGCATATGCCACAGAAGATCCGATGTGTTGTCAATCCTTTAGGTGTGTGTTCTTTGTTTGCTTTATAATTAACCTCAAGCAATGTGTCAAGTCGAATTCTTTTTGTAAATAAATGATCAACCTAAAGTAAACTTCAATAAAAATTGAGGGGGCCAGTCAACACACTATAATATAATGTAACTCCTTGTTTTAATAAAATGTGGTCCTAAATTAAAATTTAGTACACTAATAGGCCCTGGAATTAAGGAGTGTGTATTGTTTTCACTTTTTTTTTAAAATATGCTTGGGCCTCTTTAAATTGACATAATGTTAGGTGTGTTACCTTTAAGGGAGTTTGTATATGTGTTATTTATTATTTGGATTATAGATTATATTTTTTTTATTCAATGTTTGTTTGGATATACTATGAGTTATTGTTATACAAATTAAGCACTAGTTAATCATTTAGTATAAAATGATTCTATTATTAATGTAATCAGCACATACCTCATGATGTTATCTTAATTTGAACCTATACAAGATTAAATTGAATTAAACAGGTAACAAGAGGCGGCTACAAAAAAAAAGAGGATATCTCGAATGTTTTTATTTTTTGTGTCTTTGTCATGCTGTTTTTTTTTTTTTTTTAAGTTTTATAACTTAAAAATTAAAAAGTTAAATATCAAATAAATCAGTTAAGTATAATCTATATTATTTTCTCTATGCATATGTACGAGATTATTACATTTTAAATTATTATCAAAAACTTGTAAAAATATACTGGTGTAAAAACTAATGGAAGTTGATTTTTCAACCTATTCATTTAGTTACAAAAATAAAGAGATAATTTTGTACTTATGTGTACAAAAACTAATATAAGTCAAGATTTAACGATTTTATTTTGACATATAAATTTAATAATTTTTATAACTAAAAATAATAATAGAGACAAAAAAAATAAAAGATTTGAATCCTCCCCGTCAAAAAATCTATTATTAAATTAATTACCACTTAACTAGGGTCAATTTAAATCGTAGCATACATGAATTGATCAAAATTTTGAAAAGAAACTTATTCGTTTTTCTTTAAAAAAAGAAAAGGCAATAACGAATGAAGTCGAATTGTTAGGTTATCTCACTATTTGAGTTTCAATTCAATCCATTTGTTAAATATTAACACAAAATCTAATGGAGTTTCATACATTATAAACTTAGGCTGAATTAGTATGAATTTTAATAAGACGGTTTGGATTCAAACTCAAACGGGGTTAGATAAGGGTCCGGATCCTCTGAAATAACTAAAATGTTGAGTTTAGATGCGGATCCGCCAGCGTTAATTAAAAGATGAAATTTCGGATTGAATATTGCTCTCAGATAAAATATCCTGATTCTATGCATATTTGTCATTTTTTTTACGTGTAGAAGTCTCAATTTATTTAGACACGTACTTGCCACACATATTTATTACATATAAATTGTATTATTTTTCTGGTTGGCCATAATTTCTTTCCATTTTTTGAATTGATTAGTTATGTATTTATTTCTTTTTATTTTTTTTAAATTATTTAAGGACTGATATTTTTTATTTAATATGTCATTTTGTTTGAGATTTTTTTTTATAGATATATGTTAAAAAGATAAAAAAAAATTATGTCATTTAGTATACCATTAGGGATTGTTATTTATATGTAAAAGGTCATTTAAAGATATTATTTGTCATTTAGTCTAACTATATTATGAAAAATATGTCATTTTGTGTGAAATTTTATTGTTCTCTTATAATATATTTCTGTTGCAACCCACAAACAAAATTGTAATAATATAGAATGTACGTATGTGATTATTTACTATTAGTGCTAGAACATATATGACGGTCCGAATCTAAAATCAAAATTCAAGTTACTTTAGGTGATTTCAATTTGTGAGATAATACAGAGTATTTGAACTCTTTTTTTTTTTTTTTGAGTGGATAGAGCATTTGAACTTGGATTCGCTTAGGCGGGGGGTGGGGGGTCCAATTAATGCTGAAAACAAATGGTAACTTCCAAAAAACCTATGCAACTCAACAAAAAGGGTCACATAACAGAAAAATGCTGATCTATTGATGATATCATGAGGTCCCCCAAATCCACAATTGTTTTATTTATTATAAAAAAGTCTGTCTACAATGGGTGAAAATAGTATGGATAATATTTGATTCTGTATTCGATCTGTATTCGAAAAATTAGATGTGGATATCTGATATCAGAATATTTATGTGGATACTGATATTGATATGGTTATACATTTCAATTATTCGTATTCGAATAGTAGATATATACCATATTTTAACATCTGATCTGAATCTGTATTCATATCTGTCTGATATCCGTATCTAAAAATAAAAAAAGATATAAATATTGTTTTACCACTATTCTACTCCCATAATTAAGTTTTATACATTTTGAGAAGCTCCAACATTGCCAAGTTGATTTTTTTTTGAAATGTTAATTATATAAATTATTTAAAAAAGTCTAAATTTTTTAAAAATATAAGGTTCCATCGTCACAAGTTTATAATGTACATTTTTTAAAATTGAAAATTAAAAGGATGAAGGAAAACAATTTAAATTTATTTCATTAAGGATCAAAAGACTAAATGAATAATGCACTAAATTTATCCATTAATATTAAAATTTTATCAGTTAATTTTATGAACTCCCGACTTTATACACAACTGATAGATAATATTATAATTTGTTTGATGCAAAATAGATGCTGTCGCCATTTGTGACATTTAAAAAATTGTACGATTGTAATCAAAGGTTTAAATAGTGTTTATAGCGTCATAGCGAAATGATTAAAAAAAAGCACTATGTTTATATTACGTCGCTATAATGCTGATAACGCTATAGTTTTTATAGTCCGAAAATAGTGTAGAGCGCTATTTAAAATCCTGATCGTACAAAAATGTTGCATTATTCTTGTGCAACATATGAATCATATATTAATAGACTCCAATTTTGTTATTAGCATTTATTTTCCTTTTACTTTCAAACATGTTATATGAGCAGAGACTGGAGCTAGTATAAATTTTGAATATTATGTATATTTTTATAAATTAAAAAAACATAAAATATAGTTGTATTTTTGTAGATTTTTTTAAATGAGCTATAATTTATATTTTTTTATATTTGAAGTATATATTTTTATTATTTTTTAAAAGCATAAAATAAAAATATAATTAAAAAAATTGAAATGCGTAATAGCGTAAATACTCATAGTTGTACCGCAGGGCTTCAAACGAACCGAACCAAATCAAACTTACCTTCAGTTCAAGTTTGATTTGAATTAATTTTGAACTAAGTTTAATTTGAATTAATTTCGAATGAACTCAATTTCGAATTGAATTTTTTACAAATTTTTTCGAATGAAGCTCGAATCGAATCACGACCTACGATTTTTTTGTGCAGCACTTGTACCCTTCCTTAATTTATTTTCTTTTTCACATTTTGTAAGAAAAGTATGAAAAGTGCTGATGCACTGATGAGATCATGAGGTCTCCAGATCCAAAAAAATTTTTTATACAAAAACGACAAGCCAAAGTTGATTGAAGTTAAAAAAAAAAAAAAGCCTGGCTACTCTCATATTTAAGTTTTTAATTTCAGAAGAAATAATGGAAGCCAGCTAATCTCAAAATCTCGAAAAATAAAACAGGATTTGGTAATGAGAACTAGCCTTTGGTCTAGTGGCTAAGACACATGGTCTCTATGTAAGAGGTCATGGGTTCGAAACTCAGATGGAGGAATCCTTTGTTATAATAACAAAGATATTAAATAGTTGGGTGGCTTGACCTCCAACTTTACTCAAAAAAACAGAATTTGGTAATTTTGCTAAATCAAATCAAATTTATTTCAGTTTGAATTTGGTTTGAATTAATTTTGAACGAACTCAATTTTTAATTGAATTTTTTATGAACTCAATTTTGAAATTTTTACGAATATTTTTACAACAAAAAAGAGTGATCGTAGTCGTTGAAAGCGAGAGGTGAAAATCGGCTAGGGTTTCAGAACTGAGAGCGAGAGTTACGACTTACGAGTTATGACTTATGACTGTACGGTTTTATGTTTTAACTTTTAAGTCATCATCAAACATAAGTCATAAGCAGAAATCAATGATTCACGTTATTTTAAAATTTGAGATTTAAACTAGAATAGTTCGCGAACATATTTCGAACGAACCAGGTCCAGTTTGAATTTTGTTTAAATTAATTTCGAACAAACTCAATTTCGAATCGAACTTTTTATGAACTTTTTCGAATCAAACTCGAATTTTTTGTGTAGCCCTAGTGTTCATCATAGGATCTGTACTTAAAAATAAAAATAAAAAAACACGAAGAATTAACTTGCGAATCAGTTGATTATTTTAAATATCAATACACAATCTGAAAGATGAATTTGTTATATCTGGAGAGAGATCCTCATTGATTACAGTGATTAAATTTTTAGAAAATAGTCAAACACGCTAATTAAACAGAACATGTGTTAGGCAGAGAGAGATGTCTGAGCAGGTGGCAAAGCACAAAAAAATTAGACAAGCGGCTTTGGGCCCTTTACTAGTGCGAGCACCATTTAATAGACTCTCTGAAAAGGTATTTTTATCAGTATCAGACGGTGCTCTTTTGACCAAATGAAATGAATGATGAACATGCTCTCAGCCTCTACAATTTTTTGGGTACAATAAACTGGATCTGACTCTGCTGCTCTTCAAATAGAAGAACAGGATCTTATTATCTCAAATTTAACCGTTTATCTGTGTTGAGATTCATCTTTAAAAAAATTCGACGGTTAGATTTGGAATATAAGGATCCTACTCTGGAGTCAGATCCCAATAATCTGATATTTGATCTTCATTGTTATTATTATTTGTCAGTATTGTTTTAGTTTTATTAGATGTTTTTTTTTAATATTATTATCATGGATGGACTTGAAAATTACCAGTTGAGAAATAATTTTTTTGTAATGTTTTGACTGCGTTGATATTTATGAGCTGGATAAAAATTATAACTAATTTAGTTAATTAATAAAGTAATTTTATAAATTTTAGTGGATCATTGGATTTGTATTGTCTTTTATATCACTTTATCACCGTTGAGAAAAATTTAAAGTTTCAAGTACAAGTTTTGTATACTGATACTTGTAAGTTTGTTGATAATCTAAAGAAATTTGAAGTTTCAAGTATAAGATTTTTACATGAATGAATTATTTATCTTGATTACCCTCTTTACTATTTAAAAATTGATTACTTTTTGTTTTTATACCATTTTCATTCAAACAACATTAACTTCAGTAAATTTTTAAACCTTAAATTTAATAGATTTCAATTACTTTAATTTTTATTAAACCTTAAAATTAATATAATAGTTACTACTATTCTTACTATTAGCATTGCCGATGTTTCGATTGTCTTAATTCTTACACATTTCAATTCAGTACTTCAGCTATTCAAAAATTAACAAACTTTGAAGGGACCCACCTCAATTTAACCATAAAACCGTGTATGAAAAATATTGAACTTATGAACAAATTTAGAAGAAAGTAGGAAATTTGAAGTGAGACTATTTGAATAATTGTAGAGGGATTGACCCGTAAAAGCAGGAGGCGTTTGTTTTGATCCATCATCCATCAAAACTCAAAATGCTACTCTTTTCTTTCACTAACTCTCTCTAACTCTAACTAATGCTCCTTGTCTCATTTGAGACATTGTGCAAGCTGTCTCACGTGCTATCTTTTCAAGGGAACTATCAATTATATTTATATATAATGAAATGCCTTTTATAGGGAAATGTATCTGGAGATCTCACAAAACTATTTTTTTAATTGCCAGTAACGGATACAATCAAATCACATTCAAAAAATTGAGAATAATATTTTGTCAAGGTTATCCAATAAATTCGTTTCGAATCAGATTTAGATTTAAATAGTGAATTGGGTTCTAATTGGATTTAAATTTATTAACTAAATAAATACTCAATAAAAAAATAATGATTTGACTTATATTTTCTAATATACTAATTACCAATCATAATTCAAAAAAATATATATATGAATTTTAACCCTAAATTTAATCCGAATTACAAATTAAACATCTAGAGGGACACAAAAATCGACCAGAACCGATAAAACTCCACTAAAACTCAAAATCTCGGAACCATGTGGGTCCGCCCCTGCCCATAACTATAAACAAAATGTAGAGCTAAATTGTTCATTTTCTATATATGAAATATCTTACTTCTTGGCTGCTTGCTTCAATATACTCTTTATTTATATGTCTGATTTTGGACAGAAAAATTTTCAGTTCCTTACAAGTTACAACCCTAAAAATTAAGGAAATATAGTTTAGTAATAACAATTCTTCATGCTAAAAAAAAATTTGGAAGTGGGCCACCCATCTCTCTGTTTCATGGGCCATTGATGCACCTTTTTTAAGTAAAAAAATTTTCTCACATAAATTACATGGGCTTTGATTGCTTCAAGCGCAAAACCAAAGAAGCTCTTGCTTCCACGGTACATTCCTTCAATAAACGGCCATTTTGTTGCTTCCCTCATGGAACAATTAATCTCTTGTCTATTGTGTTTTCTTAATTATGCAACAAAGCTGGAACAGTACTATATTCGGTACTGGTACCGACAACTCATTTTCTGAAAGGTTGAGTTATCTTAGAATAATCGTTAAATTATACGAGCAATGTTTGAACAAAAAATGTTGTGTGGTAATCCTTATTTAAACACCAGAAAGACCGAATTGTACGAGCTGAGACACAGTCACACGGGTACTGGTTTTCTGGCAAGATTCAACAAAAACAGTACTTATCCTCGTTTTTTCTTCTTTTTGAAAAGAAGTGGCATACTATCACCTGTTTCTGAGTTCTTACCCAAAAAAAGGAAAACCAAACACTTCATCAGCTTAATACCAGAAACCCCTAAGTCTAGCACATACTACCATGATCTGTTGTTTGATCAAATACATTATTAGTAATGATTTGCATATTGGAAACACTATAATTTATTTGTTACATTGACATCAAAATAACAAATAATGACAAGGTGCCCATGAGGAAGGAAATCCAGGTGCCTCGTATATCTCCCGTCGACCATACGACTGAAATCTGCTAATTTTTGCACAAACTTAACTTGCAGAATGCTAATATTTACCTATATTGTATATATTAAGGTGGGTTATGTGGAGTTGTATAATTTATAATCAACTTAGTAGATTATGTTGTGATGTGACTAAGATGGTAGAGGACAGTCAAGTCATGCAGCACGCGAGTCACATTAGTTGTCTGTTTGGAACCCAAAGGAGGAAGGCAGAGAGTTAGGTTCTCCCGAAATAGAAGCTTCACATTAGTTGTCAGTTTGGAACCCGATCCATCTGTTTCGATCTTGCACAAAAAATAATTGGTTTCAAGGCCCATCCTTGCATGTTTGTGTCAATAATAGCTAATCCTATCAGAAAATCTTTGTATCTGATTCTTAGTCAAATATTCGTGGGATCTGTAGACTGTAGGTCTGTAGGTCTGTAGCTTTGTGGATTTCTCATGTCAAATAGTTTTCCAACTATATTACTAGATGGGTCAGATCTTACCAAACTTATCAGTGTTTGACATGACCCAACCTAGCAGTAGTCATAGATCTTGCAAGATATTACCTAAGAACCCATATCGATTGATTAAAGTAGGTAGAGCATAGATATTTCAGTTGTAATTACATGATCTATGTAATCTTTCATGAATAATACCAAATAGTTGTAAGATACTAATCCCACAACATGATTAAGAAAACATGAAGACAATTCACAATTTCAATTTGAAGAAGATTTGTGCCTAATGAAGACAAGTATGATACATCCAGAAAACAATAATTAGAGCTCCGCAATCAACCCCAACTTCACATATCATTATAGCATGAAGCTGACAAAAAACTAAAAACAAAAAGAAAAAGAACAAAAATCCTAACATCAAAATATAATATGCAGTATCTAAATTAACCTACAGAAGATTCAATTTGAGATACTCTAGAACTACTTATTAGCCCCAGTTTTCCCAGCAAAAACATCTACATATGCTTGGCCAAGCCCCGGAATATCATGCTCAAATGGCAGAACAAACTTCTCAAGAAAATCCTTCTCACTTGGCTTAATAAAAGAAACGAAAGCTTTATTCGCCACTGGAAGTCCTTTCGACATTAAAAGCTTTCGAACAACACTCCTAGGAATCAGCCGCTTCTCCATGTGGTATGTAAGCAGAACTGGATTGCAAACCACATCAATCTTACCACAACCGGATTCATTCAACAGGAACTCCCTTTTGCCGCCCAGCAACTCCTCTGATAATAACAACGCTGTAGGAGCTTTACCAATCACATGGGTGACATCCTCCTGTGAAAGCCCCATACTTTTCAAGCAACTTATCTTTGAATTTATGGTGCTTTTATTCATATTGCCAACAGTGATTAATGCAGACACAAACATTCATTAAACTGATTCGAGGTGAATGCACAGTGTCCTTTAATATTCGTGCCAAAACAAAATAGACAGTCCAGATCCAAACTTAAGATTTGAGTTTCTTTAGGGGATCCAAATTCTAACAAGATGGTACCTAAGAACCCATATCAATTCATTAAAGTAGGTAGAGCAAAGACATTTCAGATCTAATTACTTGATCTATGTAATTTTCCATGAATAATACCAAATAGTTATAAGATCCTAATCCCACAACATGATTAAGAAACCATGAAGACAATTCACAATTGCAATTGAAAGAGGATTTGTCCCTAATGAAGACAATGTATATCAAGGAAACAAGAATTAGAGTCCAGAAATCAAGCACAATTTCATATATAATTATAACATGGAGCTGACAAAAAAAAATCATAATAAAATCTAAAATGCAGTATGTAAACCTACAAAAGAGTCAATTTGATACTGTAGAACTACTTATTAACCCCAGTTTTCCCAGAATAAGCATCTGCATATGCTTGGCCAAGCCCGGGAATATCACGCTCATATGGTATAATAAACTTCTCCAGAAAATTTTTCTCACTTGGCTGAATAAAAGAAGAGAAAGCATTATTTGACACTGGAAGTCCTTTCGACATCAACATCTTTCGAACTACGCTCCTTGGAATAAGCCGCTTCTCAATACTGTATGTAAGCAAAGTTGGATTGTGGACCACATCAATCATACCACAACCTGCTTGCTTCATCAGGAAATCCATTTTGCGGCCCAATAACTCCTCCGTTCTATTCACCAATGTAGGAACTTTACTAATCACAATGGCGACCTCCTCCTGTGAAAACCCTATACTTTTCAAGTAATGTACCCTTGAATCTAGAGTGTTTTTATTCACAGAGGCAACAGTACTTAATGCATACACAAACATTTGTGATGAACAGCTGACACCCAATTCCTCAGCTCTTTTAACCATTATCTTCATAGCTTCAGGCCTTGATTTGATTAATCTAGAACCTGACTTAATCAACTGAACAATTTGACAAACAGATAAACCACATTGGTTTTGAAGGAACGATAGGTTGGGCACAATAACTTTTTCCAAGCTACTATTAATCAGTGTCGGCCCCCTTTTGAGAAGCACAGACATATTTTCTAATGAGCCAAGAGCCCGCATCCAGAAGTCAATCTTTGGCACAATATTGAACTGAAACAGTTTAGGGCAGTGGGAAATGATACCAGAGATGTCTTCAATGGATAAGCCGATTTCTTGTAGCTTGGCCACATTAGGTCTCCAGTTCTTCTCCACATCGGAGACAAGGATACGAGGCTCTCGGGACACAGCGGTCCTTATGCTGGATTCGCTTACACCGATCTTTCTGAGCAAGCAGAGCACCGCATCGGGCTTATCAGGGGATTTGAGGTGCTGGATTAGCTTCGAAGTCCGGATTGCTCCATCAGAAGGAAGCCCGCACGATTGGATGAGGTAATCTACTACTTCGAAGTAGGGATTTGGTGGTGGCGCTTGATTAGTAACAGCAGTGGAAAGAAGGCGATAAAGAGAGGAGGAGAATAGGGTGGGGAGATAACGGGGAATAGATGGATGGAAGCAAGGGAGTTCTCTCAGAAAGAGAATCGCCGCTGTACTCATAGTCACAGCTTGCTGCCTTACTAAGCAAAAGAGTGAAAACGGTTTTCGTTGCTTTGCTCCAGTGGAGGCGTAAAGCTACAAGGACGAGATGATGTTTTCTGAAAGTTGACTGGAGTTGGACCTATACATACATAAATGGGCTTTGGGCCTTAAGGGAGAGAAAAAATCTCGAAATTATGCTTCTAAATAAGTATATTACGATGGGGGAATTTGAAGTACACCTCTAAAAAAAAAATCTGGAAATTATGTATTTCTCTTCTAAAATTTTAAAAACTCACATATTTATTCAATTTATTTACTTTTCTATTAAAACTTATTTTAAGTTTATAAAATACCCGTATATTTTTTTTATTAAAAAAATAGAAATATGGAACCCATTTATCTTTTGTAGATCCTACGATTGAAACCTACTATTTTTTGAACAAAATTAATGGGTTGTTGAATGCTAATGTTTACCTATATTATATGACTTGTGAGTAGGTCCGATGTCCATCTGACCTACTTTGGTTTGATTTGCTTTAAGACTCGTGTGAAATACTTTAAATTCCGTGCGTGTCCATTTTGATTTTCGTTCACATAAATCTTAAGATGGATTGGATAGTCATGGAACTCGTGAACCCAAAAGTAGATCTGAACCGTTAGATGTGTTCTACATATTGAAATGTGCTTGTAGACCAAAATTTACTTTTTTTTTTGAATTTTTTTACTATTTATTAAGCCACTTTGAAAAATGCTGATCCAACGGTGGCTTAACCAAACAGTGAAACTGTTGGATCAGCGATTTTCAAAGTGACTTAATAAATAGTAAAAAAAAATCCCAAAAATATAAAATTTGGTCTGCAAGCACATTTCAATATGTAGAACACATCTAACGGTTTGGATCGACCGTTAGAATTTTGAAAATTCAAATTTTGAGCCGTTGCATGGTGGTCTCTATGCTACGCGTAGCATATTAGCCAAAACATATATATATATATATATATATATATATATATATATATATATATATATATATATATATATATATATATATATACGCGTAGATATATATATATATATATATATACTCAAAATTTGTGTTTTCATATATAAAATATTATATATATTTTTTTTTTTTTTTTTTTTTTTTTTTTTTTTTTTTTTTTTTTTTTTTTTTTTTTTTTTTTTTTTTTTTTTTTTTTTTTTTTTTTTTATATTTTTTTTTTTTTTTTTTTTTTTTTTTTTTATTTATTTTAATTTTTTTTAATCAAAAATTTTTTTTTTTTTATTTTTAAGGTTCCATCCGAACAATTAGATGTGTTCTCCATATTGAAATGTACTTGGAGACCAAATTTTACATTTTTTTGAATTTTTTTACTATTTATTAAGCCACTTTGAACATCGCTGATCCAACGGTGGCTTACCCAAACAGTGAAACCGTTAGATCAGCGATTTTCAAAGTGGTTTAATAAATAGTAAAAAAATTCCAAAAAATGTAAAATTTGGTCTCCAAGCACATTTCAATATGAAGAACACATTTAACGGTTCGTATCGACCATTAGAATTTTGAAAACACAAATTTTGAGCCATTGCACGGAGGTCTTCTATGCTACGCGTAGCATATTAGCAATTTCCTATATATATATATATATATATATATATATATATATATATAGTATGGCTAATATGCTTTCAGTTGTATTTCGGCCGAAATACAACCAATGCATTTTTCAATTTTCGAAGTCTAAAAAGTCGATCCAAACTGTTAGATGTGTTCTCCATATTGAAATGTGCTTGGAGACCAAATTTTATATTTTTTGGAATTTTTTTACTATTTATTAATCCACTTTGAAAATTGCTGATCCAACGGTGGCTCAACCAAACAGTGAAATCGTTGGATCAGTGATTTTCAAAGTGGCTTAATAAATAGTAAAAAAATTTCAAAAAATGTAAAATTTGGTCTCCAAGCACATTTAAATATGTAGAACACATCTAACGGTTTGGATCGACTTTTTGAACTTCGGAAATTGAAAAATGCATTGGTTGTATTTCAGCTGAAATACAACCGAAAGCATATTAGCCATACTATATATATATATATATATATATATATATATAGGAAATTGCTAATATGCTACGCATAACATAAAGGGCCTCCGTGCAACGGCTCAAAATTTGAGTTTTCAAAATCCTAACGGTCGATCCGAACGTTAGATGTGTTATACATATTGAAATGTGCTTGGAGACCAAATTTTATATTTTTTTGAAATTTTTTACTATTTATTAAGCCACTTTGAAAATCACTGATCCAACGGTTTCACTGTTTGGGTAAGCCACTGTTGGATCAGCGATTTTCAAAGTGGCTTAATAAATAGTAAAAAAATTTCAAAAAATGTAAAATTTGGTCTTCACGCACATTTCAATATGGAGAACACATCTAACGGTTCGGATCGACCATTAGAATTTTGAAAACACAAATTTTGAGCTGTTGCATGGAGGTCACTATGCTACGCGTAGCACTGTTGCCAAGTCCTATATATATATATAGAGAGAGAGAGAGAGAGATGGGCTAACTTGCTTTGGGAAGTAAAGTGGGTTCTTTACTTCCCGCTCGTATCGACATTTTTAAAGTTCAAATAGTCGATCCGAACAGTTAGATGTGATCTCTATATTGAAATGTGCTTGGAGACCAAATTTTATATTTTTGGAATTTTTTTACTATTTATTAAGCCACTTTGAAAATCGCTGATCCGACGGTTTCACTGTTCAAACAGTGAAACCGTTGGATCTGCGATTTTCAAAGTGGCTTAATAAATAGTAAAAAATTCAAAAAAATGTAAAATTTGGTCTCCAAGCACATTTCAATATGGAGAACATGTTGAGCGGTTCGGATCGACTATTTGAACTTTGAAAATGTCGATACGAGCGGGAAGTAAAGAACCCGCTTTACTTCCCAAAACAAGTTAGCCCATCTCTCTCTCTCTCTCTATATATATATATAACTATTTTGTTTTTCTTATCACAGTGTACAATATGTACTTATAGAATGCAAACTTTTCTGTGTGAAATAACGTAATTACGTAATTACATATTTTTTTGTCAAACATTGTTAATTGAATTTATGAGTTGAATTATAAATTCCATAAGCATAACTATAATTTCACAAATTAAAGAGGCCCATGGATGACGCGAGTATTTTACTAGTCACTGCATAAAAGAGCATCATTTCGCCTAAAAGAAAGAGAAAATTCAAAACAAAAAAAAGTTAACAAAAATAAATCTAAGAAGGTACAATTATAAAGATCCAGTAACTAAACTACAAAGTGAACTAAATCTTAAATTATTATAGTTTTTCCGACACAAACATTGAATGTGGAAAGATGAGGCCTCCGGTGAGGCAGTGGAGAGGAGATGACAGATGAAGAAGGCAAAGAAGACACCCAAAGGAGGAAGGCGGAGAGTTAGGTTCTCCCGAAATAGAAGCTTCACATTAGTTGTCTGTTTGGAACCGGATCCATCTGTTTCGATCTCGCACAAAAAAAAATTGGTTTGAAGGCCCATCCTTGCTTGTTTGTGTAAATAATAGATAGCTAATCCTATCAGAAAATCCTTTTATTTGATTCTTAGTCAGATGTTCGTGTGATCTGTACACTGTAGGTTTGTGGAATTCTTTTGTCAAATAGTTTGCCAACTATATTACTAGATGGGTCAGGTCCTGACATGACCAAACCCAACAGTAGTGAATAACTCTAGGCAAGATCGGTCCGGATCCTCTGAAGCAACTCAAACTCTTGAGTTTGGATCTGGACCATTGGATCAGAATCCAAGTTAGGCTGATCCAATGTGAAATGTACGGGGTCCTTTAATATTCGTGCCAAAACAAATTGGAAAGTCTTGATCCAAACTCAAGATTTTAGTTTAATGGATCCAAATTCTGTCAAGATGGTACCCAAAGGACCCATATCAATTCATTAAAGCAGGTAGAGCAAAAACATTTCAGATCTAATTACTTAATCTATGTAATCTTCCATGAATAATACCAAATAGTTATAAGAATATAAGATCCTAATCCCACAACATGATTAAGAAAACCATGAAGACAATTCAAAATTGCAATTGAAAGAGGATTTGTGCCTAATGAAGACAATGTATATCATGAAAAGAAGAATCAGAGTTCAGCAATCAAGCACAATTTCACATATCATTATAACATGGAGCTGATAAAAAAAAATTCATAAAATCTAAAATGCAGTATCTAAACCTACAAACTAAAGAGTAAATTTGATACTCTAGAACTACTTATTAACCCCAGTTTTCCCAGAATAAGCATCTGCATATGCTTGGCCAAGCCCAGGAATATCGTGCTCATATGGTATAACAAACTTCTCTAGAAAAATTTTCTCACTTGGCTGAAGAAAAGAAGCGAAAGCTTTATTTGCCACTGGAAGTCCTTTTGACATCAACATCTTTCGAACTACGCACCTTGGAATAAGCCGCTTCTCCATGCTGTATATAAGCAAAGTAGGATTGTGGACCACATTAATCTTACCACAACCTGCTTGCTCCATCAGGAACTCCATTTTGCAGCCCAAAAACTCCTCCGTTCTCTGCAACAATGTAGGAACTTTACTAATCACAATGGCGACCTCCTCCTGTGAAAACCCCAGACTCTTCAAGTAATGTACCCGTGAAATTATAGTGCTTTCCTTCACATTGGCAACAGTACATAGTGCATGCACAAACATTTGTGATGAACAGCTGACCCCTAACAATTCCTCAGCTATCTTTGCTTTTATCTTTATAGCTTCAGGCTTTAATGAGATCAATCGAGAACCTGACTTAATCAACCGAACAATTTGACGAACAGATAAACCACATTGTTTTTGCAGGAACGATAGGTTGGGCACAAGAACTTTTTCCAAGCTACAATTAAGCAGTGATGCCCCCCTTCTGAGGAGCACAGACATATTTTCTAAAGAGCCCAGATGCCGCATCCAGAAGTCAATCTTTGGCACAAAATTGGACAAAAACACAAAAGGTTTGTGGGAAATGATACCAGAGATGTCTTCAATGGATAAGCCGATTTCTTGTAGCTTGGCCACATTAGGTCTCAAGTTCTTCTCCACATCGGAAACGAGGAGGCGAGGGTCCCGGGACACGGCAGTCCTTATGTCCGATTCGCTTACACCGATCTGTCTCAGGAAGCTGAGTACTGCATCAGGCTTATCAGGGGATTTGAGGTGCTGAATCAGCTTGGATGCTCGAATTGCATCTTCAGATGGAAGCCCGCATGTATGTGTTAGGTACTCTACTGCGTATTGAGGATTCGGAGGCGACACTTGTGTAGTAGCGGTGGAGAGAAGCCGATAAACGGAGGAGGTGAATGGGGTGGTGAGATTAAGGGGAAGGGATGTACGGAGCTGAGGGAGTCTCCTCAGAAATAGAATCGCTGTACTCATCGTCACAGCTCGGAAGTAAAGAGGGAAAGGGTTTTCGTTGCTTTGGTAATAGACGGAGGATATTTGTTTGTGAAAGTTAATTGGACCTGACATAAGCATATACACAAATGGGCTTTGGGCCTTAAAGCCAGTTCTTGGACTCAGCTCCCTCTGACCCATATCGGGTTTGATTATATAAGAACTTCTATAAAAAAATCATTTAATTAAATTTCAACATACACTTTTGCAGATCATAGAGGTAATTGTGCATATATATATATAGAGAGAGACCGGTTAATGTCATAACATTAGAATTTCAACAAAGAATTTGAAAATATCATTGAAACCTTTACACAAAAAGCAAGCCAATTTAACAGATTCAAGTACAGTTCAAATTTATATAACATTTCCAGTAAAATTTAATGCAGTGGAGGTGGAGGCAACATCCGGGCCTGGTTTCTGGCAACAGCTGGTCCTACAATCCACTTGAGGAGCGCCTTCACCTTCACCTTTTTTGCCGAAAATGGCGTAACCGATATCTCTGCATTCACAACATTTTTTGACATGCTTGTGACAAAGCCTCGAACCAGATCCTCACACAATTTCGAGTCGAAATCATTATTCACAAACAAAACGCATTCTGATATTGGCAACACTTCATCCTCCTCTGTTTTGAGGAGAGCGTCTCTGACCTCCTTCGAGACAACCAAGCGCTCCCCTTGCACCAATACATCGTATGTGTCGCTCTCTTCACTGTCACTTTCTTCCCTCTCCTCTGCTTCAAATTCAATTATTTCTTCTTCCTCCGCAGGAGCATTCTCTCTCCTATTAACAAAGTATTAAGGCAATTGTTGAATTGTCATAAATTAAAGGAAATCAAGACAGCAGTTTTTAACATATCTGTGTATTGAAAACCAGCAATACAAAAAAAAAAAAAAAACTTACAGAAGAAGGTGTTTACATCTCTGCCATCGGCGTGCTGGTAACGACACATTGCCACCGTTGATGGAGCTGAAGAGGCGCTTTTTCTCCATCTCTTTGCCACGTAACGAGCGAAGTCTGTGCTACTACTTCTTGTTCTTCTTTTAATTTTCTCTGCTGGTATGCGAGTGTGAGAACTATGAACTGGTAAATGACTGTGAAGGAATTGAAGCCAATAAATAGAGGTCATGAGTTCTCCAGGAAGTTTCCTTTTATCAATATACTTGAAGAATTTTTCAACCGAGATAACAATAAAAATAATATAAATTCTGTCAAGAGAGAATTTTTTATTTATTTTAGCAAAATGCAATTTCCTGTAAAAGTGGAAGGAAATTTGGTCCCAAAGAAGAAAATTTCCGCTTGTAAGTGGGAGGAAATTTCCCTTCGTGAAAATAAATAAAAAAAGTCAACTGATATATTTTTTTTGGGGAATTTCATATCTACAATTCAAGCTGTCCGAGCTCCTAAATATTATATGATAAGAAAGGACATTTGACATGGAAAAATGGGGTAGAAATTGACCAAGTTTTTCAAGTTTGTAGCTAGAGCGCTTGGTCACAGGTATTTGATTTCTTCTCCATTTTCCATTTTACCTATATTATAGGTGGATTATGTGGAATATTTTATAATTAAACTAAGTAGATTTTGTTGTTCTTGTCATAGTGTCCAGTATGTACTTTTATATTGCAAAATTTTGTGGGATAAGTAGACTGTAGGTTTATGGAATTCTTTTGTCAAATAGTTTGCCAACTATTTTACTACACGGGTAAGATCTTAACAAACTTTGATGAATGTCTGACTCTGCCATGACCAAACCTAGGCAATAGTGAATAACCCTAAGCAAGATGGGTCTGGAACTCTGGATCGTCTTTAAGTAACATATACTTTGAGTTTGGATCCAGACCATTGGATCAGAATCCGAGCAATTCAGTCTGAGGTGGAATGTACAGGTCCTTTAATATCCGAGCAATTCTCTGCTGCTACTTCTTGTTCTTCTTCTTTTAATTTTCTCTGCTGGTATGCCAGTGTGAGAACTATGAACTGGTAAATGACTGTGAAGGAATTGAGGCCAATAAATAGAGGTCATGAGTTCTCCTGGAAGTTTCCTTTTATCAATATACTTGAAGAATTTTTCAACCGAGATAACAATAAAAATAATATAAATTCTGTCAAGAGAGAATTTTTATTTTTTTATTTTAGCAAAATGCAATTTCCTGTAAAAGTAGAAGGAAAAATTTGGTCCCTAAGAAAAAATTTCTGCTTGTAAGTGGGTGGAAATTTCCCTTCGTGAAAATAAATAAAAAAGTCAACTGATATAATTTATGCTTTTGATGTAGGCGATGGAAGTATCTAATGCTCTAAATGTGTGTGGCCATCTGTGTAGCGCTGTATAGAATTCTAATACTAACTGTTTTATCATCTAGTGCTCTAAATGTGTTTTTGTTATTTCAAATGAAATGACAGACTAGGGTAGGGATGGCATGGCCACAGGCATGTGTGGCTGTATTCCATGTTGTCTTTGCAGAGGACCCCCTGAATCAACAGCTGGGTTCTTGCACACGAACGGCTACACGAGTTAGGAAGAGAAGATCAAACTCATACTAACATCTAAGAAAGAAAACCAGAAAAAAAAATAAAAACACTGTTGTTGTAAATTTACTTCTAGTAACTGTAGTTAGGATAAGAAAGGGCATTTGACATGGAAAAAGGGTGTAGAAATTGACCAAGTAGGTTTTTAAGTTTGTAGCTAGGGAAACAGCTTGGGTCTGATGGCCATCGGACCCAAAGTGGTTTCAATGGATTCTCTCACTGTCGTTTCTACTTTAGAATTCGTGTGCATGGATTTTAAAGTAGATGCGAAATTGCGGACGCGAATTCGTTGGAACCACTTTGGGTCCGATGGCCCCAAGCTGCTCTCTGTAGCTAGAGCACATGGTCACGGCTGGGTATTTGATTTCATCTCCATTTATAAAAAATAAACAACATATATAATATAAATTGAAGGGCTTGCCCGTCATATTTCAACATACTAAGCTTTATATTTCCAATATAAATCTTCAATCTTTAATTGCAGCAACCGAAATTAATATTACTGATATTGAAGTTGAGAGAGCAGTATTAATTTTGATTAGCAAAGAACAAGGCTTCTGGTCTAGGCGACCTTCCAAACGAGTTTATGCAAGTGCATTGGCAATATATGAAAACAGATGTAGTGGTGTTGGAGAGGTCAAACAATTACACCTCATGGTCCTCATCTAAGGATCAAACACTTAAATTAAAAAAATATATAGTTTCTCACTTTAATTCTATAGACCGTCCTATGCTAAAACCGACTCATAAAACATAAATCTTAAGTGCGCTCATAATATCTGATTTTATAAATATTTTTATAAAATATTCTGAAAAGCTCGCAAGGAGATCTACATGGAGATTGACAGTACTTTAACTTATTCGTAAAAACAACGGTTTTTATTAAATTTCTGAAGCATTGAAAAACAACGGTTTTCAAACCAGCTTAATAAATAGTAAAAAAATTCAAAAAAAAATGTAAAATTTGGTGTCCAAACACATTTTAATATAGATTGAACATCTAACGGTTTGGATTTGTTGTTTGAACATCAAATACTACTAAAATATTACCCCGGTCGAAATGTTATCGGTAGCAATTTAGCCATACTCTCTCTCTCTCTCTTTCTCTCTCTATATATATATAGTGGAGGGTTCAAAGGCATCATTTTTTTGGGTGCTCCAATATACTCTATATCGATCCGAACCGCTAAACATGTTCTTCATAATAAAATATGCTTGGAGACCAAATTTTATATTTTTTTAGAAATTTCTCCATTTAGATTCCTCAGGCAGATTAACCACTGATAGATATCTAGTCTGTTTTATTTAATTTGTTGTGCCAAATCAATTTATAGAAGATTAAGAAATTTTAATAAACAAATGTAATTTGTTTTAAATACCTTTTTATCTGGTGCTTGTTAGTTCACGGTGGTCTTTACATATATATTTCAATTTAACCCCGTTGAAATTCGCCCTTCAATTTGTATTATATATGTTGTTTATTTTTTTCATAAATGAAAAATTTGTACAGTTAACTAAGAACCATGAAACAGTTCTGTGACCTGTGTCCATAGATGGTAGTGGCTTGCACGTCATCCTTCACATGCCAATTTGTGACATTTTTTTTATGTTTTGGCAACAAGACAAAGTAACTCCCCTCTGCCGGGTTAAACTAATAATTAAACCAGATTAATAAGAAACCAAGGAAGAGTTTGGAGATTTAAATTATTTTATATACTAATTGCAAATTATATATATATTTTGTTAGTTTCCATACAAATAAAACCTCACCAAAGAGGAAATTACAAAATAGGACAGAGGACTTAAAAGAAAATCTTAGTCAGATCCCATGTGGCTACGGCCACCACACTTTGAACACATAATGTTTCCATCTATACCACCGCATCCTGAAATGATAAATAAAGAAGATATGATGCAAATTAAAAGGAATATTAAATTGTACTTTGTATCATTATCCCCAATTATATCATAATTCTACATATTCCAAAAGCATCCATCCCATCACTATGCAACATTGTATCATCTTAAATATCAACATCTTCAAATCACTATGCAACATTGTATCATCTTCAAATATCAGCATCTTCAAATCAGTACTGTTCATTTCATATTTTCAAGAATAAAATGAATATGTGCTATTATTACCACATATTTCATCTAAGGGTTTACATGAAGCTGCAACACAAATATGACTGTTCAACAAGAACGTTAGAGAACAACAGAATCCTGAAACTCACCTTCCACGTCTTTTTGTGTTCTTTGTGGCTTTATTTTGCTCTGACACTAAAATAATCAATGCAAAGCTACACTAACCAGCAACAATTATTGGGAATTTACAACAATTATTACCAATACAGCAGTATGCATCTACTGTTCATCACAGGACCAGAGAATACAAGATTAGTGTGAGGCTGATGCATGAAATATAATTTTCTTTCAGATGCATTAAAGTAGGTTAGAGCAAAGACATTTCAGATCTAATTACTTGATCCATGTAATCTTTCATGAATAATATCAATTAGTTTTAAGACCCTAATCCCACAACATGATTAAAAACCATGAAGATAATTCACAATTTCAACTGAAAGAGGATTTGTGCCTAATGAAGACAAGGTATATTGAGAAAACAAGAATTCGAGCTCAGCAAAAAAACACAATTTCACAAATCATTGTAACATGGAGCTGACAAAAACTAAAAAGAAAAAGAAAAATAAAAACCTAACATGGGAAAATCTAAATTCAATATCTACACCTACAAAATAGTCAATTTGAGAACTACTTAATAACCTCGATGTTCCCGGCACAAGCATTTGCATATGCTTGACCGAGCCCAGGAATAGCATGCTCGTATGGCAGAATAAACTTCTCCACAAACTTCTCATCACTTGTCTTTGCAAAAGTAGCAAATGATAGATTTTCCACAGGGAACTCTTTGGACTTGAGAAGCTTCCGGACAAGGTTCCTGGGGATGAGCCGCTTCTCCAAGCTCAGACCGAGCAAAACTGGATTTCGGACCACATCAATCTTACCACAATCCGCTTCCTTCATCAGGAACTCTATTTTGCATCCCAACAACTCCTTTGACAGCTTAAACACATTAGGAGCTTTACTCATCATATAGATGACCTCCTCCTGTGAAAGTCCCAAACATTTCAGAAGCTCCATTTTGCGGCCCATCAACTCTTCCGATAATTGCAACAAGTTAGGAACTTTACTAATCACAGAGGTGACCTCCTCCTGTGAAAACCCTATACTTTTCAAGTAATGTACCCTTGAATCTAGTGTGTTTTTATTCACAGAGGCAACAGTAATTAATGCATGCACAAACATTTGTGATGAACAGCTGACACCCAATTCCTCAGCTCTTTTAACCATTATCTTCATAGCTTCAGGCCTTGATTTGATTAATCTAGAACCTGACTTAACCAACTGAACAATTTGACAAACAGATAAACCACATTGGTTTTGAAGGAACGATAGGTTGGGCACAATAACTTTTTCCAAGTTAGAATCAAGGATGTCCGACCCCCTTTTGAGGAGCACAGACATATTCTCGAAAGAGCCAAGAGCCCGCATCCAGAAGTCAATTTTTTGCACAATAGTGAACAGAAAAAGTTTAGGGCAGCGGGAAATGATACCAGAGATGTCTTCAATGGATAAGCCAATTTCTTGTAGCTTGGCCACATTAGGTCTCAAGTTCTTCTCCACATTGGAGCAAAGAAGACGAGGATCCCGGGACACGGCGGTCCTTATGTCCGATTCACTTATACCAATCTGTCTCAGGAAGTGGAGCACTGCATCGGGCTTATCAGGGGATTTGAGGTGTTGGATTATCTTCGATGCCCGGAGAGCTCCGTCAGAAGGAAGCCCGCACGATTGGATGAGGTAGTCTACTGCTGCAAATTGGGGATTTGGAGGTGGCGGTTGAGTAATAGCAGCGGTGGAGAGAAAGCGATAAAAGGAGGAGGTGAGATTAGTAAGGGGAAGGGATGTACGGAGCTGAGGGAGTCTCCTCAGAAATAGAATCGCTGTACTCATTGAGAAGTATAGGGTTTTCTTTCAAAGGAGGAGGTCACCAATTGAAAAGTATAGGGTTCTAAGCGAAGCAAGAGGTGGAGAGAAGGCGATAAAAGGAGGAGGTCACCAAGAGTGAAAGTGTCTGGAGTGGGTCAGATCCCATCGGACCTATTGAGGTTCAACGAGTTCCTTTATCTTATGTGCACACGACAATTGAAGAAGATGCGCACGAAAAGTAACGCACTACAGACGAATCTTAAAGTATATTTAACTGTGATTGAACCCGTTCAACCAGAGGGAAAGAGTTTAGACCAATGTGAATGAGTGCGTATCCTCTGAGATATCTCAAATTTTGCGTGACCGACGTGTCTGGTGCCTATTCGGAAATAGCGCAGGCGTCCCGGGTTATTAAAACTTTGAGATTGGTGTAGAACGTACTTGAACAGTTGAGATTTTCCGAAAAAACACGCAAAAGTAGAGATATCTCAGATGATGCGAATTCAATGTGATTGAGGGCATACCAGAAATTCTCCCAAGGGAATTTGAAGTACACCTCTAAAAAAAATATGAAAATTATGTATTTCTCTTATAAAATTTATAATATCATATTTTCTTTCTAAATTTTACCAACTCACAAATTATTAAATTTACTGACTTTCAATTAAAACTTATTTTAAGTTTATAAAATACCCATATATTTATTTATCAAAAAATAGAAATATGGAACCCATTTATCTCCTGTCGATCCTACGTTTGAAACTAACTATTTTTTGGACAAAATTAATGGGTTAAAGCTAATGTTTGCACAAAATAAGTGGTTAACGCTAATGTTTACCTATATTATAGGTGGATTATGTGGAATATTTTATAATTAAACTATGTAGATTTTGTTGCTCTTATCATAGTGTCCAGTATGTACTTTTAGATTGCAAAATTTTGTGGGATCAGTAGACTGTAGGTTTATGGATTCTTTTGTCAAATAGTTTGCCAACTATTTTACTAGATGGGTAAGGTCTTACCAACTTTGATGAATGTCTGACTCTGAAATGACCAAACCTACACAATAGTGAATAACCCTTGGCAAGATGGGTTCGGATCACCTTAAGTAACATAAACTTTGAGTTTGGATCCGGACCATCGGATCATAATTCAGCCAATTCGGTCCAAGGTGGAATGTAGGGGTCCTTTAATATTTGTGCCAAAACAAATTGTAAGAACCTGTATCGATTCATTAAAGTAAGTTAGAGCAAAGACATTTCAGATCTAATTACTTGATCTATGTAATCTTTCATGAATAATATCAATTAGTTTTTTTTTGGAAATAAGGCTCAAGGCCCGTTTCATATAGATACAAAATAAACAATATCAATTAGTTCTAAGACCCTAATTCCACAACATGATTAAAAACCATGAAGACAATTCACAATTGCAACTGAAAGAGGATTTGTGCCTAATGAAGAGAAGTTATATCGAGAAAACAAGAATTCGAGCTCAGCAATCAAGCACAATTTCACAAATCATTGTAACATGGAGCTGAGCTGACAAAAAAAAAAAACCTAACATAGGAAAATCTAAATGCAATATCTACACCTACAAAATAGTCAATTTCAGATACTCCAGAACTACTTAATAACCTCGATGTTCCTGGCACAAGCATTTGCATATGCTTGACCAAGCCCACGAATAGCACTCTCGTATGGCAGAATAAACTTCTCCACAAACTTCTCCACAAACTTCTCATCACTTGTCTTTGCAAAAGTAGCAAATGATAGATTTTCCACAGGAAACTCTTTCGACTTGAGAAGCTTCCAGACAAGGTTCCTGGGGATGAGCCACTTCTCCAAGCTCGGACCGAGCAAAACTGGATTTCGGACCACATCAATCTTACCATAACCCGCTTCCTTCATCAGGAACTCTATTTTGCGTCCTAACAACTCCTTTCACAGCTTAAACACTGTAGAAGCTTTACTCATCATATGGATGACCTCCTCCTGTGAAAGCCCCAATCTTTTCATAAACTCCATTTTGCGGCCCAACAACTCTTCCGATAATTTCAACAAGTTAGGAGCTTTACTAATCACATAGGTGACCTCCTCCTGTGAAAACCCTATACTTTTCAAGTAATGTACCCTTGAATTTAGAGTGTTTTTATTCACAGAGGCAACAGTAATTAATGCATGCACAAACATTTGTGATGAACAGCTGACACCCAATTCCTCAGCTCTTTTAACCATTATCTTCATAGCTTCAGGCCTTGATTTGATTAATCTAGAACCTGACTTAACCAACTGAACAATTTGACAAACAGATAAACCACATTGGTTTTGAAGGAACGATAGGTTGGGCACAATAACTTTTTCCAAGTTAGAATCAAGGATGTCCGACCCCCTTTTGAGGAGCACAGACATATTCTCGAAAGAGCCAAGAGCCCGCATCCAGAAGTCAATTTTTTGCACAATAGTGAACAGAAAAAGTTTAGGGCAGCGGGAAATGATACCAGAGATGTCTTCAATGGATAAGCCAATTTCTTGTAGCTTGGCCACATTAGGTCTCAAGTTCTTCTCCACATTGGAGCAAAGAAGACGAGGATCCCGGGACACGGCGGTCCTTATGTCCGATTCACTTATACCAATCTGTCTCAGGAAGTGGAGCACTGCATCGGGCTTATCAGGGGATTTGAGGTGTTGGATTATCTTCGATGCCCGGAGAGCTCCGTCAGAAGGAAGCCCGCACGATTGGATGAGGTAGTCTACTGCTGCAAATTGGGGATTTGGAGGTGGCGGTTGAGTAATAGCAGCGGTGGAGAGAAAGCGATAAAAGGAGGAGGTGAGATTAGTAAGGGGAAGGGATGTACGGAGCTGAGGGAGTCTCCTCAGAAATAGAATCGCTGTACTCATTGAGAAGTATAGGGTTTTCTTTCAAAGGAGGAGGTCACCAATTGAAAAGTATAGGGTTCTAAGCGAAGCAAGAGGTGGAGAGAAGGCGATAAAAGGAGGAGGTCACCAAGAGTGAAAGTGTCTGGAGTGGGTCAGATCCCATCGGACCTATTGAGGTTCAACGAGTTCCTTTATCTTATGTGCACACGACAATTGAAGAAGATGCGCACGAAAAGTAACGCACTACAGACGAATCTTAAAGTATATTTAACTGTGATTGAACCCGTTCAACCAGAGGGAAAGAGTTTAGACCAATGTGAATGAGTGCGTATCCTCTGAGATATCTCAAATTTTGCGTGACCGACGTGTCTGGTGCCTATTCGGAAATAGCGCAGGCGTCCCGGGTTATTAAAACTTTGAGATTGGTGTAGAACGTACTTGAACAGTTGAGATTTTCCGAAAAAACACGCAAAAGTAGAGATATCTCAGATGATGCGAATTCAATGTGATTGAGGGCATACCAGAAATTCTCCCAAGGGAATTTGAAGTACACCTCTAAAAAAAATATGAAAATTATGTATTTCTCTTATAAAATTTATAATATCATATTTTCTTTCTAAATTTTACCAACTCACAAATTATTAAATTTACTGACTTTCAATTAAAACTTATTTTAAGTTTATAAAATACCCATATATTTATTTATCAAAAAATAGAAATATGGAACCCATTTATCTCCTGTCGATCCTACGTTTGAAACTAACTATTTTTTGGACAAAATTAATGGGTTAAAGCTAATGTTTGCACAAAATAAGTGGTTAACGCTAATGTTTACCTATATTATAGGTGGATTATGTGGAATATTTTATAATTAAACTATGTAGATTTTGTTGCTCTTATCATAGTGTCCAGTATGTACTTTTAGATTGCAAAATTTTGTGGGATCAGTAGACTGTAGGTTTATGGATTCTTTTGTCAAATAGTTTGCCAACTATTTTACTAGATGGGTAAGGTCTTACCAACTTTGATGAATGTCTGACTCTGAAATGACCAAACCTACACAATAGTGAATAACCCTTGGCAAGATGGGTTCGGATCACCTTAAGTAACATAAACTTTGAGTTTGGATCCGGACCATCGGATCATAATTCAGCCAATTCGGTCCAAGGTGGAATGTAGGGGTCCTTTAATATTTGTGCCAAAACAAATTGTAAGAACCTGTATCGATTCATTAAAGTAAGTTAGAGCAAAGACATTTCAGATCTAATTACTTGATCTATGTAATCTTTCATGAATAATATCAATTAGTTTTTTTTGAAATAAGGCTCAAGGCCCGTTTCATATAGATACAAAATAAACAATATCAATTAGTTCTAAGACCCTAATTCCACAACATGATTAAAAACCATGAAGACAATTCACAATTGCAACTGAAAGAGGATTTGTGCCTAATGAAGAGAAGTTATATCGAGAAAACAAGAATTCGAGCTCAGCAATCAAGCACAATTTCACAAATCATTGTAACATGGAGCTGAGCTGACAAAAAAAAAAAAACTAACATAGGAAAATCTAAATGCAATATCTACACCTACAAAATAGTCAATTTCAGATACTCCAGAACTACTTAATAACCTCGATGTTCCTGGCACAAGCATTTGCATATGCTTGACCAAGCCCACGAATAGCACTCTCGTATGGCAGAATAAACTTCTCCACAAACTTCTCCACAAACTTCTCATCACTTGTCTTTGCAAAAGTAGCAAATGATAGATTTTCCACAGGAAACTCTTTCGACTTGAGAAGCTTCCAGACAAGGTTCCTGGGGATGAGCCACTTCTCCAAGCTCGGACCGAGCAAAACTGGATTTCGGACCACATCAATCTTACCATAACCCGCTTCCTTCATCAGGAACTCTATTTTGCGTCCTAACAACTCCTTTCACAGCTTAAACACTGTAGAAGCTTTACTCATCATATGGATGACCTCCTCCTGTGAAAGCCCCAATCTTTTCATAAACTCCATTTTGCGGCCCAACAACTCTTCCGATAATTTCAACAAGTTAGGAGCTTTACTAATCACATAGGTGACCTCCTCCTGTGAAAACCCTATACTTTTCAAGTAATGTACCCTTGAATTTAGAGTGTTTTTATTCACAGAGGCAACAGTAATTAATGCATGCACAAACATTTGTGATGAACAGCTGACACCCAATTCCTCAGCTCTTTTAACCATTATCTTCATAGCTTCAGGCCTTGATTTGATTAATCTAGAACCTGACTTAACCAACTGAACAATTTGACAAACAGATAAACCACATTGGTTTTGAAGGAACGATAGGTTGGGCACAATAACTTTTTCCAAGTTAGAATCAAGGATGTCCGACCCCCTTTTGAGGAGCACAGACATATTCTCGAAAGAGCCAAGAGCCCGCATCCAGAAGTCAATTTTTTGCACAATAGTGAACAGAAAAAGTTTAGGGCAGCGGGAAATGATACCAGAGATGTCTTCAATGGATAAGCCAATTTCTTGTAGCTTGGCCACATTAGGTCTCAAGTTCTTCTCCACATTGGAGCAAAGAAGACGAGGATCCCGGGACACGGCGGTCCTTATGTCCGATTCACTTATACCAATCTGTCTCAGGAAGTGGAGCACTGCATCGGGCTTATCAGGGGATTTGAGGTGTTGGATTATCTTCGATGCCCGGAGAGCTCCGTCAGAAGGAAGCCCGCACGATTGGATGAGGTAGTCTACTGCTGCAAATTGGGGATTTGGAGGTGGCGGTTGAGTAATAGCAGCGGTGGAGAGAAAGCGATAAAAGGAGGAGGTGAGATTAGTAAGGGGAAGGGATGTACGGAGCTGAGGGAGTCTCCTCAGAAATAGAATCGCTGTACTCATTGAGAAGTATAGGGTTTTCTTTCAAAGGAGGAGGTCACCAATTGAAAAGTATAGGGTTCTAAGCGAAGCAAGAGGTGGAGAGAAGGCGATAAAAGGAGGAGGTCACCAAGAGTGAAAGTGTCTGGAGTGGGTCAGATCCCATCGGACCTATTGAGGTTCAACGAGTTCCTTTATCTTATGTGCACACGACAATTGAAGAAGATGCGCACGAAAAGTAACGCACTACAGACGAATCTTAAAAGTATATTTAACTGTGATTGAACCCGTTCAACCAGAGGGAAAGAGTTTAGACCAATGTGAATGAGTGCGTATCCTCTGAGATATCTCAAATTTTGCGTGACCGACGTGTCTGGTGCCTATTCGGAAATAGCGCAGGCGTCCCGGGTTATTAAAACTTTGAGATTGGTGTAGAACGTACTTGAACAGTTGAGATTTTCCGAAAAAACACGCAAAAGTAGAGATATCTCAGATGATGCGAATTCAATGTGATTGAGGGCATACCAGAAATTCTCCCAAGGGAATTTGAAGTACACCTCTAAAAAAAATATGAAAATTATGTATTTCTCTTATAAAATTTATAATATCATATTTTCTTTCTAAATTTTACCAACTCACAAATTATTAAATTTACTGACTTTCAATTAAAACTTATTTTAAGTTTATAAAATACCCATATATTTATTTATCAAAAAATAGAAATATGGAACCCATTTATCTCCTGTCGATCCTACGTTTGAAACTAACTATTTTTTGGACAAAATTAATGGGTTAAAGCTAATGTTTGCACAAAATAAGTGGTTAACGCTAATGTTTACCTATATTATAGGTGGATTATGTGGAATATTTTATAATTAAACTATGTAGATTTTGTTGCTCTTATCATAGTGTCCAGTATGTACTTTTAGATTGCAAAATTTTGTGGGATCAGTAGACTGTAGGTTTATGGATTCTTTTGTCAAATAGTTTGCCAACTATTTTACTAGATGGGTAAGGTCTTACCAACTTTGATGAATGTCTGACTCTGAAATGACCAAACCTACACAATAGTGAATAACCCTTGGCAAGATGGGTTCGGATCACCTTAAGTAACATAAACTTTGAGTTTGGATCCGGACCATCGGATCATAATTCAGCCAATTCGGTCCAAGGTGGAATGTAGGGGTCCTTTAATATTTGTGCCAAAACAAATTGTAAGAACCTGTATCGATTCATTAAAGTAAGTTAGAGCAAAGACATTTCAGATCTAATTACTTGATCTATGTAATCTTTCATGAATAATATCAATTAGTTTTTTTTTGGAAATAAGGCTCAAGGCCCGTTTCATATAGATACAAAATAAACAATATCAATTAGTTCTAAGACCCTAATTCCACAACATGATTAAAAACCATGAAGACAATTCACAATTGCAACTGAAAGAGGATTTGTGCCTAATGAAGAGAAGTTATATCGAGAAAACAAGAATTCGAGCTCAGCAATCAAGCACAATTTCACAAATCATTGTAACATGGAGCTGAGCTGACAAAAAAAAAAACCTAACATAGGAAAATCTAAATGCAATATCTACACCTACAAAATAGTCAATTTCAGATACTCCAGAACTACTTAATAACCTCGATGTTCCTGGCACAAGCATTTGCATATGCTTGACCAAGCCCACGAATAGCACTCTCGTATGGCAGAATAAACTTCTCCACAAACTTCTCCACAAACTTCTCATCACTTGTCTTTGCAAAAGTAGCAAATGATAGATTTTCCACAGGAAACTCTTTCGACTTGAGAAGCTTCCAGACAAGGTTCCTGGGGATGAGCCACTTCTCCAAGCTCGGACCGAGCAAAACTGGATTTCGGACCACATCAATCTTACCATAACCCGCTTCCTTCATCAGGAACTCTATTTTGCGTCCTAACAACTCCTTTCACAGCTTAAACACTGTAGAAGCTTTACTCATCATATGGATGACCTCCTCCTGTGAAAGCCCCAATCTTTTCATAAACTCCATTTTGCGGCCCAACAACTCTTCCGATAATTTCAACAAGTTAGGAGCTTTACTAATCACATAGGTGACCTCCTCCTGTGAAAACCCTATACTTTTCAAGTAATGTACCCTTGAATTTAGAGTGTTTTTATTCACAGAGGCAACAGTAATTAATGCATGCACAAACATTTGTGATGAACAGCTGACACCCAATTCCTCAGCTCTTTTTAACCATTATCTTCATAGCTTCAGGCCTTGATTTGATTAATCTAGAACCTGACTTAACCAACTGAACAATTTGACAAACAGATAAACCACATTGGTTTTGAAGGAACGATAGGTTGGGCACAATAACTTTTTCCAAGTTAGAATCAAGGATGTCCGACCCCCTTTTGAGGAGCACAGACATATTCTCGAAAGAGCCAAGAGCCCGCATCCAGAAGTCAATTTTTTGCACAATAGTGAACAGAAAAAGTTTAGGGCAGCGGGAAATGATACCAGAGATGTCTTCAATGGATAAGCCAATTTCTTGTAGCTTGGCCACATTAGGTCTCAAGTTCTTCTCCACATTGGAGCAAAGAAGACGAGGATCCCGGGACACGGCGGTCCTTATGTCCGATTCACTTATACCAATCTGTCTCAGGAAGTGGAGCACTGCATCGGGCTTATCAGGGGATTTGAGGTGTTGGATTATCTTCGATGCCCGGAGAGCTCCGTCAGAAGGAAGCCCGCACGATTGGATGAGGTAGTCTACTGCTGCAAATTGGGGATTTGGAGGTGGCGGTTGAGTAATAGCAGCGGTGGAGAGAAAGCGATAAAAGGAGGAGGTGAGATTAGTAAGGGGAAGGGATGTACGGAGCTGAGGGAGTCTCCTCAGAAATAGAATCGCTGTACTCATTGAGAAGTATAGGGTTTTCTTTCAAAGGAGGAGGTCACCAATTGAAAAGTATAGGGTTCTAAGCGAAGCAAGAGGTGGAGAGAAGGCGATAAAAGGAGGAGGTCACCAAGAGTGAAAGTGTCTGGAGTGGGTCAGATCCCATCGGACCTATTGAGGTTCAACGAGTTCCTTTATCTTATGTGCACACGACAATTGAAGAAGATGCGCACGAAAAGTAACGCACTACAGACGAATCTTAAAGTATATTTAACTGTGATTGAACCCGTTCAACCAGAGGGAAAGAGTTTAGACCAATGTGAATGAGTGCGTATCCTCTGAGATATCTCAAATTTTGCGTGACCGACGTGTCTGGTGCCTATTCGGAAATAGCGCAGGCGTCCCGGGTTATTAAAACTTTGAGATTGGTGTAGAACGTACTTGAACAGTTGAGATTTTCCGAAAAAAACACGCAAAAGTAGAGATATCTCAGATGATGCGAATTCAATGTGATTGAGGGCATACCAGAAATTCTCCCAAGGGAATTTGAAGTACACCTCTAAAAAAAATATGAAAATTATGTATTTCTCTTATAAAATTTATAATATCATATTTTCTTTCTAAATTTTACCAACTCACAAATTATTAAATTTACTGACTTTCAATTAAAACTTATTTTAAGTTTATAAAATACCCATATATTTATTTATCAAAAAATAGAAATATGGAACCCATTTATCTCCTGTCGATCCTACGTTTGAAACTAACTATTTTTTGGACAAAATTAATGGGTTAAAGCTAATGTTTGCACAAAATAAGTGGTTAACGCTAATGTTTACCTATATTATAGGTGGATTATGTGGAATATTTTATAATTAAACTATGTAGATTTTGTTGCTCTTATCATAGTGTCCAGTATGTACTTTTAGATTGCAAAATTTTGTGGGATCAGTAGACTGTAGGTTTATGGATTCTTTTGTCAAATAGTTTGCCAACTATTTTACTAGATGGGTAAGGTCTTACCAACTTTGATGAATGTCTGACTCTGAAATGACCAAACCTACACAATAGTGAATAACCCTTGGCAAGATGGGTTCGGATCACCTTAAGTAACATAAACTTTGAGTTTGGATCCGGACCATCGGATCATAATTCAGCCAATTCGGTCCAAGGTGGAATGTAGGGGTCCTTTAATATTTGTGCCAAAACAAATTGTAAGAACCTGTATCGATTCATTAAAGTAAGTTAGAGCAAAGACATTTCAGATCTAATTACTTGATCTATGTAATCTTTCATGAATAATATCAATTAGTTTTTTTTGGAAATAAGGCTCAAGGCCCGTTTCATATAGATACAAAATAAACAATATCAATTAGTTCTAAGACCCTAATTCCACAACATGATTAAAAACCATGAAGACAATTCACAATTGCAACTGAAAGAGGATTTGTGCCTAATGAAGAGAAGTTATATCGAGAAAACAAGAATTCGAGCTCAGCAATCAAGCACAATTTCACAAATCATTGTAACATGGAGCTGAGCTGACAAAAAAAAAAAACCTAACATAGGAAAATCTAAATGCAATATCTACACCTACAAAATAGTCAATTTCAGATACTCCAGAACTACTTAATAACCTCGATGTTCCTGGCACAAGCATTTGCATATGCTTGACCAAGCCCACGAATAGCACTCTCGTATGGCAGAATAAACTTCTCCACAAACTTCTCCACAAACTTCTCATCACTTGTCTTTGCAAAAGTAGCAAATGATAGATTTTCCACAGGAAACTCTTTCGACTTGAGAAGCTTCCAGACAAGGTTCCTGGGGATGAGCCACTTCTCCAAGCTCGGACCGAGCAAAACTGGATTTCGGACCACATCAATCTTACCATAACCCGCTTCCTTCATCAGGAACTCTATTTTGCGTCCTAACAACTCCTTTCACAGCTTAAACACTGTAGAAGCTTTACTCATCATATGGATGACCTCCTCCTGTGAAAGCCCCAATCTTTTCATAAACTCCATTTTGCGGCCCAACAACTCTTCCGATAATTTCAACAAGTTAGGAGCTTTACTAATCACATAGGTGACCTCCTCCTGTGAAAACCCTATACTTTTCAAGTAATGTACCCTTGAATTTAGAGTGTTTTTATTCACAGAGGCAACAGTAATTAATGCATGCACAAACATTTGTGATGAACAGCTGACACCCAATTCCTCAGCTCTTTTAACCATTATCTTCATAGCTTCAGGCCTTGATTTGATTAATCTAGAACCTGACTTAACCAACTGAACAATTTGACAAACAGATAAACCACATTGGTTTTGAAGGAACGATAGGTTGGGCACAATAACTTTTTCCAAGTTAGAATCAAGGATGTCCGACCCCCTTTTGAGGAGCACAGACATATTCTCGAAAGAGCCAAGAGCCCGCATCCAGAAGTCAATTTTTTGCACAATAGTGAACAGAAAAAGTTTAGGGCAGCGGGAAATGATACCAGAGATGTCTTCAATGGATAAGCCAATTTCTTGTAGCTTGGCCACATTAGGTCTCAAGTTCTTCTCCACATTGGAGCAAAGAAGACGAGGATCCCGGGACACGGCGGTCCTTATGTCCGATTCACTTATACCAATCTGTCTCAGGAAGTGGAGCACTGCATCGGGCTTATCAGGGATTTGAGGTGTTGGATTATCTTCGATGCCCGGAGAGCTCCGTCAGAAGGAAGCCCGCACGATTGGATGAGGTAGTCTACTGCTGCAAATTGGGGATTTGGAGGTGGCGGTTGAGTAATAGCAGCGGTGGAGAGAAAGCGATAAAAGGAGGAGGTGAGATTAGTAAGGGGAAGGGATGTACGGAGCTGAGGGAGTCTCCTCAGAAATAGAATCGCTGTACTCATTGAGAAGTATAGGGTTTTCTTTCAAAGGAGGAGGTCACCAATTGAAAAGTATAGGGTTCTAAGCGAAGCAAGAGGTGGAGAGAAGGCGATAAAAGGAGGAGGTCACCAAGAGTGAAAGTGTCTGGAGTGGGTCAGATCCCATCGGACCTATTGAGGTTCAACGAGTTCCTTTATCTTATGTGCACACGACAATTGAAGAAGATGCGCACGAAAAGTAACGCACTACAGACGAATCTTAAAGTATATTTAACTGTGATTGAACCCGTTCAACCAGAGGGAAAGAGTTTAGACCAATGTGAATGAGTGCGTATCCTCTGAGATATCTCAAATTTTGCGTGACCGACGTGTCTGGTGCCTATTCGGAAATAGCGCAGGCGTCCCGGGTTATTAAAACTTTGAGATTGGTGTAGAACGTACTTGAACAGTTGAGATTTTCCGAAAAAACACGCAAAAGTAGAGATATCTCAGATGATGCGAATTCAATGTGATTGAGGGCATACCAGAAATTCTCCCAAGGGAATTTGAAGTACACCTCTAAAAAAAAATATGAAAATTATGTATTTCTCTTATAAAATTTATAATATCATATTTTCTTTCTAAATTTTACCAACTCACAAATTATTAAATTTACTGACTTTCAATTAAAACTTATTTTAAGTTTATAAAATACCCATATATTTATTTATCAAAAAATAGAAATATGGAACCCATTTATCTCCTGTCGATCCTACGTTTGAAACTAACTATTTTTTTGGACAAAATTAATGGGTTAAAGCTAATGTTTGCACAAAATAAGTGGTTAACGCTAATGTTTACCTATATTATAGGTGAATTATGTGGAATATTTTATAATTAAACTAAGTAGATTGTGTTGTTCTATGATATCATAGTGTCCAGTATGTACTTAGATTGCAAAATTTTGTGGGATCAGTAGACTGTAGGTTTATGGATTCTTTTTGTCAAATAGTTTGCCAACTATTTTACTAGATGGGTAAGGTCTTACCAACTTTGATGAATGTCTGACTCTGAAATGACCAAACCTACACAATAGTGAATAACCCTTGGCAAGATGGGTTCGGATCACCTTAAGTAACATAAACTTTGAGTTTGGATCCGGACCATCGGATCATAATTCAGCCAATTCGGTCCAAGGTGGAATGTAGGGGTCCTTTAATATTTGTGCCAAAACAAATTGTAAGAACCTGTATCGATTCATTAAAGTAAGTTAGAGCAAAGACATTTCAGATCTAATTACTTGATCTATGTAATCTTTCATGAATAATATCAATTAGTTTTTTTTTGGAAATAAGGCTCAAGGCCCGTTTCATATAGATACAAAATAAACAATATCAATTAGTTCTAAGACCCTAATTCCACAACATGATTAAAAACCATGAAGACAATTCACAATTGCAACTGAAAGAGGATTTGTGCCTAATGAAGAGAAGTTATATCGAGAAAACAAGAATTCGAGCTCAGCAATCAAGCACAATTTCACAAATCATTGTAACATGGAGCTGAGCTGACAAAAAAAAAAAAACTAACATAGGAAAATCTAAATGCAATATCTACACCTACAAAATAGTCAATTTCAGATACTCCAGAACTACTTAATAACCTCGATGTTCCTGGCACAAGCATTTGCATATGCTTGACCAAGCCCACGAATAGCACTCTCGTATGGCAGAATAAACTTCTCCACAAACTTCTCCACAAACTTCTCATCACTTGTCTTTGCAAAAGTAGCAAATGATAGATTTTCCACAGGAAACTCTTTCGACTTGAGAAGCTTCCAGACAAGGTTCCTGGGGATGAGCCACTTCTCCAAGCTCGGACCGAGCAAAACTGGATTTCGGACCACATCAATCTTACCATAACCCGCTTCCTTCATCAGGAACTCTATTTTGCGTCCTAACAACTCCTTTCACAGCTTAAACACTGTAGAAGCTTTACTCATCATATGGATGACCTCCTCCTGTGAAAGCCCCAATCTTTTCATAAACTCCATTTTGCGGCCCAACAACTCTTCCGATAATTTCAACAAGTTAGGAGCTTTACTAATCACATAGGTGACCTCCTCCTGTGAAAACCCTATACTTTTCAAGTAATGTACCCTTGAATTTAGAGTGTTTTTATTCACAGAGGCAACAGTAATTAATGCATGCACAAACATTTGTGATGAACAGCTGACACCCAATTCCTCAGCTCTTTTAACCATTATCTTCATAGCTTCAGGCCTTGATTTGATTAATCTAGAACCTGACTTAACCAACTGAACAATTTGACAAACAGATAAACCACATTGGTTTTGAAGGAACGATAGGTTGGGCACAATAACTTTTTCCAAGTTAGAATCAAGGATGTCCGACCCCCTTTTGAGGAGCACAGACATATTCTCGAAAGAGCCAAGAGCCCGCATCCAGAAGTCAATTTTTTGCACAATAGTGAACAGAAAAAGTTTAGGGCAGCGGGAAATGATACCAGAGATGTCTTCAATGGATAAGCCAATTTCTTGTAGCTTGGCCACATTAGGTCTCAAGTTCTTCTCCACATTGGAGCAAAGAAGACGAGGATCCCGGGACACGGCGGTCCTTATGTCCGATTCACTTATACCAATCTGTCTCAGGAAGTGGAGCACTGCATCGGGCTTATCAGGGGATTTGAGGTGTTGGATTATCTTCGATGCCCGGAGAGCTCCGTCAGAAGGAAGCCCGCACGATTGGATGAGGTAGTCTACTGCTGCAAATTGGGGATTTGGAGGTGGCGGTTGAGTAATAGCAGCGGTGGAGAGAAAGCGATAAAAGGAGGAGGTGAGATTAGTAAGGGGAAGGGATGTACGGAGCTGAGGGAGTCTCCTCAGAAATAGAATCGCTGTACTCATTGAGAAGTATAGGGTTTTCTTTCAAAGGAGGAGGTCACCAATTGAAAAGTATAGGGTTCTAAGCGAAGCAAGAGGTGGAGAGAAGGCGATAAAAGGAGGAGGTCACCAAGAGTGAAAGTGTCTGGAGTGGGTCAGATCCCATCGGACCTATTGAGGTTCAACGAGTTCCTTTATCTTATGTGCACACGACAATTGAAGAAGATGCGCACGAAAAGTAACGCACTACAGACGAATCTTAAAGTATATTTAACTGTGATTGAACCCGTTCAACCAGAGGGAAAGAGTTTAGACCAATGTGAATGAGTGCGTATCCTCTGAGATATCTCAAATTTTGCGTGACCGACGTGTCTGGTGCCTATTCGGAAATAGCGCAGGCGTCCCGGGTTATTAAAACTTTGAGATTGGTGTAGAACGTACTTGAACAGTTGAGATTTTCCGAAAAAACACGCAAAAGTAGAGATATCTCAGATGATGCGAATTCAATGTGATTGAGGGCATACCAGAAATTCTCCCAAGGGAATTTGAAGTACACCTCTAAAAAAAATATGAAAATTATGTATTTCTCTTATAAAATTTATAATATCATATTTTCTTTCTAAATTTTACCAACTCACAAATTATTAAATTTACTGACTTTCAATTAAAACTTATTTTAAGTTTATAAAATACCCATATATTTATTTATCAAAAAATAGAAATATGGAACCCATTTATCTCCTGTCGATCCTACGTTTGAAACTAACTATTTTTTGGACAAAATTAATGGGTTAAAGCTAATGTTTGCACAAAATAAGTGGTTAACGCTAATGTTTACCTATATTATAGGTGGATTATGTGGAATATTTTATAATTAAACTATGTAGATTTTGTTGCTCTTATCATAGTGTCCAGTATGTACTTTTAGATTGCAAAATTTTGTGGGATCAGTAGACTGTAGGTTTATGGATTCTTTTGTCAAATAGTTTGCCAACTATTTTACTAGATGGGTAAGGTCTTACCAACTTTGATGAATGTCTGACTCTGAAATGACCAAACCTACACAATAGTGAATAACCCTTGGCAAGATGGGTTCGGATCATCTTAAGTAACATAAACTTTGAGTTTGGATCCGGACCATCGGATCATAATTCAGCCAATTCGGTCCGAGGTGGAATGTAGGGGTCCTTTAATATTTGTGCCAAAACAAATTGTAATTTTTTTTTTTTTTTGGATCTCCAAGATGGTATGTAAGAACCTGTATCGATTCATTAAAGTAAGTTAGAGCAAAGACATTTCAGATCTAATTACTTGATCTATGTAATCTTTCATGAATAACATCAATTAGTTTTTTTTTGGAAATAAGGCTCAAGGCCCGTTTCATATAGATACAAAATAAACAATATCAATTAGTTCTAAGACCCTAATTCCACAACATGATTAAAAACCATGAAGACAATTCACAATTGCAACTGAAAGAGGATTTGTGCCTAATGAAGAGAAGTTATATCGAGAAAACAAGAATTCGAGCTCAGCAATCAAGCACAATTTCACAAATCATTGTAACATGGAGCTGAGCTGACAAAAAAAAAAAACCTAACATAGGAAAATCTAAATGCAATATCTACACCTACAAAATAGTCAATTTCAGATACTCCAGAACTACTTAATAACCTCGATGTTCCTGGCACAAGCATTTGCATATGCTTGACCAAGCCCACGAATAGCACTCTCGTATGGCAGAATAAACTTCTCCACAAACTTCTCCACAAACTTCTCATCACTTGTCTTTGCAAAAGTAGCAAATGATAGATTTTCCACAGGAAACTCTTTCGACTTGAGAAGCTTCCAGACAAGGTTCCTGGGGATGAGCCACTTCTCCAAGCTCGGACCGAGCAAAACTGGATTTTGGACCACATCAATCTTACCATAACCCGCTTCCTTCATCAGGAACTCTATTTTGCGTCCTAACAACTCCTTTCACAGCTTAAACACTGTAGAAGCTTTACTCATCATATGGATGACCTCCTCCTGTGAAAGCCCCAATCTTTTCATAAACTCCATTTTGCGGCCCAACAACTCTTCCGATAATTTCAACAAGTTAGGAGCTTTACTAATCACATAGGTGACCTCCTCCTGTGAAAACCCTATACTTTTCAAGTAATGTACCCTTGAATTTAGAGTGTTTTTATTCACAGAGGCAACAGTAATTAATGCATGCACAAACATTTGTGATGAACAGCTGACACCCAATTCCTCAGCTCTTTTAACCATTATCTTCATAGCTTCAGGCCTTGATTTGATTAATCTAGAACCTGACTTAATCAACTGAACAATTTGACAAACAGATAAACCACATTGGTTTTGAAGGAACGATAGGTTGGGCACAATAACCTTTTCCAAGTTAGAATCAAGGTTGACCGACCCCCTTTTGAGGAGCACAGACATATTCTTGAACGAGCCAAGAGCCCGCATCCAGAAGTCAATTTTTTGCACAATATTGAACAGAAACAGTTGAGGGCTGCGGGAAATGATACCAGAGATGTCTTCAATGGAAAAGCCAATTTCTTGTAGCTTGGCCACATTAGGTCTCAAGTTCTTCTCCACATTGGATCAGAGAAGGCGAGAGTTCTGGGACACGGCGGTCCTTATGTCGGATTCGCTTATACCGATCTGTCTCACGAAGCGGAGCACCGCATCAGGCTTATGAAGGGATTTGAGGTGCTGGATCCACTTGGATGCCCGCAGAGCTCCATCGGAAGGAAGCCCGCACGATTGGATGAGGTAGTCTACTGCAACGAAGTGGGGATTTGGAGGTGGCGGTTGAGTAATAGCAGCGGTGGAGAGAAGGCGATAAAAGGAGGAGGTGAGATTAGTAAGGGGAAGAGATGGACGGAGGTAAGGGAGCCTCCTCAGAAATAGAATCGCTGTACTCATTGAAAAATAATTTTCCCGAAAGTACAAGGTTTCCACAGGAGGAGGTCACCAATTGAAAAGTATAGTGTTGTAAGCGAAGCAAGAGCTGGAGACTGGAGAGATGGCGATAAAAGGAGGAAGTCACCAAGAGTGAAAGTCTGGAGCGGGTCCGATGGGCATCGGACCTATTTAGGTTCAACGGGTTCCTTTATCTTATGTGCACACGACAATTGAAGAAGATGCGCACGCAAATTAAAACACTACAGACGAATCTTAAAGTATATTTAACGGTGCTCGAACCAGAGTGAAAGAGTTTAGACCAATGTGATTTGAGTAGGTATCCTCTGAGATATCTCAAATTTTGCGTGACCGACGTGTCTGGTGGCTATTCGGAAATAGCGCAGGGGTCCAGGGTCATTAAGACTTTGAGATTGGTGCAGAACTTACTTGAACTGTTGAGATTTTCCGAAAAATCACGCAAAAGTTGAGATATCTCAGGTGATGCGAATTCAATGTGATTGAGAGATGAGAGCTCTCCACTCGTCGGCGCTGTGCTACACACGCTGAGCTAAACGACGAAGGAAATGGGCCCTGCTTGGGCCCAAATATTAGTCTTTCATGTATTTTACTTTTGCGTACTCCAATTCAGAAAAGTTAATCTAAACAGTGAATAATGGAGACTGCAAAGAAGAATGGTTTCAGAAAAAAAAAAAAAAAAAGGCGCAAATAATACAGTAACCTTAAGCGTGTTTCGTTATAATTAAAACTCTAGAATGATTTTTATTTTTTGAAGTAGTTAAGCACTCACAAATAAAATAATTGATTGGATAGTTATTGAATATTTCTTTTCAAATTTAACAATCAAGTTTGCAAATGTAATAATGAAGATTTGAAGCAATTATATTCAATTAAAAAATTTGGGTTCTTGCAAATTTAAGTTTCGACATGGAATCCGACTGACATGAACCTTAAAATAGGTCCGATAAACATCGGACCCACTCCGCCCTCATTCTTTTATCATAAGAGTTTGTCAACTATTCTACTAGAAGGGTCAGGTCTTACCAAATCTTTCATGAATAATACCAAATAGTTATAAGATCCTAATCCCACAAAATGATTACAAAATAATGAAGGCAATTGCAATTGAACGAGGGATTTGTGCCTAATAAAGACAACTATGGTATATCGACAGAATAATAATTAGAGTTCAGCAATTAACTCCAACTTCACATACCATTATAATGTGAACTGACAAAAAAAAATAAGAAAAAGGAAAAGACCAGTGATATTGTACTGTTGATTCTCAATCTGTACCTCATATAGGAATATGATTATATACAAGTACCCTACTAGAAGTTCCCTTTTTAGTTATTTTTTTTTTAACCTCATATCGTCTCAACTTGCTATGACAATAAAAAGAATAAACAACAATCTTACATATGGGCTTAAATCTAAAAAAAAAACAAAAAAATGCTAAAATCTAAAAAATGAATCTATCATCAGGAAACTTCATTTTGCAAAATAGAAGCTGCCTTAGATATGGGCTTAAATCCCCTTCTTTCCATTATTTTAAGAAAATTAGTGCATAAATTTTGAAACCCTTCGTTTAGCAATCCATCTATAAGCACAGTCCACAATAGCTCATCAGGATTCCAATCCTTCCTGAGCATTTTTTCAAACACCTTCCGTGCGTCAGTTAACCTATTAGCTTTGCACAAGGCACATATCAGTGCCTTGTATTCAGTTAGATGCAATTCAAACCCTCGAGAAATCATTTCATCAAACACTTTGAGTGCAAGATCTACTTCTAGAGCATGTGACATTGCATCCAGCAAAGAACCACATAGCTTTTCATCTGGATAAAAACCTCTTTCATTCATAGTTCTGACCACTTCATTTGCCTCAAACCACTTTCTCTCTCTACATAAACCCGTCACCAATGTATCATACACATCATAAGTTAGGTCACAACCAAACTCCTCTAACTTAAGTAACAAGTTGTGGCAACTCAAATTTGTGCCTGGTACACTCGTTTGTGGCAACTCTTTAAGCAACCCTTTGATCAAGACAAGATAAGTACCATAGTTGGGCGTACACCCAGTATATGACATTTGTTTTAACAGCCCAAAAGCACAGTTTAGGTTACCTAACCTCACATAACCATTTATCAGAGAATTGTACATGACTTGATCGGGCAGTAACCTGTTTCTCTCTAGTTCAGAGAACAGCTTTTCAGCTTCTTCGATATTACCGTTCTCACAAAAACCGTGGATCAGAGAACTGTACGTATGTAGATTTGGTTGGCACCCTTTTTGTTTCATCTCTGCGAATAATTCAAGTGCCAAAGAAGTTGACCCGTTTTTACACAAACCGTCGATTAATGCAGTGTAAGTGACCACATCTGGAAGGAGATTTTGGTTGACCATTTTTTTGCAGAGCTCTTTTGCATCGGATACACGGTTCTGTTTACAAAAACCGTCAACTAATGCAGTGAGGGTCTGCTCATTTGGCTTACACCCATTTCTCTCCATTTTCTCGAGCAAGTGCAAGGCATTATCGAGTTCATTGTTCTTGCAAGAACCATCAATCATGGCAGTGTATGTGACAACATTTGGGGTTAGACCTCGGCTTAGCATTTCATCGAACACCGTGGAAGCGAGATTGAGCTTACCGTTTTGACAATAACCAGAAATAAGTTCAGTGAAAGACCACTCATCTGGTTCACATCTCAGTTCCTTCATTAGATCCAGCATTCGAACCGCATTATTGAGATTTCCCATATCACAATATCCCTTTATTATGGTATTATACGTTACCTGATTTGGCTGAACTCCTTTTATGGTTAGCATTTCACTGAATAATAGCATGGACTTCTCTACCTTACCCAACAAACATAAACCCTTTATCATTACATTGTAAGTTATGGTATTTCGGGAACATCCCTTTGCTTCCATCGAATAAAAAATTTCCAGTGCAAAGTGAAATTTTCCCTGTTCACATAATCCATTAATCAGAGCATTGTATGTAACCGTGTTAGGTAGCAAACCTCTTCTAATCATCTGATTAAACAAACCTACAGCCACATTTAGAACACGTAATTTGCATAGTCCACTAATAAGTGATGTATAACTCTGGCAATTTGGTGAAACCCCTGCATTTTTCATTCCAAGGAATAGATTGCATGCATCATCCATGCACCCAAGGTCACAGAAGGCACTAATAGGAACAGTGTAAGTGTGAACTGTTGGCTTGATACCACTTTCAGACATTTTTTTCATCATGTCCATGGCCTCATCCACTCGACCGAAATCGCAAAGACAATTAATCAAGGTTGAGTAAGTGACAGAGTTTGGTTTACACCCGACCTCTACCATCTTGTCAAAAACTTGAAAGGCTGAATCCAAATCACGATTTCGGTAATAACCAAGGATCAATGAAGTATAAGTGAAAGTATCAGGCTTTAATCCATGCTCAAAAAGTTCTTTAAGTACCTTCTCAGCCTCCACTATGTCCCCATTCTTGCACAATGCATTTATCACTGCATTGAAAGTAACTAGATTCATTTCTTCACAATCATTAAGCCTCCGGTTGTAAAGATCCATGATGCTTCCAACCATGTTGAACCGTGCCAAATGGATCAAAAGAGCGTTATAAACAAAAACTCCCATTTTGAATCCACCTTTTTCCAACCTCTCCAAGAAATCCATAACTTGGCCAATCTCCACCTCAGAATTGCAATATTTGATCATTTGGATCCTAACCCGACCAGCAACTGCATACATACGGCAAGAGACAAGCCGGTTAACCAAAGCAATGTAAGCGTCGAGAAGGCGTTTGTGAAAATGCTTCTGAGAGACCCAATTAAAAAACTCCACCACTCGTTGTGTGTTGTTATGGGATTTGATAATTTCCGCGATTTGGATAGGACGAAGTGAGGAAACGATGTTGGTCAGATCGGGGCTATCTTTCCAGCTGGGCTTGGAGAGGATTTGATGGGTTTTATCGATAAGAAAGGACGAAGAAGAAGAAGCCTCTTCTTTTAACTCAGTTGCTGAGGTGGCGTTGACGGAAGGAAGGTGGGAGGAGGCGGAGGCGGAGGCGGAGGCGGAGATAAAGCGGAGAGAATTGAATCTGAAACGGGAGAAAGGGGAGGCTGCGGGAAGAGGCCTCACCATTACAGCTCAAATTAAAGAGGGCTTTGTGTTTTATCTCATTGAGAGAGAGAGAGAGAGAGAGAGAGGGGGTGGGTGGGGGATTTGATTGTTAACCGCAGAAAGCGCACTTCGCAGTATCAAAAAAAAAAGAAAAAATGAGAGAGATTTGTCCGAGCATCGACCAAGAGAAGAGCAGTGAAGAGGTGACAGAATATGTGTTCGGATCGCGGCCGTCCAATTGGAATCCGGGCCAATCTGGCCGGAGGTGGAAGGGCACGAGGCCGCTTCAATATGATATTACCTCAGGTGATATGAATTATGCTGCTCTGCTCAACCGAGCTATAACAGAGACGGAGCATATTTCTTTCAGTAAGTTAACTGGACTTGACCTAAACACATACATAAATGGGCTCTGGGCCCTAAATACCTGCAGTTTGATTGTTTCGAACGCGTATCCTCTGCATTAACTCAGAAAGAGAATATTTTGAGTTAATGAATTTCAACTGTCTAATTTTAAATGGAGCTAATTTGGCTATCTCTGTAATATAGAGAGGTCTTTTAATACAGATCTAGTCTGCATGAATCTTAAAAAATATCAGACGGTTGAGATTGATTAACTCAAAAGATTCTCTTTTGAGTTAATGCAGAGGATACGAATTCGATTGTTTCTGGGATCCAACCCTGCTGCGATTCCTTCAACTGTGAATAGTGAAAAATAGGAAGTTTACATTTTAGGGTACTATTCACATGGGACGGATTGCAGCAAATTTGAATCCTTGATTCTGAGATGTAACAAAAGACTTGAGAGTAGGTCCGATGGGCATCGGACAATCACCGTTCAATATGCTTTAAGATTTGTGCACAATGATTTAAATTTTGTGCACATCTATATTATTTTCATACACACAAATCTTAAGATAAATCGAACTGTCATGGAGCTCAAACAGACGTATGGAAAATTGATTCTTTGTAAATATCATACTGAATTTTCTTCTTATCCAACAAAACGGCCTCTCAGAGTCTTTATTTCAGAAATGAGAAAAAAAAAAAAGATAGAAATATCAGGTCACAAACATCCTATCTTTTAACATAATTGGTTTGGGAATGATAAAAGTTTCGTAGAACCTTCTGATACATAAACTGAAGTGCAAAAAAAAAAATACTAGAGATATCTTGCAAAATCAATAAGCTTGACATGCATCTTCATATCTGTTACATCGAACACAAAACAAAACCTCATTCTGTATTTATTTACAAGGCACCCGCAAGAAAACCACAGCACACTCAACAATTAACAAAAAAATGAAGAGCCGAAAATATGTGATCACATGCCTGCACAATAATACCAGAAAACAAAACAGAATAGCACACATGCCTGTCTCCTCCCAAAAATAGTTAACAAAAAAAAAAAAATCAATCTAACTGTCAGTGGCTGAGGTAGTAGCAACATCATCAAAAACCCATGACCTCCTGCTGCTTCCTTCCCCATGAGACATGGACCGCCTCATAAAGGAGCCCGGCATGGAGCACCTGACAAGGCACGGGCTCATGTTAGGGTTTCCCATGCACAGCACCGGGTTCAGTGTCGCATTTGCAAACCTCTGGCAGCTGTTTGACCGGAACGAGGCTGAGGTCAATGATGGGACCCGTGTGCATTGGAAGTCGGCCCCACAAGTCTGGGCTGATGGGCTGGGCTCAGAGATGGGGTTTTGGTCTAGGTCAGGAGCAACAACAGGACAGGTCGTGCAGAGAGACAAGGAGAGGCTTGATCGTGGTGGGTCCCGTGTGGGGATGGTCCCTGGAAGTCGGATAAATGAGACAATGCAATGCCGGCAGAGCGGGCATGGTATGGATCCTGGTGTACCCGACGAAATGGCAGCGATGCTGTTCGTAGAGCAGAGATAGAGGGCGCATCTTGTGCAAAACTCATGATTGCAACCTGCAACAATTAATAATTTATAAAACATATACAATGAATAACACTACTTGAAATAAAGAGTGAGGCTACGGTGATATGCATATTACATAGCGGCCCGTGCTATGGACTCATATTTCTGTTTTTAAAGTCTAAACAATTGATCAGAACAGTTCAACGTGATTTTCATATGAAAATGTACCTGTAGACCCAATTTTGCAATTTTTTTAGAAATTTTTTGCTATTTTTTTAGTTAGGTAGAAAATCACTTGATTTGAAAATTCTGGACCATCCAAAAGCAATGGTTTTCTACTTATTTAAAAAAATAACAAAAAACATCTAAAAATGTAAAATTTGATTTGCAAGTACATTTTCATATGCAGATCATGTTTATCTGTTCGGATCAACTATTTAAACTTTGAAAATAGAGATATGGATCCAAAGTACGGGTTGATCCATAATATGTATATTACCATAGCCTCACTCTTGAAATAAATACTGAAGATAATTTTAATTCCTCAAGTTGACTTCAGGTCAAATTAACAGAGGCTCGAATATCTGTACCAGTACCAGGAGCATCTCAGTGTTATCATGTATATGCCCCCGTATATACTGACAGATAGGTTAACTATTGAACATACCTTCTGCAGCAACTGTACAGCTCCTCTCTAAACATACAGCACAAGGATCATCACATGGAGACAAATCTTCTCTATTTCTCCATCCAACCTCTCTGCACATAAGAAATTTGTGATAGTAATTTAGTTGATGAAGCAGGTCTAACATTAAATTTCACTCATATACCGGCTAATTATAATTTTACTACAAAGATGCAGTCATAAGAAAGCTTCATGAAATATCAAAAGTGACCAGAAAGATACCCCTAACAAACCTAAGTAGATAAAACTAAGGCCTACTGAAATAAACTAAATTAAAATCTACTAATTTAGCCTAAAAAACAGACATTCATACTTACCTAGCAATGTTGATAATACTCATGAGTGGAAGACAGATAAATGGAGAAGGTACAATGTTTATGTTTGTTTCTGTTTGTCTGCTCAAAATTCCCTCGAGCCAGCTTCTATTCCATGAACGAGCCACCATTAATGGAGTACGACTGAGACAATAAAAGGCATTACAAAATTAAATTGGCCAAATGATAACAGGAATAATTTTAGCAAAGTACCAAGAGCTTCCTTTTGATAATTTATTGGTTTGTTTAGCTATAATTGAATTTGAAAATTGAAGCACATACCCGTTATCATTTTGGGTAGTCAAACTAGCACCTTTAGCAATAAGCATCTGCATTATTTTATCAGAGTTATGACCAATTTTCTAAATTAAAAATTAATTTAGAAAAACCCAGCAAAAAGTACCTTACAGCAGACAGCATTCCCACCACATGCAGCATAATGAAGAGGTGTGCTCCCTGGGCCTATTATTTATGAATAAAAGAAATTAATGCTTTCATATGTAGTACGAACTAATGTGCTCTTTATTCTTTTCTCCTTTCTCCAAGATTCATTGGTTGGCTTTTGGAATGGAAAAGGAAAGGAAGTGCAGTTAGAGAGACCTTAACTCGGAATAAATACTGCATAGAGAGACCTTAAGTCGGAATAAAAAAAAACAATCTAAGGGGGGCGTGATATATTCCTAGTTGTCAGAACCAACTTCTAAAATAGATCTTTCTTATATTTGCATCTAACACCCTATTTTGGCTTTCTGTAATTTTGTATATAGAACCATTAAATGTCAAGTCAAGCACAAGAGTATGCAAACAGTATAATTCACTTAGCAGCATTTTTATGATGTTTGGCAATTATCATTTATAATATTTAATCAAAACAACAATCGATATATTTTATTTTATTTTAAATGAATTATTTGTAATTTCTGCCATTTGGAAGATTCACTTATTGGGTTAGGTAGACTCATAATTATAAGATTCATATCTATTACTGGCAGTACTGTATAAGTACATATATATATATAAACTTCTCTATATTCCATCCCATGTGGGGTGGAGTTCCTGACATGAGTTGTCTATGCTTAATATTTAATGAACAAGGTGGCATTATTGGCCATGGGGGGGCTTTTTGCACCCTTTTAGCGGCGATTAGGGCGAGCTAGTTTTAGTTTTATTTATAGAGCCAGTTTGGCAATTCAACTGTTGGTGGCACTTCGCAGCGAACCTTCAAAAAAATAAAAAATAAACAAGGTGTACCCACAAAAAGGAAAAAAAGAAAAACATAAAATAAACTATTTTTATTCTAAATTCAAAAAGGAACTTTTGAAGAAAGGAGGTACCAATCAAGTCAATAGTTGTCCCATCATCCACTGTCACCTCTGACACACTGGCCCCAAGGTCCAGCAATAGTTGCACACATTCGACATGCGCATTTAATGCTGCCATATGAAGTGCGGTAACACCTCCATCTGACTTGGTGTTGATTATCTTCGATAAATTTCTGCATTAAATGGGACATGATTTTCTTCATACTAAGCTAAACATATCAAATAAATAAATAAAAAACCTATACCAAACAGTTTCTCAATTAACAAGGTTTTAGCACAAAAAAAAATTGCATTCCGAGAGTAACCCGGTATTTTTCAATTTTTGCAGCCTATACCAAACAGTTTTTCAGTCTTTCACTATTCACAAATGTCAACCAACCCTGACCTTTTACAAGATAAAACTAAGCTACTTGTACCATAATTAAAAATCAAACATCTAAAATCTTTATGACTTTATCATAGTTCAGGCTACTGAAGAAATGGCTCATTTGTTAGTGGTATAACTGTGAATATCTAACACAAATGTTCCTCTGCACATCCCTAAAAACTTTTGGATGTAAGTTGCAAAACAGGAAAATTACATTAATCCCTATAATGAAGAAAAGACGCTCTTACTCATACGCAATGTCTTGGTTTGATCCGGTAGTTAAGAAGTCAGGTACACTTGGGACATAATCGGCTAGTAAAAGTCGAATACAACGTGCATGGCCATTTAAAGCCGCAAAGTGCAATGCCGTCCCTCCATTCAGATAATCAGTCTTGTGAATCTACATCTCAGTAAATTATTTAAGTAATTAGTAAATAGACCATGTGTCATTTGAAAACTATATCCCATAATATATCATATTTGAAAGCAATATCAAAAGTTTCCATATCGGCAACTTTACAGCCAACATGTTTTTGGTTATCTGTGAACAACACCCAAGTTTAAGTCGAGCTAATAAAACCTACATTGTCTTTTTTATTTTTCATAAAAGCACTTATATGTTCATAATCAATAAATGCACACACGGGCAACCACATACCAAATAAGTTTCACTTCATTAAAGTTCAAATTAAGCTTAGATAGGAAAGAGATATCACTATGGTAAAAAGCAGACTATAAACATATAACAGAACATACATGTTTTAGAGTAATGTAGACTCAGCAGTTAGTTTTATTTGCAAACAATACAAATAAGATGTTGGCCCTAGTTGAAAAAAGCCAGAAATCTAAGACTGTTTGTTCCAAATACAATATGTATTTCTGGTTATTTAAAAAGACCACAAACCGCTGTTGTTTTGTTGCAAGCTTTAAAAATCACATTTAAGCCTAGACATTAAAAACAAGACAACGAGAAACATTATTGCGAAGGTTTAGAGCTGTACCAATTCAAAGACCACCTAGTATCCTATTAGCCCATCAAAGGTGCCATACTGTTAGAGATAGTACCACAGTTCTTGAAAAGCATTTCAAGATGTTAAATGAATATCATTATTACACAAAGGTTTGTAAGCAGGAGACTTACATTAGCTTTATATAAAATGAGGGTCTGAACGACTTCCCAATGACCGTATTGGCATGCTTGCATCAAAGCAGTCTGAAACAATGAAGGAAAGAAAATTACAGTATATTTCTTTAGCAAAAGATATGCCAAAAGATACAGTTGCTCATAGTAAAAAGTATAAAGGATTCTAAATTATAACACTAATAATGACAATCATCTCCAAAAAAAAAATATTCGCAATTCATTACTGTATTGGTACCAGAAAATATAGCCTACATTATTAAAAAATTTAAAAATTTTAGGTTTATGTTAATTATTGTTTCAGTCTCTATGATCTAAAATAGCAGGTAGTAAAAAAACAAATCATTCACCTCTCCTCTAAAATTCCTGAGGTTGATGTCCACACCTGACTTGAGCAAGAGAGACACAATCTGGGGATACAAAAATTAAAACAAAAATCTCAGAGAGCAATATATTTGTAAAAGCACAGCAACACAACATGTTCACAAATAACAAAAGATTTGCAACTTTTCTATGGCTCTACAAAAGAATAACGGTCTGGAATTATAAAGGTCCCATGCAAAAATCTAATACAACAAGCCATGCAAGAGCGCAAATAAGGTGCTTGATGAAACGCCCAAGAGAAGTCAGTTAATTCCAAAAGTTGCAATTTCAATCATTTCACCTGAGCAAGTGAAGAAGCAGTTTTACCTCATTGTGGCCTTGTTCCGCGGAATAGTGCAAGGGGGAATTGCGAACTCCAAAAGTGTAATAACGAACAAGCCGAGGGTTGTATTCCAAAAGTGCCTTGGCCTCTTGGAGGTCACCGTCTCTAGCCGCAGAGACAAGCCTTTCGCCAGATGCCGAGCACCGAAAAGAATTCCCCATGATGCTAAGAAGCCCCATTTTGTGATCGATCACTATTCTCTAATTGCTAACCAATTCCGGTTCTTTTTCAAAATTCTAATCCAATTTCTGCATAATCTGACAAGGGTAATCTATTCCTAGCCACTTTTTTTACCGAAATACAGAAAAGGAATACTCAATTGAAACTAAAAGGCACAACTTTTCCTCAAGAAGTCTCGTTTTGAATGAGTCCTGGAGCTCGAAAGCTACGATCTCTCATAAATCGCCAAAATTACTACGAATCAGCTCTCAATTCGGTACTTCTCGTCATTTCAATCCACAGTTCGTTCCAATTCGAGCGCAAAAGGCGACGCCTTTTGGTTACTAAAGCGAGATTGCAAGAAACACAGCTGAATAGAAGATAAAAGGCACCTCGGACAAGAGATAGTGGAAAATTTGCTAACTGGTTTTGTAGAACAGAGAAAACGACGCAGAATGGAAGAATAAAAAGAGAGAGGGAGAGAAATGAGGAGACAGTTCTAGGTAGAAAGAGAAATTAAAGAGAAAAAAAGCACTTTAGTGTCTCTCATCGATGGTGCCAAAACAAATGAAATATTCTCCATTATTGAGAGAACCTGGAATAATTAACAATTTTCACAAAAGAACTAATTTTATCCGTAAAACTTAGAAAGAAACCCCTGTTTTCTTTAAAATTTGACAGCAGGTCCAAATTGCTGAATATTATTTACATACTCTAAACGTCTAAACGATTAGCTACTGTGTTTGAACATATAATTTAATATAAATTTTGCAGATATTATTTTAAAATATGGGAAGTGTACCATTTAATCATTTGCATTTATCAATATTTTCTTGATTATTTACTATTAAAGAGGAATTTAATAATTTATGACTAATAGTTTTCCACAAGAGATTGTTTCGTTGTTACTTATAATATGTACTGGTTATTTTTTTAAAGCAAATTTTAGCAAGAACACAACAACGAACATATTATTCTTCAAAAAAAAAAAATATTGCTTTATTTTTGCAATAGATAAATTATTTTGTCAACCATTATGTTTTTAGTGTTCTCAAACTTTGGCCAGATACACTTTTGAGTCGCTTGTTCCTAAATTAAATTAGTATTTTTGTCTGATTGCAGTGTATACAAATTATGTCCAAAAAGAAGGGAAAAAAACTTAATAGTTTTGGTAGGTATTAAAATTAGTAAAAAAAAATATTTAACTATAATTAACTAAAGAACTTGTTACTTTCTCCAACAATGTCAGGGTTGCTTCTTAAGTAATTTGTGTGGATATTAGGGGTGTTTGTGAAATATGTCTCTATGCATATTTATGAAGAGATTATTTCCAGCTGTTGCAAATGGAGATGGAATGATGGATTCATTTATCCAGAATGAGGCCTATCTAGTGTTCTAAAACGGGCCGGACCGGGACAGACCGAGTCCAATCCGTCCGGGTTTACGGGTTGGCCGGGTACGAATTCGGGAGGTTCACGGGTTGGCCGGATACGGGTTCGGCGGGTAAAATTTTTGAAAGTCTACCCTTACCCGCCAATGGACCCTTACCTTCACGGGTTGGTAGTCCGGGCGGACCGGGTGGTCCGAACCGGGTTTTTTTCTTCTTCTGTTTTTTCTTTTCTTTTTTTTTTCTTTTTTTTTCAGTTTTTTAAATGAAAATATTTGATAAAAATAAATAAATTATTTTATTAAAGAAAACAATTTAGATGTTTGAAATGTAATGTTTTATAAAACATAATTATTTGAAAGAATGCTTTAGGTTATTGCAAATAAATATGATTTTTGTCATTATTTTAATATAATGCAATTTTATCATATAGGAATGCTAACTAAAGAGAATCTTTTTTATTTATTAACTTTTAAAATGTATTTTTTAATGTATTTTAAAATGCAATTTTTTCACAGACCGGACCGGGCGGGTACGGGTTCATGGACCGGACCGGGTGGGTCCGGGTTCACGGACCGGACGGGTACGGATTCATGGGTTCACGGGTCACGGGTTAGACGGGTTTGGTTTCAAAAATCAACCCTTACCCGGATTTTTACCTGGTCCGTCCAACACGCCGGACCCTCCGAACCCGTGCACGGACCGGACCGGGTCACGGGTCACGGGTTTATTTTAGAATACTAGGCCTACCTATATGTAATTCTAAATTTCTAATCTTAACTTAAGACTTAAAGGAAGTATAAAAATATAATTGTGGGTCCCACATTTAAGTCAATTGAATGTGACCTCCTCTCTCCGTTGGGTGTTGGCTATCTTAACTGGTAAAGATTTTAACAAAATAATTTTGGCTTCATGCAGCGCACAAATCATATGTATCACTGTTTTGATTCTATAGTCTGTGCGCTGCATGAAGTCAAAGCTACTCTGTTAAAATCTTTACCCCTCTTAACCAATCAATCAGAAATGAGAGCACATGGTTACCTGAGTTGCTACAAAAATTACAACTTTGTATCAAGCATAGAAATGCAAGCTATATTTGTGGAGTGTTATAAAATGCAAGATATTTTCTGGAGCGTCAAATGGAGGTCTTTTTCATGGCGTCAACCCATGAGTCTATCATAATCTGACCAAGTCATTTTCCTGGTTTAATAAGAAAAAAATTGGAATTATAAAATTTGTTGCAGTCTTCAAATTTTTTTTTTTTTACTATATTAAACGCAGCTAGACCCGGCATTTTTTTCCATAACCAAAAAAATAAATAATATAATATTAATAATCAAATTTTAAAAAATATTTTATCCATAACCAAACCGCCCAAACGTGGGGCGGTCCACTGTGCAGACCAAACCGCCCAATCTATAATATTTTAATTTAAACTATATTAAAATAGAGTATAAATACAAAATAAATGATGGGGTCAATTGACCCATTCATTGAATATAGATTTGTTCCTGATATTAAATTTCTTGAGAATAGAATTGTCGCCATAAAATATATATTTATTTGACTATGATATGAAAAATATCAATTGAAATAATATTTAATTGCAGTATTTCTTCATTTATATTTATTGTGTTTTTTAATAGAAATAATTTCCTTATTATAATTTGAAAAAAAAATGAATGAATGAGAGAAAAATAATTGTTGCTTGAACTTTGTTGCAAAATGCATATTTTTTTTCAGCTTATTAAAACTTTCATTCTTTACAATAAATTATATGATCATTAATTATAGTGACAAGCAAAAAAGAAACGTTTGTTTTTTTTTTTCCAAGCACAAGAAATGTTGAGTGTTTAGGTGTGAAAACGGTATGATAATATTCAATTTGTATTCGAAAATTTAGATGTGGATATCCGATATCCGAATATTTATGTGGATAAGGATACTGATATAATTTTACGTTTCAGTTATCTGTATTCGAATAATAGAGATATAACCATATATTTTAATATTTTTATGAAAAATTTATGTCATTCACCATTATAATTAGATAAATATTGTGAACTTTAATATTTTTTGATATTATTTTAATAAATATCCAATCTGATTCAGATCTGTTTCCATATCCGTCTAATTTATCTGATATTTTTTATATTCGTATATGTATCTGAAAAAAATTTAAAATAAAAAATATAGATAAGATTTTATCACTATTGCCACGTGTCCGTTCCGTTTTCACCCTATGAGTGTTCCTTCTTTCATGGAAAATTGGTAAAATAATATTAAATTAAAGATACAAACAAGCAAAAAGAAGAGAATCGTTTCTTTTCAACAGTCACACTCACCTAAAAGTTTTTAACCAACATTCTATTTCAGGTAAAATGTCTCTTTCTTGCTTAATTTAACTTTCCTATTATGGTAATATCCACCATTTAATATCATTAGTTCTTATCCAATCAACCAACTCCATTAATAGTTTTTGTAGTTTTAAAAAAAAATCATGAAGGTAAATTTTGCAAGTTTAAGCTCAATGGAGAAAGATTGAAAGAGCAAATTTAATAAACTAGAAAGGCAAAAATGTCACCGTTTTCATTTCTAGAAAAGAAATTTATATTTTTTATAAACTAGAAAAAAAAATTGAATGACATGGAAGAAATCGCACCAAATCTGCAATTATTTTGGAAATTCGCTAAGAAACTACATATTAAATGTGATTCCTTAGCACACTTCATCACTACAGGTATATTTGGTTGGAGTGAGAATAAGCTATTCTTATAACACGACTATTTAGAATAGCTTGTTCTATGTTTGGTTGGATTGAATAGTTAGAATAGAGAATTCAAATATTTTTGCCATATTAGAATAGTCTATTCTAACAAAAAGTTAAATTTGACAATTCTAATAAGACAAATGACAAAAGAGTTGTTCTAGCTATTTCTGTTTTGCAACCAAACATACCATATTGAATTGGTGGTCTTGTGGCACACAAAAGGAACCACCGCACCAAATATGTGATTTTTTGGTGAATTATCAAAGGAATTGCACATTTTCCACGACATTAAAAAAATTCCGTCAGTTTCTGATTCTTTAGAAAATGTTTATTTATTTTCTAAAAATAAAAAGAAGCTGAAAATCAAGAAATAATTGTGCAATGGGTTCGATGTCCATCAGACTCAAATTGAGTTCAATGGGTTCCATAATCGTCTGATCTGCTTTAAGATCTGTGTGTGCACTTTAATATCTGTGCACACAAATCTTAAAGCAGACCGGACAGTTATGGTACCATCAAACTCAGTTTGAATCCGATGGCCATCAAACCCATCCTGCTTCCTTAGAAATTACGGTTAAATGTAAGGGCATATGATTATTTCAATTGTTTAATGAACTAAATACGAACCTGAACAGATCAATTAGGCCAGCTTTTCTTTAGTATTTAATTCTGAAAAGCTTCTCGAGAAATTGTTTGCTAATTTTTCATGTACAATCAAACAAATTATAAACTTTAATTATTTCTGAAATTTTAATCTATTCTATAAAAATAAAAAAAATAGCAAACAAAATAAAAAAGATGAAATAGCAAACGTTTAAATGTATGAAAGAAAATTGGACAAACTTTTTAATATTTTAAAAGAAAGAAATAATAAATGTTTTCGATATTACTCTAAACATCCGTTAGCTGCCTAGAAGTTAATATCACATACTGAATAGTTTGAAGATTATTGTTATAAATTTAAAAGTTTAGAAACATTTTTGTTATAAACTAAAAGTTTGAGGACCTACCGTGAAAAATATTGTGTTGCTCCGAATTCTTTTCACCAATGAACTGAAAACGGATATGGGCTTGCATTTTAATTGTGCTAAATATGACTATTTATAAACTTCACGCTCACTGAATAATTGACTCAAATTATTTCTCATTTTTAATTTGTTGTTGACGTGGCTTAATAGAAATTCTAAAATTAATTTCAGAGATGTGAGAGTTTGAAAATTTTAGAAACCTTAATTTATAAAAAAATACTTAACAATTATTTAGAATTTCATATTTGTAAATTATAATTTATTTGTCAAAATAAAAAATAATAAAGAATATGTTTGATAAAATTATAGTTTTATACTACAAACGTGTCCGAGTTTTACTAAAATGTAATTATGTACGTGTAAGTTAGAGGAGACCATGTCATTAGTTGTTGAGCATGAAATTTTATTATGAGAACAAATATAAATAGTTTGAAGAAACTGGTGCAGTATAACACATGACAAATGAATTTGTCTTTTGAATAAAAATATAAAAATATTATTTCAGGAAAAAATATTTTATTTTTATTTTATCCACATATCACAGAAACTGACAGCAAATTAATGTACATTTTTTTTTTATAATGGAACACAATTGATTAAAACAACAAAAGTTATATTTCGCAATACAAGATAGGTTGAAATTAGTACATATTTAAATATACTCACACGAATCTCCATGTAGATTGAACAACTTGGATCGGCCGGGTTTCATTTCGATGATCATTGGAATTCATATTAATTTTGGAAGAGATCTGAGTTCGTCGGTTTCAATCTGGCACAAATCTCAAAATGATCCTCCAATATTCTAAATAAACATCAAATTAATTTTGACGGAAGTATTCTACTCCCACTGTAGATTACCTCAATTGATCTTTTGATATTTGGGCCTATAACGGGCTGATTTCCAATAAGAGAAGCCCTTGAAGAGCTGTGAGCCTGTGAGGTATGTCCAGTTTTGGGGGGTAAAGATTTTAACAGAGTAGTTTTCGCTTAATGCAGCGCACTTACTATAGAATCAAAACAGTGATGCATATGGTTAGTTTGCTGCATGAAGCCCAAACTGATCTGTTAAAATATTTACCCAGTTTAGGCCTGACCCATATACACACATCCTATCACCAGTTTTACTAGTTTTAAATTTAATAAAGTATTAATGGCGTGATCTAACTAAACTTATATCAATCATCACGCTTCTTTTCATTTCAATTAATGTGTTATATATATATATATATATATAGTTTACCAGATAGTTCAACATTGTATACATTATATTTCTAATTATGATCTCTACAATTTCGTTGCTAAAAAAAATTACTTATCCGTTACTTTTAATTTAAAAAAAATTAATTGAGATATTGGGGAAAACTAATCATTGATGTACGAACAATAAATACTGAACAATTGGTTGGGCGATCAAATGTCGGACGTTTGATGAACCGATGGGAAATAAATCTGCTCTTATCCAAAGGAATTCCAGTACCTTGTTATTCCAAATCTAACATTTCTTTTGTTTTGAGATTTGTGCATATAAAACAATTTCATCTGAGATTCGTGCATTTAAAAAAAAATGAAAAGTTAAATTTGAAATAAATTATAATTAGTACTGGAGAGCAAAGTACAAAGTAGTAATGAATTCTTGTTTTCACGCACAAATTATATGCTGGAGAGCAAAGAATTCACAACGAATAATTTTTTTTTTTATTTATAAACAAATATATGTGCGACATTGATTTTTTCTTTATTTGGCATTACAAAATGTAACTTAAGCTCGTGGCCGAATTTCAAATTTTTTGTGGCTTAATTTGATAACAAGGTTCGGCCTTTTTATTTAATTTGATCACGTACTGTATAGTTTGAAGGTTGTTGTTATAAATTTAAAAGTTTAGAAACATTTTTGTTATAAACTAAAAGTTTGAGGACCAACCGTGAAAATATTATGTTACTCCGTATTCTTTTCTCCAATGAACTGAAAACAGATATGGGCTTGCATTTTTAATTGTGTTAAATATATACACCAATCAGATCAATGCGTTGGAAAAATTAATTTGGTTGTTGGCATATTAAGCATCTGCATCTCATATATTATGCGAGTTTATAAACTGATGTGATAGTTTCAAATTCAATTTTAATGATGTGGGAGAGTTTTCTATTTAGAAACTATGTAGGAAAAATTCTTATTAAAAAAACTACTTATAAATTCCACACTGACCAAATAATTGGCTTAAATTATTTCTCCTTTTTAATTTGTTGCTGACGTTGCTTAATAAAAACTCTAGAATTAATTTTTGAAAATTAATTTTAGAGACCTTAATTTATAAAAAATAGTTAACAGTTATTTAGAATTTGATATTTGTAAATTATAATTTATTTGTCAAAATAAAAAATAATAAAAATTATGTTTGATTAAATGAGTAGAACTAGGGTGCTCCTAGGAGCACGAATTCCCTTTGTACTCTTAACTTTAAAACTTATCGGATTAACTTCGAACAACGAATCCAAATAGTTGAAATCCTTCTACCTTATGAGTGATGTGTCTACATGTGAAAATTTAAAAGTTTCGAACTAATTTAGTATAAAGTCAAGTGGTCCAAAAGCTTCCAAAAATGAATGCATTAAAATTAATTTAGAAACCTTCTAATTTTGATCACTTGACTTTATACTAAATTAATTCGAAACTTTAAAATTTTCACATATAGACGCATCACTCGTAAGGTAGAAGGATTTCAACAATTTGAATTTGTCGTTCGAAATTAATCCGATAAATTTTCACATATAGACCCTAGTTCTACTCTATTAAATTATAATTTTATACTATAAACATGTCCGAGCTATATTAAAACGTAAATATGTACGTGTAAGTTAAGAGGAGACCATGTCATTAGTTGTTGAGCATGAAATTTTATTATGAGAACAAATATAAATAGTTTGAAGAAACTGGTGCAGTATAACACATGACAAATAAATTTGTGTTTTGAATAAAAATATAAAAATATTATTTCAGGAAAAAAATATTTTATTTTGATTTTATCCACATATCACAGAAACTGACAGCAAATTAATGTACATTTTTCTTTTGTAATGGACCACAATTGATTAAAACAACAAAAGTTATATTTCGCAATACAAGATAGGTTGAAATTAGTACAAATTTAAATATACTCACACGAATCTCCATGTAGATTGAACAACTTGGATCGGGCGGGTTTCATTTCGATGATCATTGGAATTCATATCCAGTGCAATACCCGAGCGTGTTGGACAAGATCTGAGTCGTCTGTTTCAATCTGGCATAAATCTCAAAATGATCCTCCTATATTCTAAATAAACATCAAATTAATTTTTTTGAATGAATTGGCAGTTCCTGCCAAATAAATTAATTTTGACAGAAGTATTTGTTGGTTTTGTGTTCTAAAAATTATCTTTTGTTGATCACTTTTACATGTTAAGTTTATGAATTGGATGTTATATATATTTTGTTCCTTGAGTTTGATGTTTGACTTTAGAAGTGTTCAAGAAGACGCTCTTGGTTTTGAACAGTAGAACTCTAAATCATAATAAACATAAACTCTAAAATGTTCGCAATCTTGATAATTAGCATGGAACACTAATATATCGCAAAAGGGATTGTCGTGTTAATTAAAGTACATTGTAGTTTTATAAATGTTGATAAAAGATTATCATTTAATAACACGAATGTATGAAATGTTTCATACATTGAACAAGACCTAACAAATGAAATATTATATGGATTGTGTTTGTGTCATTAATGTTTTCATTGTGTCTACGAATTTTAAATATGAGACTATATCTTTTTCACATGAGAAATGTATAATGTGATTACTATTAAAAGTTGCTTATTGCAAGTGATAATAAAAATAGTAGTTCTTTGTATATGGCTTGTGCGGAAGAAAGTTATATGTCAATAGTATCATTGTTCCTCATTTATAATGAGTGATGATATTATTGGGCCCCTTGGTAGAGTAGAATTATAAATGCATGCAGTATAGTTGAAGCGCTGCCAACTATATATTTATAATTTACTCGAGAGATTAGGAAACAAATATATTACAAAGATGACACCGCCCTACTTTGTATATTATATATAATATCATGAGGCAAGAAATAGATACAAATAATGTTATTCATAACATTGCTATAGGATTGTGTTTTGTAAAAATGGTTACATTACATCTATGTTAATTGGGTGACTATAATGTGTAGCTAGAATATCGCTTATAGTTTGTGGTGATGAAATGATTTATACCACTACCAATTTAATATAAATCATCGATAAAGGTCACACCAACTAAACAAGAAACAAGAAAGTTATTTATATTTTATATGGTGTATGATATTTCATATGATATGAGATAAAACACATGTGATAAAATATTAAAATAAAATGTTACATGTCGTAATAGTTTAGTGTAAATTAAATTAGATATGTGAATAATATTATTTGGTAAAATGTGATGTATATTACATAGCATAATATTGTGTCACATAAATATAATAATGTATATTACATTATTATTGTAATCCGAGCATTAATTAATTTAGAATTAAACATGTAATTGAGAGGCACATCATGAGGCATGATTAGCCATGGTGTGGTTGGCCACACAAAGATGATATAGAGATTTCTAATTTGGAATCTTTTTCCTTGCTTAAATATTAAAAGAAGGCCCACCCAAGTTTATAATAAAGGTACCAAAACTGCTGCCCATCATACAGGACCACTATGTTACTGATGAAAGTAGATTTGCTGGTATCTCATAATTCTTTTTCCTTACTGAATGTTGTACCGATAAATTTACTCGATCAATTTATGCAAGGTTGTACCAATATACCAAAGTCAAATAAGAACTATCAAGTAGCATCTAAAGATGAGAAAGTGAGCCCAAAGCAAATTACTAAAAGCATGCAACAACAACAGTACTAAAAACTAGATCACAGTCACAGGCTCACAGCATGCAGAAAAACAAATTTTAAAGAAGAGTTGTGGAACCAAAATCATGTTCTATAGACATGTGAAGTTACCCAAAGATTCATCATTACAAAAAATCTCTGTCCTAGTAACAAAGGCATGTTCTCTAGACATGTCGAACCAAATTCAAGTTCTCTACGGAGATCAAGTCATACCAAGTAACAAGCCATGTAAACCCAATGACGCTGTCGCACGCATATATCACATCTATTGTCCAGACTATTAAGCTCATCTCCTTTGCCCATGCTCAAATCAAGCGAAACGAAATCTCTATTTCCTGCAGGCATAAAGAGAATATCTTTCTCGGGATGAAATCCAAAATGCCCCAAGAACTTGATGGGAAAAATACAAAAATGATAGAAACTAGTAGGAATGGAAAATGGATACATTTTATCAAGGCTCAGTTGGCACTTTAACGTCCAATCCTGTCTAGTGTAGCTATCAAGAACCGAAATAAAAAACATTTCATTGTTGCACACAGACATAAAATGTAAGACCCCTCAGGACTGTCCGATTTCAATCAGAGCACGGTTTTCCAGATTTGGCGGGCAGATAACTTGATAGGAGCAATTGTTCGGATCAATGCTTAAGATTTCATCTTGAGTTGTCAAGTGATGAACCCTTCCGTCAACAAAAATGCCCTTGGAACTAGAGTTGATTCTCACATCATACACCAACCTTTTCTGACATTTGCACCTGCCTCTCTCATATGAGAAAATGTCAAGGAACTCATTTTTTATGTTATACCCGCATGTGAATCTAATTATATGAAACTGGTGGAACACTCGAGGGTCAAAAGCCAATGAAAAATCTTCATAATCAAAGTTCAATATTGACGCTACACTCTGCTGTAGTTTATGGGACAACAAGGGGAACAGAGTCCGGGTTGCCGGGTTATAGACATATATTTCATACATGTACCATGATTTCTCGTTCGAGGTTTGGACAAGGAGAAGCCCATTACAACAATCAAGTATTTCAAATTGGTTGTGACATGATGGTAAGGCACTCATCATTCCATCAACCTCCAGCTTGTTGATGCCACATGACAAGTTCACAAAGCCAACACCATTTGTTCCTTTGTTGTAGAAAAAACCGCTCATAGTCAGTTGCAAGTGCTTGTTGAGGTTAATGACATCAGAGGAGAGGGAGAGCCAGGTTTTATAAAGGCTTCTGCAGCGAAAAAAGGGTTTAGGTGGCAGCCGAGAGAGGATCTCCACGACCAACACATCTGGAAGTTTGTTGAACAGTGATGTGTGTCGTTTGTGCCTTTGAATGTTGTTATTGCTCTTGCGCTGAACTGAGGCAGGAATCCTTGCCACTGCAAAGATAAAAAATATTTTAAAAAAGTGTAACAGAATCTACATTCTCATATAAACCAATTAAGAACATATTCAGTTAGCTCTTTTTGGGTAATTGCAAAACTACCCTTGATTCAGATGGACATATCAAAAGCTGTAAAATTGAAAAATAAATAACTTTTTAAGAAGAGTGTGTATTTTAAAGTTGGCCTGAGAATTCTTTCTTTTCCATAAATTAAGAAACACAAAAAAAAAAAAAAATTGGCATGATTAGAAAGAACTGTGCTATTGTAGAAAGACAATCTATGTATTTTATTTTTTGGCACCATTTAAAGGGAACTGGTACTATTTTATCAAGAATATATGGCACTCAAAATGCTTCTGGGATGCATTAATACACATACACAATCTCGGTAGTGGCCTAGTCAATGGTCAGACAGTTCAGGGATTCTGGTGGAATCAGAGATGGGCATTGCCGGAGTCATTGAGCAGCCATTGTTGGGCTCTATGGTGCGAGTGCAATAGAAGGTTTTTTACGCAACAGCAAAGAGGGATGGCCGACCTGGTACTTCAAGCTGGTGCAGAAGGGATGATATAGGCATAGGAGTTTAGTATTTCAATTTATTACTTGTGCTGAGTATTTTGTAAAAAGCCCAAAAAAGAGGGATCTTTTTATTGTAAATACTTTTTTTACTAATCAATATAATTGTCGGGAGTTCCCGCTCACTGACCTTAAAAAAAAAAAACATTTTGCAAGTACCATACAGTAATAAACCATACAGTAATAAACATTTTGCAAGTACACATTTAAAACGGAGAAAAAAGGTATATTTTGGGCTTAGCGAAGAGATGCATACATTTAAAATCTTAATTTTGTGATGCGCCTTAAATGTGTCTATACTTCAAAAAGTAACAATCTAATTAAGTGAGTCTATGGTACTATGCATGTCACGGGTTAGTACGTAATACATCAATAATTTTGTTCTTAAAATTCTAACTATTGATCCGAACAGTTCAATATAATTCTCTATATAAATATATACTTATAGACTAAATTTTAAATTTTTTTAGAATTCTTTTACTATTTTTTAAGATAGGTAGAAAATCACTTGATTTGAAATTCCGGAAGATAAAAAACATTGATTTTTCTATCTATCTTAAAAAACAATAAAAAAATTCTCAAAAAATTATGAAATTCGGTATACAAGTATATATTCCTATGAAAATTATGTTGAACGGTTCGAATCGACCATAGAATTAATTTTGAAAATGTAAATATTAATTTGTGTTATGAAACAAATCGTGATATATATAGTACCATAAACTCACTCTAAATTTTTATCATCTCTGTTAACTATTATAGTTTCAAAATTCTTAGTTGTGTCAGGTCACATCTGCTGCTAATTTCGTTCTAACATTTATCTTGAGTGCTGAGGTACTCCTCTAAAGGTGTTTATTGAATTAGTTTGGTTAAAACCGAATTAAAATAGTTAAATTAAAGTTTTATTTGATTTTCATAAATATAACTGAACTGACGCGAACTAAATTTTGTAAACTGAGTGCAAACCAAAATAATTTCAGTTCGTTTGATTTAATGGAAATAAAAAAGATTAAATTTTAAAAGATCAAAACCAATACATACACAAATATATTAAATAATTATAGAGATAGATCAGTTGTTTTGGGGACCATATATATATAAACATATTCAGTTGTTTTGGAAGTTTGTTTGGAATTTGGCGGGTAATTTTTCTTTAAAAGACAAATTTGCCCCCAATAATTTTATTTAGTTTGTCATGGACCCCTTTCCTTCTTGAAGGCGGAAATCAGAAAATTGAAATAGTGTGCTTATTGCATGGTTTATTTTGATCTGGTAATTTCAATGTCTGAATTTTTTGTTGAATAACGGGTACAGAGTCAATTTTGCAATTTTATGGATACTTCGGAGCTTAGTAGTGAAGGTAGTTTTTTTGTTCCATTATATATATATATAGAGAGGGGGGGTTGGCTAATATTAAATTAATTATTTTTGAAGTTTCGTGTAACTAAGTTATTTTTTAATTTTAAAGTCCAAAAAGTCCAACTAAACCGTCGGATGTGATATCTATATTAAAATGTTCTTGGAGACAAAATTTTGCATTTTTTTACTATTTATTAAGTCACTTTGAAAATCATTGATCCAATGGTCCAGTCTGATTTTATGTTTTGTGTCAAAAAAAATCCGATGTTAATGTCTTGTGTCCAAAAAAAAAAAATACAGACGAACATGGAAGTCTGTCTATTTATGTTTCTTAAATTTTCATGACTATTCTACCAAATTAAATTTGATTATTAATTTTAATATAAAATAATTTCGATGCGAGTCGAGACTGAATTAATAAAATATATATTAAAAGGAAAAAAAAAAAATAAGTGGCTTTAATTATACAACATACTTAGGACTTCTAATTTTCTATGCGGTAGGCGGTTGGATGTCTGTGTTCATAAGATTTACGAATTATTTGTGAATAATTTTTTTAAGTGATGACAACCTGAACGCTGAATTATTAGATTGATTGAATTTTGATCAAATTATTTGTAATTTTTTCAGAATATTATTGATTTTTTTTGTATGCTTCCTTATAGGACTGATATCTCTGATCCGAATAATTTTAAATTATTTCGAATTATACTTGATTTATTCTCAAATAATTTATTTTTCACTATATTTTCGAACACTATTCTTTAATATGAGGAGTTTCGACGGGCATAAGATTGAATTCCGTTTGATATTTGATTTAAGTTATTCGATCCACATCAAAATTTGTGAACGATTTAAATTTAAAATTCGATTAAAATTAGTACAGATTTAATCTATTTTCTAAATATCCAGTGCAATACCCGACTGTGTAGGACGAGATCTGAGTCCTCCGTTTTAATCCGGCACAAATCTGAAAAAATACTTCTCCTATATTCTAAATAGACACCAAATTAATTTTGACAGAAGTATTCTACTCCCATGGTAGATTACCTCAATTGATCTTATGATATTTGGGCCTATAATGGGCTGATTTCCAATTAGGGAAGCCCTTGAAGAGCTGTCAGGTATGTCCAGTTTAGGGGAGTAAAGATTTTAGCAGAGTAGTTTTAGCTTTATGCAGCGCAATTACTATAGAATCAAAACAGTGATGCATATGGTTAGTGTGCTGCATGATGCCAAAACTGATCTGTTAAAATATTTACCCAGTTTTACTAGTTTTAAATTTAATAAAGTATTTATAGCGTGAGCTAACTAACCTTATATGATCATCTTTTCATTTCAATTAATGTGTTATATATATGTTACCAGATACTTGAGCATTATATACATTCTATTTCTAATTATGATCTCTACAATTTCGTTGCTAAAAAGAAAAAATAAATACTTACATGTTACTTTTAATTTAAAAAAATTAATTGAGATATTGGGGGAAACTAAATATTATTGGATCAAACATATCACTTGTTGCTGTAATAATTGGTTGAAAACATCATGCTAGTGATTATTTTAACATATGTTGTATCACAAGTCGGTTGCTTTAGCGGAGACCTATGCCAAGACTATGTCAAATAAAGAAGAACACAAGGTTGGGCTGAAGGTTTAATACCAACACACAAATTATAATTAATTCTTATGAGGAAACAATAAAGTAGCCATGATACAGTTGCTTTATTTTGAGATACCAGTAAGAACTCAGATGTCCTGATACAGGAGATAGAGTGACAATTAAAATTCTTTGAAGGAGGTGCGGCAGCAGAAAATGGAGAGGCGGAAAACATGGCAACTGGTACCCATATTGGTCCTGGTGCCGGTTCTGGTACAGGATCAGAAGGTATAATGGAGGACAATGTGGCGGACAACAACATTGGTACCAGTCATGAAGCTGGTACAAGATCAGGTTCCACGGAGGGAGCTGGTACCGGAAAAAACAGTTTACTGGTAAATTGTCAGGGAAGAGGAAGACTGCACCGACGCTGGAGCTGAGCAGTGAAAATAAATTAAATCAGTTTTTCTTTTTCTTTTTTAGTTTATTTAATTTCATAAAATTATTTTTCTTCTTTACTGTTATTTCTTGTTTCCATGCTCAGTTGTTTGAGATTTTTTTTCTCATTTACCTTATGCAGGTTATAAAACTTTTGTAACCTATATCATTATCAATCAAATCAAATGTGAGCTTGACTAACATTTTTTCTAAAAAAAAAAAAAAAAAAAAAAACAATGCAGACATGATTTTTTATTTTCACACACAGATTTCTACGGTGATTGTAGTTAAAATAAAATAAAAATAATTAGTATACTAGAATTAGAATTCGGAACATATTAATATTTTTTGTGTGGCTCTGAACACAAAGTTAGGCTTTCTATTTAATTATTGTAAGATTATTGTTAATTAATTTGATTAGCGATGTTCTGCAATAGTAATCAGCGGTCAACATATATATATATTTTAAAATAATTCATTTTAGTTATACATTAATATCTTAGCATAGAATGGAAAACAGAATGCTATGAATAATTTGTTATATTTCTAAATAATTAATTAGAAAATTATTGGAGAATTTATTTGTGTAATTTGTTATTTATCCGGAAAGATGTTAAACATGATTTATTAGTCGGGTCTTGCTATTGTGCTCCGTTTTCCATTGCTAATCAGAAAACAAGTAATAGATTTGGGGGTGAAAACAGTATGGATATATAATATCTGATCCGTATTCGAAAAATTACATGTGGATATCTGTATGGAACTGTGGATAAGAATACTGATATAGTTTTACGTTTCAATTATCCATATCCGAATAGTAGATATTTATTATATATTTTAATATACATCATAATAAATTATGTTATTCACCATTATAATTTGATAAATATTATGAACTTTAGTATATTTTAATATTATTTCAATAATTATCTGATCTAATCCTGATTCTTATCCGTACTTGTATCCGTCTGATGTCCTATATCAGTTGAATATGATTTTACCACTATGTCCTATATCTGATGTCCTATTCTTATCTGTCTGATATAAATATAATTTTACCATTATCCGTTCCGTATTCGCTCTGTTTTCACCCCTAAATAGACTTCCTCAATTAATATTTCGTTTTTGGGACAACAATTTACATTAAATAGGTTCCAAAAGAACTCTGAGGCTTCAAGTTTTGACAACGGAGTAAAAGTATATTTTATGTAATTATAAACAAGTTGCATTTTTGCTGCATTATTAACTTTAGCAATTCTTTCCAAATTAAATTTTTTATATCATCATCTGTACCATTGATATTACAATTATAGCATACGATTGGCAACCGACATATTTAACTTTTATATTCCTATAATTTATAATTTTAAATTTGATATATCTACATTTGATAATTTCAAACCAATTATTATTGAGATTAATGTGATAATTTCAGGCATATTGCTAATTAAGCAAACTTATAATATTAGTATTTTTTGTTTCAACATAATGCAATGGATATTGTAATTTCCAAGTCATCTTTAACAAATAATTTGCAACTGTGATGTAGATGCTCCAACAAGTCAACAACAGAGTTCAAATTTGGAACTAAATCTGCTGTTATTCCAAAGGAATAACAGGACCTTGTTATTAAGATCTTAGCCATTGATCTTTGTTGAGATTCGTATATGAAAAAAAATTCTTGAGATTCGTGCGCTGAAACTTTGAATAGTTGGGCTAGGAATAACAGGGTCCTATATATTATCCTTTGGAATAACAGCAGATTCATTTTCTTCAAATTTAGATCAAGCACAAAAGCAATGTGCTGATCCTTAACCTATCACAAGTTTTAGTTGTTTTATTAAAGTAATTATGGTGTGATCTAACAAACCTTATATCATCATGCTTCTCTTATTTTTAATAGTTATATATATTTAGCAGATACATCATAGTTCAGTATTGGAAAAACATATTGAAAATATATATTCTGATTAATAGATAAGAAATTATGTACTTTTTAGTCATTAAATATTCAATAATGATTTTTCTCTTGTTTCTCTAATATTCCTCTATTACATTAATTTTCTTAAGAGAGATATTGGAGGATGCCAATTATTAATGTGTGAAGGTTTGATACCATTGATGCAAAGGTACAACACATCATGAAAAGTGTTCACTCATTTCTAATGGTAAAAAGTACTGCCGAGTAAGTTACAACCTGTCCAAAACTCCTCTGATGCACACACATAAGATCAAAACTCCTCTGATGCACACACTTCGGTTAAGTTTTCATTGAAACCCCTATTTGACTCTGTGGAATAACAGGGTGATTGTTCAATTGGTGGCAATTCAGTTGGTGATCAGGAGGATGAAGGAGAGGTTGAAGAATGTGGTAATGAAGAGTGGAGGTTGTGGATGTTGATGAATTTTGCTGTTGATAGGAGTTTTCTTTATGTGGATTGTATTTTTTTTGTGTTCTTTGGATTTTTCTGTTATTAGTGTCCTCATGCACTTGTCTGATTGCTAGTTCTCTTTAATTTTGTTGTTGTTGTATTGTTCAAACAAGTGTTTGATTTTTCTATTTGTTTGATGCAGCCAAATGTTCATGTAAGAATGCTTTATATTCAATCAAGCTCTTAGTAGGATCTACCAAGTTTCTCAAAAAAAAAAAAGAAAAAAAAAATACAAGGAAGGATACTAATTATGGCCCGGATTAAAAAGTAAATAATTATAGGTGCGGAGAAATTTTCTTCTGTAAAAGATTAGGAATATAAATATTACAAACACTATACAATAGCACGAGTTCAATGATTTCTCCCTTGTATGATTCTTTCTATAGAGAAAAGAGTCCATGCTCTTTCTTTCAAATTTATTTTTTGTTGGAACAATTAATTCTGTAAGAATATCCTTAGAAAAAAAAATTGTATATAAGAACAATTAAACCGATTAAAAAATTTACAGTACTAACTACTAACTACCTGTGCGTCTGCTCAGCATGAGGTAGAAGAGAACATTAATGTTTATATTCTGAAATGCTTAAATATATAGCTGTTACATAAAAGAATAAATAATGTATCCTTATATATTCTTTTGTGCCAAACAAATTCTCAAATTTTATGAAATATTTTCTTACTTCGTTAATACTCAACCCCCCCCAAAAAAAAAAAAAAATTAAAATAAAACAGTAATAATAATCATAATCATAATCATAATAATAATAATAAAGCAGCAGCAGCAGCAGCCGCAGGAGCAGCAGTAGTCGTGGTCGTAGTAGCAGTCATCGTGGTAGCAGTAGTAGCAGTAATAGCAGTAGATTATTCTGTTAAACTAGATATATAAATGATAAATCGGAAGCATATGCATCTAATTGAGAGAGTGACAAAAAGAGAGAAAGTCAACAATCAAATATAATTGCGACTACATCAATTCTACAGCATTTTACATTTGAATGTGGATGCTAACCAGTCTCCCATTTATTTATTAAAAAAATAAATAAATGGCTATGCGCTAAATAAATCATCATACATTCTTTTTTTTTTTTGGCGAAAATGTCCGTATGCTTAATCATTATACATTCTGCCTTTTCAAATAATGAAAGAAAGGATATGGAATTTCAAAATTGTTATTTTTTCGAGCATAATAATCATATGTTTTTTTTTTACTTGACGTCTTTTGAATTTGTATATGTTGTAATAACATAATAAAAATAAACTAGTTATGTTGAACTTGAACAAAATGATAATATTATATATTTATTTTTATATTTTTTATGCAAACTACATATATTCAAACATCACAGGAATGCGATAAATATTTATACAAACTATACATAGAATGTCTATATTATGAAGATTCGTAATTTAATCCAAAATATTTTACGGAATAAATTAATACTGTAGTACAATGATTGTTAAAAAAATTAAGATGTTACAAATAGTTTACAGAATAAATTGAATATATAAGACTTTACAAATTTGTACATAAGACATTAAATGATATTTGAAATCTTCTAGATTACGATGGATTGTCAAAGCGAGTCACCGGTCAAAGAAACAAAGGAAGAAATTAAAATAATTAAAATCTAAACAGAACTTAAAAATAAAATGAACATAACTTACCAGAAAATATTTGAAGTTTTTAAAAATAAATGATATCTAGGAAATTAATTGTGATATGAAAAGTTAATAATAATGGAGCCTTCTTCATTTGACACTTTCCAAAAAAGAAAAAGTTTCCAAATTAAAAGGCAGAGTAATTAACGTGGAGATAAAAAGTAACGTGGAGAGAGAGAGGGGGAGAAGAAGGGAGAGGAAATATTTTTTTTGTCAAGAAATTTAGTGTGGTGGTATTTTGTTTGATCTTTCTTAAAAAGATGGACATTTTATAAAATTTCCCGTTGAAAGAACTATGTATTGGGTTGAAGCTGTCCATAATGTTTAAAAATTTGAAGTTGTTATGTTAAAATAAGAAATTATTGTGCTAATACTGAGACAATGCTCTAGGAAACCACGGTAAAGATCACCTCAATCTTTTGCCTTTGGGTTTAGTTGGGCAACAGCAGTGGCCCAATTAACAATTGAATTAAGCAAGCCCAGTCCAGTTTTAGTTGGTTAGAACTTAGAACATACCAATCGTATCAAGTGACATCTATTAAAGAGTTTTAGTTGGTTTTGGAGTAATTATGGTGTGATCTAACAACTTACAATCATTATGCCATTTCTTTCATTTTCTCTGCTTATATAAATGCTTCAATATATATACTCACTTATTCTGTACCTTGTTAATTGGAGAAAACCAATCCATTTTCTAATTATTAGACGGGTGCTGTGTTCTTTTCCTTTTGTATCCACTAAAAATGATTATTAATTTCTTGTCCAGTTTCTCAAATATTTTCATAAATACTGTTTAGATTAGCTGAAAAGAAATACTGAAATATTGGAGGAAACAAATTGCCAATGCATGAATTTCATTTCCTTTAGTATATGCTCGGTCCATAACATGTTTTTTTCAACCTCTGGTTAACTCTGGATTGAATTTTTGACAATGGTGGTGCCGCTTTAGAATGCTGAGATTTTGCAAATGGTAATAAGTCGGCTAATTGTGCATTTGTTAGCATTTTACTTGGTCACATGATTAATCGGCGCTAGCTAGTCATATGGCAAATGACTGGCTAGCTCCGGTTAATCATGTGTAGCAGATTGTGCAATGTGTACTGAATGCTCATTTGAAACGATTTTTCATCTATTCTTTAATTGTCGGTATGCAATTGAGGTATGGAGCTACTTTCTAGATATGTTTTCGTTCTCTAACTCAGCTACAAGAGGATTCTGGCACAACAAATCGAGGAAACTATGCTTTGGTTGAGCTGTTGTAGAGGTGCAGGAGTAGTGCAGAGTAGCAGAACTGATTTTCGAATAAATTGAATAAGCTAATGTAATAGGATAGTAGTTGTAATTACATCTATTTTCTTGTACGCTTGGTAGCTACTACCAAGTCTTTAAAAAAAAATATTTTTTGCATGACAACATAACACTATGAGCTTAATTCTCAACACACACATAAAAAATTAATTAATTGGTTCAATTATTTAATTAATAAGGTGGTTATATAACGAGCTATTAATAATTAATTAATTAAATAAGAAAAGTAAAATTGGAAGATAGCAAAATGGAAACTATTAATTTCGACCATAGCATGTGATGTTGGAGAAGAATAGTCCCAACACCTCTTCACATGTCGTGGTCGAAATTTTCACCATTTTTGGCCTCCCTCTGGTTGAACCCATCCCTATTTAACCTTGAGCTCTCTCTTGGCCGAACCTCCCTTCTTCTCTCTCCTTTACCCCTCTCATGTGTTGAGAACTCTCTACCTAATTAAGTTCATCTAAGTAGTAGAAGAATGAATAAGGTAGAAATCTTAGATTTGAGAGGTAGGATTAGAAAGTACTTCTAGCAAAGAAATTGTCTGTTATTAGAAAATGTAACTTAAGCTCGTGGTCAAATTTCAATTTTTTTGTGGCTTAATTAATTTGACTACAAAGTTAGGGTTTTTATTTAATTATTGTAAGATTATAGTCAATTAATTTGATAGCGAGGCTCTGCAAGAGCAATTAATTAGTATTCAACATAAAAATTAAATTATTGTCTACAACATTAATAATTAACATGGAAAATGTGGACTATGGTCTGAAGCTTTAAAAATATTTTCTCACCATGCTTTGGTTCCATTTATCATAATATAATATCAAAATGAATGGATCTTGAATTATATGGCAAAGAAGACTTGCATACTCTTTTTTTTTAATGCCGGGCAGTGGCTGCCAGGTGAATTGATTAAAACAGCTGATCTGATCAGCGGGCACAGTACAACAATTCAAAGAACGAAAAATAACAGTTTGAAGTCACACAGCTAAACCTAATAAGCATCCTGCAAGACACCACATTCTCACAGTATACATCTCCTGAACACAGAACAGTATGATAAAAAGAAGACTTGCATACTCAGAACACTGCCTTTATCTTTCTTTTAATATCTTATTTTTTTTAGGTGTAATGTATTGGACTTAAATGAAAAACAACAAAATCATAATAGCGCCACATAAATTTGAAAACTCATGAATTACTGTCTACCAGATGAATTACAAAAAATGAGTTTTTTTTTTTTTTTTGGGGGGGGTGTCAATGACACCCTTAATTCATTTACTCGTTTCATATTATATTTGAAAAGACAAGTAAGAATAAGATATTTTTTTTCGTTAATTAGTTTCTCGAGAATGGATCAGGTAAAGATTTTCTTTTCATTTCATAACAGGTAAGTATAAAATTAAAGATTATTTTTTACTCGTCCTCTAATAAGATAATTTTTAAATATAAAATTCTAAATATAGAAATATATTTGTATGGAGTACATGATACGATACAACGCAGTTCCGTCATATACGACAATTACGTGTCATGACTCATGTGTTATGTGTCGTGACTATTTGCGTGACGTATGTGACCATCTTAAACATTTGACATAACAAAATATGTCACACAAAAGATTTAGCCACGACACGGTACGTGATTCCGTGAGTAGTGTACATGTAATTAGGATCGTTAGATGATCAAATGATGAATCTTTAATACACTAACTTAAATTATGAAAACAAATAGTTAAACGTGATCAAACGTGACTACCATCCCGTGACCATCGTTTCAAATTTCATCACAACACGACACGTGAACCAAGTCACGGCATGGCACGTGTTTAGATCCTATCTATGATTATTGGTGAGCGATCAAAAATGCACTTTTGGGAGTACTCACCCTGCTCTCCTCAAAACCAGCTCCATACAATATGAAAAAATGCAGGGCAATTTCAAAGATAAGACTAACTTCATTCTTTGTAATTACAAAAATTAAATTTATTTATGACATTAATTATTTAGCAATTCTTTTCACATCTTCAGAATATTTTCATCACTATATATAATTTCAATTTTTACTGATTTGCAAACAAATTCAAAATTAGAATGATCTATGAACATGCATATATCACTTACAAAGTAATTGCAAACATTTATGTGATATTTTCAGACAAATTATTAATAACAAACTTATTAAATTAGTAAGTGTTTCACATTTCAACAAATATAACTGCGCAAATACTTTCCAAAACTTCCATCTTCTATTCACTATTGTTCATCAGAAAAAATGGGTACATTGCCTCAATTTATATGGAGATGATTTTTAACCAAAGATACTCATTTAAATAGAGCTGCTAGGATTGATTTTGAGTTGAGCCGAAATTTTTTTAGTTACCACCCAATAAAATTAAAATTAAAAAAACACCACTCATCCCTTCAAATTTCATTTCCTACCATCCACGCGCTCTTAGTCCGCGCATCAAATTGGGCTGGTGCGCACACTGAGGGAGTGCATCAAGTGGTGCACATACTAGGGGTGTGCACCATTTTTTTTTATATATACATCGCAATAGTGACTAATTTTGTCAGAATGCCTATCAATAATATTTTCTCTTGGCAGTTTTAGCTATGAGATTGTTGCAATTGCACCTTTTTCGCACCGCCTGGCTTTTGACGACTTGTCTAAGGATATTAAACGGCTGAGATGCATAGTTAATTTTCAACCTTTGACTTTTGTTCCTCACATAAACTCGTTAGGGGAGGTGTGGTGAAAAAAAATGTTGCGCACCTTCAGTATGCGCACCATTGGTGCGCCTCTTTAGTATGCGCACCAGCCTAATTTGGTGCACTGACTGAGGACGCATGGGTGTTTGTTTAATTTTGGTAGGAAATGAGATTTGGAGGAATGGGTGGTGTTTGTTTAATTTTGATTTTGCGGGGTGATAACTAAAAAAAATCGGTAAGTTAGCCAATGCAGCACATATTTTGTTTTAATGAATTACTTACTGTGTGATATAACAACTTCAAATGATTATGCATGCTAGTTAGCTGTTACCTTTTTTATGTCATGTTTATATATACACTTGTATATGCTTCTTTTCTCTTCATCAATATAAGAGAACAATTAATAAGCAACTACCATTTTCTAAAACTGAAGTTGGATCATTGCTAGAATCATTTCTCAAATATTTCTTTTACATCAATTTTAAAGAAATTGAGACATTGGAGGAATCAAAACAGTAATGTATGAATTTCATGCACCTTTAATAATTGAGCCATCTTTGTATTATAACATAAAGAGCATTATACATATTTCAGTAATGTTAACAAATATATTTGCCTTTTGTCTTTAAATTTGTAGGAATTTTGATGGCAATGCAATTTTCAAATTCTATAATACATAAACATCCTCCAAGCTCTAGTAATCTGCAATATCTTAAGCCTTCTGGAACAGGTAACATGCGTGTAGCCTCGGTCCTTACATCGAAGGCGAGAATTAGCTTTGACTTTGGCTTTCCATTAATATTGTTACCAATCCGGAGAAGCCAATGAATAGCACCATTCAAGAAAACCGGAGCCATATCATTTGCCGCTATGTAGTTGGGAATTGCTTCATGCTGCCTGGATCCATTTGCATGAAGCATTAGAACTACCGTACCGCCAAGTGTAAATACCTCGTACTCCGTACCCGAAAAGAAATTTCCAAAAATTCTTACAATCTTGTATGTGTCCAATGAATCATCATATCCAATCCCTACAGAGAAGGCATAATCCCCTTGTTGTTTGAAAATGGCGAAATTTTTGGGTAGTTGTACAGTTTCTCGTATTGTTGGGTTCACAACATTTACAAAACTGGAAGCATAGACACACACCAGACCGTTACAGGAGCTATAATATTCTAAAAGAGCAAGCTCGTTCTGATCATGAGCTATAATTTTACAAGAAACACAACTTGTCTTCTCCATTTGAACATTCAAATACAATAATTGGGTCATTTTGTTTCATTCGCTCCTTTAAGTGCTTATAGGTTAACCGAGGTTTAGTTGTCATGGAAGCCCACGCCTCCCCTAACGAGTTTAAATGACATATCCATAGAAAAATTATTTGTTTTTACCTTGTGTTAATATAATCAGCCCCAAACTATTTTTCCCCTGCTCAATCTGGATATATATGTAAACTATAATAAGGTAGCACATGGATGTAATTAAGAGTCAGAGAACGAGAATCAACAATCTATAAGAGTGTCAAACATGTAAAGGCGACAACTAATTCTATAGAATTTTACTTTGAAAAATTAATATCTTTTGTCAAAATACAAAAGAAACTGGCATCTTGATTAGTTGATTGGTTTATATTACAAGAATGTTTTTTTTTTAGAACTTGGTAGTGACTAATTACCAAGGTTGTATTGAATATTATAAGAATGTTGGAGTTATAGAATAGTCTTTTCTCTAATGATCCAAATTAAGTAAACATCCGTGTATAAGTTACAACAGATCACGTCATTAGGATTTTTATTCTTGTATAAGTTACAACTCATAAGCAAGTGTTAATTTAATTTGGTTAAAATATCTAATTTGAGCTCAAATTATCCTTGATTCAGCTGATTAAAACATAATCGAAATTATTGATCAATTGTTGATGACAATTGTAGTAGTAAATTTGGTAATGGTCACAATTGAAATGGTATACTAATTTGTGTACATTTCAGTGTATTCTTTCTCTTTCTCCAAAAAAAGGGAAAAGAAAAGGAAAAACATGATCTACATCATTTTTACATTTCAGTGTATCCTTGTACTTTTGATTATATCTAATATATCTCTCAAGTTTTATGTTTCTTTTCTATTTACCCTTTGAATTAATTACTCTCAATTAAAAATGATCTAATTTGTTTTTTCCAGCCATACCCTTGATCTTCCAATATGCTAATTGAACAAATCCACAACATTAATCTCAGAGGGAGTGTTTCTCATATAGAGTCTCCTTTTTATTAGGATCTTCTAATATGTTAATTGAACAGGAAATTTGCCTCCAAAGCAAGGACTCTAAGATCGTTGAGCCAGCCTAACATAATGGATGAGTAAGTTGGGTTGGGAGATAGAACCATAAGAAAATGTGCTCTGTGCTCATACGGTTCAGATCTGAGTTGAACGTCTTTTATATTCACTTGCTTTTTATATGTAATGAAGGTACATCTGGTAAATGTGGAAGGAAGACATTCTGAGCTTTTATTGGCTTTGAATTTAAAGAGAAATTGATGTAAGAATTTGAGTAAATTAATGGGCTGATGAACATGTTAGTTTTTACTTGATCTAAGAAAATATGCACGGAGCCAAAATTCAAAGGGAAACAACGTCGAATTCTAAAACAAAATGGAGTAAATTCAAAGAGAAACACGAAGCCTTTACTGCTTTTATTAGTACCACTAGGGCTGCAAACGAATCAAACTTACGCCAGTTTGAATTTGGTTTGAATTAATTTTGAATCGAATTTTTGACGAACTCAATTTCGAATATTTTATGAACTTTTTTACGACAAGAAAGAGTGATCGTAGTAATTGCCGAGAGTGAGAGGTGAAAGTTATCTAGGGTTTTAAAACTAAGAGCGAGGGTTACGACTTACGAGTTATGACTTATGACTTGGCGGCCTTATGTTTTAACTTTTAAGTCATCAGCAAAAATCAACGGTTTACATTACTTTGAGATTCGAACTAGAATAGTTTGCGAACCTATTTCGAACGGACCAGGTTCAATTTGAATTAATTTCGAACTATTTTGAATCGAATTTTTTAGAACTTTTTCGAATCAAACTCGAATCGAATCACGAACTACGAATTTTTTGTACAGTCCTAGTACCCACGGCTATTTTGTCTAATTCAAAGAGAAACATTATCTTTGGAACTCCGTGTATTTTTTTTCTTCATATATATCTTGGTCTATATAGTGATGAATATGAAAGACGATTTCAAGAATTATTCCAGAAAGTCAAAATGGTTATCCTTACCACACATAAAGTGATTGAAAATTCTGCAAGGGACGGAGGTGCAAGGGTGCAGTGGAAAAAAAGAGAGACAGAGAGTGGGAAAACAGGAAACAAGAGCAAGGGGCAGAGGTTCGTGAAAAAAGAAACAAGGTGCAGAGCGGAAAAGTGAGGAAGAGCTTAAGAAAAAACGGGAAAATAAGAAGGCCGATCAAATTATTAACAAGGAGGGAAAGAGGGAAGGGGTATTTTTGTCTTTTATTATTTTAATCAGATATTTAATTATGGTTAATTACAAAGTTATTAGGTAATGGGTAAAAAGAAAAAAGTTTGAAGACTTGAGGGGTAAATTAGATATATTAATGTGTTTAGGGGTATATAAGAAATTAAAGAAGACTATAGGGAAATACCAACTAAAAATTTGAAGTTGTTGGGTTAAAATAAGAAATTATTGTGCTAATATCAGCACAGTATGGCTGTCATTTCAGCACTACTCTGTCGAGATTTACTGAGGCAATGTGCCAAGGAAATCACGGTATATAACATGTTTTTTTCAACCTTTGGTTAACTCTGGATTGAATTTTTAACAATGGTGGTGCCGCTTTAGAAGGCTGAGAATTTGCAAATGGTAAGTCGGCTAATGGTGCATTTGTTAGCGTTTTGCTTGGTCACATGATTAACTATGCTTCTGATAATATGACTTACAAATAATAAAGAGGTGTTGAAATGAAACCATTTGAAAAGATTAGTCGTGTAGGCAACTTAGATATTATTTCTTGGTTGCTTCAGTTTTGTGTGATAACGACGTATAAATTAAGCATATATATAAGCAGTCTTACTTGTCTAAGGATAGTTTGTACATTGGTGGGTCCAGCATATATATAAACTAGACTACCTTTGAAGACATTGTCGCATTGGCCTGACAGGAGCTTTATATTTACCTTAATTTAATTTGCTAAGCTTTCTTTCTTTATTTTCTTAACTTTCAGTACATTTATTTCTCTTTTATGCATGGCTCAACTGTATTGAGCCGCTTGTTTTTCTTAATTTTTCTTTCGTTTTTTACTTAAAAAACAAAATAGTTTGTACAAGATGTACAAATGCAAGAAAGATTTGGAAGACAACATAACTCTATGAACTTAATTCTCAACGCACACACACATAAGAGATTAATTAATTGGTTCAATTATTTAATTAATAAGGTGGTTAAATAATGAGCTATTAAATAATTAAATAAGAAAAGTAAAATTGGAAGATAGCAAAATGGTATAAGGCTCATGAACCTCTCTTCTTCTCTCTCCTTTACGCCTCTCATGTGTTGAGAACTCTCAACCTAATTAAGTTCATCCAAGTAGTAGAAGACATAATAAGGTAGAAATCTTAGGTTTGAGAGGTAGCATTAGAAAGTACCTCTAGCAAAGAAATTGTCTGTTATCATCTAAGTGGTCAAATTTCAAATTTTTGTGGCTTAATTTGATTACAAATTAGTTAGACTTTTTATTTAATTATTGTAAGATTATAGTCAATTAATTTGATAGCGAGGCTCTGCAAGAGTAATTAATTAGTATTCAACATAAAAATTAAGTTATTGTCTATATACACTATATACAATATATTAATAATTAACATGGAAAATATGGACTATGGTAGGAAGCTTTAAAGAATATTTTCTCACCATGCTTTGTGCTTCACAAAAATGATTTATTATTTGAATACAGTAAGCTGCTTTTGTTCCCTTTATCATAATATAGTATCAAAATGAATGGATCTCGAATTATTTGGCAAAGAAGAATTGCTTACTCAGAAACAATGCCTTTACATTTCTCTTAATATCTTATTTCTTTTAGGTGTAATGTATTGGACTTAAATGAAAAACAACAAAATCACAATAGCGCCATATAAATTTGAAAACTCATGAATTACTGTCTGCCAAATGAATTACAAAAAATGAGGGGTGTGTGGTTGTGAATGACACCCATAATTCATTTACTCGATTCATATCATATTTGAAAAGACAAGTAAGACTAAGATATTTTTTCCATTAGTTTATCGGATACGGATAAGAATAAAGATTTTTTTGCTCATTCTCTAATAAGATAATTTTTAAATATATATATATAGAGAGAGAGAGAGAAATATATTTGTATGGAGTACATGATATGATAAAGTTTTGTACTTTACTAAAATTTCATAATACATATTAGTTGTATTTGTTATTAATTTTTTCTTGTTTCGAAAAATATTTTATCGAAAGCACAAATTGGAATGTCAATGGCATTATTTTTCATTTATTTATCTGAGATATATTGTATTTGAAATGACATATAAGAGTAAAATATTTTATCGTTAATTTATAGTATACGAAAAAAAATAATTCATTTTTTTGTTATCATAACCGATATAGATATAAAAATACTTCCACCGAACGTGTATTGTATTCATACCCATTGACATGGGTTGGTTTACAGTTATTTGAACTTTGAACTGATTGTTAATGAGAACGGAGTAGGTCTGATACCCATCAAGACCTATTTCTTGATTCAATGAGCTTCATGCATGACAGTCTGATTCATCTTAAAATATGTGCACACAAAAATTAAAGCAGACATACACAAAATTTAAAATATTGCACACGAATCTTAAAACATATTGGATAGTGATTAAACTCTTCAAATCAAAGTAGGTCTGATGGGCATCGGACATACTTTCAAGACAGCTTCATTTTAAAATTGATGGAACCTACCATAGGCGTTAATTGTTTTCATATTAAATGCTAACCTTGAATTAAGTAACGAGTTGTCTCCATTTTTTATCTAGAACATTTTAAAATTAAAATATAGTCAGATGTTTATGATTAGGAATATAAAAAAGCTATGACGTAATATTAGATATGTCATGATACAACACAGTTTCGTCACATGTGTCGATTACATATCATCACTCATGTGTTATGTGTTCTGACTATTTGCGTGAAGTGACTATCTTTTAAAATTTTGATATGACATAACATGTCGAGCGAAAAATTTAGTTACTACACAGTACTTGATCACGTAAGTAACGTGTAATTAGGATCGTTAGATCTTGATTGAATAGTCAATCTTTAATAAACTAACACCTTGTTTGGATGGAGAGTAGAGGAAGGAAAGGGAAGTGAAGAATAAAAATGAATGAAATGGAATAGAAAGGAAGATTAACATACTTAACATTTTTTATGTTTGGATGATTAATGAAGAAAAATAAATTTAACTTTTCTTTCCGTCTTATTTCTTGTTTGGTTGATTAAAATTTAGAAGGTTAATGAAAAATTCGGTAGCTGTTATAGATTTGTGATGAAAAAACTTATATAAGAATTATATACGTAAGATATAAAGTTGGTCATTTACGTTATTTTTTCTAACAATATTTGCAACAAAATTTCTTTTCATCCGTTACACTCCAAATCAGGAGGGAAATAGATTCTATTGATTATAATGATACAAGGTTAAACCTTTAATCTCCTATACCATTCACCTCCGACATAATTTTGTCAACTAAACACGATTCGATGGAAAGTTTTCTTTTCTTTCCATTCCCTTCCTTTCTTTACTCTCCATCCAAACAAGGTGTAAGTTAAATTATGAAAACAAATAGTACGTTAAACATGATCAAACATAACCACGTGTGATCACGACGTGATTAATTCATCACAACACCGAATGTGAATCAAGTCATAGCATGACACTGTTTAGATCCCTATCTATGATTATTGGTGAACAATAAAAAATGCATCAAAGCCGGCTCCATACAATATGAAAAAATGCGGGGCAATTTCAAAGATAAGACTACCTTGATTCTTGTAATTACAAAAATTAAATTTATTTGTCACATTAATAATTTAGCAAAAAAATTTTCACATCTTCAGAATATTTTCATCACTATATATAATTTCAATTTTGCTGCAAACAAATTCAAAATTAGAATGATCGATGATGATGCATATATATATCACTTACAAAGTAATTGCAAACATTTATGTGATATTTTCAGACAAATTATTAATAACAAGCTTATTAAATTAGTAACTGTTTCACATTTCAACAATTATAACTGAGCAAATACTTCCAAAACTTCCATCTTCTATTCACTATTGCTCATAAGAAAATATGGGTACATTGCCTCAATTGATATGGAGCTGATTTTTAACCAAAGATATTCATTTAAACAGAGCTTCTAGGATTGATTTTGAGTTGAGCCGAAATAATTTTAGTTAGTACCCCACAAAATAAAAATTAAACAAACACTACCCATCTCTTCAAATTTCATTTCCTACCACCCACACATTCTCAATCCGCGCACCAAATTGGGCTGGTGCACACACTGAGGGAGCGCATCAAGTGGTGCACATACTGGGGGTGTGCACCAATTTTTTTATATATACATTGCAACAGTGACTAATTTTGTCAGAATGCCTATCAATTGTATTTTCTCTTGGCAGTTTTAGCTAGCTATGGGATTGCTGCAATGGCACTTTTTCGCACCGCCTAGCTTTTGACGACATGTCTGAGGATATCCAACGGCTGAGATTCATAGTTAATTTTCAACATTTGAGTTTTGTTCCTCACATAAACTCGTTAGGGGAGGTGTGGTAAAAAAAATGTTGCGCACCTTCAGTATGCGCACTAGCCTAATTTGGTGCGCGGACTAAGGACGCGTGGGTGTTTGTTTAATTTTGGTAGGAAATGAAATTTGAAAGATGGGTGGTGTTTGTTTAACTTTAATTTTGCGGGATGATAACTAAAAAAAATCGGTAAGTTAGCCCCAGGGCCGGCCCTTACCCAGGGCAATGGCCCCGGGCCCCAAACTCCAATAGGGCCCCGAAACAAAAAAAAAAAAGTATACTATGCTTATTGCTTAATAAAAACATTTGTATTTCGGGCCTCCAACTGTGACTTATGTGGCTTTACTCTCTATCTCCTTGACTTTGATAGAAAGATTCAAAAGTAGAAAGTTATTAAAAAATAGAAAGGCATGTACGGTGTACCCCAAAATTGCTCTCTTCACATTGATTGACCCAATTAAAAAAATTCTTTTGCTCCACAAAACAAGAGGCCGATAAAACCTAGCTCTTCATTCTTCACAAAATCACAGATTCATAGTTCAAAATTAATTAATGTTCAAACGAGAGGCGAAGGGTAGAAAATCATGTTTTTCCATCTGGTAATTTTATTTTAGCATCTACTATTTTTTTGAAGTAAAAATTAATATTCTACTTCCATCGAGAAAGAGAAAAAATATTTTAGTGCCCTTAATTTTAACTTAGCCTCTACCAATTTTTTTGTTTTACAGCGAATATCAAATTTGGATAACTCATAGTTGGATCTAAGTCAGTGGCTCAACACTGCCTTTGTGCCTCATTAGTCATTACCTAGGTTATATCATTCTATTATTTTGTTTTATTTTTAATTTAAAACAATGTTTCCTAGAAAATATGCATCAGGTAGCTAAAAAAAAAAATAGAAAAAGAGAGGGAGAAGAAAAACTAAAACCTCAAAAGGGTTCTATTCAAAAGCTTTGGAAGAAAATTAAACCGCAAAATGAGTATTTGGAAAACCAAGTTGAAAGTGAGGTGCATGAAGAAACAAGAAATGTATCCGAAAACCAAAATGAGGTAAATCAAGAAACAGCAAATGTGTTTGAAAATGAAAATGACGTAAATGAAGAAATAACAAATGTGCTTGAAAATGAGGCCAGTGAAAATAATGAAGAAATTAATCATGTGTCTGAGTGCTTAGATTCTTCGTTATTTATAAATATATATGATCCTAGAGTATGGGATGGTTTAGATTCAAAACAGAGAGATTTATTTGTTGAGAATGGTCCTATTAGAGATTCTAATATTAATTTCCCCAAGGATAATTACAATCGGGGGTTCTCTACATATTATTTTGATCAAAAATTAAGAAATGAAGAACTTGTTGATAGAAAATGGTTGGTTTACTCAAAAGATTTGAATAAAGTGTTTTGTTTTTGTTGTAAAGTTGTAAGACGTGTTCGTTCCAAAAGTCAAATAGCAACTATAGGTGTTGATGATTGGAAACATCTAAGTGAAAAAAATTAAACTACATGAAGATAGTAGTGAACATTTTACCAATCTTAGAGCTTGGGTTGAACTAAGAGTTAGATTAGGAACAAATCAAACTATTGATAAAGAATTACAAGAACAAATAAAAAAAGATACAGAACATTGGAAACATGTTATGATTAGAATAATTTCCGTTGTTAAGCATTTTGCAATGAATAATTTGGCATTTCGTGGAACAAATGAAAAAATTAATGAGGATTCTAATGGAAATTTTTTAGGCTTTCTGGAATCTATTGCTGAGTTTGATCAAACAATGAAACATCATTTTCGACTCATTCAAGATAAAGAGATTCATTATCATTATCTTAGTCATAAAATAGAATTAATTGCCATGTTGGCATCAAGTGTCAGGAATGCAATAATAAAAAAAATTAAAGAAGCTAAATATTTTTCTGTGATTCTTGATTGCACTCCTGATGCTAGTCACATGGAACAAATGACTCTGGTAATTAGATGTGTTAATGTTGCAAGCTGCCCAATAAAAATAGAATATTTTTTAGAGTTTTTAAATGTTGAAAACACATCTGGGTTGGGCCTTTTTGGCGAATTACAAGCTACTCTTAATTCTCTTAATTTAGATATAAATGATGTAAGGGGACAAGGGTATGATAATGGTTCTAATATGAGAGGAAAACATCAAGGTGTCCAAAAAAGATTGCTTGATCTAAATCCGAAAGCTTTTTATATGCCATGTGGTTGTCATTCTCTTAATTTAGTACTTTCTGATATGGCAAATTCTTGTTTGAAAGCAAAATCTTTTTTTGGAGCATGCCAGGCTTTGTATAATGTATTTGCTAATTCAACAAAAAGATGGAACATTTTACTTCAATATGTGGATGATTTAACTTTGAAGTCTTTGTGTGTAACAAGATGGGAAAGTCGTATAGAAAGTGTAAAAGCAATAAAAAATCAAGCTCCCAAAATAAAAAAGGCTTTAATAAAATTAGCTGAAGTTTCTGATGATCCAAAGATAAGTTGGGATGCTGAAAAGTTAGTATGAAGTGAATTGTCAAACTTTGAATTTATTTTGAGTTTGGTTATTTGGCATGAAATATTGTTCAAAATAAACTTGGTGAGCAAAAATTTACAATCTGAAGATATGCATCTTGATGTAGCTATTGAAAGTTTGAAAGTGTTAGTTTCTTTTTTTGAAAAATATAGAGAAAATGGATTTAGTTCTTCTATGATTGATGCTAAAGAGATTGCTGATGAAATGAAAATTGAACCAGTATTTCAGGTAAAACGTTGGGCTGTAAGAAAGAAACATTTTGATGAAAATCCTGATACAGATAGAGAGCAACAATCTGCTCAAGAAAATTTTAGAACAAACTGTTTTCTTGTTTTAGTTGACATGGCAATTTCTCAATTAAAAATTAGATTTGAACAAATTGAACTTTTTGAATCTATATTTGGTTTCTTGTTTGATGCATCGCGGTTAATTTCATTAGATGATGAAGGAATGAAAAATTATTGTTTGAAACTTGAAAATGCTTTGACACATGGTGAGAACTGTGATATCGATGGACAACGTTTATTTTCAGAATTACAAATATTGCAGGTAATGCTACCAAATGTAGCGTGTCAATATGGAAATGCATGGAACTCCATTAAAGTTATGGAGTTTGTAAAAAAGATGGACATGTTTCCAAATATTTTGGTTGCTTATAGAGTTTTACTAACTATACCTATCACTTTGGCATCTGCAGAAAGGAGTTTTTCAAAATTAAAATTGATAAAATCTTATTTACGGACAACTATGACTCAAGATAGGTTGAATGGATTAGCAATATTAAGTATTGAAAAAAATATGTTGAAAACTGTTCATGTTGAACATATAATTGATGATTTTTCTTCTAAAAATGCAAGGAGTCATTTCAGATAAGATGTGATTTATATGTGTTTTTTGTGCAGGTACAACATACAAGTCTTGAAAATTGGATTATCAACAAGCAAGAAGCAAGAAGAAAGCACGGTGTGGGTATGTTAATCATTGTATGTGTTTTATTTTTAGAGGTCTTGGTTTTATGTCCCTCCTATTTTGTATGATCTATTGACAAATTAATAAAAAAAATTGTGTATATAAGGGCTCAAATTTGTTTTCCGCTCCGGACCTCAAATTCTTCAGGACCGGCCCTGGTTAGCCCAGCATATATTTTGTTTTAATGAATTACGTATTGTGTGATATAACAACTTCAAATGATTATGCATGCTAGCTAGCTGTTACCTTTATTTTTTTTTCATGTTTATATATACACTTGTATATGCTTCCTTTCTCTTCATCAATATAAGAGAACTATTAATAAGCAACTGCCATTTTCTAAAACTGAAGTTGGATCATTGATAGAATCATTTCTCAAATATTTCTTTTACATCAATTTTAAAGAAATTGAGACATTGGAGGAATCAAAACAGTTTTATATTGTTCTTCAAAACAGTACTTACATACTAACTCTTATATTGTTCTTCAGACTTATGAAAAACTTAATAGAGAAAATATTAGTTAAAAAGTAATTTTCAGATTTTAAGTTTGTTGCAACTAAAAATATTCATACAAAAAAGTTTAAAAAAGTAGTTCTCCGGTCCTTTTTTTTATGTAGTTAATTAATTAACTGCAATTATGTATATAATTTCGGTGCAATTTTTGTACCTTTTCGCATGCAATCATTTCTCTTTTCTTTTCTTTCTGAAATTGTCTCCTTTTCTGCTCCAGTTATCATTTTAATTGAGGACGTCCGAAAGAATAGTGAACGCGTTCTTATTGGGAGGAGGGGCTGTCCGATGCACCTTGGATCAAAGTCGGTTCGATGGGTGGTTTCTACCGTCCGATTCACTTCAAAATTTGTGTGCACGGATACTAAAGCAAACAACACGGATATTAAAGTAATGCTCACAGATTTTGAAATGGATCAGACGGTAGAAACCACCCATCGAACTGAGTTTGGTCGATGAGCATTGGACAGTCCCCTCTCGCGTTCTTATTTTATGCTCACAAAAGTATCATATTATTATATAATAAATTTTCTGGAGTGAAGTTATGAAATTATGCATAGTGTGGATCGATTTTTTACTTTGTACAAATCAATATTTTCGTATATAATTAAATTTTAGAAAGTTGATCTGAACCGTCTATCATTATTTCTATATTAAAATGTACTTACATACTAACTTTTACATTTTTAAAAAAGTTTCTATTTTTTTTAGATAAATAGAATATTATTATTTTTGAATTGTTTACAATTTTTAGATCAAGTGATTTTCTACTTATACGTTTTTACGGATTAGTTCAGTTCGGTTCTACATGATTCTAGTGGAAAAATTTGACCCAAACTCTTATTAGACCCATTTCTAGCCACAATCTGATCCAGTCTGAATTTGAGACACGGTCTGAATCCGAACCACAGATGGTCTGATCCGATTCTGAACCGGCCAGTCCATTTTAATACACTAGGAGTACCCACCCTGCTCTCCTCAAAACCGGCTCCATACTATATGAAAAAAATGCGGGGCAATTTCAAAGATAAGACTACCTGTAATTACAAAAACTAAATTTATTTATCTCATTAATAATTTAGCAATTTTCTCGAGTGAGGTTATGGTATTATGCATAGTGTCCATCGATTTTTACTTTGTACTAATCAATATTTTTGTATATAAATTTTAGAAAGTTGATCTGAACCGTCCATCATGATTTCTATATCAAAATATACTTACTAATTTTTACATTTTAAAAAAAATTTCTACTATTTTTTAGATAAATATAATATTATTATTTTTGAATTGTTTAGAATTTTTAGATCAATTGATTTTCTACTAATAAGAAATAATAATAAAAAATATAAAAAAATAAAATTATGTTGAAATTCAGATAAAGATTATGTTGACATTGTTGTAAGCAAATTTATTTATATATGCAGCCTTGGTAGATCTACCCAAGTTTTCAAAACAAAAGTTTAGGTTGACATTCAGATAGACTTTATAAATTTTAAAATCAAATATATTGACCTACAGTACGGAGCAATCCTCACGTTACGAGGTACGCAGTCAGAACTCAGACCAATTTGGTCCGGATAATAGCGACCGTTCGTTTACCTGCATGAGGTAAACGAAGATTACATATATTTTATTCTTTAATTTCAACCATCACAGATAGACATGTGTGAATATAGATAGACGTGTGCGAATATTGAAATGGTTGGGGAGAACGGAGTGGGTACTTTTAGGTTCAACGAGCTCTAATACCGTTCAATCACCATAAGATCCATGCGCACGAATATTAAAGCAAGGTCGCACGAAAAGTAAAGCACTACGCACGAATCTTAATGCTTACTGAACGGTGATTGAATCCGTTGAACCAAAGTAGATCAGATCCTCATCGGACCTACTCTTAAGTTGGTTGGGGGAGGATGATTAAAAAGTCAAAATCTCATGGAACACGTCACGTGTTGGGCGGTTATTTTCCTGGTGTTAATTGTCTCATGGACGTTTTTACTTTTTACTTTTACCCGGTGGATCTCAAGGACGTTAATGCAAGCTTATTAGGAGGACATTCGTACTACCAAAATTTCGTCGAACTGAAATATTCAAAAGAAATTTTTATCATTTTTTATTTTCAACTAGCGTAAAATGATAAAAAGAATTCAAATTTCATAAGTCTCTCTTCGTTAATTGACGTTTTTTTTTAAACTGTACCTTCTTTTAGTATTAACAAAATTATGCAATCTTTATAAAGATTAGGTCCGATATGTCAATAAATTTGGGTCATACTTAGTATTAGTTAAGATATACATATTACATTATATAGCTTTAATATTTGAAATAAAATTAACTATTTGTAATATATAAAGAAACTTTTTCATAACAAACTTAAAAATCAAGGCATGCAGGTTCAAAACATGAAAGAAGCAATACTTTGTAGATATTAAATAATTGAGTGTCTTGACCTCCAATTTTTTTTTAAAAAATATTATTCTATCACTGAAAAAATAATTAGCCAACTACTTATCACGAGTGATTAATAACAAGGTTAAATAAAGATGATAGAAATTATAAGACAAAGTTAACATGAGTTTTCATTCTGCTCAATTTTTTTTTTTTTTTAAAAGGGAGAGAGACGAACCAATTAATGGGAAAAAAAATTAATTAGGAGTGAGTCAATTTTTTTTTCCTACTATAATAAGTGTAAGATGAGGTTTGATGGAATAATACAAATCTGAACAGTATTTGAGATATTTTATCCCCTGGATAAACATGGAGCCACAAATTTCCTTGTAATATATCCCACGCTTTCGGAGAGGGCCTTAATTATAAAAAAATCTTGTGTAATTAATGCTGTTAAGTGGACCTCATTCGGGATAACTGAACTTAATATTACATATATATCATAGATCCCTCAAATGTTGTTTAATAATTTGTTGCAACTAATTAAAATCTTCGTACAATTTAATTTGAGACAAAAAAAAATTGAAACTAAGTTCCTGTTACTTTTTATTTTGGGCAAAATTATGTTATAATTAGTTTTAGAAATTTCTACTGGTCATTAGTTATATTCAATTAAGTGTGATTTTTTTCGTCCTTACCAGTGACAGTCCTTTTCTGTTCTCCGATTAGCTTTGTGATAAAAGCAACAGAACATCTCATGGACGATATAGCTTAAATAATAATATATGTGTATAAATTAAGTCCTAATTATAAGCGCATCAGCATTAAATTTGATCCATAACATTTTCTTTATGTATATGTAAAAATTATGACATTTTGAATTTAATTGTTTTAATTGATATCAAGATCTTGCTAAAATACATTGATATGGATAAATTTTGAATGTGGATTTATTAATTTACTAATTTTTATAATATCAAACTTGAAAAATGATAAATTGTTTTGTATATGTAGAGAAAATAACGTAGATCATATTTAACAGTTTTAATTTGACATATAAATATTATTTGTTATTAAAAATTTAAAAAGTGGAGATATATGTAATGAAGACACCAATAAAATAAAATCAAAATTGCTCTCATATAAAAAGAAAAGCAAACTGGATAGAGCGAAATCAAGAGCAGCTGGATTCAAACCAGCATCTGTCATCAAATAAAATTATGGAGTGCTGCAGTGCAATGGCAATTGGCCTTATATTTTCCACCATCAAGTGCAATGGCAATTGGCATCCTCATTGCATGCAGCGGCCCCACAAAACATAGATTAATGCATTTATCTTCCATTTATTATTCCCGTATATTTACTTTATATAACAACCAACAACACAAGAACTTATCTTTGGTCTGGTGACAAAAACACATAGCTTCTTAGTGAGAGGTTATGAGTTCGAAACTCACAAATTGGAGAGATCTTCCATAATATATATAGGAGTTTGAAAGTGTGTTGGGTGGCATGATCTCCAACCCATGATTTAAAAAAAAAAAACCGACAACACGCTTAATAACAGAACAAGTCCAAATGTAAAAAATATAACTGTGTGGTGAAGTTCTAGTCCTTTATAGGTAAGGGGTCATGATCTAAAGATCAAGTCAAACAATATCATGCATGAAGTGCTTTTCCTGGATACGGGGGCACTGGATTGTCAGCGGCTGGTGTTTCCTATGGAGCATAGAAAATGTTTTTTTGGTCTTAATTTCTGATGACATCATACATTGAACGTTGGGAAAGCAGCTGTGCCAGCGCCATTCTATGATGTAACAGTATATTCTTCATTCAGATCAAAGCTCTCCAACCAAAACATGTTAAACTAATATTAGCTCTATTCAGTTAAACATTAGTCTAAGCATGGATGCATTAGTTTAAACATATTTTAAATTTGATTATTGTACATTCAGCAACCGAACAATAAAATGTCCTGGGTGCATTATACAAATGCACTGACCATTAACTCTTATAAGAGCACCTTTACATTACCTTTACATCACCTTAATTTAATGTTCTATTTGTCAAAGAAAAAGAAAACGGTTATCTCCCCGTTTTTTATATATACAAGTAGTCAAGTACTACTTTCAAAGTTCAAACAAAGTTCGTTTATTAGTCCTATACTTTCATTGTTTCTATTGAGCCAAAACATGGCTTTCGCTATTTCCAGTGTAAAAGATATTGTTGGCCAATTAAGCAAGATGGTATGTGAAGACAAAAGGAAGCTTTACTACAGTGTTAGAGTTTCCATTACTGTTATTATCGTGGCAGCGATCTACACGCAAGTGATAGAGCAACTTAAAGGATTTGGTACATCAGTCATTTGTGCTGCGGCAACAGTTCTGCCCACTGCAGAGCTTCATGTTGGTAAGTCCGATCTGATTTCTCATGCATTTGTTCTTCTTCTACAGCCTAGAGTCCCATTTAATCATGCTTTAGTGTATTAATTCTCTGTTTTTTTTTATAATAAAGGCAGGATGCTAAATAAGGTGATAATTAACATAGTTGCGAATATTCTTGGTGAGCTGATCGGGTACGGACTATGCATGTTTAGCGAACATGAAATGGGAAAAGCGAAATTTGTATTTCTCCTGCTCGTCATATTTGCTATGAGTAAGTTAATTTCATCCACGCATATATGCTAAACTTTACAGCTAGCCAGTAAAACATGCATAAAAAATACCAATACTAATAAACTAATATATGGAGATCTTGTTGAGTTGTTCAGATTTACAAATTTTGTCTCTTAAAACAGAAATATGTTTAAGAAATATGGATCCATATATAGCATGGGCCGCTATATAATATGCATATTCAGTTTGGCCCGTGCTATATGGATTCATATCTTTGTTTTTAGAGTCCAAACAATCAATCCAAACTACTTACTATATATTCATATGATAATATACTTGGAGATAAGATTTTATTGATATTTCTGAGCCAGTCACAGGATACGTACATATATAATTATAGTGATGGTGATGATGATGAGAAATAATCTCTTGAGTTGTGCTGCAGTTGTTCTGGGGATACTTCTGCGTTTTGTAAAAATGATGGAGGAAATGTATGACTATGGCACGGCAACATTCTTGCTAGCAATGTTAGTGGGGGCACTGCATCCAACCAAGGAATTGTACCAAAATCCAGCAATATTGGGGATTGCTTATGCTCTCATAATTCTCTCATCTTTCCTCCCACCCTTCTGGGCTGGAGTTGACATTCATTATAGGGTTCAAGAGTATCTCGATGCCCTCACGGGTGTCTTCAAAGGTCCTAAATATTCTACTTGTTTAGCAGTCAAAAAGAAAATAAAAAGAAATATACGTACGTACATATACATGTATGAATGAACATGTAAGAGAGTTACTCTTATCTATTGCAGGATTAGATGAAGAATGCTTTGGAGATAATTGTATGTATGAAAATTTGCTAGACAAGCCTTTTCTTCAGCTTCTTAAGTCCCTCATCGACTCAAAGGAGAAGGAAAGTTCTTTGGTATGCTTTACGATTCTTCTGTTTTTAATTTTTTTTCAATTTTTATTTTATGTTCATCAATATTTTACTTGCATCGATCCATTAATAAAGTATATATACACATAATTTTGGAGCACTGCAGAATAAGTTTGTAAGTTGGGAATTACCTTGGCGACATCTACAACAACAGTATGAAAAGATAGAAGATATCAGCCAAAGTTGTGCCTCCGCCATTTACTCTCTCTCGACCTACCTCACTACAACGTATTCCACAGAGAACTTGCACAGTAACCAGCTTCGAGAAATTTGCAAGGAGATGTGCTTCGAATCTGCTGAGGTACTCACACAGCTTTCTCTCTCCATGAAACACAAGACCACCCTTGCAGCTTCATTAAGTATTCGTTTGACCTATGTCCTCAAGCTCGCATCACACCTAGAGAACACACTAGAGGCTAAGGACATAACTTCTCGCTTAGTCGAATCTGTTGTGATTATAAAAAAGTTGGCTGTTTCAATCGAGGCGCTTGCTGGCCTGGTGCCTTTTAAACAATCAGAGCATGATAGCAATGTACCAGAATTGGTAACCGGATTAGTGTCTCCCGGTGGAGAAATCGGTACATCGGCTCCTTGCCTTGAAAAAGAAATTTAAAATGAAACGCTCATCTGTTTTGGATGGGCCTGATACAACCCAACCTCCTGTTAACTTGGTTCCTATAGATAATTCAGAACCACAAGTGGTAGCCATTGATATCAACACATCTTCTGGCCCAGTCTGAGTTAAAGAATAGTAAATTTCTTTCTAAATTTTTCCCTTTTTCTGTTTTTAGTTTCATTTTAATTCACAAAAGAACAGTAAATGTGATCTGATATTTATTCTTACAACAAAAGTTATATTATATTATAGTGAGGAGGTCAATCTAAAGTGAAAAGGAAGGCAGCTGATGTGATTGCTGATAGTGTGTCTTTTGTATATTGAGAATAACAACTATTGATATGCTGAAAGGGGTTGGAGCCTTGGAAGTTGGAAGTAGGAAATATTTCTAATTGGGGGGCATTCAGTATGTTTAAATTTTTTTTTTAAAAGTCTCTGGGATTTCTAGGCCCAGGTACAATTGGGTTCCCATCGGTCAGCCCATTAACAAGCCCTTCTCAAATCAAATCTACGCTAGTTTCTCGCCCCCTCCAATGAACCCTTCTAGCGAAAACTTGATGATTTACGGATCAAGAAATTTCCTTTTCCTCGACTAACTTTGGACTGCCACTGGCAGGTGGGTCCCACTCATGTATGTATCTGAAGTCCACATGAGCGGAAATGCAATTCAGGATGACCATCAGCCAGCGTTTTTTTTTTTTTTTTTTTTTTTCATTGTCCTTCGGTTTATTTTTATTTTGGTGATGTAGCAGTAAATAGTTATTTCTTTTCTTTTTTGAAAATTGGCGATGACCAAACAACAATTTATTCATTAAATCAATAAAAATGGAGGTTGTTGTGATGTGTGGTCAATTAATTTGTTTAATAATAGATAGTAATAGGTGAACAAACAATTTATTTGATTAAAATTATTTTGAGCCTACAACAAATGGAGGTCAATTCGGGTGCCCAAGACTTGAAAATTTGAATTTGCATTTTTGCGGGGTAACTCTTTCAGGAGTATATACTATGACATTGAGAAATTTAATCATGGAAAACTGTAGAATACAAACAACGAGGGAGAACAAGTTTTACATTGATGCACCAAGCCTCATACATTTGCATTTTAATCGATGTGGAGTATTGTCACGCCACGAGAATTTTGATGAAATAGTAAGTTTTTTTATATAATATTCTTTTTTTTTTTATCAAAGTGGGGATATTTACCAATTTCATTATGAAACTTAATTTATTGTTTTACAAAAAATTCCATGGCTCTTATTTTTTACTAAAAAGAATAATAATACAATTTATTAATGAAAAAGAAAAAGTTAATAAAAAAATACAAAAGAGTTAATTTCTATATTTTTCTAGTTGTATACATGTCATGACATTTTATTATGGTGTCAGAGATTTCAGAAGTATAAATAGAATTTATCTCTGAATTTCAAAATATAACCAAAAAAAATATCAATTTAGAAGTGTCGTTTTCTTATTTTCCAATTTGTTTAATCTTTTATTAGCCTGACGTACTCCACCTATAGTATCAAACAACTAATCAAATAAACTGACTAACAAAGTATTTCCATATATTTTATTTCTCAAAATACAAATATATGTTATATCATATTCAAAAATGAAACAAAGTTACTGTTTGAATAAAGACAAACAAATAAGCATGGGCTATTTTATTCAAGAGGAGGGTTAAAGATCTCTACTTTTTGTGTCTCTATTATGTCTTTATTTTTTAAATGTTAGTAATTTGAAATTTAAAACTCAAATATCAAAATCAAACCATTAGATTTGATCTATATCATTTTCTCTATGCACATATTAAAGATTATGGCCTTTAAAGTTTGTTTTGATTGGTATCAAGAGCTTGTGAAAATGCACTAATATGAATAAATTCTAAACATTTATTTTTCAACTTATTGTTTCATATAATAATAAAAATAAAAAGTGATAAAAATATTACATGCATATAAATAAAATAATATAGATCACATTAAATTATTTAAATTAGACATATAAATTAAAAAAATTAAAAAATAAGAAATAAAATCATAATAGAGACACAAAAAATTAAAAGCATTTGAAATCTCCTCTTGATTTAATTACCAAGAGAGTTTTACAAAAAATATTTACATTTGGTAATTGTAAATATTGTATATCCCATGAGAGAATTGTCTTGTGGACTGAGATTCTTTAATCACCCGAGATAGGATACGGATATAAATATTATCCGTTTGATATGGTTCGAGCTAGATAGATACGACTCCGTATTATTATGGTATTATGACTCGTTCTCATGACCTGGTTATTGCTCATCCGAGACTATGTTGCATGGATACGGATACGGGTATCGTATCGGATACGATACGGATACGGTGATACGTCAATTTTCAAAAATTAAAGATACGATATGTCTATTATATATATTATTTTTTATTATTTTATATATTGTATTTAGATAATCACAACTTAAATCAAATATGAACAAAAAAATAAAAAACTGAACCTAAGTATCCATTAAATTGCGCTTTTGTTAGATGATAACAATTGTGATACTCTAGTATAGTGGTTGTCGCTTTTGATACTCCACTGCACGTACAGGGTTCGAATCACGCGACTGAAGAAAAAAAGTTAATTTTCTTGGGTGCTTGTGCGGTTCATGAGTGGGGGTTGTCTTTTCCGCTCGGTGTATGCGCGGCTCATGAGCACGGATCACGTATCCAGCCGTATCGGAGCGGTTTCAACGCGTATCGGGGCGGTTTCATGCGTATCGGCGACCGTATCCAGTAGTTAAAGATACGCTAGCTCATCCGATACGCCAGCTGGCGTATCCTACACGTATCGGTCCGTATCGGGTGCGTATCCGTATCTGATACGCACCCGATACGGATACGGAGCCTATTCAGGCGTATCGGAGTAACATAGATCCAAGAAAATATCGTCGAACACCCTAATCGATCTTTTGAAAATTGGGCTGCTTTTCAATTATAAAAGCCCTGAAAGAGCTACAAGGCTGGTCCAATTTAAGGCCAGGCTCATATATACGCCCAGTGTAATAACATATACATCCACATGATCTTATCGCCAGTTTTTACTAATAGCTTTAATCAAGTATTTATGGCATGATCTTACCAACCTCATATGATCATGCTTTTTTTTTTTCATTGCAATTGAACGGTTTATATATAGGTTACATATAATTAGCGTTGTATTCATTCTCTTCCTAATTAGATAAGCAACTACGTACTCAAGTTTGTTTTCCATGAAATATGATTATTTATCTAGTTGCTAAATTATTTTTATACTTATTGGTTACATTATATTTGAAATAAAATTGAGATATTGGAGGAAGCCAATCGTTGAAGTACGAACGCAAAATATCGCACAGTTTCTTCTGCAATCAAATGTTTTACTCGAATTGATCAATATGCAAGTAACTTCAATTCCATTATTAAGTCCGAGCTTCCACACAATAAATGTTATTGGACCAAGCATATCGTTTGTTGCTGCAATACTTCATACAAGAACCCATAATTGTGATCATTATAACATTCATCGGATCACAAATTTGTTCCTTCAAGGAGTATCTGTACTGAAGGTATGACAAGTAACGTAGAAAGGCAATAAAGTGTGGTCATGCATAGTGTTGGGTTGAAGCTTGAAGATTTAATAACAAAGCATAGATTATAAGTAGTGATGGGGGAACAAAGTACAAAGTAGCCAGATGACCTTTTTGTATTTATACAAAGTATTGACTATTGAGAAAGGACATACATAATTTCTCTTTCTCCAATGATATATATTTCCTTTCGTTGTATGCTAGTTCAGAGACATATTTGAAGGAAATAACTTGTAAATTATAGGAAAAAAATACATATCCATAAAAAAATTATTTGTTTTTACCTTGTGTTAATAATAATCAGCCCAAACTATTTTTTCCCTGCTCAATCTGGATATATAAACTATAATAAGGTAGCACATGCATATAATTAAGAGTCAGAAAACGAGAACCAACAATATTCTATAAGAGTGTCAAACATGTAAAGGCGACCACTAATTCTATAGAATGTTACTTTCAAAAATTAATATCTTTTGTCAAAATACAAAAGAAACTGGCATCTTGATTAGTTGATTGGTTTATATTACAAGAATGTTTTTTTTTTTTTTTTGAGAACTTGGTAGTAACTAATTACCAAGGTTGTATTGAATATTATAAGAATGTTGGAGTTATAGAATAGTCTTTTCTCTAATGATCCAAATTAAATAAACGTCCGTGTATAAGTTACAACAGATCACGTCATTAGGATTTTTATTCTTGTATAAGTTACCACTCATAAGAAGTGTTATTTTAATTTGGTTAAAATATCTAATTTGAGCTCAAATTATCCTTGATTCAGCTGATTAAAACCTAATCGAAATTATTGATCAATTGTTCATGACAATTGAAGTAGTAAATTTGGTAATGGTCACAATTGAAATGGTATACTAATTTGTATACATTTCAGTGTATTCTTTCTCTTTCTCCAAAAAAAGGGAAAAGAAAATGAAAAAAAATAAAGAAAGAAAAAGGCATTTTATTGCAATTCTTCTTCGTCAAATAATTCATGATCCATTCATTTTGATATTATATTATGATAAATTGAATTAATTTATCATATCAATAATTAATGTTGCTAGTTTTCCATATCGTTTCCAGAATATTTCCTTCACTACAATTTTAATTTTGCTGACAAATAGGGATGCAAATGACATTCTTTTTCATCTATTTATCTGATTTATATCGTATTCGAAAAAACAAATAAGAGTAAAATATTTTATTGTTAATTTATAGGATACAGGAAAAAGAAATTTTTTTTTTTGTTATCATAATTAGTATAGATATAAAAATATTTCCACCCAACATGTATCGTATTGGTACCCGTTGACATGAGGTTGGTTTACAGTTATTTGAACTTTGAACTGATTGTTAATGAGAACGGAGTAGGTCTGAGATTCATCAGACATACTTTTGGATTTAACGACCTTCAAGACAGTCCGATTCATCTTAAGATTTGTGCGCACAAAAATCAAAACAGACATAAACAAAATTTAAAATATTACACACGAATCTTAAAACAGATTGGATAGTGATTAAACCCATCAAACCAAAGTAGGTCTGATGGGCATCCGACATACTCTCAAGATTGTTTATATCATGAAAACTAAAGTTCAAGCAGCTTCCTTTTAAAATTGATGGACCCTACCATAGGTGTTAATTGTTTTCATATTAAATGCTAACCTTGAATTCTGTAAGTTGTCTCCATTTTTTTTATCTAGAACATTTTAAAATTAAAATATAGTGAGATGTTTATAATTAGGGATATAAAAATGTTATGGCGTAATCCGATATGTGATGATACAACACAGTTCCACTATGTACGACACGTGTTGGTTATAACTCATGTGTTATGTGTCGTGATTATTTCTATAACATGATTATTTTTTAAAAATTTGATATGACATAGCACGTTAAGCGAAAAATTTAGTCACGACACAGTATATTGGGGGTGTGCACCTCTCCAATACTCGCACCAGTCCAATTTGATACATGGATTGAGGATACGAAAGGGTGGTAGGAAATGAGATTTGAAAGGATGGGTGGTGTTTATATAAGTTTGATTTTATGGGGGCTAACTAAAAAAGTTTCTGTGAGTTGAGGCCCAGCACATATATTTTGTTTCAATGAATTACATATTGTGTGATATGACAACTTCAAATGATTATGTATGCTAGCTTGTTGTTACCTTTTCTTTTTCATGTTTATATATACACTTGTATATGCTTCTTTTCTCTTCATCAACATAAGAGACAACAATTAATAAGTAACTGTCATTTTTTTTAAAACTGAAATTGGATCATTGCTAGAATCATTTCTCAGATATTTCTTTTACATCAATTTTAAAGAAATTGAGACATTGGAGGAATCAAAACAGTAATGTATGAATTTCATGCACCGCTAATAATTGAGCCATCTTTGTATTATAATATAAAGAGCATTAATTATACATATTTCAGTAATGTTAACAAATATATTTTGCCTTTTGTCTTTAAATTTGTAGGGATTTTGATGGCAATGCAAGCATGGGTCCTTGCCTTACTTCAGTAAAATCTGGATACGATTCATAAAATTTGGGATTTAATGATTCTTTGCGTATGGCAATCAATCAGGTAACATTTCACCCATTTTGCCTCTGTACAAGTACTTGTTAATTTGCCAGTGAAATAGAAATAATGCATGTCTCCATATTAAAACTTGATTGATGTTTTTACCCGCTTTTTTTTTTTTAGTATTAAACAGAAAAAATTAAAGTTGTGCCATCAAATTAGAATGATTTTCCCTTTCAGAATATAAACACTATAATTGCTTTCAGTTTTCAACATATCAGAATTTTTAAAATAGAATTTGACTGGTGTTTCATAGATAAAGTGCAAACAATGCTAACATTTTCGTCATGAATGGAAATATTTCTTATTTGAGGCACAACTTTATACGTCATCATGAATAGACTTATTAGTCCTTAAACAATGAGTAAAACTAGTGTGATCTTAAGTTGACTAAGTTTTTTTGTGAACCCAACTCTAAAATCTATCGGATTGACTTCAAATGATGAATCCAAACTGTTAAAACCCTGATGTGTCTACGTACATGCAAAAATTTAAAAATTTCGAATTAATTATGTATAAAGTCAAGTGGTTAAAAATTGTTCAAAAAATAAATACATTAAAATTAATTTATAAACCTTCTAATTTTGACTGCTTGATTTAATACTAAATTGATTTGAAAGTTTAAATTTTTTGCATTTAGATGTATCACTAATAAGGTAGAAGAGATTCAACGTTCGGATTCGTCATTTAAAGTCACTCGGATAGATTTTAGAGTTGAGTTTACAAAGAGACTTGGTCAACTTAATAACACCCTAGTTCTACTCCTTAAACAATCGATTAAACAAATTTTATTTTGCACTAATTACTTGTCGCCTTCTTATTATAAGAATTGAAATTTCCCTTTGTAATTATTTCATTTGATTCTCTCAGACATGACAGGAAAGGTGATTTCATATATGTGCCTGTCGAATTGAGAGTCTTATTATAAGAATTGAAATTTCCCTTTGTAATTATTTCATTTGATTCTCTCGACATGACAGGAAAGGTGATTTCATATATGTGCCGTCGAATGAGAGTCTTATTATAAGAATAAATTTCCCTGTAATTATTTCATTTGATTCTCCGACATGACAGGAAGGTGATTTCATATATGTATTAGAGCTTATTATAAGAATTGAAATTTCCCTTTGTAATTATTTCATTTGATTCTCTCAGACATGACAGGAAAGGTGATTTCATATATGTGCCTGTCGAATTGAGAGTAGGTCCGATGGACATCGGACCTACTTTTTTTCGATGGATGAAATGACTATCAGATCTGCATTAAGATTCGTGCGAACTCATTAAAATCCATGCAGGTATTTTTCAGTTTCTGTCTGCACAAATCTCAATAATAATCGTACGGTGTTAGAGCTAATTGAACCTAAAAGTAGCTCCGATGCCCATCCAACCTACTCCTATCTCGTGCCTGTCAGCTCTTTTCTCAACGAGACACCTGTTTCATATCAGTACCTCTTGTTTTATCCTATCAGTAACTAGTTTCACAAGTTTTAATTAAATATTATGGCATTATCTAACCAACCTCCTATGATTATCCTTCTTTTTTTTTTCAATTAAATGGGTTATATTTATGTTACCAGATACTTCAGTATTGTATGTATACATTCTATTGATATTTGGAAAATGATTATTTCTGGTTTCTGGAGTCTTGTTGCTAAGGGGAAAAAAAAAACGTATTTGTTACATTTTATTTAAAAGAAAATTGAGATGTTGGAAGAAGCCATTCATTAATGTACGAATGATAAGTACGTGTATTGTACAATTTGTTGATACGACAAAAATAACGCATCCTCAGTTGTGCTTTAGTACTGAAGGCATCAGATGAATTTGTCTATGTGTTTTGTACTATGGTGAGAGCGATGCAAGAGAATATTCCAACAGAAAGACAAATTGTTAAAACAATTACAAATAGAACTGGTAACGGAATTTAGAAGTTGGTATCAGATCCATTAGTTAAGCAAAACTCAGAAAAAGAGGATGTTATACATATTTTGTTTTCTTTCTTTCTTACTCGTTTTTCTTTTACTACATTTTACTTTGAAAACTTTTTTACACTTCTAATATCTCATATATAAAATTTGAAAGCACGACTCCCAATTTTAAATCAAAAAAATTTGTTGCTACAAAATCTACTTATCTTGTAAACTCTGTTCCTTCAACCACAAAGTACAATTTAGCAATTCAGCACATTTGAAAAAAAAAGAAAAGAAAAATGTTATGACATACCATCAATTGTACGAATTCGCATCCTCCGAGATATCTCAAACTTTGCATGACTTCAGAGAAAATCTTAACCTTTTAAATAGTTTTACAAGAATCCCAAAGTATAAAGAATACTGGCCCCTACGCTAGAGTACGTATCCTCTGAGATATCTCAATTTTTGCGTGACCGACATGTTCGGTGCCTATTTGGGGATAGCATAGGAGGCAGTATTATTTGTACTTTAAGATTCATGCAAAACTATTTAAACGGTTACGATTTTCTATAAAGTCACGCAAAGTTTGAGAATTGAGATATCTCAGAGGATGTGAATCCCCTGCACTATGGGTGCGTATCCTCTGAGATAACTCAATTTTTGCGTGACCGATGTGTCCGGTTTCTATTCGGGGGACGTAGGGGCCCAGTTTTATTTGAGCTTTGAGATTAGTGTAGAACGTATTTAAACGATTGAGATATTCCAAAAAGTCACGCAAAATTTGAGATATCTCAGAGGATGCGAATTCCTGCGCTATCGCCGAATAGGCACCGAACACGTGGGTCACGCAAAAATTGAGATATCTCAGAGGGTACCCACTCCAATTGTACCCAATTGGGTTTTTATCGAGAATGAATTGTGCGCAACAAGTGACATATTTGTACAATATATTATATTTTATTGAAATTTATTTAAGGTTTATTTTTGTCAATAATATTATACATGAGTAAAATATGTTGTTGCTTCTTAATATTCAAAACTATATATATAGTTTAATTCACGATAAATTTGTGAGAGGTAATTCATAATGTGTGATGGGTTAGAATTATTTATGAGCATGACAAAAAATAATGGATACGAATTGGATATTGAATGAATACGAATTGAATATATGTAAATATATAAATATTTTTTTCATAATGTATATTAAATTATATAGTATATATTTACAATTTGTATACGGATAATTAAAATTTAAAATCATATCCGTATCCATATCCACACGCACATATATTCAGATATTGAATATTCATATTTAATTTTGAATACGAATCCAATTCGGATGGATTCGATCTGTTTGCATCCCTAGTCAAGAGATTTGGAAATTAACAACAGACTATGCTTCTCTTTCTATTTCTCTTTTCTCTATCATTCTTTGGATCTGTGCTCTCAATTTAATTTCTCCTCTTATTTTGTTTCCCTCTTGATTAGTTCGGTATTTCTTCCTATCAATCTTCTATTTCTCTGGTTATTTCTCTATCTTCATTTTTGATTTTGGTTATTTCTGTTTAATTGAATAAACCGAAATTTATTTCGGTTCGGTTTTTTTCGGTTCACTGATTTAATTCGGTTGATTCAGTTCTAATTTTGAAAACTGAATAAAACTTTGATTGAGCTATTTTTATTCGGTTTCAACCAAACCGAACCAATGAACACCCCTAACAACAGTTACCATGAATGGGCTAGTTAAAAGAATAAGCTACATATGGAGGACATATCAGCAAAAGAATCTACCACGTGCAATACCTGACTGATTGCACCTGACTGAGACTCAGTAGTCAGAAGTCAGTACAATTAGATTGAGCCTCAGTTTTTAACTTGGCAGGAAACATACCCTGGAGGATTCGGATTCACGTAGCAACCCCTCCCTGTCCCGGGTCAAGTCCCCTAAAGTAACCCAATTTTTTAGTTTAGATCCAGACCGTCCGATTCGAATCCGACCAATCCGGCCCGAAATGGAGCACGCTGGGACCCTTTAATCTGACTGCCCCATTCGAATTTGATGGTCCAGATCTAAACTAAAAAATTGGGTTACTTTAGGAAATCCCACTAATGGGGATACTCACGAATTCGCATCCTCTGAGATATCTGAAACTTTGCTTGACTTTTTGGAATATCTCAATCGTTCAAATACGGTATGCACGAATCTCAAAGCTCAAATAATAATGCCCCCTACGTTCCCTCGAATAAGCACCGGACACGTCAGTCACGCAAAAATTGAGATATCTCAGAGGATACGCACCCGATACTCACTCCCACTCCCACTAATGGTCTCTTTTCCTCCTTACTTTCCTCTTTTTGGTTTCTCTTCTACCTTTTCGTGTCTACTCGCTCCGTCGCTAGGTGATCGTTGCCTAATAAGGAGCTTCCATCCATGGGAATTTTGAAGGTCCTTCTCGTCACCTTTTTCGTCGCTCTCTCTCCGTCTCCGTTGCTTTTTCGGATGAAGCGAGAGAGCAGGCGAAAGAGTCGGACCAGCTCCGATCCTTAGGTCCCTCTTCTTTTCCTTCTTTCTCGCCTCTTTCTATTTTTATATTATATATGGTTGTACAGTTTGATTTGTCAAGGTTTCTTGCTAGATTTTTCCAATGGGTTCACTTAATCCTTAAAAATCACAAAAAAAGATAACTAATTTAAGTACCAAAGTAAGGTTACCTATTCTAATAGCACTACTTGAGACTTTAGTACAACAAGTTCTGTGACTTTTTTGGTAACTTATTAGTAGGTTTAGTCCCCTATTGGCTATTGCAATTAGATTAGTTCTTAATTTCATAACTAATTCTCCAAGATGTTTAAAGTAGGCAACTTAGAATCATGATTGTCTCCTAATTAATCTCAAATTAAACCTTTACAAATAGTTCATTTATGCTCGTAATCTCTGTCATAGAGGAGAGATCAAAGGAGCTCAAGAGCAAGGATGAAGCTGCTTCCAAATTGGAAATAAAGACAAATGTAAGTATCCGCACGTAAGTACCTTTAATTGAAACAAAATGTGTAAGCAACAGAGAAATCAAAACAAGCACAGAAATGGGCAGAGCTCCACTTGGAGACAGCAAAAACTGTAAAATGTTGGCGCTTTCCTTTTATAATATAAAATAGTGGCATGCGCAATACAATCTATTTGGTTGCAAATATTAATTGAATTAATCAAATAATTCTTTCAGTTTATTATGTATGCTAATTTTGGGTTTTTTTAATGTGAAATGAAGAAATGGATACCGGTAGCCCTTGAGAAATGGGTGGTGTTCAAGGCAAACACTGAGCCATACATACAACTAGTGTCATCTAAATCGGTAGAGTTGTACAAGACAGCTAAGATTGCTACTGCACCTCATTTTACCAAGTTTCAAGAAGTTACTGCTCCACAAGTTCAGGTAGTCAAGCATTGTTTTTTTATAATTGTAAAATTGAAATAAAAAGTAAATATTAAGTTTTGAAAGAGAGATGATGAAAATAATTTGTATTGATTTTTTTCTTCTGATGTTTACATGTGATGTACATGGGTTTATATAACCTGATTTCTTACTGGCCGTTGGCTAAATTCCTAAAATACATATTGCTGGATTTTTCCCCAATTACAGAGATCATGCTAGGTACTAAATATTGCCTAACAGCTATATTATTTATGCTAGAAGATTTCTTTCCTAAATGAGTCTGTGATTGATTTTCTGAGACTCCTTTCCTATTTCTCAACAGTAAATCATTGTGTCATTTACTCTTTGGCACTGTAGAAGGTGAAGAAAATATCAAAGCCGTACATTGACCAAGCCGCTGACATCATTAAAAAGGTGCACACTGAGCCATACATACAAACAGTGTCGTCTAAACCGGTGGAGTTGTACAAGACAGCTAAGATAGCTACTGCACCTCATATTACCAAGTTTCAAGAAGTTACTGCTCCACACATTCAGGTAGTTAAACATTGTTTGTTTTTTAAAAAAGTAAAATTGAAAGGAAAAGTAAATCATTGTGTCATTTACTCTTTGGTACTGCAGAAGGTAAAGTTAATCACCAAACTAGCCCAAGAGAAATGGGTGATGCTAAAGACAAACACTGATCCATACATACAACTGTTGTCGTCTAAATCGGTGGAGTTGTACAAGACAGCTAAGATCACTCAGAAAAAAGAATGCAATGCATTGGAGGCCCAATCAATTGTGTCTGAGGACAAATCACGAGAGCTATCTGCTCAACTGGAATCTGTAAGTAATCTCTTTCGCATCCTAAATGGTACAGTGATGTAACGGTTGATTTTAGATGCTATTTACAAATGAGAGAGAGAGAGAGAGATATTGGAGGGAGGGGGAGCGGGAGACAAGGAGAAATCAAAATTACGAAGCTGATCAAAATATTACGAAGTATTTCTCTATTATTTCTCAGAATAATTTGTATAAGAAGGGCTAAGTTTTTATTGTTTTGTAGCTCAAAAGGACAAATGAAGAGCAGAAGGAAAGGATTCAGAAAACAGAGCGTGCTCTTAAAGCAGCTGAGGTATCTCTCTAATTTTTGAGTGAGTCCTGGAATTGACCTTATCCCTGACCAATAAGAGTAACTGTTCCCAGGCATTCACATTTTTCTTTATTCTACTTGGAAGTATCTCAGTTGTACCAAGGATCAAGGGACATTAATACTCTCTCTCTCTCTCTTCTCACCCTTTCTCTCTCTAAATTTGCTACCAGGAGAAGCTTATGAGGACGCAACTAGAAGCTTCAGCTAAATTGAAGCATTTTCATGAGGTCTTTTGTCTTTTTATTGTTGAACTTCTCTTCCAATTATTGTTCTTTTAGATATAAAATGTCTATTTTTTTCTTTTTTCTTTTTTCATTCCTGCCTTCTAAATGGACAAATGATATATAATCGTGTAGAGATGGGGTGGTAGCACAGTTGACTAGGAAAAAAAGTTCTAGGACTGTGGCTACCCAAATTTTGAGAGTTCGAGCTCCGCTCACGACTTTGCAGCCTCTGTGATGATTTCAAAAAAAAAATATATATAATTGTGTAACATTCATCATCTTCTCATATAATTTTGTTTCTTTCTTTAAAATTCTCTAGGTGCATAGTGCATGGTTACCACATTGGCTAGCAACACAAATGGCCCATTATATGGTTAATTGCCTATCACTATTATATCTTAAAGAACTTAATTATTTTACAGAAAGCATTACCTGATTTAAGAATTTTTTTTTTTTTGGTGTGTGGTAGGCCGTGATGTCTGCTAAATGGAATGAGCATGTAAAACCTGTGATGGATAGCTTGGCTATCTGTTACGTTATCCATGTATTTGCAGAAACATTTCTTGTTGCTAGATTGTGATGGTAGCTTGGAGGAACTTTTATATCATATGGGGTTAAATGTAATTAAAACTTAATCAGTAGATTTTGAGGAACTAGTTAAGTACCAAGTACCAATTGTAACATTGAAGAACCTCAAGCAGAACAGGATATGTAATCGGTATAAGGTATTTGGGATTGTATCATGCCATCATCTTTAATTTCCAAATTAAATAAATAAATAAATGAACTTTTAATTTCCAAATTAAAATGAAAAATTCGATTTTATCTAGTTAGATGAAAGCTCGGTTTTGGTTTGAAATAGAATGTTCAGATATCACTTTTCTATTTGTAAATGTAAATGTATATGTGACCTCTTATTCTACAGAATTTTACGTTAGAAAAAATAATATTCATGTATCAAAATATAAAATAAACCGACATCTTGATTAATTTCGTTTTCCTTACATAGCTCAGCTGAAAACAAGTAGATTGCCTCAATTAATCTTTCGTTTTGGGAGAACAATTTTCATTAAACAAGTTCCAAAATAACTCTTGAGGCTTGATGTTTTGACATTGTGTAAAAGTATCTTCATTGCATGTAATTATAATTAATAAAGTTGCATTTTTGCTGCATTAGTAACTTTAGCAATTCTTTCATTGATAATTCAAATCAATCACATATTGCAATTATCACATATATATGATTGGCAACCAACATATTTTAAATTAATTATACATTCCTACAAATTGGTAATTTTAAATTTATATATCTTCCATTGATAATTCAAACCAATCATACATTAAGATTAATGTGATCATTTCAGGCATAGTGTTAATTAAGCAAACTTATAATATTAATAATTTTTCAACATACTGCAAATGGATATTGTAATTCCCTAATCATCTTTTACAAATAATTTGCATTTGTAATGGAGATGCTGATCCAACAGCAGAGTCCAAATTTAGGTCAAGCACAAAAAATGTTCTGATGATCCTCAACCTATCACAAGTTTTATATAATGTTTTAATTATTCAAGTAATTATGGGGTGATCTAACAAACCTTATATCATCATGCTTCTCTTATTTTAATGGTTATATATATTTAGCATATACACACTTCATTAATGGAAAAACTAAACATATATATTCCGATTATTAGATTAGAAATTATGTACTCTTTAGTCATGAAAATACATGCAATAATGACCATCTCTTGTTTCTCTAATATTTATCTATTACATTAAAAAAAATTCAATGGAGATATTGGAGGATACCAATTATTATTGTATGAAGCTTATGTTCCATTCTAGATTCCTGAGCAATAACATCTTCTATGCAAATGAAAAATGTCTGATAGAAGTTACTTACAAAAAATAGTTGCTATGGAACCAATACATCTCTCATTTCTTCGATACTTCGTCCAAATCACTGGGAACATGCTATTTATCAAAATTTGAAGATTGCAATGTAGAAGTCACACAAAAATATCATAATTTTTGTATATTCATGTACAATAAGGTGCATAGTACTTGATTGAAGATTAGAAGGTTTAACCATAGGTAAAGATGAAAAGGAATGTAGAGAATAAGCATTCCCTATTCATGCATCTTGTACTGGTTACACTTTCTTTCTCTATATATTGTATCCATGCATCTATTTCTCTCTACAATATGCTTCTCTGTGAAGGATATTAGCTCTGTTCCGGATTAAAAAGTATACATAATTATGGATACGGAGAAGAAAAAGTTAAAAAATATAAATATAACAAACAGTAGTACTATAATAGCACGAGTTCAATGATTTCTCTCTTGTATGATTCTTTCTATTGAATAAATAGTCCATGTTCTTTCTTTCAGATTTCTTTATTGTAAAAACTAATTTTGTAAGAATATTCTTAGAATTTTTTTTTGGATATAATTAAGCAGAATTACAACCGATTAAGAAAGTTACAGTACAAATTACCTGTGCGTCTGCTGAGCATGAGGTACAAGAGTCAAGAGAACATTTATTTATATATGCTGAAATGCTTAAATAGCTATTACATAAAAAATATTAAATAATGTATACATTATACTTGTGTATTCTTTTGTACTAAACAAATTCTCACATTTCTTGAAAATAAAATTAATAAATAAATGAAATTAATAAATTTTCAAATCTCTTGAAATATTTTCTTACTTCGTTAATACTCAACACCCACCGACCCCGCCACCCAAAAAAATATTAATTAATTAATTAATCAGTAAAAAAATGTTAAACTAGATATATAAACAATAAATCGGAAACATACGCATGTAATTGAGAGATTGACAAAATGAGAGTCAACAATCACATATAATTGCGACTACATCAATTCTACATCATTTTACATTTGAAAAATAATATTTGTTTGTCAAAATTCGAATGAAAGGTTCTTTGTAAATATTTGAGGTAAAGGTTGACCTCCCATTTTTTTTATTTAAAATAAATAAATGGCTATGCTCTAATTAAATAGTTATACATTCTGTCTTGATCGTATTATTGGATATGGATTTAAAATTCACTTGGATATTATTGGAGTATGTTTGGTTGCAATCTTAAAATAAATTAGGATAGCAAAATTGACATTTGTCTTATTAGAATAGTTGTTCTAACTTTTTGTGAGAGTAGTTGTTCTAACTTTTTGTGAGAGTAGTTTATTCTAATAAAACAAACAAGTTTGATTCCCTATTATACCTATTATAATCCAACCAAACATCATGGTATGTTAATTTGGGTGGATTGACAATACACTATTTTTGGGATTATGTTATTTAGAATAGCCTATTCGGTTTTGGTTGGGGTTAGAATAGTTAGAATAGAGAATTCAAACTTTTTGTCTTATTAGAATATGGTATTCCTAAGGATTTTGAAATATGGTTATATATTCTAACAAGACAAACGACATCTATTTTTGATTTTGCTATTCTAGCTATTCTTATTTTGCAACCAAACATTGTAGTTTGTTCCGAATAATTAGTGTTTGGTATGTTTGGTTGGATTGAGAATAGACTTTTTTTGGGATTATGTTATTTGGAATAGTCTATTTGGTGTTTAATTGAATTATAATAGTTAGAATAGAGAATTCAAACTTTTTGTCTTATTAAAATATGTTATTTCTAAGAATTTTAAAATTTAGCTATTTTAATAAGACAAACGACATCTATTCTTATTTTACTATTTCTATTGTAGCTATTCTTGATTTTGTTCCGAATAACTTGTTTTATTAGAATAGTTTCTTCTAAGCCTTTGCTATAATTTGAATTTCCATGCCTTTCTCATTAGTAATTCCATAGCTCATCAGAAAACAAGGTAATGATTGCCCTCAATCTTTTGCCTTTAGGTTTAGTTGGGCTATATTATTTAAGTAGCACTGGCCCAATTAACAGTTGAATTAAGCAAGCCCAGTCAAGTTTTTGTTGGTAATTAGCACATGCCAATTGTACTTACAATTTTACATCCATCACAGAGTTTTAGTTGGTTCGGTAGTAATTTTGGTGTGATAACAACTTAGAATCATCATGCTATTTCTTCCATTTTCTCTGTTTCTAATTGTATGCATGCTTATATATACTCAGTTATTTACACCTTAATTATTAATTTAAAAAAAAAAAAAACAATATATTTTCTAATTAAAAAAAAACCAATATATCCATTAAAAAATTATTATTGCTAGTCTATTTTCTCAAATATTTTCTTAAACTATTTTGGTTAATTAGATTTGCTAAAAAGAAATACTAGGATATTGGAGGAAACAAAATGGCAATGCATAATTTCATTTCCATTAATATATACTCAGTCAATAACAAGTTTTTTTTCAATCTTTCTTGCATTCTTGGCAAAAGCTTTGATGATGGTGGTGCCGTTTCAGAATTCTGAGATTGGCAAATGGGTAAGTCAGCTAATGGTGCAATGGCTGGCATTTCGCTTAGTCACATGAATAGCATTGCTTCTGATACATCTGTTAATATTGCATGAGATAACCGGTCAAAGGACAACTGATCATAAAGAGTTGTTGAGAACAAAACTATTTTCAAAGATTAATACAAAACATTCAAGTTATATATAGTTAATTATAATGTAGAACATATTAAGGACATAAGCAGTCTTAATTGCCTAAGGAAGTAGTTGGTACAAAATGTACCATTCTTTATTTTAATAGAAGGAAGTTATGTTTGATGAAATTGTTGGAATAACTTGTTACATAAATTAAATGATGATGCATTCTTAATTAAATTAATTTTAATTTGATGTCCAATCATAGTAGTTAATTCTCATAATTCATGGATTTATGTGTTACTTATGTTCATAATTCACCCAATATTTTTTATTTTTAATTAAGATCGGTACATATATATCAATAAATTTGGAGAATAAAATTCCGTTTAAGAGATTAAAAGAAAGAAATTAAGAAAGTCAATAAAGTGTCTTCAAAAATTTTATAACATTTGATACGTCTCAACAAATGCAAGAAAGAGTTGAAGGACAAGTGGACAACATAACTCGCTCCATGACAACATCAATCAGAAAAGAAAAGCTGCACTGATTTTTTTTCTATCAGCGATCAGGTCAAAATTGAGACAATTAATTTAACGAGCAAATTCTAGAAGTATGTAGTACAACACCAGCAACGGTTGTGACACAAGCATCCCAAAAATAACCCTGCAAAGTTACAAAGGCAGATGGATAATTTAGTTTTACAGAAATTCAGGTTCAGAAAGTAAAAAACAAAAGAAAATACCAGTAAAAAGATTATTTATAGTTAAAATTCTTACGCTGTACTGATTACATCCGCATGCAATCCGTACTCCGGGGCGCATAAAAAAACGAAGTAATTGACTGAGGCATTGCAGTCTGTAGTAAGATCAAAAGGACTATGCACTCTAAACCATTATATATACATTTTGCGTTCCTTCTATATATATGCAAATATATAGAATTCAAATCAAGTGCAAATATCTGTGTAGAATATGAGGCATGAGTTGTCCATTTCACCTCTGTCAGTATTTTTTTTTTTTTAAAAAGGTCGTCCATTTAATCTAGCACAAATCTCAAAACAGACCCTTCATATTTTAAATAGCCATCAAATTGATTTGGGTTAGGGCGCACAAAAAAACTCATAACTCGTTCGGAATTGATTCGGGTATGTTCAATTAGCTAACAACTCGAGTTGAAGCTGACTCAAGGTTGTTTCATGAGTTGAATCCGAGTTGCTCTTGAAACCTGTCTATTAAAGTACTATTCCTTAGGCTGGGTTTAATTCCAATGTTAGCCCTCCCGTTTTTAACTTTTATTTACATATAGGAAGCTCCTAACTCTATTCGGAATCAACTAAGTTAACTCAGCGTCTTGATAAACTTTGTACTATTTAATTATATATTTGTCACTGTCTCATTATGTAAAATTTTAAATTGTGTATTATATTGATAAACTATGTATTATTTATTTTGTTTGATTTTGTATAAACAAAGTATATTATGTCACGACTCACGAGTCAACTTGAGTTGACTCAAATTATTCACGAGCTGAATCCAAATTAAATTTTCTGACTCAAAACTAAATTAACTACCCAAATTTAACTCAACTCATGAACTCACAAGTTTAAACTGAGTTAGCCTTCAACTTAAACTATATAATGTTTTGTTAAACTTTGTACTATTTAGTAATTTGATAAACTTTGTACTATTTAATTATGTATTTGTCACTGTCTCATTATGTAAAATTTTAAATTGTGTATTATATTGATAAACTATGTATTATTTATTTTGTTTGATTTTGTATAAACAAAGTATATTATGTCACGACTCACGAGTCAACTTGAGTTGACTCAAATTATTCACGAGCTGAATCCAAATTAAAATTTCTGACTCAAAACTAAATTAACTACTCGAATTTAACTCAACTCATGAACTCACAAGTTTAAACTGAGTTAGCCTTCAACTCAGACTAAACTCGGCTCATGAGCAGAGCCCTAATTTGAGTGGATATGAATTCCAAATTTACTCGGATACTATATATTGTAATTTCAACACTTCTCTTGAGATTCGCTGAGGCAGTCTGCGGTAGGCTACTAATAAGTCTTTGGTAATAATCTGAATTCCAGGCCGTTCTCCTTCCATTACTCATCGGAAATCACGGTAAAGATCGCCTCAATATTTTGCCTTTGGGTTTAGTTGGGCTAAATTTAAGCCGCAGTGGCCCAATTAACAACTGAATTAAGCAAGCCCAGTCCATCTTTAGTTAGTTAGAGGTTACAACATAACCAATTATCTAGGCTTCTAGATCACAGAGTTTTAGGTTGTTCGGTAGTAATTATGGTGTGATCTAACAACTTACAATCATTGTATATGCTATTTCTTTCATTTTCTCTGCTTATATAAATGCTTCAATATATATACTCACTTATTTTGTACCTTGTTAATTCGAAAAAACCAGTCTATTTTCTAATTATTTGACGGGTGATTTGTTCTTTCCTTTTGTATCCACAAAAAAATGATTATTTCTAGTTTAGTTTCTCAAATATTTTCATTTATATTTCTTAGATTAACTGAAAAGAAATACTGAAATATTGGAGGAAACAAATTGCAATGCATGAATGTCATTTTCTTTGATATATGCTCAGTCCATAACATGTTTTTGTCAATCTACGGCGAATTCTTGATTAAAATTTTGACAAAGATGGTGCCGCTTGAGAATGCTGAGATTGGCAAACGGTCATACATCTGGTAATATTGCATGAGATAACCGGTAGGTGTTGAAAATAATATCAACAAGTCAGAACACATCTGGTAATATTGCATGAGATAACCGGTCAAAGTCCATTTAAGAGATTAAAAGAAAGAAATTAAGAAAGTCAATAAAGTTTCCTCAAAATTTTCTATAACATTTGATACGTCTCAACAAATGCAAGAAAGAGTTGAAAAACATAACTCCATGACCAATTAAATTTTGACATGACAACATCAATTCAGAAAAGAAAAGAAAAGCTGCACTGATTTTTTTCTATCAGCAATCAGATCAAAATTAAGACAATTAATTTAACGAGTAAATTCTAGAAGTATATAGTACAACACCAGCAATGGTAGTGACAGAAGCATCCCAAAAATGACCCTACAAAGTTACAAAGGAAGATGTATAATTTAGTTTAACAGAATATTTGAGGAAGCAAAAAAACCAAAGAAAATACCAGTAAAAAGATTATTCATAGTTAAAATTCTTACGCTGTACTGATTACATCTGCATGCAATCCGTACTCCCGGGCATAAACAAACGAAGTAATTGATTGAGGTATTGCAGCCTGCAGTAAAATATAATCAAATGAACTTACAATTTGAGTTTTTTCTTGGAATTTCAAAATTTTACTGAATGATATTATCCAAATAATTGTTGGGTGCTATTTTCTTCGTCTAAGAAGGTGGATTCATATTTACTGATGCACTGCATGCGGTGATGATGCTTTACCATCTCTAAGCACCATATATATATGTGTGTTCAAGCTTGGTATATCTTCTCTTGTTCCAAACAAAATTTGTTAGATATAAAACTAAGGGAACATATATATTTTATGGTCTCTGCTTTCAAGATGGCAGAAACGCTTCCAGCCACAAGTTTTTTTTTGTGTGTGTTTCTGTTTCCGTAATTGTAATTTTAAATTAAGATATGTCTATATACACATGAAACATTTAATATATGTTAATGTTAATTACCTGGATGATTGCTGCACGCAGCACATCACCACGTACGCCGGCTGCAAGACATCCAATTGCCATGGCGACAGGACCCGCTACGAACCGCAGAACCATGCCGAATATTGTCAAGTTGGTGCCACAGGCAAGGGCCTTTTCTTGCGTTGCCATGAAGATTCCTACAATTTATAAGGACCAATAAAACTAAATGTTAATATATATATTTGGTCAAAAACCCTTTGTTCGGATTTTTTTTTTTTTTTTTGGTTTGCCTTAGTATATATGGTAGTATATATATAATCATCCGTCTTCAAACAAATGAGATGTAGATGTATAAATATAAAGAAAACATGATGTATTAACTAGGAATGTAACATACCCATGCTGAACATAGCCATTCCTGTGCCAGTTCTTGCCATAATATACACACTTCCATCCAAGATTAAAGGCAACTTAAAATCATACCTACACATCAATAAACAATTTTTTTATACATGAGAAGAAAAAACGAGAGATAGAGGACGTGAATTTGACAGCTAATGACGTGCACGCATGAGAAGAAAAAACATTTTTTTAATTTTAGTTCTCATATTTCTACTCTCATTTCCTCATTTATACCTAAAATTAATTCTCTTCAATATCTCTTAGTATCATATAGATAGTAAGATACTCCTTAAAATTCAAGGAAGTGAATTTGACAGCTAATGACCATGTTAATTTGTTTCTAATTAAGTTGGTAGGGTTTCTACTGAATTATATGTGTTTCTGATCACTTTGTAAATTATTTTTTTTTGTATGTGATTGATCAATTGTTTGTTTTCCTTAATTTGTGTTGTGTTCTGTTGGCACAGCAGTAAACAATGTTCTTAAAAATTAAAACATGCATATATAATAATACCTGCTTGCAATAAGAGCCCAAGTGATACCAATAAGACTAGCATAGGAATTAGGGTTGAGTGCAAGCTTCGCCCCCACCACCTTCATGACTGACCCAAATGATAACCTCCTTGTAACTGCCGGTGCGCTATTCCCAGATTCCACATCATTTGTGACTACCATCCGAGTGCTCTTATTCCCTGATTCCAGCTCATTTGTGACTACCATCAGAGTGCTATTATTACTTGTAACCTCTCCTTCAATGGCATACACTTGGTGACTATTCGTGACCTGACGAGTTATTTGCACCGGGGTGAGCTCAACCGTCACTTCATTCATCTCCTCTAGTGCTTTTCTCAACTCCAACACAAAGAGAAGCAGCGTAAGCCATGTTACTGCCTGAAACACTGCCAACTGTACAACCAGATCACCTGCCCAGGTGCCATACATGGCATCGAGAAGTGGCACCCCCATCACTAGAGCATTCGTTAGTGTAGTGAGAGAAAAACTCGTTATCGCCCAAGTATAGCTACCTTTGTTATTGAACTTAGCCCAGGCTGCTAGAGAACCTATTATTATCGCCTTTGCAATCACGTCGCCGAAAATCACACGGTAATTCCAATTGTATGGGTCGGTGTTGAGTGTAAAACGGAATGCAAAGAAAGGGAAGGCGAAGTATGCAACGAGACGGTTTATGGTGTCGCATTCTGCCGGAGAGAATATTCCCCACCATCGGATGGAGCCGTAGCCTAGGGTTAGCGCAAAGTAAAGGGGCACCATGGCCTCTACTACCCCATATATGTCATGCAATTCTATCATTTTTCTCTCTCTAAGATAAATATATCTTTGTCTCGGTGAAGATTTCTAATCTGTATAGTGTAGCTAAATGCAAGCTGAGAGAGAGAGAGAGAGAGAGAGAGAGAGAGAGATGGTTGTTAGGAACTTGAAGGTGAACATACTATTTATAGATAGAGAGATAATACTGTTGAAAGGTGGCATGGCATGCTATACGGTCACCCAGTGTGAACAAAAAAGTGAGCAAGAAACCGTTGAGTAAATTTTAAAAGAGAAATACAGGAAAAAACCGCTTAGTGCCTCCTTTTTCATTCTGTTTATTATTATTTTTTTTTTAGTAGTGCATCCTCCCTTTTTTGTTAACGTACTATTCTGCACTGTTTAGTATAAGAGAGAGAGAAAGAGAGAGGTGAAAAATATAATAATATAATGGAAGTTTTTCCAATAGGCCGCTTAATTACTCTTTTTTTTTTTTTGATAAACCGCTTAATTACTCTTTGAAGTTTCATAAAAACCAACAATATTGTAATATTAGCAAGCAGCTACGATGAATATGATAAAGTTTAGACACGTACTGCTTCTAGAGAAATTCAACAACATCATCGGCTATAATAGAGATATAATTAATGTTACTTTATTTTTGTTTGCTAAGAATGCTATAATATTTTTACTAAGTCTAATATTCTAAGATAAATGGGGCAAATATTAATTGTGATATAAAATCTCATCTCAAATAAAATACCGCAAGTTTTTAACATATTTGTTTTCTCACTGCATTTGCCGAATTTTTTAATTAATATCCTCAATTAAATAAAAATGCCAAATATGTCCCGGTTAGCTGGATATTTATAAAAAAAAAAAAACAGACTGGCCAAAAAATAGCCGGTTCCTAGTTTTTTCTCAACCGGCCATTTTTTGGCCGGTTGAGATCTTTTCTTTTTTAAGAAAATGTTATGATTTTTTATTGAAATATTATAAATTTTTTTAAATATCTTTTAAAATAGATAAAATGCTATATTATTTGATTTATTAGAAGGACTGCAACAAATAACTCGGATCAATATTTTTCCGGCTAGATTTTTCGAGGCTGTGAGAATAATTAAAATATTTCTGTGTGTTATTGAAAAAAAAAATATACTTTGAGTCTGAGTTATTAATCCCGTTCAAAAATCAATTCTAGGTAAATACAAAAATATTGATTCTTCTAGTACACTTAATTTCTAAGATTTTGTATCTATTTTGAGAAAAAAAAAATTCTCTGACAAAATCATCATTAGTATTCAATTTTTTTTCCAAAATAGATATCCAATCTTAAAAATTAAATGTATTAGAAGAAACACAATATTTTTTGTATTTGTCTAGAAGTGACTTAATTTTGAACCGGGATCAATAACTTAGATTAAAAGCATTTTTTTTTTTTCCAATAACACACAAAAAAATATTTTAATTTTTCTTAAAGCCTCGAAAAATCCGGCCTCAAAAATCTTGATACGTGTTATTTGTGTAGTTCTTCTAATACATCAAATTATATAGTATTCTATCTATTTTCAAAGAAATAAATAGATCATAACATTTAAAAAAAACAAAAAAAAAAGATCTCAATCGGCCAAAAAATGGCCGGTTGAGAAAAAAAATGGGAAATGGCCAGTTTTTTTTTTTTTTTGCCGATTTGGACATTTTTTATAAATATCCAGCTAACCGGGGCATATTTGGCATTTGTATTTAATTGAGGATATTAATAGAAAAATCGACAGCATTTGCATGCATATCTGATCAGGTATAATTAAATTTATTAATTTTTATTTAGTGCATTAATTGTTAATTAGAAAAAAATTACAGTTGATCCAAGTAATTTGATTAATCTGGAGAAATATGAGAAATTAAATATACTAACACTACTACAAATGCTAAGCATACACTGCACATTATACATGTTTTCTCAAAATTTATATTAAATGTGTCCATAGCAAGAAAATATTATTTTAAAAATTTGCTCCAACATTCATACATGGTTTTTAATAAAGAAGTGAGTATAAATGTGCTCCACTATTCATACACAATACTTTATTAAAGACCCATGTACAATTGAACCAAATTGTACACAATTTTTCTTTAAAAACAGTGTATAGATGTTGTAGTGCATTTTCGGAGGCACTATATATATGAATGCTCTAATAATTGTACCCGGTTTTACTGTATGATTCGTGTGTAATGAAAGAAATACAAACTTTTTCACATTATCGATGCGTGCATTCATGTTATAATGCATCTATATATATTTCTTCTAAGTCATTTATCTCATTTCTAAAGTATCTCTTCCCTGTATATGTATTTCTCTGAGACATCTCTTCTAAACATACGAGGTAATTAGGACGAGGTATAAGGCAAGGGAGATGATATCTTTAGTAAGAATGTGATTGGAGATAAAGAAAGTTCAACCGGGCATAATTTTTTGCTTGTGTGTTCGATTTCAGCTTTCTTTACCAATTCAGAAAGCTCATGAGGAGGAGAAACAGATTTAGCCATTGGCGGGGAGAAACCAATGCTATCAAAATTGCAAAAAAATAAAGGCAAAAGCCTCAAAAGTTGCATTGAAGTTTCCGGTTCAGTTTTCCCTTTCTAATTTATAATTTTGTACTCATTTATCATATATTTCTTATTAGTCATTGTTCATGAAAATATATAGTATTAGATCTAGGGTGTAATTTTTTGTTGTATTTTCATTTTTATTTAGTTAGAATGTTATTGATGTAACTAATAATATGTGATGTAGTTGTAAATGTTGTTTATATTGGTAAATGTAGTGTTTTTAGTATGTGTCATGCATGTTTAAATTCATAGTTTCTTTAATTTAGTTAAGTATTATTGGTATTTAGATCTAAGCTTAATTTGAATTTAGATTGTTATTGGTTTTTTTGTTTATATTATGAACCGTATATAGGATAAAGAGTTTTGACAAAAAAAAATGGGCCAATTTTTCTGGAAAAACATACACGGTTCTAGACCGTGTACAATTTACCAATGTTGGAAAATCATATATAACCTCATTCTTTAACCGTGTATATATACTCAATGTTTTTGTAGCAATGTAAATTTCTAAACATATGTTTAACAAATATAACTTGATTTCGAAATTAATTAAATTATAATCGTGAATTGAAATGAAATATTCTTTGTTCAAAGTTTTTTTAATATGATGCATGGATCATGACCTTAAAATAAGTCAACGCCCAACACCAAGATGGACCCCACATATTGACCCTTTAAGGATCAAAAGATACTAAGGCATGCACTATATTCCATTTCATACATTCCTTGACGTTGATATCTGTCTTTGTTATCTTTCTTGCTCTATGTAACGAGTCAGAAACGCTAATTGATCTGATAGTACGTGACAAGATTTGTGAATATTCGCGAATTATTCGGTTTTTTGGTGATGCTGAACCGAACGCCGAATTATTTGGTTGACCAAACTTTGACCGAATAATTACCGAATAATTCGCGAATTTTACGAATTAGTTCCGAATTTTTCCCAGAATTTTATTTTTTTGGTTATTTTTAGTTTTTGCTCCCTTACAGAACTAAGATCTCTAATTCGAATAATACCGAATCATTTCTGAATTATACCCGAATTATTTCCGAATCACGAATTTTTGACCTTGCCGAACCAAACCCGAATAATTGATTTGTCACTATGATTGATCACAGGATCATGACCTGCTACACAGATGACAACACTGAATATCATATAGATGTACATATATTACAAGAGCTAGTCTTCTGGAGAGTCAATTGTGGTCTCTATCACAGAAGGTCAAATGGCAAGTGTTCGGAGAAGCATTTTTGTTTAATAATTAATAAGAGAACAAATGTAAAATTCCTTTTCTTAATTTACTTCCCCGCGGAAAAAAAAAAGCATAATTATAAAAATGTTTGCATGATTCTTGCTGTTATATGCTATTCAGGTATTTCAATGATGGCATGAAAATTTTATATATAGAGCAGGAGAGTGCAAAACGTATGTTTTTTTTTTTACTTTAAGTACTGCTTAAATAATATATATTTTTCATATAATATAAAAAACACATAAATTTATAGGATGATTAAAAAAAATAATTGAATGTCAGTTTCATGTTTCTTTTTTAAAATTATCATAGTAGAAATGCAAAATTTTTATATAAATTTGCGGTTAAGCTGCAACAGATAAACGCCTGCAAGATATATAACACGAAAAAATTGATGCATAATAATAATAATAATAATAATAATCAGTTTGAATAATCGTTTGAATCGATTGAGTCAACCCGGTTCATGGATAATAATAATATAGCATATGATCTTTTGTTTTTAATAGTAATAGTAATAGTAATAGTAATAGTAATAGTAATAGTAATAGTAATAGTAATAGTATAATAATAATAATAATAATAATAATAATAATAATAATAATAATCAGTTTTGTTTTTAATAAACTTTATTTCCTCATTAAAATGTGATAAAATGAAGAATTTACCAATAGAAAAAGAAATATATAGCACAACTATAGGAATGACAGAACCAATTACATTTTAGAGGCATGCATTGTAACAATCCGGAGCAATTAGGCAAAATTAATTAATAGCACATTTTTTTTTTTTTTTAAAAAGTTGGAGAAGGCAACCTTTTTTATGACAAATATAAAAAATGACAAAATTCCTTCTAGGCTCAAAGCTTATCAAAGCTAATCTTCAAGTGGTTTTATGTCCAGTATCATATATACCATACCATGGGCGGAGAGGAAGTATCAAATTGATGTTGAAAAAAATGCTTTAATATTAATTTATTTACATATTTTTATTATATATCTGGATTTGGACCTATATATATATTGAATACAGAAGAAAAAAAAAAACATGCTTATAGCCTCATGCAGATGCAGTACTAAAGTTGAAGAACCATTAATTAAATATTATAGATGCAGAATTTTTTTTAAGGAGGTTAATATATTTTTTTTAATAAATTGGGAATGATATGTCAACAGCCTTTTGTTTAGATGGATAAGAGACTGCTTTCTGCAGTGCATGTTCACACATTTATTCTCAATTTTGGAAGATCAATTGGCTACAGTAGCTAAGGTGTTAGGTCAAAACTTGAATTTGTTTTTTTGTAGACATGAATATATATGTATAGAGGAATGGTTGTTATTACAACAACAAATATCTGTTGTCTCTTTAGATCCAACTCAGTCAGATACTGTCTTCCAGATGGTCAGCTAATAAGCAATTTTCAGTTCATTTTATTGCATACTTGGTGAGATTTTGGTGGCATTCCAAATTCCACTTTTTATCTTACTTGGAAATATAAAATTCCACTTAAAATTAAGGTTGTTTCCTTGGCTAGTTAGGCAAAATAAAATACATACTAAAGTTAATTTATCTGAAAAAAAAAAAAAAGATGGTTAGGTTGTACTGCTTGCTTTTTCTGTGGCCAACCAGAAACACAACTCATTTGTTTGTCCACTGTTGTTGGGTGGTGCATATTTGATAATGGATAACTAATTTTAATGGTTTTACTTATAATTGTGTGATGATTGGCAAGGTTTATAATTTCATAGATGCTTTATTTACCCCTTAAAGGCAGGTACTTAGTAGAATTAATTAGAGGAGCTGTGTTGTAGACAGTATGGCTTAACAAAAATGCTTTATGCTTTAATAATACAGCTACATCAGTTATAAAGGTATAGGTGCTCAAATTATACCATTTGCTTCTTTATGGTATAAAACTATAAGCCTGATAATTCCTTTTTTAAGTTATCTCTTATTCTACCAGGAGATGTTAATAATTTTCTATTCAGTCCTCAATAGATCCTCTGGTTCAGATGGAGGGTGTTCCGGTACAAGAGGATAAGGACCCTACCCCTTGGAACAAATAGGAGTTGATCATGCTGCTTTATAAAAGATGTGTAGGAAATATATAATAACTGGATATTATCTTGCAAGTTTTTTATTGGCTAACCTTCCTAGGTTCATATTGTGATGTTTAGTATGTTTGGACTTATTAGGTTAATTATGTGATGTTTTGGTTTGTTTCATGCATGCCTTTTTGTTCTATATGTGATGGCATGAAATGAAACTTTGTAATTACTCTGACTATGTGTTAAAAATAATGAAGAAATTGAGGATGGATCTTAATCATCCATCATTGATCGAGTGGCTTAGATTAAATCAATCATAGCATATGATCTTTTGTTTATTTATGACAAAACAACAGGAGGTGCAAACTGTACAATAACTAGGCACAATACCAACGGTACAAAAAACTAGCCGTTAGACTTTGTAATATAAATATGACTTAGATCTTTTAAAAAAACACAACCAATATATCAATACAAAAATGCATTTTTACTATAAACCATTGTCTTGGTCTCTTCTCTGTTTTTCTTATAAAAATGAACACTATGTAACAGTACACCTTTCAGGTGCCATGTACCAGTGTTTTAGTACTGGTATCCTGTTTGAATAGTTTCATTAATAAAATCGGTGGGTTTCACCCACTACTTGTTAAAAAAATTATTTTGCTAATTAAAATCGTATATTTATTAATACAGTAATTAATACATATATTTATTAATACAGTAATACTTATCACAAAATATGGACGTCAAATTATATATATAGCAATTTTTCTTAAAGAATGGCAACAAGTACTAAAACCACTCATTGATTTAAAAAAAGAAAAAAGAATAGAGTTCAATTGAGCTACATTCTCCTCACATATCCGCAACTGCTTTATGTTATTAATTGGTGAAATAATATATATTATCTAGACAGGCGCTATACACAAAGATATACAATTTTGAAATTCAAGTGGTGTTATAAATCTATAGATATTTATCAATCACAAATCGAAGAAATAATCCAAGGCAGAATCAGAAATTTGGGCTACGTACATTTAATAAAAGAATAATATTCGACAAGATATGTTTAGAACAAGACATATTTATTGTCTGAATTAAACAAATGCTTTATTAATGAGGATAGAAAACTATAGAATTTTATTATTAATAGCACAAATTATACATAATATTGACAACTATTATTTTTTTGCATATGATTATGTCAACTACTAGGCCATCATAGTTTTTTATTTATTTTGTCAGTAGGTTTTCAATAAAAATATGCAATATTGAATGAGCACATAGTATTTATCTGAAAAGATGAACAAGATGCTTATGTTAATTTTATTTTAAGTGCAACAAACAAATCATTTGAAACTATATTTAACCAAAATAACAGTTTGAGAGCTTTGAAATATATAAAGTTTCACAAAATGCTGAATGAAAAATTTAAGAGAATGTAATGCGTAACAATCTATCATGAGAGAGTTATATATTAATTACTAAATATATAATAAATAATAAAAAGTAATGCTTGATAATATGATAATTTTTTTTAATTGATTTTGGGACTAATCGGCAAATCTTGGAAATTTAAAGGATAATCGATAAAATGGGAAAGTGGGACCCACGCCTTGATTTTTACAATCCTTATATATTCTTTTGTTTATTTTATTGTTTTTACCCACGTCTACTGTATCTTTCTCTCTGTCATATTTTCTCGTATGAAAATTAAAATTGGAGATTGACCATGGTACAAGGCCACGCGGCCATTGCTGGATGAAACACCCACCTACTTATTCTTCCTTAATTAGAAGCATTCCTTCTCTCACATGTAAAGATAACAAAATAAGAAACAAACCTAAACCAAATAAAATCCAAGAAAGAAAAGGAAAAGAAATAAAAATAGAAAAAAGATAAGAAAAACAGAATTGTATTCTTCTGGTCCAACTTGTGACTTGAAATCATTGGTTGTGTCATGATGTATATCAACCAGGCTTTTAAATAGCTAGTTGTAACTACGCAATAACTGCACTATAACTATGCAATTACTGCGCTATAGTTACGCAATCACTGTGCTATAGTTTTTTCGGACCTTAAAAGTTATTACACTATTAACTGTTTTTCATATATAATAATTCTAAATAGCGCTATGGTTGCACTATACTGCGCTATAGTTTTTTCGGACATTAAAAACTATAGCGCTATAATCGTTATTTAGAACCTTGATATTATCATCTAGTGCAACATGGGTCTCTCTCTCTCTTGTTCTTCTTTAATTGGATTTATAAGATTTGTAAGTTGTTAAACATCTCTAGGGTACAGTTAAAAATTCTGTAGTAATTGAAATGCAAAGAAAACTTGTTTCATAATTAAAAATAGTGGATTTTACCTGATGTTGCTCTTTTATTCTTCTCCCTAATACACGAGGTAAGTTGAAAATATATGTATTTTTTTTTTGTATTTTTCCATATGATTATGTCAACTGGGTCATCATAGTTTTTTTTTTTTTTTTTTATATGTCAGTAGGTTTTCATAATCGATTATATTATGCATATATTGTAACACTATGCAAAATATATATATGAAATTAAAGACTAATTAATATACAAAAAGTTTGAAGGTGTTTTCCAATAAAAATAGGTAATATTTAATGAGCAAATAGTATATGTCTAGAAAGATGAACAAGATGCTTATGTTAATTTTATTTTAAGTGCAACAAACAAATCATTTGAAACTATATTTAATCAAAATAATAATTTGAGAGCTTTAAAATATATTAAGTTTCACAAAATGTTGAATGAAAAATTTTAAGAGAATGTAATGCCTAACAATCTATCAATTGAGATAGTTATATATTAATTAGTAAATATATAATAAATAATAAAAAGTAATTAATGCTTGATAATATGATAATTTTTTTTTTAAATTGATTTTGGGACTAATCAGAAAATCTTGGAAATTTATACGATAATCGATAAAATGAATAATTTTTGGAATGTGGGACCCACGCCTTGATTTTTACCGAAAATTTGATTAATAGGAAAATAAATAAATAAAATATCGGTTGCAGAAAATTTGAAAAATAGAAAAAAAAAACGTGATGGGACCACCACAACAGTCTGATTAGTGAAATTAGATTACTACTAATTAACGAAACAGAGCGAGAAAAAAAATGTACCTGAACATTCTGGTCTATAGCGGCTAGACTCTTTTTTTAACGCTGTTGAGAAAAAAAAACTGGAATACTGTACCTGGACATTATGGTCTATAATGGCCAGACTTATTTTATTTAATGTTGTTTTGCTAATTAGCTAGATTTCACTAATCAGACCGTTGTGGTTTGAGGACATTATAGACTATAATGTTTTTCTACTTTTCAAATTTTCGGCAAAACCTTCCCCATTATATTTTTTATTTATTTTTCTATTAATAAAATTTTCGGTGATTTTTACAATCCTTATGTGTTGTTTTGTTTATTTTATTGTTTTTACCACCGTCTATTGTATCTTTCTCTGTCATATTTTCTCTTATGCGAAAATAAAGAAAATTAAAATTGGAGATTGACTAAATGGTACAAGGCCATGCGTACCATTGCTGAATGAAACACCCACCTACTTATTCTTTCTTAATTAGAAGCATTCCTTCTCTCTCACATAAAGAGAACAAAATAAGAAACAAATCTAAACCAAATAAAATCCAAGAAAGAAAAGGAAAATAAATAAAAATAGAAAAGGAAAAGAAAAACAGAATTGTATTCTTCTCTATTGTCGAACTTGTGAAATAGTTTGGTTTAAATGGTTCGGTTTGGTTGTTATGAAATAGTTCAGTTTAAATGGTTTTGGATTCTCAAAACCGAATAAACCGAACCGACTGATTTTATTAATAGTTTGAGACTTCGTGCATTATTTTGGTTCATTTTCGGTTTTTAATCTACGTGTTTTGATTTTTTGAGATTGAATTCCGGTATTCGGTTCAACCGAACAAACCATTTATTTTTGGTTTAACCGAACCATTTATTTATTCCTCTATTCGGTTCAACCGAACAAACCAAAGTTTAAATCGGTTTAATCGGTTCGGTTTTAATTCGGTTTGCTATTTTAGTTTGGTCGGTTCGGTAGGGTTTTCAAAACCGAAAAAAAATTGATTTGGTTATTTTAGTTCGGTTTAGACCGAATCGACCGGTTGAACACCCCTACTTGTGACTTGAAATCATTGGTTGTGTGATTATGTATATCAGCATCTAGTGCAACTTGGGTATCCCTCTTTCTTGTTCTTCTTTAATTGGATTTATAAGATTTGTAAGTTGTTAAACATCTCTAGTGTACTGTGCACAGTTAGAAATTCTGTAGTAATTGAAATGCAAAGAAAACTTGTTCAATAATTGAATATGGTGGATTTTACTTGATGTTGCTCTTTTAATCTTCTCCTTTAATTGAATCAGAAAGTAATAGTCATTGATGGGTTGTACCTCATTGCTTGTCTTATTGGTTTGGATTGAAATTGTTAGATTTCAGATTGATTGAAGATTTCATTCCTGATTTAAAGCTCCACCTTAAGTTGCACCTGTCGGTACAGAAATAAAACCATCCAATACCTGAGTATTGCTACCTTTTTCCCTTATGGATTAATATCTTTCTTATGTTTGCGGGTTTGATTGGTTAAGGATTTAATGTTCTGAGCGCTGGTACCCATCCATACCAGTTTCTTTTGTGTTCTGGTACGCTGAAAACATGGGTGTAGGGACAAGTTTGTAAAGAAAAGAAGAAAAGGGAGGTACAATGTGCTAAATTTACATGAAATTGCTAATAGTCCTTATTAGAGGGACTGAAATGCATAATAATGAAATATATTAGGTGCCGCTATATATATTGATTAGATATGATTTTGAATAGATTATAATGGTGTTCAAAATGAGTTGAACAAGTAATAAATCAAACAATAAAAAGAAAATAAATAGAAAGATATGAAAACTTAGATGTATACAAATTCCGTATGAATTCAAGATATGTAAATTGGAAATCTGGGTGTAACTGGATATATGAAATTTGCATATGGGATTATAACGTTGGTTATAAGATTTAATTAGTGAAAATGGTTTTATTTAATATGTGTGTGTGTATATATAGAGAGAGATGAACTAACTTGTTTTTGGAAAATAAAAATAGTGTTTTACATTCCGCTCATATCTCTATTTTCAAAGTTGTAGTCGATTCGAACATTTCAACTTGTTCTTCATATTGAAATGTGCTTGGAGACCATATTTTACATTTTTTGGAAATCTTTTACTATTTTTTCTGAATTTTTGAAAGCCATTGCTTTGCTGAATTTTTTATTATTTATTATTTTTTACTTTAAATCGGTATTTTTATCACTGTTAATATACTCTAAATTGGTTCTTTATGTCTCCGGACTCAAGAGAACTACTTTAACAACTACTAGAGCTCAATAACTCGATACTGGAGGAGTTTTCTTCAATAGTGTCGGCTCCCCAATCGGGGAGGTGGAAGAACAGGTGCCGCCCTCCTATCCAGGGCCGGTCTACTGTTATTTGACTTTGACTTAGTTAGGCTTGCTTTTCCTTTTTATACACTAAAGTTTGGCTATGCCTTTCCTTTAACTACAACGAAGCTCACCTCTTTTCCCTTCGTCAACATAGAGTAGAGAGATTTATTCTAAACCGGTATTTTTATCACTGTTAATTATATACTCTAAAACAGAAATATGCTCTAAGTCGCATATTCGAGCTGAATATAGATTTTCTATTTAAATAACAATTGAATAAACCGAATATTACTACACTAATTAAGGGTGTTAATCTTTATTGGTTTATTCAATTCCTATGGTATTCCATAAGAGTAGTCTAAATATGAATTATTTATGTTAGGTTCGGATATGAGTATGGGTAATTTATGTAGTTATTTTTGAGTAAGAGTACAGATAAAAGCTACTTCCTACTCTTTATTGTGTGGAAGTAATTAATAAATATAAAATTATTTATAATAATTATTTTATTTGTATATATAAATATATAATTTTTTCTTTGATTGATTCATGCAACATTTTATATAATATTTTTATTTAGTAATTTATGATAAAATTGATTTATATAATATTTACTATTTTTTCTAATTTATTTTATGAAAAAAAAAATGATTGATACAATATTTTATGTTATTTTAGTTAATTAATAATTTATATATTTTAAGCTCACGAGATCAGAAGTTATAAATTGGATCAAAAATTATAATTTTATTTTTGGGATATTATAAATAGAGTATGAGTAACACAATTTTATAAGAATTATAAATATAAAATACTTTCATCTAAATCACTAGATGGTGTATTTCATATATATATAAAAAATATTATATTGTTATTCATTTTGAAATCCGTTATTTTAATAAACTAGTCAAGTGCCTGTGCTTTGCAACGGGGAATGAAATGAATAAAATGATATTTGATGATACATCGAATACTTTGTCAACTTAGAAAGAGTTTTTTCTTAATTTTTTTAAGGAGCTGCTGATATGTAAAGAATCTGAAGATGGATTTTGTATTTTCCAATGTGCATTGGTGCTGTTCTTTATATGGCATGTATATCTATGAAATTAAATGGTGTTGCTGCTCTGACAATTAATGAATTGATAAGTGTTGACAATTGCCTAAGCAATATGGCTGCACCGGTACCGTTATGAGTCGATGGGATTTCACTTATTATGAACTGCAAGTGTACTTGATATAACTCAGAACTTGGAGGAAGATCAAAATGTTTCATTTCTCAACCTGCTATGGCAACTTTGGAAGGCAAGAAATGAAGAGGAGTTTAGAGCATCTACAGGGAACATTTTCATTATTTTTCATGCAACAATACCACAAACAATGCCATGTCATGTCAAGTATGATAAACAATCAGAACAAATTACAATACTTCCTAACTAATTATAACCCAGAACAGTTGCTCCATTGGGGTGCCGAAGGCTAGTACAGCAAGCTTCCCCTAATAGTACCACTCTCTATCACAATCTGAATGACATGGACTGAGATTTTGGTAGCAGCTATTTTCTAGGCCTTCTTACTTCTTCCTCTTCTAGCTGAAATCGACAGATATGATTGTAAAAAAAAATGATATTAATTTGCAAATGGAAATAGTTTTGACAATAACCTTGCAAAATTGATCAAAATTCATGAAAAGCAAGGCCTAACATCAGCAGTTTTTTTGTAACTTCCTCACTCTCCGCTTTTGACTGCAATTTTATGATTTATTACTCTAAATGAACTATTAAGTAAAAAAAATGCATCAACTTAATATGGATAAGAAATCATTTCAATAAAGCAAAGCAAAAGTTCAATAGAGGTCACTTGCCTCTTTCAAGTCAATTTCAGCTTCCCGGACTCACTCAGAATGCATCACCAGTTTGAACTTATCTATGTGCATACAAATTAAAAATAATTAAAAAATTCTAAAAATTCTAAAAAAATATATAAAATTTGGCCTCCAATTACATTTTCATATAGAGATCATGTTGAGCGGTTCGGATCGACTATTTAAACTTCAAAAATGAAGATATAGATCCATAGTAACAACCGATGTGTGCTATGCATAGTACGGTAGCCTCACTCAAGAAGTAAACTATTAATAGTAATACCTTTGTGCCTCTTGACAAGACAAAAACGCTTGCTTCTAAGTCTTTGCTAAATGGTTTTCAAGCTCAAAAATGTAATTCTCAAGTTTCTCATATTCTGGATCTGATTCTTCCAATGACTTTTTCTTACCAAGTACAGCATCAATCACTTTTGATTGCACATCCTACAATACATTTCACAAACAAGGTAAACAAAACAAAATCAAATAGCTGATTTTCTTTGTAAGATAATATTTTATTATGGTTGGACATAAATAAAAAGCATGAAAAACAGTAATTTACTTGCCAAGTTTGTCTCCTTTGAACGTCTGTTCTCCTTTGAACACTTATTCTCATAAAGAAGTTAACAACTTATCCCTCCTTTCGCAAAATTTAATAACTTATCCCTCCTAACAACACTTATTTCATTTAAATTTAGTAAGGTCACTTTAACATCACTTTAACATCAGGTTGCTGATTAGCCTCACACCTGTTACATTTCTAACAAATGTTTATTGATCACATAGGTACCGGTATAAGAGTTTATTAACATTGCTGGAAATGGTCAGTTACATGTTGGAACAAAGTCAACAGTAGCAGTTAGAACTGCACTGTTACGAAACAACACCCATATGCAATCAACTTGACTGGTATCAGAAATGCATGACTCAGGAGTTGGAAACCAGGGTTACTACAAATCGAAGCTAGAAATAGCAACAAAAACTAAACCTGACACATCTAAGATACTACTATATAATATCTTAATGGAGGCCGAAAGAACAGAAATCAACAAGACCAGAAACTAAATCTAACTTCCCTTTTTTGAAGAAATGAAGTAAATCTAAATTCAATAACAATAACTGAAAAGACATCGAACTAACAGCAAAATTATTTGTATTGCTGTTTGGATTGATGCTTTGATAGCCATCTGTAAATCTTCCTCTACTTGATCTAAATGATAATTGGAGTGACTAAATTAAGGTAACAAAGAAAATAATTGTGAGGTTATAAAAATATGGTATAAAAAATTATGCTGCCATCATTCATTAATTCTATCTTTATAACATTACTGATATATATTTTTCCAGCAATTTCAAATTTTCAATGAGAGTTGCTAGTTGCAAGTCTACAATTAAGATTTTGTGCAATTAAGTAACCAATAATTTGAATTGGGTCAGGCAAACATATATAAAAACTTCCTTTTTGGGTTTGCTAGCTGCTAGATTACTGCTGGGATTATAAATTAGTACTTTCCAAAAAATAAAAAATAACCTTTTGTTTAGTACCAGTACTTCCCAGTTCCAAATTTCTAAATACCAAGTTATATCAAACAGCAGAAATTGGCCTGTTACCAAATTTAATACAAACTCAGGGGGTTTAGGGAACTTAAAATTGCAATGGTACAGTTCTGGTAGGATCATAAATTTCTGGGCTGTTTTACAGTCCATTTCTTCAATAAGATCATATAAAGTGAAATTATTAAGTAGCTAGCGTACTCTCAGCAAGTTTGCGCCTATTCTTCTGACTTGTTTCTTGATTTTCAGCAATTTTTAGTCCCTGTTCATCCAGACCACTTCTTTCCTTTTCCAAATCAAAATCTGGAAATGAATACAAAAGTATTAGAATGCAGTCCCTGTTTAGTTGGATTGAAATTTAATATCTAATCAAAATACATAATTTTTTGAATTCATGAGCTCTGTTAGAAGTAGGTAACTTGACAAACTTCAGGAAAAAAAAAAGGTTACAAGAATAAGAAATATGTACATTTAGAAAGCACAATAAAGAGCCAGCTAGGACCACTTTTGACAAAAGCCTTAAGCATTGTTGTGTTGTGCAGTGATATCATTTTCACACATGCTTACCAGTACAGATTTACCTCACAATAATGAAACTATTTCAAGGAGAAAAGTTAGTAAGATTCCTTTGACCGCCTTTCAAAATTTTGGTAATCTACATGCCCCATGACAATGATAGCTTAAAAAAGATATACATAAACTAAAAAGAAGAGCTGGTATCCCAAACTAAAAAAATAAGCTTTGATTGGACATTAAATTTGCTGGTACCGAACCTACTCAACTGATTGGATATAATTTTTTAATTTCAATATATTTAACAAAACCAACTATAGAATGAACCATGACAGGTGCACTATACCAACTGGTATATCAAGATTTGACTGATACACACGTACCAACTGGTGTACCAAGATTTGACAGATGTGCTGGTACCATGATATAGGTAAAAAATTGGAAATAACTAATAAAACAGTGGCAGAAGCAACAGTATTGCACTACCATAGACCAAAACAGAAAACTAAAACCAAGACAATAATTAGAAGATGAAATAATAATGTACCTTCCAATCTATCGCTTGCAAGTTGTGACGAAGTTGTTTCAAGCTGTCAATCAAGGCTGCAGCTCCTGGAACAATATAATAAGAGTAATGATGAAGAATAACTACAGTTCTTACTATTAATGTATTGAAATGAAGAGAGAACATTTTAATTCTTTTCAGTCAGACTTGAGATCAGTACTACATGGTATGCAATAAAATTTTGTACAGTTTCTTAGAAGACATGCATATAAATATATGTTGATGTAGAATACAAGATTTTCTTAGAAGACAACCAATAAGAAAGAGATAACTAAATAAAAAGATTTGTTGAGTACAAACAAATAGTAAATAAAAAGTTACAAAGCATAATACAGTGAAATTATAAATCCAGAGAGTGATAACTGATATCCTATTTAAAAAAAAATTTGGGAGAATTTTAATTTGTTAAACCTTTCATGTTGCAATATTTCCTAGAGGAAGGAGTTTACCTTTGTAAGACCGGAGAATTTTATGTTCTTCTTTTTCACCTATCCTTTTGCAATTTATTGATACTGAGCAAGACCTGAAGTGAAAATATGCAATGTAAAAATTACAACAAAAGCTGCTTGGACAGAGTCCTTACTTTCACTGAAATCAACAGAAAAATATATTTTAGGTTATGTCCAACGGAAGATGCTAATCTGTAAATGTAATCGTTAACCAATTTTTTTTTTGTGTTGCATGGTATCTCTACTGTTTTATAGTCTGCATTGCCTTTGTTTGAAATAGGTGGAACTGGTTTCTGGTATAGTTTAAGAAATAAATAGATTTATATTTTTGAAGAAGTGTTTAGATGGATGAATTACATTAAGCTAATAACTATGACCTAATATTTGCATGCAATCCAATTCACTTTAAAGGTAAAATAAAAAAAACTTTACTGACAGATGGAAATCTGTTTTTTTTTTCATTAGGGTCCCTGCTGAGTACAGTACATCTAACCTATTTGTTGTAAGGTTGATAAATCAAGTGGCTACAAGTGTTACAGTCACATGTAGAAGTTGATGTACCTACGAACTTGGTATTTCCAGCTAAAAAAACGGTATGTACCGATGACAGCAGAAACCAAATAAGAGTAGGAGTAAATATTGAAAAGAGATATGTGTTATGCATAGTACAAGGTTTCAATCTTGATTTTTTATATGGTAGGAATCTGAATACTGAAATTAGATGTTTACACACAGAAGCCAAAACTGAAATTAGACATTTACAAATATGGCACCAAGTAAAAACAAAAGCTGCATTGGTCATGATCTATATTTACCAGTATTAAAGGCATACTGGTAAATGAAATCTTACAAAGCAAATTACAGAGACCTCAAAAAAAATAGGCTATGGTGACTGGACGCATGAAAAAAAACTCATGTACCTACTATTTGACTGTAATTTTGTTAATAGCAAAATACAGGGACCTCACAAAATTACAGGGGCTCCACAGTAATGCGTTCCCTTGACTGATTTCACAAGATTAGTGGCAAACTGGACCTCACAAGATTAGTGGCAAACTGGACTGATTTCACAAGGCATATGCAGAAAGACCAAGATGCTAGGGTCTGATATACTGGTACATACATATCAGAGCAAACCTTACATAGGATGATTGCAACTCTTAAACTTTAAAAAAAAAAAGGATAAACACACTCAACCAGTACATACGCACGGAAGGACATATAGTATTCATCAGCAAAGAGGAAAAGTGCAGATATAAGAAAGAAATATCACTTAATCGTTCAGAATCTCAAAACCATTTACAAAATTCTAGAGAATAGAGGTTAGAAAAGATTATTTACAAAATTAAACTACATAAAGAAATTTTACCGGTAATATTCAGCAGTGGGTATGAACCGCACCAGAGGGTTAAGTTAAGAAAAATTATGAGCAAATATATATGGATTTTAACAAAGAAAATACCTGGTTATGAATAAACATATATTGCAATATTTCTCTTTAGGATTTCCTCGAAGTGCAACTGTGCCTGTCCTCCCTCTGTGCCGGTTTCCTGTACATAAAATTTCACAACGTGTGAGATATTGGTGGTCAGGTAAACATTTTAAAGAAAATGAGGTAAAAACAAAGTTATCAATGTGCAAGATAAAAAAATGTTAAAATTGGTTTACCAGCAAAGTCTGTTCTGTACTTGTTTACTTTAAAGAATTGGTATTGAACAAATTGTACTGAAAACAAGAGTGAGGTTATGGTACTATGCATAGCACAGATTGGTGCGTACTATGGATCAATATTTTCATTTCCAAAGTCCAAATAGTCAATTTGAACCGTTGAAATCGATTGTTTGGACTTTGAAAATGGAGATATCGATCCATAGTACGGACTATTTTGTGCTATGCATAGTATCATAGCCTCATTCTGCAAACAGAATCTAATAGTACAAAAAATGGTTTATGCACCTCTAAAGCAATCTTCTTAGCCTCCTCTTTTAACTTGTATGCGACTCTCCACTGTTGACATGTAAACATATAACTAAGAGAATTACACAGTAAACAAATTCTAATTCTAAATATAAGGTCATAAGTCTATGGGACAACCAATATCTTATGCGGTTACCACAAACAAGGGTGACTATCAATCAATAACACTATTGATGCTACCAAGACAAAATTGGGTTACAAATGAGCTCAATTTCATGTCAGGACTCATGTTCTTTTTTCCAGAAGAAAAAAAATGAGGAAATACACAACAGTGAGGTTCATTTAGCCAAATTTTGGTCTAAAAAAACTATTTGTTTATACTAAATTGATAATTAACTAATATAACAGGTTTTATTGGGACAAAATTGAAGGAAAACGTGTCATGTACCAGTTAAAAAAATTCTGAAATGAAAAGTACTGTCCAGACTTCCAAACGTTGCAAAAATATATTAGTAATATAAAAATAAAAATAAAACTACAAGATAGAATGTTTTCTAAAGCAATTCTTGCAAATGACAACCCAACATAAACTTTATTAACAAAAAATGCTGATAATTTTTTCAATTGAAACTAACACCATCATCTTGTACGATAAATGCAAACAAAAGCAAAAAAAAACAGGAGTTGCAAACTTTCTCATGTCATTTTGATAGATTTAACCTTACTATCTAGATGTTTTTACAAATACCCAAAAAAAACTCAAGAATAAAACATCATAAATGCTTGGGCTGTTCTTTTGAATTTAATTTACATGTTCAAATAGTAAGACCCGATTTTGTATTATGTAAAACTACATACTGCCAAATAACAAGCTGAAAAAATAAGAATTAGTAAAACTAAGTAGTAGTAATACTAACATCCAAGTATTGTTCTAGCCTTTGAACAAGCTCATGAGGGATTGACTCTAGCAAATTGGTTTTCTTTTTATACAATTTTTTGATCCATAACTCAACGACAGTTTTGTTTTTCCTCTCTTTAGCATGTAAATTAAATTAAGGGGAAAAAAAGATGAAGAGACAGTGATATAATGGAAATAACGGAAATAATGATTTCAGTGAAACCCTCTCTGATTTGTTTAATAAATCTGGAAATAATGAACCCTCTCTGATTTCTTTAAAAAATCTGGAAATAATGAACCCTCTCTGATTTCTTTAATAAACCCTCTTGTAAGGACCTGTATGCAATTTATATCACTTAAATTCAGGGAAAAATGAAAAAACAAAGACAATTTATACCCTTGCTGATTTCAGTGAAACCCTAGGGGCAGCACCGGGTTTGAGTGAAGAGGCCAATTGTGCAACTGCAAATCGACAAATGAAAATTAAGGTTTGCAATTTGAGAGGAGCGAATTTGATTGATATATAAAGATACAAGAGTCGGTTCAATTGAAATTGCAATGACGGGAGCGATTACCTGTCAAATCCATGGAGGAGAGATCGAAGAACCAATGTCGTTTGAACTTGGAATGGCGGGACATTTGATTTTTTTCTCAGAGGAGAGATCAAAGAACCATTTTCGCGAGGGAATCAAAGAACCGGCATTCTCCTATGGAGACGTCAGGAAAAAAAAAATAGGGAAAATTTCTAGTGTACCCATACAAACTTTTGAAATAGCCAATATCCCCATGAAAACACTATAATATCCACTGTACCCATAAAAATTTAACATTTTTTCCTCCATCCCTTTTTAATTAATTAGTTTTTTATTTAATTATTTTAGAAATTGAATTGGCTAGAATGCCCTTCAATTTTAAGTGGAGATGTCCTTTGGATGTTCTTTTAATTGTTTTCTTCTTCCTCCTCCCCAGTCCCCTCCCACCTCTTTTTATATCTGACATTTGCTGTTCGTTTCAAACTCTCTCTCCTGGGACTCTAGGACTTTCAAGCCGTTAGCTCTCTCCTATGTTTCCTCAAATCTGATCTAGGAGATAGGAGATAGCTTTGGCTTTCAAGTAATCTACTAAAGTCTCTTGTGAAATATGTTGTATTTTTTTAAGAAATAGAATCGACAAACTTTGCATATTCTATTCACTGCAAGTCTGCAACAATAAGAAACTTGTGGAGAGATTGCAGAAATTAACAAGGTATTTCCACAATCATTCTATAAGTCACGACGAGACGTAGGATAGACCTTTTCTATCATTGAAATCATGAATGCGCATTTGTAATATGTAATTACGACTTTATATCCTTTTAATGAAAATTCTTAATAGGGGTAAAACCCAACTTAAAATAATTGATGAAACCTCCTAAAGATTGGTCCGTTGCCAATGATCACCAAACCAACATTCATTTGATCGTCCCCTCACAGTACATCTAGGTCAACCATTCTATAACAACAAACAAAATAACGACTACAAAATATAAGAGAAATAGTATGTAACAGAGCTTAGGCGTTATAATTGCCCTTGTACAGGCAAGATAGGGGAATGAGAACTCCTAGATCAAATTTGAAGAAACATCAGGAGAGAAACAAAGGCTTGAAAGACCTTGAGTCGCAAAGTAAAAAGAAAGTGAGAGATTGAAATGAACAGAAGGGGAAGAAGGAACGATTAGAAGTATGGACATCTCCATTTAAAATTGAAGGGTATATTAGTCAATTTAATTTCTAAAATAATCAAATAAAAGGCTAAATAACTAAAAGGGGATGGAGGAAAAAATGTTAAATTTATATGGGTATAGTGGATATTATAGTGTTTACATGGGGATATTGGCTATTTCAAAAGTTTGAATGGTCATACTATAAATTTTCCCAAAAAATATATGTGTCACTGAACACGTGGAGAAGAAGGATTTGCGAACGTATTTGAACGATTGAGATTCGTGAAAAGTCGAGGGGCCAGTATTATTTGTGCTTTGAGATTCGTGTAGAACATATTTGAACGATTGAGATATTCCAAATAAGTAATGCAAAGTTTGAGATATCTCAGAGGATGCGGTTTCAAAAGAAAACGCGTCAGGATAGTATCCTATGTGGTTTTCGTGTGGCTTCTCATGTAGCGGGTAGGTTTTAAATTAAATTTAGACTTCTACACGCTAGACAACATGAAATAGATACATAAAATCAAAATTTTTATTAAAGGCTGAGATTTGAGATTTGTTTTGATGAGTGGTTCAGATCTATTGAATGAACGGTTCAGATTTGCTCTTGACAAATAGAGAATTGGGTCCGAATAAAATTAACGTGATATTAGTCCGGATAAGACAAAAAGTAAAAAATAAAGTATGAATAAGCTAATAAGTAATAAACTATATAAAAGAAAACTTTAATATGAATAAGAATATTGAAATACTTTCATCTAGGGGTGTTCAACCGGTCGGTTCGTTCAAATCGAACTAAAATAATCAAGCCAATTTTTTTCAGTTTTTGAAAATCCAACCGAACCAACTGAACTAAAATAGCAAACCGAAATAAAACAAAACCGATTAAACCGATTTAAACTTCGGTTTGTTCGGTTGAACCAAATAGAGAAATTCAATCTCAAAAAATCAAAGATTTCACATAAATAAAAATTAAGATACACATGTTCAATTTCATACAAATACTTACACAGGTTCAATTTCATACGAACACATAGATTCAAAACCGAAAATAAACCAAAATAATACACGAAGTCTCGAACTATTAATAAAATCAATCGGTTTGTTTTATTCGGTTTTGAGAATCCAAAACCAAACCAAACTATTTAAACCGAAAAACTAAACCATTTAAATTGAATTTTTCCAATTCAGTTTAAAACTAAATAAACCGAACCATTTGAACACCCGTACTTTCATCTACGATGAAATATCATCATTGACAACTTGACATCCAAGCACAGCAATGACGAATGTGTATCCTCTCCAATAACTCAAAAGATAATCTTTTGAACTAATAAATGTCAATCATCCGATCTTCTTTCAAATTAGTGCAGGCTAGATCAGCATAATATTAAAAACTCCTGTGTTAAAATCAGAAGGCCAAATTGACTCCGTTTAAAATCAGACGGCTGAGATACAGGATACGTGTTCCGGCAATGACGGACCAACGATCCGATTACTAATTGGCTGGGGGTGCGAATCCTCTGAGATATTTTAATTTTTGCGTGACCGACGTGTCCGGTACCTATTCGGGGGAATGGTGGGGGCCAGTATTATTTGAGCTTTGAGATTCGCGGAGAACTTATTTTAACGATTGAGATATTCCAAAAAGTCACGCAAAGTTTGAGATATCTCAGAGGATGCGAATTCATTGGCTGGAAAAAAAAAAAAAAGACAATGAATTATGAGCAGCAAACTCAGGTCAAAATTGGTCAAAACCCTTTCACCCCTAACAAACACAGTAGCGAGACTATGAACCTCTTTACCTTTCTGAGGAGCCTCCCTCGCCTCCGTCCATCTCTTTCTCTTAATAATCTCACCTCCTCCTTCTATCGCCTTCTCTCCACCGCTGCTACTACTCAACCGCCACCGCCACCTCCAAATCCCCACTTCGTTGCAGTAGACTACCTGATCCAATCGTGCGGGCTTCCTTCTGATGGAGCTCTGCAGGCATCGAAGATAATCCAACACCTCAAATCTCCTGATAAGCCCGATGCAGTGCTCTGCTTCCTGAGACAGACCGGTCTAAGCGAATCGGACATAAGGACCGCCGTGTCCAGAGAGCCTCGCCTCCTTGTCTCAGATGTGGAGAAGTACTTGAGACCTAATGTGGCCAAGCTACAAGAAATAGGCTTATCCACAGAAGACATCGCTGGTATCATTTCCCGCAGCTCTCATCTGTTTCGATCCAATATTTTGCCAAAGATTGACTTCTGGATGCAGGCTCTTGGCTCGTTAGAAAATATGTCTGTGCTCTTCAAAAGGGGGCCGAACATGCTTTGTTGTAACTTGGAAAAGGTTAGTGTGCCCAATCTATCGTTCCTTCAAAACCAATGTGGTTTATCTGTTCGTCAAATTGTTCGATTGATTGTGTCGGCTAATAGACTGATCACATGAAACCCAGAAACTGTAAAGATAAAAGCTAAGATTGCTGAGGAATTGGGGGTCAGCTGTTCATCACAAGTTTTTGTGTATGCATTAATTACTGTTGCCTCTATGAATAGAAGCACTCTAAATTCAAGGGTACATTACTTGAGAAGTATAGGGTTTTCACAGGAGGATGTCACCTATGTGATTAGTAAAGCTCCTATGGTCTTGACGATACCGATGGAGTCGCTGGGGCGCAAAATGAAGTTCCTGAAAAGTATGGGGTTTTCACAGGAGGTGGTCACCTACATGATTTGTAGAGCTCCTTCATTGTTGCAGACAACTGAGGAGTTGTTGGGCCGCAAAATGGACTTGCTGAAAAGTATGGGGCTTATACAAGAGGAAGTCACCTATATGATTAGTAAGGCTCCTACAGTGTTGCAACTATCAGAGGAGTTGTTGGGCTGCAAAATGGAGTTCCTGATAAAGGATGCGGGTTGTGGTAAGATTGATGTGGTTCGCAATCCAATTATGTTAACATTTCAATTGGAGAAGCGGCTGATTCCCAGGAGTGTTGTTCGTAAAATTTTGATGTCAAAAGGACTTCCTTTGGCAAATATATCGTTTGCTACTTTTACAATGTCAAGTGATGAGAAGTTTGTGGAGAAATTTGTTCTACCGTATGAGCATGATATTCCCGGGCTTGGCCAGGCATATAAAAATGCTAGTGTTGGGAAAACTGAGGCTATTGAGTAGTTGTAGAATATTTCATATTGGCTATCTTGTAGAATTACATACTGCATTTTAGATTTACCATGTTAGGTTTTTCAATTTTCATTGCCACTTTGTAAGGATATATGTAATTGTGCCCTTGCTGAGCTCTAATTCCTGTTTTTCTCAGTTATATCATACTGTCTTCAAAGGTAGGAAATCCCTTTTTCAATTTCAACCGTATTCATGGTTTCTCAATGTTGTGCCATTAAAATCGTAAAACTGTGTTTGGTATTGTTCATGAAAGAATACATGAAATAATAAGGGCTGAAGAAGCTATTAAAATTGCAGGACAGTCTAGAAGAGCTGCAATTTAATCCAAGTCCTAGTTACATAAAATTGTACCAATTGAGAGTGTTTTATCTTTCTATTACAATAACACTGATATTAGTTTTCAAACAGAAGTAGAGTAAATTGCAAAATCAATTTTTATTCTGTCTGTTTTCCGATTTTGCCCCTGCTACTCTTTTTTGCTTGTAATTATGTACAATTATTTCGGACAAGTTTCTTAAATAAAACGGGCATAAGCCTTTTATAAAAAAATATATATATATATGTACAATTACTCAGTACCTTCATACTAATAATTGAAAACATATAAAATACCATAATATAAAATCTCTTCATACCATCAAATAAAAATAAATAAAAAAACTGAAAAAACATGTTTTTTTTTTCTTCTACCATCAAGTTTATTCATTATTTGAATCTTTTGAGACCATGCAAAATAGACAATCAAAGTAAGTAATTGTACTTGCCTTACAAATTAGGACCCCATTACATATCAATTATTAAAATCTTAAAAGCAAACACAGATTAGATACTTCAGCTACCATACTGTCTCTAATTATGTAGGACATATTTTTTTGATAGATCGAACTCTACCCCAATTACACTATCTCTAACCTATACTTAGCTATTGATGCATAATTAAAAGCTACATATAAGAAAGAAAAATATAAATCTTGATCAGCTCATGATTTTTTATTGATCTATATTTGTGATAAGAAGCGGAAATAAATCTGCTGCGATTCCAAAGGATCGCATGGTTCCTACGATTCCAATTCATTTATTACACAAATCTCAAAAGAAGTTAAGTTTTGTGCATAAATCTCAAAACACATGAACGGTTGGGATTGGAATTACAGGAACCAGCGATCCTTTGAAATTGCAGCAGATTTATTTCCGGTAAGAAGCTCATTACTGTTTTCTTCCTCTTTTTGTCCTTGGTTTCTAATGAAATGGAGAAGGCTCAAAGCTTCACCCTAGACCTATAAATGTATCAATGATGATTTCATGATGCTTTGAAAATCATGAAATGGAGAAGGTTCAAATGCTCAATTGTGATCTTGCAACAAGTTGGATCTGCAATTAACATAAAAGTCTCATCATTTTGTCGGTTGTGGAGTGGTTTAATTGAGGTATGACTTACCTTTCAAAATTCATAATCCAAAATAATAGAAAAGTTATATTTAAAAGTTATATCTTTTTTTAAGGCTAGTGTCAGTACAAGATACATTAGCAAACCATAGAAGCATAGGAAAAGCTATTATAAATCAAGAAGGTTTACCTAAAACCAACAAATGATATGTTGTGAACTAAAGAGTTAACACTGAAAAAAAAGGTGAGGCAGTATATTTAACTGTACTGTTTTGCTTTTTCAGCCAACAACATTCCTTGTTTCAATATTTCTAAACCTTCTTTCATTCATTTTGTTTCTACTGAAAATATGATTAATTAGTGGGTGTGTAATGCAAAAAAAACATCCTGAATAAAGGGAATAAGTTTTTAACTAAATGATACTGTATGATAATAGATGCCAGAAATTTATGTATTAGTTGGAATTAAGCGATATCAACTAGTAATATCAATTAAAATTAGAATAAAGTACCTGGCTATTTTTCTTTATAACTTCATAACTGATGAGATCTCTTTTTTACTGCTCCTAATGGGAAAAATCAGAAAACATCTCTTTCCACCAAGGGCGTTGGTGAAAACATCTCTAATTGATTACAATTAATTTTATGGTTGCAGACGCTGTTGCGATTGTGGCTGCGATCAGAGAAGTAGGGATCAAAGAGGGTGGGTTCGAGGAGGGCAACAGTATGAGTGCCTTCGACCTCCTTATCTGCTGTAGCGGAGATAGAGAGAAAACTTGGGGGAGATGGAGAGACGGAGAGTAGATAACCGGGTTTAATTCGAGTTCTGTGAAACAATCTGTTTATCAAATGAAGAATAAAAAAATTAAATCAAACGGTGGAAAGTGCCCATCGAACAGAGTCTGTGGTACCAAAATATTGTCAATTCTAAAATGACTCGTACTGATTATTATTTTAGTATCAGAAGTTGCAAAGTGTTGTGGTCCTTGTTGACAAGTTGGTCATACTAATGTATGCGTAATGAGATAATTGGGTGTTTGTCTGATCCAAACCAACAGCTGGTGAAGAACTCTTGACAGGACTGTACCTAATAATTCATATTAAGCAACTTAAGGTAGGTAAGAGTGCGCAAATATTCAACCCTAATTATTTGATGCGTTCTTTCATAAACAATACAAACAGTTTAACGATTTTAATAGCACCACATCATTGAAACCATAAGGTGGAAATTGAAAGAGGGATTTCCAACCTATGAAGACAAAAATATGATATAACTGAGAAAACAAGAACTAGAGCTCAGCAAGCAGGCACAATTACATATATCCTTACAAAGTGGCAATGAAAATTGAAGAACCTAACATCGTAAATCTAAAATGCAGTATGTAAACGTACAAGAGAGCCAATTTGAAATGCTCTAGAACTACTCAATAGCCTCAGTTTTCCCAACACTAGCATTTTTATATGCCTGGCCAAGCCCGGGAATATCATGCTCATACGGTAGAACAAACTTCTCCACAAACTTCTCATCACTTGGATTTGCAAAAGTAGCAAAAGCTTTATTTGCCACCGGAAGTCCTTTTGACATCAAAAGTTTACGAACAACACTCCTGGGAATCAGCCGCTTCTCCAATTGAAATGTTAACATCATTGGCTTGCGAACGACATCAATCTTACCACAACCCGCATCCTTTATCAAGAACTCCATTTTGCGGCCCAACAACTCCTCTGATAATTGCAACACCGTAGGAGCCTTACTAATGATATAGGTGACTTCCTCCTGTATAAGCCCCATACTTTTCAGCAACTCCATTTTGCGGCCCAACAACTCCTCAGTTGTCCGCAACAATGAAGGAGCTCTACGAATCATGTAGGTGACCACCTCCTGTGAAAACCCCATACTTTTCAGGAACTTCATTTTGCGCCCCAGCGACTCCACCGGTATCGTCAAGACCATAGGAGCTTTATTAATTACATAGGTGACCTCCCCCTGTGAAAGCCCCAGACTTTTCAAGTAATGTACCCTTGAATTTAGAGTGCTTCTCTTCACAGAAGCAACAATACTTAATGCATACACAAACATTTGTGATGAACATCTGACCCCCAATTCTTCAGTACCCTTAGCTTTTATTTTTATAGTTTCTGGCTTTAATGAGATCAGTCTAGGAGCTGACTTAATCAATTGAACAATTTGACGAACAGATAAACCACATTGTTTTTGAAGGAATGATAGGTTGGGCACAATAACCTTTTCCAAGTTACAACAAAGCAGTGATGGCCCTTTTCTGAGGAGCACAGACATATTATCTGACGAACCAAGAAACCGCATCCAGAAGTCAATCTTTGGCAAAATATTGAACCGAAACAGAAGAGGTCTGCGGGAAATGATACCTGAGATGTCTTCCATCGAGAAACCAACCTCTTGTAGCTTTGCAATATTTGGTCTCCAGTTGTTCTCCACATGGGAGCAAAGGATGCGAGGGTCCCGCGACATGGCAGTTCTGATGTCCGATTCCCTGATGCCAGCATGTCTCAGGAATCGGAGCACAGAATCGGGCTTCTCAGGGGATTTGAGGTGGCGGATATACTTGGATGCTCTGACTGCGTCGTCCGAAGAAAGATTGCATGATTGGATGAGGTAGTCAACAACTTCGAATTGGGGATTTGAGCGTGGTGGTTGAATGGCAGCGGTGGAGCGATGGAATGGGGTCGTGGTGACGTAAAGTGGAAGAGATGGACGGTGGCGAGGGAGCCTCCTCGGAAAGGGAAAGAGGTTCAGAGTCTCGCTACTGTGCTTGTTAAATGTTAGGGGTGGAAAGGTTTTGACCAATTTTGACCTGAGTTGGCACTGGCAGCTCATAGAGTTATGACTGTAGTCATAGAGAGAGACGCTCCAGTCAGTTGGTAATCGCATTCGGATCCGTACCTCTCCATTACTGCAGAGGATGGACCTCACTTTACGGTTTGAGATTTGGGGATATAGGAGCAGTATTATTGGGCGTTGAGAGTCGTGCCAAGCTAAAACGAACGGTCCCGATCCACTAATTGTAAAAGATTCCCTTTTCAGGTAATGCACTGGATGTGAATTCACAGGGGCAGTATTTTTTCATAGCAGATAATAAAACAAATAACAATAATAATATAAGAAAATAAAAATATATATATATCAACAATAGAGTAAAGTATATTTTAACCAGATTTCTAATTTTTTTATCACATTAGATAAAAAGATGTTAATTATTAATTAAATAAAATAACATTAAATACTGTATAAATTTATTATTTTCTATAAATTATTAATTAAAAATAATAGAAAATGTTAGATAAATCAATTTTATCATAAATTACTAAATACAAAATTGTATAAAATATTGTATAAATCAATCTAATCAATATAATAAATTATGTAATTATACATACAAATAATAAAATGTCATAAATAATTTTATATTTATTAATTACGTTATAAGATAACCAGCACCAAAATAGCTAATAAACTATTATGGATTTTTCTGACTAATGAGTTGATTATTTTTATTTAATGGTTTGGCAGTAAGACTGTAAATGAGCTGGCTCGGGCCGAGCTTGGCCTTAGCTCAGCTCGTTAATTCTGACCCAAGCTGTTAGCGAGTCAACTCGTTAACAGCTTCGCGAGCTAAAATCTCAGCTCAAACTCATGATGAGCCAGCTCGCGAGCCACGAGCTGGCTTATTGGGTTTGGTTAGACCTTGTTTTATAAAGAAAATAAATTTTACAAACCTTTTTGGACTGAGCTGAACTGAGCTGGACTAAGATTGACAGTATAAAATACACACAAATTCATAAATTAATGCCTAGCTGAGCTAGACCTTAGCTCAGCTCGTTAATTTTGACCTGAGCTGTTAGCGAGCTCGCTAACAGCTCGGTCCACTATCGAACGAGCTGTTACTAATCGAGCCAGATGTGAGTCACGAGCGAGCCACGAGCTAGGAGCTTTTTGCCCAATTTGGTAGTATCGTGTCCGTTTGACAAAAAACTATTGGAGGTCTGGTTTGAGATTCGTGCCAAAGTTAGAAGAACTAATCTGTAGCTGTCCGTTTGTAATTTGCTTGAGAAGAGCGCCTCTATGACTATGAGCACTGAGCAGCCAGCTGAATTGGTCAAAACCTCAAAACCCTTTCACTCTCACTTTACCTCACTAGAGTAGCGAGAGACTATGAACCTATTTCTGAGACTCCATCGCCTTCGTCCTTCTCTTTTACTTTACCTCACCACCCCATTCTATCACCTCCTCTCCACCGCTGTCATTCAACCACCACCCTCAAATCCCCAATTCCATCGCCTTCTCTCCACCGCTGCCATTCAACCACCACCCTCAAATCCCCAATTCAATCGGCTCCTCTCCACCGCTGCCATTCAACCACCACCCTCAAATCCCCAATTCCATCGCCTTCTCTTCAGCGCTGCCATTCAACCACCACCCTCAAATCCCCAATTCAATCGGCTTCTCTCCACCGCTGCCATTCAACCACCACCCTCAAATCCCCAATTCGCAGTTGTTGACTACCTCATCCAATCATGCGGTCTTTCTTCGGACGAGGCAGTCAAAGCATCCAAGTATATCGGCCACCTCAAATCACCTGAGAAGCCCGATTCCGTGCTCCGATTCCTGAGACACGCTGGCATCAGGGAATCGGACATCAGAACTGCCATGTCACGGGACCCTCGCTTTCTTTGCTCCCATGTGGAGAAGAATTGGAGATCTAATGTGGCCAAGCTACAAGAAATCGGCTTATCCATTGAAGACATCTCGGGTATCATTTCCCGCAGACCTCATCTATTTTCGTCTAATTTTGTTCAAAAGATTGACTTCTGGATGCTGGCACTTGGCTCGGTGGAGAATCTCTTTAGAGTCCTCAAAAGGCACCCAATAGTCCTACTGAGCAACTTGGAGAAGGTTATCATGCCCAATTTGTCTTTCCTTCGGGACCAATTGGGTCTATCTCTTCCCCAAACTGTTCGGCTGATTTTGTCAGCTCATCAATTGATCACATCTAGCACTGAAGCTCTGAAGATTAAAACTAAGAAGGCTGAGGAACTGGGGGTCAGATGTTCATCACCAATGTTTGTGTATGCATTACAAACTGTAAGCAATGTGAGCCAAAGCAACATAGATGCAAGGCTAAATAACTTGAAAAGTCTCGGGTTTTCCCAGGAGGAGGTGACCACTCTTGTCAGTACACTCCCTACTGTATTGAAGAAGTCAGAGGTGTCGTTGTGCCATAAAGTAGAGTTTCTGATAAAGGAAGTGGGTTGTGAGACGTTGTATTTGGTTAAAAATCCATTTCTGCTCAATCTGAGCTTGGAGAAGAGGCATATCCCCCGGAACCTTGTCCGCAAACTTCTCCAGTCAAAAGGATTTCCAGTGGCAAATCAAAAATATTCTTCTTTTGTGCAACCAACTGAGAAGCTGTTTGTGGCGAAGTTTGTTCTGCCATATGAACATGCTATTCCTGGGCTCCACAGAGCATATTCTGAGGCATGTTCTGGAAATGTCGCGGAATTGAATGGTTTATGAGTATCTAAATTTGACTTTCATGTACGTTTAGGTACTGGTGTACTGCATTTAGATTTTACCAAGTTGGGTAATTCAGTTTACTTCTGTTATTTATTCATGTTTTTATTTTTTTAATTGAGCACTTCCTTGTCATTATATGTGAACAGTCTTATGACGAAGAATTGGAAAAAATGAATTATCTAATTGGTAGAACAGGAATCTCCTTTCATTGAAGGTAATGAGACCCAGACCAAGAGCTGGTGGGTTGTTGGTTTGTTAACTAAACTCAGTCCTATCTCTGATTGATGTTGAACTAATTCCTATTTCAAGTTTATTTCAGAAGATTACTTCGAGCTGGTGGCTTATGCACAATCTAAACTGTAATTTACTCTGCAATGGTCCTTTTGTTTTCATTGCTCCTATTTTTTTTTCTTTTTTAAATTTAATGCAATCTCCCTTATGCACTGGATGGCTGCCTATATTTTTGAAATCTGAATATCAGAAAATAATAACAATAAAATAATAAAAAAGGTGCTGAGAAAAACTGCCTAGATTAGCAACTCCATGAGACCATAATTTGTATTAAGGTGTAGGTACAGTCGGTATACTTTTCATTGGATGGCTCTCAATGATGGATTGATGGTAAAATGTTGCCTCCATTTTGCAATGATATCAGTGAAATTTGATATAGAAACTATGTATGTATCTTTATCTATCTAGTAAATTAGCGGGTGATTGGTACACTTAAATGAGGATAGAATAGAAGAGTCTTAGAATTTGGATATGGACTTAAACCCTAATTTCTGGTTGTTGACATTGTCAGCAAGTTTTTGACTGATTGTGTTTTTTTTCTTTCATTCTCTTGCTATGGGAGAAAACTGGTTTGGGGATTTTTATATCATTGGGTCATGTGCTAGTTTCTTGAATTAAAAAAAAAAAGTAGAGGGCATTCCCAGTGGCCCATTCAAGTCAGGTGAGATTTCGCCAATTTTGTAATTTTTTCTTAAAGTTCTCAGAAGAAAATTTCTGCCATTTCCCAGATTGGGATAAGTGTATTAATACTGTAGTATAGTTGTCAATAGGTCAAAGCAAACATTTGTGTATATAATTACTGATATGGAACTTATGCTGACAACAGAGAAGAACACAAAGTTGTATTGAAATGCTAGTGCTGAAAGTGCAAATTAAACTAAAAAATAAAAAATGCTTCTACTACCTCTGCTGCGGCTGCTACTTACAGTGAGCCAAGTTATATTTTTCCTTTTAACTATACGTTGGGTGGGGGTTGTGTGGGTGCTATATTTACTTCTTTTTTCTTTGTTCTTTTGTTTATTGTGCAGGTGTCTAATAATATGATGTGGTTTTCCATATGTTCCTTTAAAAAAATGGATGAGCCTTTGTTTTGTTAATGCTTTATTGAGAAATGCGGAATGAGGTTTCCTTGATTCAAGTTGAATGGCATTGTAAGGATGCATTTCAGGTCTCTCTATATATGGAAGATGACTATGATATTATGATTATGGTTGTCTTTGCTTAGTGCTGATTTTGGCTTATAAATGTCTTGTATCAGGTATTTTGAAGCATGTACAGATTTCCTCTTGATTTTTCAAATCAGTTAATAACACTACCCTGATGGTCGTGCATAGAGATTTGTGTTTTTCATGTTTCTGTAGACTGCAGTAAAAGGCCCATCTTGAGCGTGATAACCAAAAATAAGAAGTAGAGCTTGGTAATTTCTCCATCTTGTTTAATGGTACATGGTGTGAAACTGTAAAAGTTATAATGTATTACTCAGGTTCTAATTCCTAACCTTTAATTTATATTACTTGGCTGGCTTAATCCATGTGCTTATGTGTGATAACATACATAATTTGTTGGTTATATTTCTTGTTGCTAATAAGTAATGGTTGCAATGAGATCAGTTTTTGGTCTAATAGCAAAAGATAATATTCTATATGTAACAGAGAAGTCACAGGTTCAAAACTAGAATGTGATTTCTTGTGGGTATTAATAGATAAGTGGCTTCATCTCCAACCTCTTTTCAAAAATGAAAAAAAAATGAAAAAAATGTAACAGCTGCAACATTCTAGACTAATTTTTATGGATTGGAGTATGCAAAAGCAAATACACTTCATGTGATAGAATAACATCTCAGCTTTAAAGATAAAGATTACACGGCGCTAACACTAAACAATAATTATTTTCATTTTGGCAGTCTCGCCCCTTTCACTTGATGTATTTTTTGTAAGAACGGAATTGTTTCTAAAGCAATCATTTTAGGTAAGATAACAATAAAGGTCTTTAGAGGTGTTTAGAGCCCAAAGCCCATTTATGTGTTACATTAGGGCCCATTATCTTCGTCTTTTTAACTCGGTATATCAGTCACAGCGCCGACGAATGGAGAGCTCTCACACTTTCGCTTAACAATGTTGTGAGCAATGAGTACAGCGATTCCATTTCTGAGGAGACTCCCTCACCTCCGTCCATCTCTTCCCCTTACTAATCTCACCTCCTTCTTTTATCGCCTTCTCTCCACCGCTGCTACTACTCAACCGCCACCTCCAAATCCCCAATTTGCGGCAGTAGACTACCTCATCCAATCGTGCGGGCTTCCTTCTGACGGAGCTCTCCGGGCATCGAAGATAATCCAACACCTCAAATCTCCTGATAAGCCCGATGCAGTGCTCTGCTTCCTGAGACAGATTGGTATAAGTGAATCAGACATGAGGACCGCCGTGTCCAGAGAGCCTCGCCTCCTCGTCTCCGATGTAGATAAGAACTTGAGACCTAATGTGGCCAAGCTACAAGAAATCGGCTTATCCATTGAAGACATCACTGGTATCATTTCCCGCAGCCCTGGACTGTTTCGATTCAATATTTTGCCAAAGATTGACTTCTGGATGCGGTTTCTTGGCTCGTTAGAAAATATGTCTGTGCTTCTCAAAAGTGGGCCGAGGTTGTTTTGTTGTAACACGGAAAAGTTATTGTGCCCAACCTATCGTTCCTTCAAAAACAATCTGGTTTATCTTTTGGTCAAATTGTTCAATTGATTAAGTCTGCTCCTAGACTAATCGCATCAACCCAGAAACTATAAAGATAAAAGCTAAGAGTGCTGAGGAATTGGGGGTCAGCTGTTCATCAAAAATGTTTGTGTATGCATTAATTACTGTTGCACGTGTGAATAAAAGCTCTCTAAATTCAAGGGTACATTACTTGAAAAGTATGGGGCTTTCACAAGAGGAGGTCACCTATGTGATTAGCAAAGCTCCTAAGATCTTGTGGACAACAAGGGGGTCTCTGGGGCACAAAATGAATTTCCTGAAAAGTATGGGGCTTTCACAGGAGGATGTCACACGTGTGATTAGTAAAGCTCCTGTGGTGTTGCAATTATCAGAGGAGTCGTTGGGCAGCAAAATGGAGGTCCTGAAAAGTATGGGGCTCTCACAGGAGGATGTCACATGTGTGATTAGTAAAGCTCCTACAGTGTTGCAACTATCAGAGGAGTTCCTGGGCCGCAAAATAGAGTTCCTGATGAAGAAAGCGGGTTGTGGTAAGATGGATGCGGTTTGCAATCCATTAAGCACAAACAACTCATACAATTCATTAAGCACTTCATTTGAAGTCGTACCAAGCTAAAGAACAGATCGGGCATTCTATCAAACTCATCAAGGAAAATAAGAGTTTTTTCTCTTCTTTTTTTGAGGTTTTAACCTTAAAACCTGTTACATGGAAAAAGTTGAAATTTGGATTCAAACATCTTGAGTCAAACAAAGGAATACAAATACAAAGAAATGACAGAAGCAAAACAGAAAATCTTGTAAATACAAATCTAAAATTTGTTTCCCTGTAACAGCATCCAGTCCGTATGTATCTCATCTACTAGAATCGGAAGATCCTTTTCCTTCCCTTTGAAAATACATGCACATCTCTCTCCACAAGACGAATTGAGGTATGAGAAGAACCCCTTGTATCTTTACATCCACCAATTTATTTGTCAATATCCCAATTAGATCATCCCGGTATATAGTCAGAACATCTATGCTGAGAGAACAACTGGTAAAAGCTATGTAATACAAGGACGTTGTCACAGGGCATCTTATAAACACGTGGCTCGTCGATTCAGCGTCATTCTGACACATCACGGCTCTCGCATCTGTTGAGAAGAATCCATCCCCTTCTTGATCAACTTCAATGACAATTTCCAGAAAATCCTCTCTACTTGAACAATGTCTTGCTATTTTTCTATTCTCTATTGTCCTTTAATTGGATTCTTCGCTAAAAAAATGGTTCTATACTCTAGTACTGATGAAGGAGCGACTAGGGCGAGTGGTACTGTTAGGAGCGATTTGGCGCCGGAAATTTTCTGGAGCGAGAGAGGGAATTATATGGAGTGGGAGAGAAAGGAGGGAGGGGTTTAATAGCCAAGTTTTATTAATTAATATTGATTAGTAAATCATAAGTGTTAAATTTTATTATTTTATTGTTTTTGGGTAAATATGTGAGTTTCAATAATTTGGAAGGGTAAATGCGATATTATGAACTTTTGAGGGGGAAATACGTAATATTGGAGTTTATGAGGGGGATACATGAAATCCCCCCCCTTTTTTTTTTTTTGTCAGCTCCATATTATAATGATATGTGACATTGTGCTTGATTGCTGAACTCTAATTCTTGTTTTCTCGATATACATACTCTTCATTAGGCACACATCCTCTTTCAATTGCAATTTTGAATTGTCTTGATGGTTTCTTAATCATGTTGTGGGACTAGGATCTTATAACTATTTGGTATTATTCATGGAAGATGGGTTCTTAAGTACCATCTTGAATTCTTGATAGAATTCGGATCCATTAAACTAAATTCTTGAGTTTGGATCCAGACTGTCCAATTTGTTTTGGCACGAATATTAAAGGATTATGTACATTTCACATCGGATCAGCTTGACTTGGATTCTGATCTGATGGTCCAGATCCAAACTCAAAAGTTTGAGTTACTTTAGAGGATCCGGACCGATCTTGCTTAGAGTTATTAACTACTGCTAAGTTTGATCATGTCAGACACTGATAAGTTTGGTAAGACCTGACTCATCTAGTAATATAGTTGGCAAACTATTTTACATAAGAAATCTATAAAGGTACAGTGTACAGATCCCACGAACATTTGACTAACAATCAGATACAAAGATTTTATTGACACAAACATGCAAGGATGGGCCTTCAAAGCAACTATTTTTTGTGCAAGATCGCAACAGACGCATCGGGTTCCAAACAGATAACTAATGTGAAGCTTCTATTTCGGGAGAACCTAACTCTCCGCTTGCCTCCTTTGGGCGTCTTCTTCGCCTTCACCATCTATCATCTCCTCTCCATTGCCGCACCGGAGGCCTCATCTTTCAACATTCAATGTTTGTATCGGAAAAACTATAATAGTTTAAAATTGAGTTCACTTTATAGTTTAGTTACTGGATCTTTAATTGTACTTAGATTTATTTTTATTAATGTTTTATGTTTTAAATTTATTTTCTTTTTCACGAAATGATGCTCTTTTATGTAGTGACTAGTAAAATACTTGCGTAATGCATGGACCTCTTTGGTTTGTAAAATTATGGTTACTCTTATCGAGCTTTTAATTCAACGTCATAAATTCAACCAACAATGTTTGACAAAAAAATTGTAATTATGTTATTAATTTCAAACAGAAAAAAGTTTGCATTCTATATAAGTACATACCGTACACTGCGATAAGAACCCATCAAACCAAACCTACTCCCAAGTCATATAATACAGGTAAACATTAGCATTTAGAAACCCATTAATTTTGTTCAAGAAATAGTCGGTTTCAATCGTAGGATCGAAAGGAGATAAATGGGTTGCATATTCTTATTTTTTAATAAAAAAAATATGGGTATTTTATAAACTTAAAATAATTTTAATAGGAAGTCAATAAATTGAATAGATTTGTGACTTTTTGAAATTTAGAAAGAAAATATAATATTATGAATTTTAGAAGAGAAATACATAATTTCCAATTTTTTTTTTGAGAGGTGTACTTGAATTAGAAGCATAATTTCGATATTTCTTCGCTCCCTTAAGGCCCAAAGCCCATTTATGTACGTGTATAGGTCTAACTCCCAGTAAACTTTCAGAAAACATCCCCTCCCAGTAGCTTTACGCCTCCACAGAGCAAAGCAAGGAAAACCCTTTCCCTCTTTGCTTGCTTAGTAAAGGCAGTAAGCTGTGATTATGAGTACAGCGGCGATTCTCTTTCTGAGAAGACTCCCTTGCCTCCATCCATCTATTCCCCGTTATCTCCCCACCCTATTCTCCTCCTCTTTTTATCGCTTTCTTTCCACTGCTGTTACTACTCAAGCGCCACCACCAAATCCCCACTTCGCAGCAGTAGATTACCTCATCCAATCGCGCGGTCTTCCTTCTGATGGAGCAATCCGGGTTTCGAAGCTAATCCAGCACCTCAAATCCCCTGATAAGCCCGATGCGGTGCTCCGCTTCCTGAGACAGATCGGTATAATCGAATCGGACATAAGGACTGCCGTGTCCCGGGACCCTCGCCTCCTCATTTCCGATGTGGAGAAGAACTTGAGACCTAATGTTGCCAAGCTACAAGAAATCGGCTTATCCATTGAAGACATCTCTGGTGTCATTTCCCGCAGCCCTCTTCTGTTTCAGTTCAATATTGCGCCAAAGATTGACTTCTGGATGCAGCATCTGGGCTCTTTAGAAAATATGTCTGTGCTCCTCAGAAGGGGGGCATCACTGCTTACTTGTAGCTTGGAAAAAGTTCTTGTTCCCAACCTATCGTTCCTGCAAAATCAATGTGGTTTTTCTGTTCGTCAAATTGTTCGGTTGATTAGATCAAGTTATCAATTGTTCGCATTTAAGCCTGAAGCTGTAAAGATAAAAGCTAAGAGAGCTGAGGAATTGTTAGGGGTCAGCATTTCATCAAAAATGTTTGTGCATGCATTAAGTACTGTTGCCAGTGTGAATGAAAGCACTATAAGTTCAAGGATACATTACTTGAAGAGTCTGGGGCTTTCACAGGAGGAGGTCGCCATTATGATTAGTAAAGTTCCTAACGTGTTGCAGTTATCGGAACAGTTGTTGGGCCGCAAAATGGAGTTCCTGATGAAGGAAGCCGGTTGTGTTAAGATTGATGTGGTTCACAATCCAGTTTTGTTCGGTCTGAGCTTGGAGAAGCGGCTCATCCCCAGGAACCTTGTCCGAAAGCTTCTCAAGTCGAAAGAGTTTCCAGTGGCAAATCAAGCTTTCATTTCTTTTATGCAACCAAGTGATGAGATGTTTGTGAAGAAATTTGTTCTGCCATATGAACATGCTATTCCTGGGCTTGGTCAAGCATATGCAGATGCTTATGCTGGAAAAACTGGGGCTAATAAGTAGTTCTAGAGTATATCAAATTGACTCTTTTGTAGGTTTAGATAGTGCATTTTATTATTTATAATGTTAGGTTTTTATTTTTATTTTTGTTTTTAGTTTTTTGTCAGCTTCATGTTTTAATGATATGTGAAACTGTGCTTGATTGCGAAGCTCTAATTATTGTTTTCTCGATATACATTGTCTTCATTAGGCACAAATCCTCTTTCAGTTGCAATTTTGAATTGTCTTCATGGTTTCTTAATCATGTTGTGGGATTATGATCTTATAACTATTTTGTATTATTCATGGAAATTACATAGATTAATTAATTAGATCTGAAATGTCTTTGCTCTACCTACTTTAATGATTTGATATGGGTTCTTATGTACCGTCTTGTTAGAATTTGGATCCCCTAAAGAAACTCAAGTCTTGAGTTTGGATCCGGACTGTCTATTTTGTTTTGGCAAGAGACCCAAGTCTTGTTTTGGCACCGATCTTGCCAAGGGTTATTCACTACTGCTAGGTTTGGTCATGTCGACACTGATAAGTTTGGTTAAACCTGACCCATCTAGTAATATAGTTGGAAAACTATTTGACAAAGGAATTCCACAAACCTATAGTCAGATTCAAAGGATTTTTCTGATAGGATCAGCCATTCTTGACACAAAATTGGAACTATACAAGATATTGCTCTTAATATTGTTGTTTATAATTTAACTTGACAAAATCAACCAACAAATGCTTGACAAAAAAAATTTAATTACATTTTTCAAACTGAAAGGTTTGCAATCCACAGTACACACTGCACACTCTATGATAAGAACAACAGAATCTACTTTGTTTATAATAAATTATGCAAATCAATATAACCCATCTTAATATAATACAATATAAGTAAACATTAGCATTCTGCAACCGATTAAGTTAGTTCAAAAATTAACAGATTTCAGTCATATGTTTGACGGGAGATATACGAGGCACCTGCATTTCCTTCCTCATAGACGCTCTTATTATTTGTTATTATGTTGTAAATTGTAACAAATAAATTATAAGGGTTTCCCATATACCAATTATTACTAATATGTATTTGATCAAACAACAGATGGTAGTATGGGTTACACTGAGGAGGTTTCTGGTATCTAGCTAACCAATTATTCGTGATTTGGAAAAAGTTTTTCGTCGTCTTTAATATAGCAATTGATTTGAAAAAAGTTTTGAAATCAAGGTTGTCTTTGTGATGTATTTCAGTATTTGTATTCTTAATTAAGGAAAACTGTAGAAGAGGGAACTTCAAGATAATCTAACTGTTTCTTTGCAAAGGAACGCCTGAAGAAAACAATAATTATACAATTAATTGATGGGCATTTTGAGAGATTAATAATAATGGCCGAAATCTACCTATTTCTTTGTCTGCGTAAATTGAAAGATTAAAACACTACTCAAAGGAAGCATTACATCACATTTAATTTTCTCTCCTACACTTTGGTATATCTTGTTATTAAACTGTTAAAATTGAAACTTCAACCAAGCCCCTTTTTAATTATATAGTTAGTAGCAATGTACTATAGAATTTGGAAAGACCAAATATAAAAAGAAAATGCAATTGACAAGAAACCTAGCCCCTTTGTATCACATAATAAAAATAATTTGCTGTGTCCTTAGCAAAGTAGCAAATATCAACCATAGTTAAGCAACTCAAACTAGCTAACATCCTTTTACAATGGAGTCGACACTAGGAAATACAATTGAACCCAACTAAAAGTTCTAGGGTCATTTGAACAATTAAATAAAAAAATTCAGAATAAAACAAAATACAGTAAATAATAAAATTGAGAATTGAAAGAAGTACAAGTTTAAGAACAACTGACAGAAGTTTCAGTCAGCATTATATGGGCTACTTAGTTTGCATTCTACAAGTACATAATGTACACTGCAATAAGAACATTCTAGTTTAGATAATGTACATTTGACAAAAAAAAATGTAATTACGTTATTTCAAACAGAAGTTTGCATTCTATAAGTACATAATGTACACTGCAATAAGAACAACAAAATCTACTTAGTTTATATATATATAATATGAGAACGGAGTAGGTCCGATGTCTATCGAATCTACTTTTGGTCAACGAGCTCCATAACTATCCGATTCATCTTAAGATCTGTGCGCACGAAATTTAAAGCATTTCATATGAATCTTAAAGTAAATTGGACGGCGATTGAACTTATCAAACCAAACTAAGGATTAGTCGGTTTGAATCTAAGGATTTACAGGAGATAAATGGGTTGCATATTATATTTTTGAGCAAAAATAAATGGGTATTTTAGAAACTTAAAATAAGTTTTAATAGAAAATCAATAAATTGAATAATTTGTGAATTTTAAAAATTTGAAAAGAAAATATAATATTATAAATTTTACAAGAAAAATACTTAATTTCCAGAAATTTTTTAGAGGGGTACTTCAAATTCCCCCGATTATAATAAACTGCTTAATCAAAAGCATAATTTCGATATTCCTTCGCTCCCTTAGGGCCCAAAGCCCATTTATGTATGTGTATAGGTCTAACTCCAGTTAAATTTCCAGAAAACATCTTCTAGCTTGTGCCGAATTTTTTTATTAATATCTAAAAAATATTAAATTTAACAATCTACTTAACTTTGGATAAGAATTTTAAATCTGCTCAAACCAACAACTTATTAATTGATTCTAGCCTCTAAAATTGATGAAAAAATAATCGGTTCAAATTCATACATAACCAATGAGAAAATGAGCGGTTCCTAGAATTGATGATTAAACTATAGGTATTATGCTCTGGAACCGATAGTTATTCATCAGTTCAAAGTTTAATATTCTTTTAATAAGACTAGATTGCACAGAACCCAAGACTATTTACCTCAAATAACAAAAAGGTTCAAAGTTCTACCCTACACAGAAATCGTACAAAAAATATTAAACATTGAGCTGCTCCAGCTTTGGATTCTGTATTGTTGAATAATCACCTCAAACAAGTGTTCTAAAACGGGCCAGACCGGGACGGACCGGGTCTAACCCGTTTGGATTCACGGGTTGCCCAGGTACGGGACGGGTTGACCGTGTACGAGTTCGGCGGGTAAAATTTTTGAAAGTCTACCCTTACCCGCCCGTGGACCCTTACCCTCACGGGTTGGCGGTCCGGACGGACCGGGTTCACGGGTTGGTCCGGACCGGGTTTTTTTCTTCTTCTATTTTTTTCTTTTTTTTTTTTTTTTTTTTTTTTTTTTTTCAGTTTTTTAAATGAAAATATTTGATAATAAAAATAAATTATTTGATTAAAAGAAAACAATTTAGATGTTTGAAATGTAATATTTTATAAAACTGAATTATTTGAAAGAATGCTTTTGGTTATTGCAAATAAATATGATTTTTGTCATTATTTTAATATCATGCAATTTTGTCATATAAGAATGCTAACTAAAGAGAATCTTTTTTATTTATTAACTTTTAAAATGTATTTTTTAATGTATTTTTAAATGTAATTTTTTCACGGACCGGACCGGGCGGGTACAGGTTCACGGACCGGACGAGTACGGATTCACGGGTTCACGGGTCACGGGTTAGACGGGTTTTGGTTTCAAAAATCAACCCTTATCCGGATTTTTACCCGGTCCGCCCAACCCGCCAGACCCTCCGAACCCGTGCACGAACTGGACCGGACGGTATCCGGGTCACGGGTCACAAGTTTATTTTAGAACACTACCTCAAACAATATTAAACACATAAACTATTCAAAGTTCTAGCCTCAAACAATGATGGCCCCAAGACTATTGACCTCAAACGATAAGGGACTAAGGTACAATTTTTTTGAACGGTTTCAAGACCGATGATCATTTCGTCGGTTCTAATAACTGGTGATTTTTTTATCAGCTTTGCATTGTATCTAACCGATGATTTTTTTATTGGTTAAGAAGGTCAGAACCAATGTTAGTTATCGGTTTGGGTATAATTTGAATTCTCCCCATAAGTTGGATAGATCGTTAAATTTAATATAATTTTTTGGATATTAATATAAATTTCGAAGCTTTGTGCCTCTGTGAGTAACGAAAAACCTTTCACTCTATGCTTGCTTAGTAAGTCAGTAAGCTGTGACTATGTCAGGTACTGAATCCTCACAAGACAAATGCAATCTCAATTAATACCGAACCAGCTGCAATTTAAACAAGAGAGAGAAATAGAACTCAACTAGCTATAGCTGTGCACGAACAAGAGAGGTGAACTCACAAAAATTGACTATTTATTTCATAATCTGATTCATTACACAGTTTGGCTTTATAAAGACATAACTAACGTAGTATGACCATTTGTGTGCTTTAATCATCTTAATATTTTGGTCATCACACAACACAATACATTTTTTCCACTTTATTTTCTCAGTAGATTTTGTGTTACGAATTAAATCACAAGTTTGAGATTTTTTTAAAAGATTAAATATTTCATATATTGATAAAATCAGACATAAGCAGAAAATAAATTACCTGATCCTGGAGAGGTAAACTAGCAATTTAAATTTTAACATTAAAATTTAAATCATTCTTGTTATGGATGGAAGAAAATCGCGTATCCATTTTTACAGCGCTGTATTCGGTGCGTACAGCGCGTTTGAGAGGAGGGAGAGGAAACAGAATACAGCGCTGTAACGCTGCACGCACCGAATACAGCGCTGTAAAAATGGATACGCAAAATATTGACGCAATAGGACCCACTGTCATACTAACGTTATTATTCGACTTTCTTCTCTGTCACTTTCACTTCTGTTGCTCAGCAGCTCCCCCCAAACAGCCGAACCCTCACCAAAACCCTAAACCCTAGGGAAATGCGATGCTCCTGTTTCGCAAAACCCTAACTCCCCGCCTTCCTCCCTGGGCCACCGCGTTCACCTCCTCCGTCTATCGCTTTCTCTCCGCTCCGACCGTCCACGAAGCCCCATCCCCCACTTCTCAATTTGCGGTTCAATACCTCATCGGATCTTGCGGCCTTCTCTCCGACAAAGCAATCCGAGCCTCTAGGTATATATCTCACATAAAATTCGCAGAGAAACCAGATGCCGTGCTCTGATTTCTGAAGCAAGCCGGAATCACTGAGCCCCACATCAGAGCCGCTGCGTGCCTGGATCCGCGGTTCCTTTGCTATCATGTTGAGAAATGCTTTAAACCCAGGATTTCCGAGCTGGAGGAGATTGGTTTCTCACCATCTGAAATCTCCCTTTTCTTCTCAAATTGTCCAACCGCTTTCAGTTACACCAGATTGAAGCAAAAGGTTCAGTTCTGGTTGGGGTTTTTCGGCTCTGTCGAGAAACTATTGTGTTCCTTCAAAGGGGGTAATTACCTCGTTGGAGTAAACCTTGATAAAGTTGTCATACCCAACATAACATTCCTTCAAGAACAATGCGGTTTATCCGCTTGTCAAATTTCCCAACTAATTAAGTCGTCTCCTAGACGGATCGCATCTAAGCCTGAACTTTTTAAGATGTATGTGAAAAGGGCCAAGGAGTTAGGGATTTCACCCCCATCAAATACATTTGTGTATGCGTTGATTGTCGTAGGCGGCCTGAAACAAAGCGTTGTGGATGCGAGGCTATGCCACTTAAAAAGTCTTGGGCTTTCACATGAGGAGGTGACCCTTCTGATCACTAAATGCCCAAATGTGTTGCAAAAACCAGAGAAGAATATAGACCAAAAGATGGAGTTCCTGTTGAAACAAGCGGGTTGCAGTAAGATTGATGTGGTCCACAATACAACTTTGCTTATATACAGCATGGAGAAGCGGCTTATCCCCCGGTGCCTTGTGCAGAAACTTGTCAAGTCCAGAGGAATTCCAGCAGCTAATAATGCTTTCACTTCTTTTATGACACCGAATGAGAAGTGGTTTTTGGAGAAGTATGTTCTACCTTATGAAGGAACCGTTCCTGGGCTCCACAAAGCCTACATTGATGCTTGTGCTGGGAAATCTGTGGCTACAGAATTGTTTAATTACTTGGTAGATTAGGTACTGCATTTTTTAATCTAACTAGTTCAAGTTTCTTTTTTATTTTCATTTCCATTTCCTTTTTCATTATTTTAGGTGATATGTAAAATTGTATCTTATTGTTTCAAAATATACAACTGGTCTTGTGTTCCAATGCTTTCGTGTTAACTTTAGCATGTTGGCCAGACCAATATTCTCTTTTAACTAAAAAGATTATCCAACTTGACCAATTTCAAAATTTCAACCCTGCTAACAATTAAATAATCAATACTGAATTGTTTTATGCCGACCATCTTAGAATGAATCCATATCCTCTGAGGTAACATAATATTTCTGTTTGGATCACGGCGATCCGGTCGGAATCCGGGCCAATTCGGCCCGAGGTGGAATGCACGGTGCTGCTTTAATAGTCATGCGGATTCTGATTGGACGGTCCAGATCCAAACAGAAATATTCTGTTACCTTAAGTGATACGGGTGATACAAATTATCTTAGAATTGTCATTGAAGAATGAATAACTATACTAAACAATGTCTGAAACTTATAGTAATGGTTATACGTTTGATGCCAGGTCCATAAAGTATTTTGTGTAATGGGGATATTTCCATCTTCCAAGGGCAAGTTGGGAATATAAGGTATACAGGGTGCTGATTTGTGCTGTTTGCTAGTGTATTTTACACTAGTGCATGATGATTTCAATTTTATCTTGTTGTTTGTATCAGATAGGTGAAACCTTGAGTATGGCGCCTGTTGTTGCATGTTTCTATGCTGCATTATTCATCTCCTCTGATGAGGATGCGATGAACTTTGATTGGTCTTGCTATTTCTGTCTATCTTTGTTGTTATTTTGTTTCAAATTTTTTGTTCAGGATCCTTGCTCTTGTGTATATTTCTGGCCGCAGTATGTTACACTTTGAGGTATCCGGGTGTCGATCTTAAATTTGGCATTGGCATAATACTTTTTGTTGGGATTTGAACACTTCCATGGTTTGGGGACAATCTCAGAAATGTGTTAACGTTAAAAGCTGAATTTGGTTAAATAATAATAATAATATTCAAAAAGTTGTATATTGTTATAGTCCGCAACTTTTTAAAACATTAAGTAACTAACAAATTTCAAAATATGACTAATTAATTTTTTTAGTTAATTAACGAATTAATCGGTTTATAAATAAACATTCATTAAAAATAACATAATAAAATTGCGATGTCATTAAATTAATTAAATATATAAAATTAAATTAAGATGATCTATTCGAAATAAATAGGTTGGACTATATAAGGATGTTATTAAACTAACATAAAATTTACAATTATTGCAATAAATTTTACAATAAGAGTTTCATAAAATCAAATACAAATTTTGCGACATATTATAATTAAGAGAAAGTTTATATGAAACTACAAATATTAATAAAGAATTTAAATTAAATATTTAATGAAGTTCATAACTTAAGTTAGTATATTAAGGTCACTGGAAGCATTCAAAATTTCATATTAAATTCTATGCGCAAGCCTCGTGTATGCTCTTAAAATTGGATGTAATTAATTCATACAAGATCATAAAGTAAACCTTATTGATTTTGGGAAAACATCACAACCTTTTAAATTTGGTCTCTACACGAATCTTGAAGCACTTATTAAAAATCCCCAAATTTTCTGAACCGTCCAATTTTAAATCTGTACGTATCTTGATGCACCCCCTATCCCTTTTATTCTTCCCTTCTCTCTTTTTCTCCTCTGTCGCTGGGCCTCCCTGGGTCTCTCCGGATCCGTATCCTCTCTGTTACTATAAAGGATGCGTCTCACTTTACGGTTTTAGATTAAATCTCAGCCGGTTTGAGATTCGGAAAAAAATAAGGAGAATTATTTTTGGACCTTGAGATTTTTGTCAAGTTAAAAAAACAGTCTGGATCTACTAAAAAGAAAATCATTCTAAAAAATTTACTTTTGTAGTACTCCACTTGATACGAATTCGGGTCTCTCCCCATTTTCTCTCCTTGTGCAAATTGGAGAGGAACTAGGGTTCCATCTCAGTCTCGCGCAGCTGCCGTACGAACTGCCCCCATCCCATCCCGTCTGTGCCTGTTGACTCTAGCTCGTTTAGGAGCGTAGATCCCGCACCTACTCTCTGTGCGTTGGACCATTGTGCGATGCTTTACCCGGGTATAAGTGTATTGTTTCTCTCTCTCGGTTTTTGGTTGCCTTTCTCTGTTACTTTCGCTCATGTGTTGAGAAAAATCTCCTTCTCGTCCTCTTTTTTGTTTCCCTGTGGCTTGTGATGTTTCGAAACCCTATGGTTTTCATGGTGGTTGGTATTTCGATTTGGCCCTCTAGTGACTTCCTTGTGCTGTCCTGGTGCCTGGTGGTACCCTATTCTTGTGGTGCTTGCTAATTTCTGAGACGGCTGAGAGGTGAGGCACCACTACCTTGGTACCGACCTTTCTTGCTGCCTTTCTTGCGATTCCACGTTTCCTCGGGTAATTGCTTGAGCCCCTCCTCTTTTATTTTGATGCTTGATGTGTGTTGAGAATGCCTTGTCGATTAATTGTGGGTTGGGTGCGGCTTTGCCCCTTTCTTGTGTGATGTACTGTGGTGCCTTGTTTGTGTTCTTGTTGGTTTTTGCGGTACCGACCTGGTACCGTTTTGCTTGGAATGATTGTGCTGTCTTGTTCATTGTTGGGGTGTTGTTGTGATTCTGGTGTTATCGGCACCTGTGAAGGTGTTTGCTTTACCTGTACCGGCCTTGTCTGTTTTCCGGATTCTGTGATGGTTGTGTGCTGATTTTGTGTGCTGGGCTCTGACCTGTGCTTGTATGTGTGTGGTTTGCAAACGTGGTACCAGCCCAGTGACACCACTGGTACTGGTTTGTGTACTGGCTCTGTGTATACTGGCCTTTGAACTGACAGGGACCCCTTTGTAATTTTTGAAAAATTTAGGGATGATTTGGTAAAGTAATTAGGCATTGTGTGAATTTGAGCATTTAAGGGACTAAAATGCAAAATGTTATTTTATAACAAGTTTTGAATCCGGAATTTATAACTGTTTGGTTGAGAATTTAAATAAAATAGAAATTTATAACAAGTTTTGAATCAAAACCTTTTTAAATATTTTATTGTTGAAAACTTAAACAAAATTCTGTTGCGAATTAATAAGAACAATTAGTTAGCAACAAAAAATATTATCTTATACGTAGATCCGAAACGATGAATTAACGGCATAATTAGAATAGCAATCAAATAACGAATTTCGCGACTTAGTTAAAAATTATAAAAACACGTAAAATTAGTTAAAGGTGTTGTGTTAAAATTTTGTAAATAAATTTTGCATCTAAAATATAAAATAACTAAACTATATTAAACTAAATACACATTTAATAATAATTATACAAATTACACATTCTGTAATTTAATAGCAATAGGGGTTTTCTAATTTATAAATCAACTTCCGAAACTGAATTTCGAGTGATTAAAATACTTATGGTTAATGTAAGTAAAAGCAAAGTAGCTAAGTAATTGAAACAGATTAAATTAAGTAGAACACGCATAGTATACCATAACTCGCAATTAATTATTTTACGAGTATTCCGACGAAATAAATTATGTAAAGCAACCCACCTCATAAATTTAATTAGAATAATCACCTTAGAGTAATAAATCTTGTCTTAAACTAAATTATAAATTTAATAACATCTTAAGTTATCTAAGAATAGTACAAAATTTTACATTAAAAATTTAGTTTAAAATAAATGATCACTAATTAGAATAAAATTTAAGAAGTTTATTTCAAAGTCTAAAATTTTAAGTTATTAATTAATTAGTATAATTAAATAATGACGTAGTTTTATTCTATATACATAGTTTAAAATAATTAAGTTACTAATTGTACCCCTAATTTTATACATTTGAAATACGTCTAATTACCATAGTAATTACGATAGTAGACAACCAATGTACATTTATATTATACGTATTAAAATAAATAAATAATTAAGTAATAAATACTTTTATAGAATAAATATTTAATATACTTAATTATTGTAACAAATAATTTCAAACTCGAATTGGATCAGTCAGATCTTTTTATTATGACTTATTTTAATTAAGTAAACATAATCTATAATTAAAGCGGTTGAGAAAGATTCATATTAAATACCCACTACAACGGATCGGCCTATCTGCGACTGGCCAAATCGGTTGCAAATGACAGAGGCGCCGGTCGCAGATGACATAATCGGTCGCTGATGTATCGGTCGCGGTTGCTCCGTCACTGATGACCCCCATGATGACATCACCGGTCGCAGATGATGACGTCACCGGTCACAGATGACTATTCAGCGACTGATTAAAATCCGTCCCTGATAACAGATGATGACGTGGCTGAACTTCATCAGCTACCACCTCAATCGGTCGCTGATGTATAAAAATCGGTTGCAGAAGGTTTTTTATTTATTTTTTAATAATTTTTTTTGTTTTTTGTTTTCACCAATTGGTACGAATTGTACCAAACGACAGAACCCATTATGTTCATTTATTTTTTTCCAACCCATTCGTGACAAATCGTACCAAACAATTAATTCACAAGCAATTCAAATATAGTAACGTACCAAGCAATTCAACAAATTCAAAAACATATAAAACACATACCAACTAAAGTACTACATATATATCAAATATGAAATATCTAAAGTACGATATCTAAAACTTCCGACATATAAAACACATACTAACTACATAAAAAATATCAACATATCTAGGATAAGTCATCGCCGGACCTGTGATTTGCGGCTCTACTTAGTATTCTTATAGACAAAATTTACCTAAGCAATTCAATTAGACAAAACTTATCAAAGCAATTCAATTAGACAAAATTAAGCTAACCAATTAAATTAAATAAAATTAACCTAAGCAATTCTATTAAATATATAAACTTAATCGAAATCTACCTTATTTTCAGTGCCACCACCGGACTTGCGAGAGATGTATGCACTAATACCTTTAAATATATAAACATAGGTATCACTGGTACCAACATCAAAAATCCAAATAAACTGAATTTATGCACTAAGACCCTAAACTTCTAAAAACTCAACAAAGCTTGTTCTCGCTCATTCATTCCCAAGACTTGCATTAGGGGGGCACAGATGTAATTCTAAGTTGTGCAAACATTTTATTACTTGTTGCTAAAATCTGATATATAAACAAACAACTCATAGTTTACATGCACATTATATATTAGAACCAAGATTTATCCCTATTATCAGAACCAAGATTTTTATCATTGGTAGTGCCATTAACACAAATTGGTACCCCTACTGCTCTTATTTGGGGATTGATTCAGGATCTAAAATCTAATTAAAATAAATAAAATGCCTACAACTATGCCTACAAGGGCAAGAAAAGGGGTTTCATCCCTCAATCGCTCAGTAAGGTCAAAAGGAAAAAACATGAAAAAATTGGGTTCTAAACAGTGCAAAACAGAAAGAAAAAAAAAAAAAAAAAAAGAAAATGAAAAGAAAAAAAAAACAGAAAATTGGGTTCTAATCCCTCAATCCCTCAATCTAAAAAAAAATTCCAAACAGTGCAAAACAGAAAAAAAAAAAAACGCAGCAAAACAAAAAAAAAAAAAAAAAAAAAAAAAACAGAAAATCGGAACAGAATAAAAACAAAAAAAAACAGCGAAAAGAAGTAAAAAACAGCAGCAAAACAGGAAATCGGAACTGAAAAAAAAAAGAAAATATATGAAAAAAATTAAACTTATAAAACGGAAAAAAAAAACACAAATCAGAGGTGTTTTCTGCTGAGATTTGGCGTTTCTACGATCTTACAAAAATTTGACACGGTTCTACATTTATTAGAGTCAAAAATAAGGTAAAAAAAACATAGAGAGAGGCAGAGAAATTACCGAGAGAGAGAGATGGAGTAGATCGTGACAGCGGCCATGGGGCGACACCGGCAGCTGCTTTTGGTTCGTGCGAGAGGAAGGGTTCTAAACCTAAATCTAAACCTAAACCTAAAGCTTTTGGTTCGTTCGCGCGCAGGTTTTGGTGAAAAACCCTTCAGCGACCGATGTGGATCGGTCACAGATGGAGTTTTCGCCAGTCTCCGAAGGGTTTGTCTCCGTTGCTTTTTTTTTTTTTTTTTAGCCTTCTGCGACCGATTTTTGCATCGGTCACAGATACTGGTCGCAGAAGGATAAATTTGTTGTAGTGACCGTAGAGAATGACGTTGTTATTTTATGAATATTTTAATGAAATAAATTACATAAAACAATTTATCTTCAAATTAAAATATTATAAATACATATATTTTTAAATCAAATTATACTAAATTAGATCAAAGTGAATGATCAGTATCTGACAAAATTAATAATAAATATTAAGTCTAAGCTCGATGACATGAAAGCGAATGATCAATATCTGACTAAGCTGATTCAGTAAGACTGACAGAATCAGTAATTTTTATAAACTGAAATAATCAAGAATTTAACGAAAACATATTGATTGGGGCGAGGGTTAGAATAATCTAGCGTAGATTTTAATTAGTCTAAATTATGTAATTTCAGATCGGCAGATCCCGTACGAGTCTAATCTGTGGACTGATCCGACTGATGCGCAAATCGGAGCATACGAGGGTTCCGTTGATTTCGTTGAAGGTTAGCCGCTGCGTCTTCAGCCCTACAGGTGTGGAATATCTGAATTATTTCTTTTGTGGGCGTACTCTTACCAAGTCGTTCCACCTGACCGGACATCCGTACTTTATTTTAAGTATATGCATTAAAACTGTAGAGCATGTTTATCCTTTCTGCACTGTAGATAGAAATTGCATAAACCCCGAGAAATAAAGAATTTACTGTTTTATTAGGAGTAAAGTAAATAAATAATATTATATATATTATTAGAATATTAGGATATTAGATTGTCTTCTTCTCGTAGAAGGTAATATATTATTGCATATTTATACGCATGCATTGGTGAGAGCTGAGTATAGACTGAATGACTGCGCTCCGGCTTGTGGAATGGGACACGAGTCGGCCTCGCATCCATTGAGCCGGGGTGTCACTTGACTTTCCGGATGGTCTTCTAGGACTTATATTATATGCATGAGATTTGATTATATATATTATTTTCGATCATTTTACCATTACGTGCGGACTGGACTCAAGCCCTGAGACACAAACGATTATGGAGTGATCTCCACCTACATTAGGAGCTACATTGCCTAGAACGGAATTCCAAAGGCCGGACTCGAGCCTTGTGGAATTGTGTGCGTGGGTACATAAGGCCGGACTCGAGCCTTGATGTACGGGGCTGAACTCGAGCCCCAAATCTTATTGATCTGGCTAGACAGTAGAGTTCTCACCTGCTCATGAGGGATGAGATTGACAATTTTTACGACTTGCATTGTATGATTTCTCCTATTTTATATGTTTGGTGATGGATCGTTTTAGAGGAAGGAGCAAACACTGAATTAAAATATATCAATCGGCTGGCGTGGTAATCTTATGAGGTAATGCTCGGTGTCAATAGGCAACGTGTATCATTGGACTCTTTGATCGCAATCCTTAGACATATATTGAGGATCTTTGATCCGATTAGCACAGCACGGGGTGACTTATATTCGTACTATTATTATATAAATTCTACACTTAGTATTCCGATACTGGATTCCCGATTTGGCTATCAATAGTATATTCTTCTAGGATTTTTATTTGGGGAACCTTTCGCATGTTGGCATATTAGAATAACTGCATCATGACAATAATTAAAAGTGTTTTACTTTTATTAGATACTGAGATAGGATCACACAAATGCAATTTATTTACAAGCATAATTGTACGTAATTTATAAATAAAAGTGATTTGACCGTAGAGGACCTCTGAGGAAATAGTTCTGGGTCACATACTGAGTGATTCGTCGCTCACCCACAAGTTGTTTCATGGATTTTAGGTACAGAGTATGGTGATCTGCAGCAGGAGTTGTCAGGAGTTGTCCCCGAGGACCACACAGTTCGATTTTATATTTTTAGGACTTTTGAATAGGTTTACGAGACCCGATGTTTGTTTTGTACATCAGACTCGATAGATCTTGTACCTCTTTCTGTAGCTCGTGTTTTATTTTGTGATGTGGGTTGTATGGATATTATATGTGTATGTTTATTTATTGATGTATGACTTGTGCTTTTATTATGATTATTTACGCTTCCGCATTTATATATTATTTGTATTTGATTAGCCTTACGTGTTTATTGAGTTAATAAACACCAGGCGAGGATCAGTCATGCCCTAATTCAAAATTCCTGATTTGGGATGTGGTATATATGGAATCAGGCATTTGTTGTTTTAATTAAATAATGTTTTATTAATAGGTCGAAACCATAGAATTTTATAAAAAAATATCAGAAATTATCAAATTATACGTGCAATTTACAACTTTTTAAAATCAAGTACTATATTGGTGGCAGTCACATCCCATGATAGTTTGTGGAATGAGACGTAAATACACGATTCGGTACGCGCTGAAAAATTATCAGATGTTACAATTTTGTTGTCAAACATTAACTGGTTGCTATTAATTTTAACATTCATAACAATACGGACGTAGAAGCTCGTTTTTTTTTTAAAGTATATAATGAAATATATATTGTTATCCAAAATTCGATCGGACCAACCTTATATTTAAATAGAGGGGGGATTTACTTACATACTGAAAGTTACAACATGTTATTATATTTGGTTTTTCGATTTTTAAGTCCAAACCATTAGGCATGATCTCTATATTAAAATGTGTTTTGAGATCAAGTTTTATATTTTTTTGATTTTTTTACTATTTATTAAGTATTTTACAAAATTATTGGTTTTAGACAATTTTAGACCACTGAAAAACAACAGTTTTCTAAAATACTTAATAAACAGTAAAAAAAATTAAAAAAAATGTAAAATTTGATCTTAAATCACATTTTAATATAGAGATCATGTTGAACGGTTTGAATAGACTATTTGGACTTTGAAAATTACAAAATCGAATGTTGTAAGTCGATCCCTCCTAATTTAAATATTAGGTTCATTCAATCAGTACTCCTAAAAAAAGCCTCTTAAATTTTAGAGGAATGAGGAGACTATTTTTTCAGAGAAGATCACAGCCTTACATTCAATCAATCTCAGCCATTAAACACATTATAATTTTATGTATCTGTTTTCATACAGTATTACATGTACGAGCATAAAATTAGTTTAAATCCTACCCATTTCAATACAAAGCATACTTTCAGTCAGTGATACTGACCACAACTTTCTTTTCAACTTTTCTCAATTCCTGTGCGCTTTTCTTCTTCCCGAGCAAATACACCGACTCTTCTCTATTCTTTTTCTTTTTCCTTCCCCGCGGGCAGAGCGAGAGCGAGAGAGAACCGACCTTCCACACAGAACTGATTTGGGGTGATTTCCCTCTTCCTTGTTTATGGGTGTCGATTGCTCGACCTCTTAAACCCCGATTTGGGGTTGTGCTTGGAGTTCCCTGTGGAAAGCTTGTGCGCGAACCTCGAGGCAGGTCGAGAAGCAAGGTTGGAGAAGGTGTAAGCCACGACCTTGGTACACCCGAATTCCAAATATTTGGTAAATCTTCTCTCTTCCACAGGTTATTCTCCTTTGATCTCACTTTCATAGCCTTTGCACTTTTCTAAATAAAACAGAAAAAAAAACTATACTATTTTCATTAATAAACATAGAAAGTATAATAAGTGAAATATCAGAGACCAACGTTTGATTGCTACATATTTGCAATTAACACAAAAGTTGTTCTGGAAGAGCTATCCGTAATTTTTTGCACATTGAAATTGTAAAGTTATATTGTTTGTTAACTCACAAGTTTTCTCAGACAAAGTCAGCAGCCAAACGAGCAATATCTCTTGAGTCTTGATGGGTCTGACATGTAAGTAACATTTTTTTGTTCTTTTTAGTTCATCAAGAAATGCAATTTTTTTTTTTTTAAAAAGAGGCAAATGCCCATTTCATTGAACATGAAATAATAATTACAATAGAAGTTTAGGTCCAAGCATAAAAGTCTGCCTAGCAAAACCAAACACAGCACAGTACTAGCCAAAACAAAAATGCTTCAGAGCATACGAAGTAAATCAACCAAGTTATATACCAAGCTTGGGAAGAGGATAAACTCCAAAAGTAAGCTAGATTAGCAACTACTAAGCCACTCAACAGAGGGCTGATGTTATAGACTAGATGCAAAAATTATTTGTAGATAATCTTCACTGTTGGGCAGTCGTCTCTGGGTCCTGATACACCACCATGTCCAGCGGCATGTAGTGATCGAGTGGAACAACATCTTCATCAACGGACATCCAGTCTTCCACCACTAGCTTCACCTGATTCTTGACATTACCTGACCAATAACAAAGAAGAGATTTAATAAGAAATATCAATGTCCTAGCAGATTTAGTTGTACAATTCTTAAAACATTTGCCATTTCGATGTTTCCAAAGGGTCCAGCAAACGGCACTAAATACAAGTAAGAAACCTTGTTTCTCTACTACCGTCAATTGTAAAGCAAATTGTATAATATCGTCAATTGTGTGCCACAGGTGCATATATTCTTGACTTTTTCCAAGCCAAAACCATACTTGTTGGGCCAGTGGACAGGTCAGAAACAGATGTGTAACAGTTTCAACATTGGTACAAAACTGACAAGTTTGGTCTCCGCTCCATCCTCGACTCGATAGGTTATCTTTGGTCAGTATAGTATTATGTGACACTAACCACATAAAGACTCGTATTTTTGGAGGAATTGGTAAGGTCCACCATAACAATGCTGGAATTGTAGGCATAATACCTCTGAAATTTAGAAATTTATAAAGAGATTGAGTATTGTACTTCCCTGTATGGTCCCATCTCCACACTAATTGATCTTGTGCTGTTGTAAAAGATTTTGTGCTAATAATATTGAGGATTTCTAAATTTGAACTGATTTTATTTATTTATTGCTTGTTATTATTGTTGTTTTTTATATCAGGGGAGGATTTTACTTGAATATTCAGCCTTACAAAGGCAGAAGTGCAAAGAAGCCCGATTTTTCCCCTCAAATCATAGAAGGCTATAACTAGATATACATAGGCAACCTTTTGTGGGACATAACTGAGGATGATTTGAAAAGCCTCTTCAAAAACTGGCTTTTCAAATATTGCAAGATCTCATCAATTCGATTTGGCACTGATAAAGGAACTGGTGATTTCAAGGGTTTTGCGCATGTTGACTTTCAAGAAGGTGACTCACTTGCCATTGCACTTAAGTTTGACCAGGAGGTGGTACATGAACGACAGGTATGGATCCGGTGGCTGTACCTAGAAGGGTGAGTGAAGCTGGAAATAATACTGTCAAGGCCAGTGATGACCATGATGTAATCACAGAAGAAGAAAAAAAGGAAAAATCAGGTGAAGATAGCGAAGGTAAAAACCCGTTTTACTCTTTTTTTTTATTTGTATTACTATAAGTATGATTGGTGTGTCAGAAGCCTTTTCTTTTAGTCAAAGCCTAGGAGTCAAAGCAAGTGTTTTGACAAATGTGTTCAATTTTTCAACCATCGGTTGTTTGAGGAGGTATAATTATCCTATTCTTCCTTATCTTTTATGTTGGTGCTAAGAACATCAGTGTCTTTAACATATCAACAAATAGTTTTTTCACATATCCTCCACTACTAATATCACGCATAAAATTTTTCGCATATCTTTTATTCTCTATTTTTATTTGTAGAATTTCTTCCTTGCTTGACAGGACATGATGACATTTATCCGTGTGTGCATACTAGAGTTTCTGTCTCTTTATGAAACAGAAAGACTGGTACAAGAGCTTGCAAAATTCGATATGAATTATCACAAAGGAAGAAATACAGTGTTGAATTCGATGAAGAAGGAGAAAGTCGAAGAGGTTCAAATCGAAAACAGTGATGAATTTGATGAAGAAGAAGACAAAGAGGAAGTACAACTAGGGTTTGTAGAAAAACCGAGAAACCCTCATTCAATGCTCTGCTATTTATTCCCTAGCAAAGCTGAAGGTGTTCCTGTGAATTATTTCATTGTTTAATTTGTACTGTGAAGTTTGTGCAATTGACATTGATAGATTTAATCTCAAATTTGGGGTTAATTATAGGCATGGCTGGATCCAGTGAACTTGCCATCAGAGAAATCTCAGATATGTGGATTTTGTGGAGAGCCTCTCAGAAAAAAAATGCTCCATCGATGTACACTAACCCTAGCTCGATCGAAGCGCGGCCTGACGACAACGACGTTGCCACCGCTCCTGTACGAGTACGACTCGCTAGAGCCTGTGACAAGAGCAGATTTTACTAAACTTCAAAAATTAAAACACATATTTACAGATTCTCCCCTCTAAATTTTGAAATTACGTATTTCCCCTTCTAAACTTCAAAAACTCACATATTTACATATTTTACTATCTTTTATATTAAAACACATTCTAAATTCAAAATACTTATTTTACCCTTTTATTAAAAAATATAAAAGGTCAATTTGACTCTAATTTGAATCTGAAAGATTCCTCAACCGTTCGAATTGCTTTAAGGTCTGTGTGCTAGATCAGCACGAATCTTGAAGCGAACATGCACAAATATTGAAGCAACATGCAAAGATCTTAATGTGATGCACACGGATAAAAATTTCTTTAATATATGTGCGCACTAGATCAGCACGAATCTTGAAGCGAACACGCATAGATCTTATTGCGATGCACATGGATTGGACAGTAGAGGAATCCTTTAAATTCAAATTTGAGCTCAATGGGGGCATTTTATTAAAATGAGTATTTTATAAATTTAGAATGAGTTTTATTATAAAGGACAACAAAATTGATAAATATGGGAGTTTTTGAAATTTAGTGGGGGAATACATAATTTTAAAGTTTTCGAGAGGTATACGTGAAATTCCCCCTTGATTTTAACACATGGACCCTTTAATATTATAGCATGTCTAATTTGTACGGATCTTAAAGCGAATTGGATGGTCCAAATGCATTAAAACAGACTGCAGAGGATACGAATTCAAAGAAAAGGGTTATCAGTCAATATAAGTTTAATGTGTTACATTATTGTGTGCTCCTCTGTATGCTAAGGTTTAAAAAAATGGTTCAGATCACAATTCACAAACCATACTCAAATTGTACCATTCTAATCAGTTGAGTGCAAGTCACTCTGGAAACTGGCTTCTCTGCTAATTGTCTCGATGGGACCCACTGTCATACTAACGTTAGTCTTCCCTTCAGACACCGAGTGCGTGCGACTCTCCTCTACTTCTATTGCTCGGCAGCTCTAGCAAAGGAGCCAAACCCTCCCCAAAACGCTAGCTCCAGCCAACGGGAATGCGATGCTCCTGTTTCGCAAAACCCTAACTCCGTGCCTTTCTCCCTGGGCCACCGCCTTCACCTCCTCCGTCTATCGCTTCCTCTCCGCTCCGACGCTCCACGAAGCCCCATCTCCCACTTCTCAATTTGCCGTTCAATACCTCATCGGATCTTGCGGCCTTCCCTCCGACAAAGCAATCCGAGCCTCTAGGTATATATCTCACATAAAATTCGCAGAGAAACCAGATGCAGTGCTCCGATTTCTGAAGCAGACCGGAATCACTGAGCCCCACATCAGAGCCGCTGCGTGCCTGGACCCGCAGTTCCTTTGCTATCATGTGGAGAACTGCTTGAAACCTAGGATTTCCGAGCTGGAGGAGATTGGTTTCTCACCTTCTGAAATCTCCCTTCTCTTCTCAATTTGTCCAACCGTGTTCAGATACACTAAATTGAAGCAAAAGGTTCAGTTCTGGATGGGGATTTTTGGCTCTGTCGAGAAACTATTGTGTGCCTTCAAAGGGGGTAATTACCTTCTTGGAGTAAATCTTGATAATGCTGTCATACCCAACATAACATTCCTTCAAGAACAATGCGGTTTATCCGCTTGTCAAATTTCCCAACTAATTAAATCGTCTCCTAGACGGATCGCATCTAGGCCCGAAGTTTTTAAGATGTATGTGAAAAGGGCCAAGGAGTTAGGGATTTCACCCCCATCAAATACATTTGTGTATGCATTGATTGTCGTAGGCGGCCTGAAACAAAGCGTTGTGGATGCAAGGCTATGCCACTTAAAAAGCTTTGGGCTTTCACATGAGGAGGTGACCCTTCTGATCACTAAATGCCCAAATGTGTTGCAAAAAACAGAGAAGAATATAGGCCAAAAGATGGAGTTCCTGTTGAAACAAGCGGGTTGCAGTAAGACTGATGTTATCCTAAATCCATCTCTGCTCACATGCAGCTTGGAGAAGCGGCTCATCCCCCGGGGCCTTGTGCGGAAACTTCTCACGTCCAGAGGAATCCCAGCAGCTAATAATGCTTTCGCATCTTTTGTGGTACTAAATGAGAAGCTGTTTTTGGAGAAGTATGTTCTACCTTATGAGAGAACTGTTCCTGGGCTCCACAAAGCCTACATTGATGCTTGTGCTGGGAAATCTGCGGCTTCAGAATAGTTTAATTACTTGGTAGATTAGGTACTGCATTTTTTAGTCTAACTAGTTCAAGTTTCTTTTTGCTTTTCATTTCCATTTCCTTTTATATTCTTCTGAGTGATATGTAAAATTGGATCTTATTGTTTCAAATATCCAACTGATATTGAGTTCCAATGCTTTCGTGTTAACTTCAGCCTGACCAAATATTTTCTTTTTACTAAAATGATTATCCAACTCATCCAATTTCAACCTTGCTTACAGTAAAATAATCAATACAGAATTGTTTTTATATTGACCGTCTTATAATTGTCACTGAAGAATTAACAATAAAATAATCAATACTAGATTGTTTATTGTCTTATACCAGCATTCCACCAGTGCATTGGGGATATAGGGTGCTGATTTGTGCTGTTTGCTAGTGCATTGGGGATAGGAAACAAAAATTATCTTGTGTTGATAACAAAGGCTAGCATTCTACCAGTGCACGGCTGTTGCAATTTTATCCTCTCTTTTTTTCATATTGGATCGGTGAAACCTTCAGTACAGCGCATGTTGATGTACAGTTCTAGAGGGCATTATTCATCTCCAAAATCGTGATGAGAATATTTCGTGATTTATGATAATCAATATAAAATTATAATTTTGGAATGGCAAATTGCTGAATCTAGTGACTTAATTTCCAGAACATGTTGCATACCCCATGCAAATAATCTTGTTGAGACTAACTTGAGCTAATCTAATGTATAGCCCCAAAGAGACTGTTTGTCAAATTGCCCGATTGATTGAGTGAGAAAGGACTTCCGGTGGCAATTTAAACTTTTGCTTCTTTTCTGGGCTCCACCAAGCCTTTACGCTTGCTGGAAAATCTACAGCTATTGAGAGGTTTAAGAAAATCTCAATTTATTTCCTCAAAAAAAAAATCAATTTAATTTTTCTTTGGGGTTTAAGTACCGCATTAGTACCTCATCTGTTTATACTTCTAATTTTTTTTCTTTTTTGTCTTTACCATTGTTCTTGTTTCATTAGGGTTAACCCTGTTTTGTATTGATATGCTGCAATGCCATAAATTGTTAATTTCCTGACTATGGCTTCCTATGATTCAACTAATTGCCCCTGTAAAATTTGGCATGATTCATCTTTTCCATTGCAATTTCCTACTTCATGTTTGGTGCATGCTCCCATGGTCATGTTAATGGAGGTTAATGGGAAGGTCTGCAATAGGATTCCATTATTGGTAAAAGTACTGGACCTGATATTTTTGTGCTTAATTTTTATTTTGTTAAATTATGTTGGAATCCCTGATTACTCAATTTTAGATCTACATGAATAACAATATGCCACCAAAGTATCAAAAGTTGTTAACTTTTACATGATTACTGTGCAGATTGACCTGAGAGCACTTAAGAAGGACGAGTTGTTGATCTCTGAATGTGGGTTCATTGTCGAGTCTTAAGTCAAAAGTCCTTTATTATGTTAAATTTGTGTTAACAAATGAATGGCAAAAATTTTCCACGATCAAATTAGTTTAGAGATGTACATAAAAAAATATGTAATCACCCGATTGCAATTTTAAATTATTTTGTTTAATATAGTTTAATAAGTTTTCACTCAGTATATGATTTAAACAAGCCACTTTGTAGAAAATATATATCATTCCCATTTTTTCCCCCTATTTTTAGTTTGTTTATTTTGAACTAATGTACTCTCTTCAATGTATTTACCTATATCAGTAATCTGAATTGGATGTTCCAATTAGGTCACAGTGGACAGCATAATACAATTGCCAAAAGTTTCCTTACAATATCTTTGTAGATCTAATATTCGTACTTTAATTTCAATTCAATGGTGGCTATTATTGCAGTACTTGATGTGCATAAACAAGCTTACTAAATGCAGTCCTGACTCCTGAGTCTCTGTCAAGATTTGGATTGGGTCTTTTGGATCAGGATCCATTTTGGTCTGGTTTTTGTTATGAAAAGCAGGCAAAAATTACCAGCATACCACTAGAAACTTATTAATAAATAGCAGTATCTAATGTGTACGTGACCATCGATAATTCATCAATTCATCAGGTGACAGAAGAAGCTTGGAAATCAGTAATTATGTTCTGCTACCAGCACAGGAATCAGATATTTATTTATTTTTATCAGGCGACAGTTCTTAACGGAGGATTGTTTAAATTGGCTATTAATAGGAGGGATTTAAATCACAGAAGTTGGATGAACCATATTGTTTGTGTTAAGTTCAAGTATTATATTAGAATTTATAAACATTGTTTATTCTGGTAGATCAGAAACTTTCTTTATTTATGTACTTTATTATTATTTAGTTTATTTATCTTTTTAACCGGGAAAAGAATGCATAAAAATGGTTCTTCATCCGGCTGGCAACATGATCCTAAATTCCTAATTAGAAGTTAATTACTCAAAATTATTTTTGGTCTGATCGGAACGAGAAACAAAAATGGAATTGATGCTCAAATTATTTTGCTTTTTGCGTTTTTATGACATCGATGGTATTATCGGTAAATTAAATGAACTTTTGGGTTTTTTGTACTGTTTAAAATTGAGTTCTTTCTCTGTATATACATTTTGAGCGTATATACATTTTGAGCGTGTTTGGTTGTACAATGAGCAGGAGAATAAATACAGGAACTGATTTTTTTTAACTGATTTTTATTGTTCACGTGAGAAAAAAAAATTCACTCTCTATAAATTTTTTTTCTCACGTAAACAGTAAGCTCTTTAGGAAAATAAATCTGCTATAATTCTTGGGGAACTACAGGACCTGTAATTTTGATCCCAACCGTTGGTTTTTCTCAAAATGTGTGTATATTTTTTTTTTCAAAAATATTTTCAAAATCCGCATATGGAAAAGTTTGAATGGTTGATATTCGAGTTTGAGGATCTTGTATGGAATAATATTTTTGAGAATGTTTTTGAGATCCACACACGGAACATCTCATATTCTGTTATGATTTCCAATTCAAGCGCATCCGGCCGATACATTTTCTGTTATTCCAAATTTCCAATAAATAAAATTGATGAATAATGGTTGCTTTCTCCACTTGCCTCCTCTCTATGGACACCCAAGTTATGTGTCTCCTCTATTAGTAGAGCCAAATCTGAATGAATGCAATCGAAAGGCCTAATTGAAGGTACGTCTAAGTTTAAAAATGCATCCCAAGGTTACGGATGTGTTCGGTTGCTAGGCGGGAACAGCATTGAATTTGGATTCGGATCCAATTTGAATAGTCTTGTGTGCGTGGTACGAAGATGATGTAAAAATATATAGCAAATGTGTCTGGATGCAGACAAAATGAACTTGGAAGAAAAGATCCTTAAAGATCCTTACAGTGAGTTGTCTATCGTTTACTAATTCTACATAAGGATTTAGGGGATAAATCTGCTGTAATACCTTGGGAATAGGGGTGTCAATAGCATTCTTTTACCTGATTATTCGATCCGAACCGTATCTGATAAGACGGGTACTGATAAATTTTTTTTTTTAAACTTATCAGGTACGGATAAATATTTTTTTCGTTATCTAAACGAATAAGGATACGGGTAAAGCCTATTTCGTACCCGTTATCCGATCAAGTAATTATAAATAAATAAATATATATATATATATATATATTAATAGGCATTGAAAATAATACTTTAATTGATTTACTTGCACTTAGCAAGATAAGAATTTTTTTTTCAATAAAATACTATGCATGTGTCAAATAAATGTATATATTTTAATATTTTATTTAATAAATAATAAAAATAATTCTTATATTAGTATTATATGTTATTTACCAGCTACCGTTTCGTTATCCGACAACCATAATGGGTAAGAGTAGGATACAGGTGAGATAATTTATAGCGGGTACGGGTAGGGTACGGATAAGAACAATTTGTAACAAATATGAGGTATGAAAATGCTTCTACCCGACCCTTAGAGCATCTGCATCCCTGAAACTCTTGGAGTTTCAAAGCTGACTTGGCAGTTTCTAAATCAGTTTCAGGGATGTAGATGGATTTCATATTTAGCAATTTTGTTCAATAGTTTCTAAATATGAAACTGTTTCAAAATCTGACATGGCAAAATAATCAATTCTGATTTGCTCAATTTTTAATACTATTTTAATTAAATACTAATGTGGCAATTAAGAAACTCTACTTTTAATTTCAGGGATGTAGAAATCTAGAAATTCAGAGAGTCTCAAAATTTCTAAAATTCTGTTAACAGTTATTTAGAAATTCTGAGAGTTTCAGGGATACAGATGCTCTTACCGTACCCGTTGACACCCTTGGGAATAACAGGAACCTGTTATATATTCTGATCCCAACTGTTAGTCTTTGTTGAGATTCGTGCATTAAAAACTAGTAATTAGGATTCTGGTCCAAAATCTCTCCTTTTAAGGTTATTCCTTTCTCTTTTTTTTCTGGATTAATTTGATTATCTATGTCTTACTTTGCTTCCAGATTCAATTTCTCGGTCTCTTAGTCTCTGTTTGATTCTAAATTAACTGTTCATTTGTCTGAATTGTCTCATTTTATTAGATTTATGTTCTCAATTTGAATTTAATTTCTCATTTTTGTTCAAAGCTGATCAACGCGAGCAAGCAATGTGGATTCTTAGTCTGGTTATTTTCACTTTACTGTATGAAAGGTTTGGTTTTATTTTCGTTCTGATACAAATAAATTTCGTTAATTTTCCACAGAATTTTGTTTGAGTTGCAAAATTGATAATAATAATTAAACTGTTGTATTGTGCAGGGTCAATTTTCAAGATTCAATGGAGAAGTTTGAGGCAGCATCCCATCATGCTCTTCTAGCCGATATTTTTTTTCATAACCAAAAAAATAAATAAAATAATATTACTAACCAATATTCCTATAAAATTTCACTCATAACCAAATCGCCCCTCTATGAGGCAATCTACATTCAGAGCAACCCGCCCCCCCGTACGGCGGTCTACCCTCAGACCAACCCGCACTCGGAGGGGCGGTCTATTGTTTTTTTTTTTGTATTTTTTTTTGGTTGTTTACTATTTGGTATTATTGTATATTATTGTATTTTTGTACTTATTGTTTAAACTTTTATATATTTTGTATTTATTGTTTGTATATATTTGTATGTTGTTATTTTTAATTATTTATTGTTTATATTTTTGTATTTTGAAATATTATGTTGTATATATTTGTTTATATTTTTAGTATGACGGATTTTTTGATTTGTGAATAGTTGAAAACATAAGTGAACAAAATAATCAAATAACGTCTGATCAACATAAAATACAAAAATGAAAACAAAGTGAATAAAATCACGAAATAACGTCTAATCAACATAAGATATAGAAACGAAAATATAAAAAATACTACTATCAGGTCTACAATATGAAATATAAAAAACTATCGACGAGAACGACGACCGGACAATGACAGTCTGGGAGCCGGCCCGCACGCCCTCGGTGGCTGCACACGGGTCCTTTGTCGCTGCACATGTCTCCTCTGTGGTTGTGGAGGATCCTCGTCATGAGTCAGATCCACATGCATGTCCTCTTGCATTGTGCCCGTGGATCGTCGGTATGAATCGGGCCATGGATCATACTGAGTAGCTTGCGATGGACCCGTCTCCCATGGATCGGTCTCCCAGTCCCCAGTATACGTGCTCGGGGACTGTGTCCCGAACATAGCAGCCTCCCAAGCATCAGTGGACTGCTGTGCCCCACTCCCACTCGCCTCATGGTCGTGCTGCCTAGGGGGTGGCATCGATGGTGTGGCTCCGGTGAGATCCTCTACACCGGTGGCAGTGATGTCAAAGTCTGCCGGAGTGAAAGTGGGTTCGGCACACCATATAGGGTGACCATCCTGCAGTTAGATAATGTTAGTTTTTCTTTATGAAAATAACTGTACCTCCATTTATACAGAGACGAACCAACTTACCTCGCCAAGCTGCACCGGCACATTATATTTATTGTAGTGGGCGTGCCATTTCTTTTGTCGAGCACCTAATCGTGGAACACCCAATTCAGGTTGTCTTCTGCAACATTTGAGTTGAACTTGTTAAGAACACACTTTCAAAACAAAATTGACATGTATGTTAAAATAATTTAACTTATAAAAACCTTTGGGGGCTGGTGGTAGGTCATCGTCGTATATGAGCACCCATTCTCGGTTTGGCTAGTTCGGAGCTGGTGAGTCTGTCTTGATCTCACGCCAGTTGATGTTCTCACCAGTGTCGTGCAACATGCCAATAAGGCGCCCATCGAACTGGGAATCCTCGATGATCGGAGTAGTGTGATGCAGCATAGTACACCCGAACGCCCGAAAACCTTTTTTCTCCATACACACCAAGCTGTGTGCAACTCTTTGGATCCCCGTTAGTATCTGTGCATAACGATTAGTTAGAAAATGAGTTGTATGGAAAAAAAATACTACAAATAATCTTTATTACTTACCGCTCGAGTACTGGTCGGGCCCCACGACAAATGGGTCTTACTCTCGTCACCCTTCATTCTCCGCCGAAGAGCATCACCGTAGTCGCCCTGTAAGTAGACCGAATTCATGCACCACCGCTGGTACTAGACCATATATCGCAATGCCCAGGGTTCCGCTCCCAAACTGACGTCTGTCGGGTTTGTCGGGTCAGGCGGGCAATCCTGTAGTGGCGTAAATGGCGGGTGCTCCAATCCACCTCTTTCTTTTTATGGAAGGTAGCATTATAAGTTAGTTAGATACAATGTGTGAAATAATATCAATATTTGAGTGTGTATTACTTACTTGTGCAACTTCTCCGTCTCATTCTTGAAGGAAATATGAGTTTCATGTAAGAGCAAATTTCAAAAATTTTACTCAAAGAAACAAACATAGATCTGCTTATTTGACTAACTATGAACCTAATTTAGCAATTTAACTTGTTTAAAGTTTATACCTCAAATCTTAGTCTCTAAACCAAGAAGTAGGGAATTGAGATGTAAGGTTGTTGCCTCCAAAAAGGAAAGCCTTCACAAGTATCCACCCGAGATTAAACGAAACTCTTGTTTTTCTCTTGCTAGAGATACTAAATCAAGGATCAACCTTAATCTTAGTTTCTACCCTTCAATTAACTATTAATTTAGTGTAGAAATACTATGCTCAACACATGAGCAAAAATAGTGGCATCTCTTAAATCTCCTCTTATTCTTTTGTAGCCTCCAAGAGAGCAAGAGAGAGAAAGTGAAAGATGTGAATAAAAGGTTAGGCTTTGAGAAGAGAAAAGTGGGGTATTTATAATGCTTGCCCAGGGTTTGCTTTAATCATCTTAACCACAATGGAGGGCTAGGATGAAGCATGAGCATAAAGCAACATTATAAAGTTACTTTTGTCATCCAATGAACATCTCCATTAGATGCTTTCCTCTTCTAACTTTATCCCCAAGCCTACATCAAATGGACTCTTTCATTTAATGTTAGAATCAAATATTCAAATGAACTTGGGTCTTTTCTCACTTTGCAAATTCGTTTTTGCCATTTATGCCAATTTTCGGCTCACCCGACAACTATCACAATTAATTGTCTTTGCTCAATTATTGTTGGAAAATAAATTTATATATTATGTCCAACATTTAATAAATATATTTTAAGATCAAGGTAGTCATCTTCATGACACTTTTATTTGTTTCGTTTTCTCTCTTAAGTGTGACCTTGTAGGATCTATATCGTGTTGACAATAAAATCAAAACTCAATTTTAATTCTATAAATTATAAGAGGCATCTAGCAATATGCATTATAATTACTCAACCGATAAAGATAATATGAACCAATCAATATTAAGATCCTAAAGCAATATTTAATTGCTTGTATCAATTCACGTGTCACATGATATCATGAATAAATTCAAGGTAGGAGAGTGTCATCCTTGCAAATTTATTCTTTTCTTGATTCCAAGTAATTAGTAAATAATGATCAACTACTTGAGCATAATTGCATGCATACTTTATTACTCCATCAAGGGGCCCAGAGATATCATCACTCATATATAAAATATGAGAGACACTGGTATTCTTGATAAATATCTTTTCCTCCGCACAAGAAACATATATTGAGATATTATCTGTATAGCTGCCAGTTACGGTCAACGTTGGATAACACCTACAGATACATGAATCTCATGTAGAAAAAATAATCATCTCATACCAAAGAATTCAAGACACAAATGAAACATTAATGACATTAACACAATCCATATCATATTTCATTTTTGGGTCATGTCCAATCTCCTGATCTCCGTCTGGTATTTATGTGATTAAATTTGGTAACTCCTTACCACATGATCCGCAGAACATGATCATTATTTAATCCACATACTAATATTTACTAGTAAATAGCGTTCCTTTCTATTTACCGAGATTAGGGACATTTAGAGTATTTATTACTTAATTATTATAGAGTTCCACAGTTCAGGTCCTCAACCTAACAATTCATAATGTAATTAAACACTCAAGGAACAAATGATTCTTTAATTTCATGAACAAAATACAGAATACAATTATAAATAGTTGGCTTCTAGATCATAACACTAACAATCCTCACCAAGTATCTGGTCATCCGGAGCCCCTTTGCCACTTCACATTTGATGGAATTTCGGGTCGGCAGACCAGTAGGTGCGACCAGGACCATTGCTGCAGTAGGAGTGGCCCATTGAACTGTTGGCTGCTTCTCTGAAAGGCACTCACGTCACGTCCTGTAGTGTCACTGTCATAAGGCACTCGATCCGCAGACCCCAAAAGGCACTCACGTCCTGTAGTGTCACTATCATCTCCCCTACCGGAAGATGGAATGAATGGGTCTCAGGTCGCCATCTCTCCACGAGATTGCACATGAGTGGCTAGTCAATCCGTAGTGGTTGTTTCATCGTGGCTAGCTGGTACAACCCGAGGTTGATGGGGTACCGATCTATCAGTGGATTTGCGATGTACCGTACCTCCGGCGAGCGGTGCCGCACCGTCAACATGGTCTCATCCTGCATTTATCAATGTTTTAGACCAGTGGAACTGAATAACTATATGTTGTTTGAAACGTACCTTTATTGATGCAAGTGAGACACGGTGAAGTCTGTGAGGGACCCACAGGAGAAGACTGAACGTATCTGCACGATGTGGTGCGTCATCCCATGCATCGACACCCTCCGCAGTGGGATCGGCGTGAGCCTGTGAACTCTCGCTGATCTCTGACGTATCTCGTGATCGCTCACATCGAGGTCTAGTCATGTTGCATTTGAAAATATCAAGTTGAAAAAAATAAACAAATTAAAAAACCAAGTTTATTTTCGAACACCAATTTCTAACAATTCCAATTAAAAATTCCTATCAAATTATAGAACTTAATTCCACTTAATTTATAGTAATTTCTAACAACTACAAACAATTCTAACAGTTTTAATCAATTTGTAATAATTCCATTCAAACAATTTCTAACAATTCCAATCAAACAATTTATAACAAGTTCAATCAAATAATTTCTAACAATTTCTAACAAATCCAATCTAATAATTTCTAACAATTTCAATCAAGCAATTTCTAACAATTTCAATCAAACAATTTCTAACAATTTCTAACAATTTCAATCAAATAATTTCTAACAATTCCAATCAAACAATTTCTAACAATTCCAATCAATCAATTTCTAACAATTCCAATCAAATAATTTCTAACAATTCCAATCAAACAATTTCTAACAATTCTAATTAAATAATTTCTAACAATTCCAATCAAACAATTCTAACATTTTCAATCAAATAATTCTAACAATTTCAAACAAATAATTGTACTTAATTTCTAACAATTTCTAACAATTTCTAATAATTTCAAACAATTCCAAACAATTTATAAACAAGTTAAAGAAATAATTTCATACTCGAAAATGAAAGCGGAGCGACGGCGACGACAAACTTGGGTGGAGAGAGAGAGGGAGAGAGGGTGGCGGGTAGAGAGAGAGAGAGAGGGAGAGGACGGTAGAGAGAGAGAGAGAGAGAGAGAGAGAGAGGGTTCGGGAATGATCGAGAGATGCGAAATATCGCGTTTGGGGCGAAAAAATGGCGATTTGGGGCGGTTTCCGGCGAGGTTCGAGGGTGAGAGAGAGAGGGGGGCGGGTAGGGTTTTTATATAAAATATATATGTGTGTGTGTGTGTGTGTGTGTAGACTGCCCCCCGGGGAGCGGGTTGGTATGGGAGTAGACCGCCCCGTGGGGCGGGTTGGTCTAGATGTAAACCGCCTCTCAGGGGGACAGTCTAGTTATGACTGAAATTTTTTACAAAACTCGGTTATTAATATTATTTTATTTAATTTTTTGGTTATGGAAAAAAAATGCGGGCTCTTCTAGCTTTTAGAGGTATTTTTCTTGGATGTCCATTACGTATCCCTACATTAGCAATTATCACAACTTTTGGGTAAATACAGAAGTTATATTTGGTGGTTTACACTGATATGGCTGCCAAAGCATCTAGTGCAAAATATATTTTATGGGAGTACTTAGAAGGGATGATGATATTAACACTACTCATATTTTTATTAACAAAACATTATCTAAATATTTTAGTATATAGACAATTTGACTCTTATTTAATTTTTTTTTAAACTGATTTTCAGCAGATCGTTATTGCTGGTAGAGAAGGAAAAACGTGAGATGCCGTGACGTGACGTGACAATCACACCGTAATTTGGTCACGTGACGTGACTAAAATAGCAGTAGACGATCGCGTCACGCGTAGTCACTCCGTGATCACGCGTGACGTGAATACACGTGACGTGACATAACATGAATTAGTCACGTCAAACTTTTTTTTTATATTTTAATTTATATTATTAAAAATTCAGAAAAAAAATTTGAAATTTGAAATGAGTAAATAATATTGTTAAAAATTCAAATTATAAATATTAATTAAGATAAATTAATAATTCCAACCCTGATTGTACATATTGTATCCATAATCTTCGTAATTGTGATCACACGTGACTATACGTGACCACGTGACGTGACGTAACGTATAATTTTCATAGAATGCAGTCACGTTATGCGACACGCGAGTCACGTCACGTAATCGATACACGTGGCGTGACGTCACGTGACGTGCATGTGACGTTAAGTGACGTGACTCGTCACGCTGTGACAAATTTCCTTCTCTAATTGCCGGAGCATGCGCGCCACTGATGATGTTTTATAAAGGGTCATATTGGGCCTGCTCCAAACGTGCTAGAATAGAAGCGTTGTCTCTCATGTCTCCAAGCTTTGTTCTATGATTTTGCTCTCTTGTCCAATCCAACGAATGCATTTGATAATTTCATAAATTAGTATATGAAATTGTAAGAGAGTGTGAGAGAGTGTTAGTGGCTTGATTAATTTCTCTGTAATTATAAGACTTCTTGATATAGTGAATTTGCATTGTGTGCTTTCATGGTTTTCTCCTGAAAGGATTTTCATATAAAATATTGTGCCCCTTTTATTTTTTGTCTTAATTGCTTGTTATGTTGACTTTTTGTTTGAGTTTTATATTTTTCCATTTGGTTGGGTATTGGTGTATATCCGTAAAGGTGTTTGACGAAATTATTACAGAAATTGTTGTGCTGTGCTGGAGAAATTGTTCTCTGCATTTGTACAAAACCTACATCAATGAAATATCACTACAGAAACTGAGTCTTTCATAGGGTAAAAATGGATCTACTAACGAATTTCCCTACCGCTAGAGACCAACACAATAGAACAACTTAAATATTTACTATCGGCTCTGTGCAGATAGAATATTTTCATTGTTCTATAGGTATGGTACTTATTACTAAGGCATGTTGTTCTGTCGGTTATGTATTACGAAATGATAAAATAAAAAGGTCTTATTTTATCGGTAATATGTTATGTACCAATTAATGTACCATATAATTACTTAAATATTCCTCTGATCTCTCTCTTCAACGTATAAAACATATAAGAGAAGCAGATTACAAAAGGACTTTGTATAAATTACTTGTAGCAAAATTCAAAATGGGTTGATTTTCCTAAACATAAGTAGGTTAATCATTATTAGAAGGTGTGAACAAGCTTTCCCCTTCTACAATATGCCAATCTGCAGGTTTCCTTTTTGTCAGTAGAATTAGTGAAAGATATGTTACTAATTAATTCTAAAATTTCACACCATTCTTGGTGTGAAATACCAGTTAAGACAACGGTTAACGAAATGAATAGCTGTAATTAATAAATAAATTAATAGTACATATAATTTAATCGAATAATATAATAAATAAATGAGTAGGATTAAAATGTACAATAGTTTTGTGCTTCAGACCGTCGATTTGAATATCTTAACATGATATCTATATTAAAATATTTTTGAAGACCCAAGTTTATATCTTTTTAATTATTTTTTTTTACTATTTATTTAGATAGGTACAAATTAAATCACTGTTTTTAAACAATGATTTTATACCTATCTACAAAAATTGTAAAAATCTTCCAAAAACTATTAAATTTGGTATCCAATCACATTTTAATGTGAAGATCATTTTGAGTGGTTCGAATTAACTGTTCCAATTTTTAAAACAGAGATAAACATATAGAGCATGATTAGAGTACAAAACTAATAGTACACATTAAATACATCATGTACCTAATACAAAATATATATATGAAAAAAATATAATGATTTATCCCATTTATAATATTTGACCCCATCATTTCAAAGATATGAATTATTAACTAAATAAAATAATAAAATAATTTTGTTATAAATTACTAATTAAAAACAATATAAAATGTTGAATAAAGTGATCATAAATTACTAAACAAAAAAGTTATATGAAATGTAATATAAATCAATCTACTAATAATAATTATTATTGTCATTATATAATTATATGTATACATAAAAATAATTCTCATATGTAATTTTATACTTATTAATTATTTTGTAGAATAATGGATACAAAATAATTCGTATCCATACTTTTATCTAATAAGTACGAGTCATGTAAACAGTTAAGAGGGTATTATGGACATCTCCGATAAGGAGGAATTCTAATCCATTTCAGTACTAAACGGTAGAATTTGTAATCCAAATCTTTAATCTGCCACAAATCTCAAAACGGATGATTATAGGTACTAAATTTCAATCGGTCTGCTCAGACGATCTGAGCTTATTTGTAATTCGGTGCATAACCGGAGAGGATGTAGAATGGACAAGGAGATTTGATTTGACAATAACTTATTTTATGCGTGACTCCTCCCCCGCAATTACGCGTGACAGCTCATAGAAGTCGAAACTGGTGTGTGTGTGTGGGGGGGACCCGAAATTCCGCAGTAACTCTAAACAATGTGCTTTACAAACAACAACAACAACTCTTTGTTTATGCAATTACTTAATTAGTTAAAACCCATTAATTTAATGCAAATACAATACCAATAACGTCAGCGTTTACGTCATTGCCGTGGTATTCTGTACCGCGAGCTCTTTAGACTTGAAGCAGTGGATCAGAGAGAAATCCGCAATTTTTTAAACAAAAAAAATATTAAGAGCATCAACATTAAAATAAAATAAAAATAAAAATGACAGTTAAGCATCATACATTGTGGTAATCGAAATTGAGAAAATTAACTAGGGGCAAATAAATTTTAATTACATGGATTAACAAAGGCAGTATATTGAGACAGAAGTATTTCAGATGAACTTACATGAAAATCTTCGTTGTACTTACCCAATATATTTCGAATTAAATTATTTCTCTGAGGTAATAGTTGACGTAATTCATTAGTATTAATTCATTATATTTTGAAATCCAAGAGTTAGACCAGTTAATTATTTAATGACAAAAAAATTATATCAAAACGTCATGTACTTTTAAAATATTTACATGAAAAGAAGGCATCATCATACAATTAAACTATCCACAGATGTTAGTGATTTGCTTGGCTTCTTCAGTACTTTTAAAATAATTAAGCTAATATCATCTTAGCTCCCAAACTATGAGTGCATAGTTTTTCCTTTATACTACCTAATATACAAACAATTTGATATAAGTACAAGATATACATAATAATTTACTATTTAAGAATTGAGAGGAAAATGTTCCGATTTTTTTATTAATAAAAATAAAAATAGAAAATATCCCAAAAGGAGACCGTTTTGCTAAAAAATCGAAATATAGGAAAAATGAGATTGTTTATCTCGTCCAGACTGTAACTGGACGGGATAATCATGACCCTAATTAACAATCTAACTAATACAAAAAATTCTGGATGAGATAGATTATCCCATCCAGCACTGTAGAAATTTTCTTTTTGATTTTTTGTTTCATTCTCTTATATGAAATCAACTTAAAAAATTTAAAAGTTAAGATAATACTGGACAAGATAATTTATCCCGTCCAGGATTTTTTTTTCTTTCCTGCTTAGATGGGTTAAGGATTTGAATTAGCGGGGTTTTATTCTGGACAAAAATTTTTGTACCATCCGGGTGACGGGATAATCAATCTCATTTTCTTATATTTTGATTTTTCAATAAAATGATCCCCTTTCGTGATATTTTTATTATTAATTTCGATTAATAAAAAAATTGGGGAAAATGTTAGTTGATTCTTTGGTTTTCTTTAAGCTCCTCTATGCTGGGGCATTCCCTTTTCCCCCGCTTTTTGTATTAATACCCTCAAAAGAAAAAGGAAAAAAAGAATTATAACGTTTTGATAGATTAAAATTTTTATGTCTTTTAAAATATTTAATAATAACATATCTAAAATATACTTTATAAGTAACAGGTCTAATATCAGAAAAAGGAAAAAAAGAATACGTATACAATTCTAAAATTAATGGAAGCAACGACCAGATTTGGTGTTCTAAAAAGATGCTAAGAAATGGGAAAAAAAATATGTAAAATATAGTTAAAAGTACGAAATCATTCATCAGTGTGGATTTTTATGGAGATAATAACAAATTGATGTTTAGTCTAATTTGCACGAGTAAATTTAATAACAAATTAATGCATGTTTGTTGCTGAAATCATTTTTTTAGAATCATTTTCCCCGCCTTTTGTATTAATACCCTCAAAAGAAAAAAATAGCAAATATGTCCTCAAGCTGAATTTTAAAAAAAAATGCCCCAATCGCTTAGAGGGGGATGGGAAGGAGGGGAGGGGGGTTCGCTATGCTTATCAGACAACCTAGCCGCTGGACAGTCAGCTTCAATTTTTTTTTTTAGAGATCTTAATATTTTCATCTAAAAATGGAAATGAAAAATGTTCAATCTTACACTATGTCTTCAATTTTCTCCACTATCCTCATACGCCAAAATGAAAATTTATAACATGCTTAGGATCTTATTTATTTATTATTGAGAGTGTCTTCTATGGACATAAGGACCTATTTGTAAAATGAACATATTTTTATTTTCAAAGTTCAAACAGTCGATCCGAACCGTTCATCTTGTTCTCCATATTAATATGTGCTTGGAGACAAAATTTTATATTTTTCTGAATTTTTTTACTATTTATTAAGATGGGTACAAAAAATATCAAATTCAGACCATTGAATTTTGTACCCATCTTAATAAATAGTAAAAAAAATTCAGAAAAATGTAAAATTTGGTGTCCAAGCACATATTAATATGGAGAACAAGATGAACGGTTCGGATCGACTGTTTGAACTTTGAAAATAAAAATATGTTCATTTAACAAATAGGTCTTTATGTCCATAGAAATCTTTGCCTTTATTATTTGGGCGGTCGGCTACAATATTTTTTTTAGAGATCTTAATATTGTAGATTACATGGGTGGAAAAAACGATGATGTCATATGGTAATCACACTTTATTAAATATACAAAAGATCTACGATAAAATTTTGTTAACAATAATTTTTTTCTTATAATTGTTTTTATCTGTTGATATAAATTAGCACTAATAAATATAGTGTAAGAGGAGTTATCCAGTAAATGTTAGTATCTCTACTACTATTTTATAATAATATCTCATTTTGATGTCATCAACTATTCTCAAAAGAAAAAAAAATAACGACAGATCTCTATATAAGTTATGCTCTTCCATGCATATTGTTAATTTTGTTGTTCTTAAAAAGTTACATGTACATAAATATGAAAATTTTATGTTTTTACATTACTTTATATACAATGTGCCTTTTTCAAACCTGAAAAATTACATTTTTTTTTTCTGTTGCTTTTAGTTTAAAGCCTATGACTTTCATAAATTAGAGTATGAACTGCACTTTGTCGCAAGTATGATGTCTATTAATAATTATATTTGTAAGAAAAATGAGGAACTACAAAAACAAGTGATATTTTAGAAGCACAATTAATTAAATTAATTATAAAAATCTGAGGCGCTTGAAAAATATCTCTAGCAGTTAATAATTCATTGATACAATTATTCATACTTAATCTTAATTCTGTGGAAGAGAGAAATCAAATAAAGCCAAGCAACATACTTTTTTTGGAAGCTTAAATTTGGCAAAGCAATTTTCACGAATTTAAAAAATCAATAAAAATAGTAGCCACACAAATATTTTATTCTATAAATGAGGGGTTCGTTTTACTTTATTTAATGGCTAATAAAACTGAACATTGTACAAATATATCAATATTATTCGGCGAACAAATGATGATAATAATGTCCAACAACATAGATGTTGAAACAAAATATCAACACCCTTCCATGGTATATTTGTAGTGACATGTAAGTCTGTGGCATGAGGTCAGATTCTCTGTATTAATTCACTGTTTGAGCTTAAATTTGAACCCAATTCGAACTAAATTTGGAATGTACCTAATATTTTAAAAATTTGTGCTAACTTTTAACGAACGGATGGGACTCAAACTCAGATGATGAGGTAACTTAGGTGATATGAATTCCTGTTAAATAGGACCGAACGTAAAGGAACACATTTTTTTGTAGCAAGTTGTAATATTTATGTGCCTTTTTAATTACGAAAAAAAAAATTGCTGCACAAAAAAAAATTTAGTCTTTGTTCAATATATGAAGTCTAAAAAAAATATTGTAGCTGACCGCCTTGCGATTGGACGGTTCGGTTAAAAAAAAATTGAAGCTGATTGCCCGGCGGCTGGGCTGTATAATAGGCACAGTGAATCGCCCCTTGTGCGGTGGAGCAATTTTGAAAAAAAAAATTCCGCCCGAAAACATATTTGCTATTTTTTAGAGTATTAATAAAAAAGCGATAATTTTCCATCATTCTTAGTTTAATTCCTTAATTAAGTTGCACAAATCTCTCTTCAGTTACTAGATGGAAGAAACAAATTAACAATTAGAATACATTACTTTTCTCTTGCCACCAGAAAAATAAAATATTAATTTTGCATTGAACAAAAAAAATAATGTGTTGTAGAATTCAATTATTACCTTCTACCAGAGAATAATCAAAATGATTTTTAACTCTTTATTTTAGTTTAATTCTGTTACGGGTTCAAACGCCGACCGATTTCAACTTAATCGGAATTTCCAACGAGGCAGAATGATTGAAATAGTCCACAGAGGTCAGCAGTTCCTGAATAGCACTATTTACTGAATTTGGAATTTTATAGAGAATTATACGTTCATACTTTGGGGTAGGTTTTTAAACAAAAGTTGTAGATATTGAAGTTAAATTTTCAGATATTAAATTTCATGTAAATCCGAATTAATATAGTGAAATATGATTAGAATACTATCAGCTCTCCGTCTGAAAAATCCAGCCAAAGTTAAGTTTAGAAGGTTATCAAAAGAGGTAGCTCAAATCTAGGTTTTAATTAACAATCTGAATAGGTGTGAAATCGAGGTCACGAGAAGAGAAGAACAGAAAGTTGTGAAAGAGACATTTATTTTAGAAACATTTGTATTTTTCTACAAGATTTCTTACGACATTTTTTATATTGATAATTATTCATGGGATGCTAACTCAATGTGTGTATATTAGATCAGTTTCTTGTTTGGACTCTTCTTTTACAAAGTATTTAAACTTTCTAGTATTAATTTGTATAAAAATTATTGTATTATAAACTTTAAAAATGTTCTTAGTCGTGATGTGTGTGTATATATATAGAGGTTGGCTAATATCAAATCAGTTGTTCTTGAGGTCCCGTACAACCAAATCGTTTTTTAATTTTCAAAGTTCAAATCGTCGATCCAAACCGTTAGATATGTTCTCTATATTAAAATGTGCTTGAAGACCAAATTTTACATTTTTTGAAATTTTTTTACTATTTATTAAGCCACTTTGAAAAACGCTGATCCAACGGTGGCTTAACAAAACAATAAAATTAGAAGCCACCGTTGGATCAGCGTTTTTCAAAGGATCTTAATAAATAGTAAAAAAATTCCAAAAAATGTAAAATTTGGTTTTCAAACACATTTTAATATAGAGAACATATCTAACGGTTTTGATCGACGATTTGGACTTCAAAAAATAAAAAACGACTTGGTTGCACGGGATCTCAGAAACAACTGATTTAATATTAGCCAACCTCTCTCTCTCTCTCTCTCTCTCTCTCTCTCTCTCTCTCTCTCTATATATATATATATATATATATATATAGGAAATTGCTAATATGCTACGCATAGCATAAAGCACTTCCATGCAACGGCTCAAAATTTGAGTTTTTAAAATCCTAACGGTCGATCCAAACCGTTAGATGTGTTCTACATATTGAAATGTGCTTGCAACCAAATTTTATATTTTTTGGATTTTTTTTACTATTTATTAAGCCACTTTGAAAATCGCTGATCCAACGGTTTCACTGTTTGGTTAAGCCACCGTTGGATCAGCGATTTTCAAAGTGGCTTAATAAATAGTAAAAAAATTCCAAAAAATGTAAAATTTGGTCTCCAAGCACATTTCAATATGGAGAACACATCTAACGGTTCGGATCGACCATTAGGATTTTAAAACTCAAATTTTGAGCCGTTGCACGAAAGTGCTCTATGCTACGCGTAGCACCGTAGCCCTGTCCTATATATATATGACAGTTTTGATGCTTAGATAGCAAGAAATAAAACAAAAAAATTATTCAACTCAAAACAAACGATCTAGTTATTGTAAGTGCAAGAAACAATATTAATTAGCTTAATCAAGAAGGGAATAACATAGTACCTTAGATTTGATCTCGAAATCAAATTAAGAAGGGTTGTTCGCTTAGCAACTTCTTATTCCCTTTCTCTTTCAACAGTAGTTGTGCTTTAGCCCTTCAAATGACGAGCCTCCTTAGGTATCCACCGAAAGATTAAAGAAATACTTGTATCTCTAAGGCTAGTAAGAGATTAACAAGTAAAACCTTAATCCTAGTTTAACCCTCTTGTTAAATTTCTGAAATATACTTAGAGGATTTTTAGATCTCAACACATAAGAGAGAATGGGAGAGAATGAGAGATTGAGAGACAAAAATCGGCCAAGAGAATATACACAGAATTTATGACCTTTCGGTACTAAAGCTGATATATCTTTCTCTAGGTAACTCCAAACGACTTGAAACCTTCACTGTTGGATTCTAGACTCAAAGGGCTTCACATTTCATAGTCATACGTCCAAAATAGTTAACGTTTTCCCTTTCAAATCTCTGTTCAAAGTTACCTAAAAAACTGTCCCGAAATTTCTCTCCTCTTTTATGAAATTGATTAGGTTTAATGACATAATTAAATATTCCTTAAACCATGCCATCACTAATCAATTCTACCCAGATAAAATAAAATATATTTGGACTTTGGGCTTAAACATACTAATCATATTAATATTTAATTAAGTCCACAATCCCATACCTTAAAAGGCCAACATATATATTAATTTATATGCATCTCTCATGTATCAAAAAGCTAGTTAAAATATGTCACACATACTTTAAATATTACTAGGATTATTTTATAACATCTCAATATCATAAAATTGTTCATATATTAATAATATATAATTTGTACAAATGAATTATAACTCCTTATAATTAACATATCACATATGCTTTATTAATATATTTTCTTTTAATCTTTCATATGGTGTGACCCTATGGTATCCCATCATTATGGCAATAGAATTAAACATTTTAATTCCATAAATCAATGATACAACTAGCCATGGTATATTGATTACCCAAATGAAGTGGATGAAAAGCACAATGCAAAATCACGATCCCTGTAACATTAAAAAATGTTGTTGTGTCAATTCCTTGCCACATGATATCCAAATAATTGTAAGGTAGAAATGTGTCATTCTTACCAATTATTCTTTCTTGATTTCCTAAAGTTTAATTATGATATGATTATATATAATCATATTGCATAAACATAATACAAACTTTATCAAGGGGCCCAGAGATATCATCACTTATATTAATATATAAGGGACAATGGTTTCTTGATACGTATCGTTCTTCCACATAAGTTATATGCAATGCAGTAACTGCCTTTATAACTCCTGGTTAAATAGAGCGTTGGACAGTACCAACAATACACATCCCTTATGTAAGAAAAATAAACATCTTAACCAAAGAATTCTAGACACAATGAAATATCAATGACACAGAACACAATCCATATGATATTTCATTCTTGGGTCTGTCCAGTGCCATACATCTCCATGTATGCACATGTGCGATTAGATCGATAGCTTTTTATCGTATAACCTGTAGAACATGGCAATCATCTAATCACTACACTTATCTTATATGATCAACCAGTGTACCTTGCTGATTGCCAAGATAAGGGACATTTAAGAGCAAACAAATTTATTCATTGTGAAGTTCTACAATTTAAGTCATCAACTCAAATGATCCACTAATATGAATACTCAGGGTACAAAATGATAAATCATTCACTAATAAACTAAGCATATCATACATATGATCTGGGTCTAGGACACCAACACTAACAATATATATATATATATATATATATATATATATATATATATATATATATATATAGTGGGGTTAAAATGTACCATAGGTTTTGTGCCGCAACCATACCCTATATCTTTATCTTTGTTCTCGAAGTTCAAACAGTCAATCCGAACCGCTCAACATGATATCATATTAAAATGTGTTTATAGACCAAATTTCATATTTTTTGGAAATATTTTACTATTTTTTTAGATAAGTACAAAATCATTGTTTTTGGATGGTCCAGAATCAGTGATTTTGTAACTATCTAAAAAAATAGTAAAAAATTTGGTATCTAAGCACATTTTAATATGGAGATCATGTTGAGTAGTTCGGATCGACTGTTTGAATTTCGGGAACAAAGATAAAGACATGGAGTATGATTGGAGTACAAAACCAATGATGCATTTTAACCCCACTCATATTTATAATAGTTGTTATGTTTTCTCGGAATGACTAAAAAAAAACTTAACGTAATTACATAAACAAGATATAAAACGGAAAAGGAAAAATAAATCCCAAAAAAGGAGAACCTAACAAATTAATTCTCGATCCAAATCAAATAATTTACAATTGTAAAAGAAAAACAAAACCAAAGTAAAACTAATCTTGCTTACAAAGTATAACCTAAAAATAATTAGTCCCAAAATATTTACTAGGTTTTGCTCTCTTATTTGATTATCAGGAATTGTCCATGACTTCAGACCATACTACTCCATCCTTACAAGGAACCAAATTTATCGGATTTACTTTCAAATCATGTCGCGATCATGGGTGGTCGGTCACATGAACAACCCAATCAGAACCCTAGCTTGGTCAGTCTCGCGATCCAGAAGAACAAGAGATAGAGACTGAGAGATTCTCAAGAGTAAAAAGGGAAAAAGTTAAAGCTAGCAGCACCAAAAAGTACCTAAGAGATGGAGATGAGTAAATGGATGTGAGAATAGATAAATAAATAGAGTCTATCGATTTCATACTAAGATGGATTCAAATTAACTGTTAGAAATTAAGCGTTATTAGAGATCATTTTTGTAGTAGTGCACATTAAAGAAACATTAATTCTCCACGGTTATTCAGCAAGTAGTACAGAACTCTGGACAAAACTAGGTGCTATTAATAATTCTGGCGGGGTTGGTGTAATTTTGGTTAATCATAGAAAAATCCTGAATTAAATTACCGATATAAGTGTCCAATAGTATAATTAAGATTAGGTTACCAAGATCCCTAGTATATTTAAGATTAGGTTACCTGTCTTTGTTTCGTGGTATAGTTTACATCACCAACGAAACACAATATATCCATAAATGAATTATCGTTATTAATTAATTCGATAGAAGGGTACTGCATGATTTGGGTTTTAATGGATGAATACCGGAGAAACAAAATCATATTTGCCTTTTTGTTTGCAAGGCATTACAAACATTTTTTTTAAGATAAAGACATTACATACATAATACTATAATAATACGTGAGTTTTCACGAGAATAAAAAATAATTATTTTCAAAAATAAGTTAACAAATTAAAATTATTATTTCCGAAAATATCGCTACTACCGATAAAAGCATCCACAAAGATATCAGTTCAATTAAGCACTTTTACCTTCACAAATACTGGCATATTCTTATAAATATGTATATATAATATCTTGATGAGCTAACTTCAAAAGATAAATCCAAACTATTGTTACCAATATCTACTTCACAAGTGAGTGATGTATTTTGCATTCATTAATAAACTAATCTACTCCAAACAATGAATCCAATGCCTATGACAACATAGGCTCTTTTTGCACTCGTCCACATGGTTTTTTCAGTTAGTATATGACAGAAAATATTATCATAATTCTAATCAAACATCATTAATATTATACATTATGAAGGAAGAATAATATCATAAAACAATCTATAACAATAAGCATTGAAAATAATACATTATCAACTTTTTTTTTCAACATGTTCTACGAATTTGACTGACACTACATGAAGCTTTGTTTTGCATTTTTATAAATAATAATAAACATTATTTTCTAGCCATATAATAAACATGCATCTTCCTAATAAATATTAAGGGCATATTCGACGGGCTATTGGGAATGGATATAGATATTTAAATTGAACTAAAAATTATTATTTATGTGGAAAAAGAAAAATTCAGTTATCGCGAAAACAGTAGAGCAACCGAATATGACCTAATTGTTGGCAAACAAAGAATTCCAAACCTTGAAAACCGTGATAGCCCACAGCACAATAGATGACTTCAGCATTTTCTTTCTGTTGATCTATACCATCGGATGGGAATCACACCAAGTGGCAAAAATCAAATGCCGTAGAAACTCTAATATTGTTAGTCAAACAAACTTAAAATAATTATATTATTATATATCTAGGTTCTAGAAAAACATAAAAAAAATATGTTGAGGTCTAAAATTGTGTATGAAAATATTTATAAGAAAGAGTATTAAAATGTTAGTAAAATATATAACCCTAGAGTATTTTTGAGAAATATTTAGAAAAATTGATAAGATTTGGAAAGTATATATATATATATATAGTGATGCTACTATGCTTTGGGAATTAAAGTGGGTGTTTTAATTCCCACTCATATCTCCATTTTCAGAGTTTAAATAGTCAATCAAAACTTCTTAACATGTTCTTCATATTAAAATGTGCTTAGAGATCCAATTTTATAATTTTGGCAAAAAATTTACTATTTTTATAGAATTTTTGAAACTCAGTACTTTTCATTAAATAAAAAATAATAAAAATTTCAGAAAAAATTGATTTTCAAAAATTCTAAAAATATAGTAAAAAAATCTAAAAAATGTAAAATTTGGTCTCCAAGCACATTTGAATATGAATAACATGGTGAGAAGTTCGGATTAACTATTTGAACTTCAAAATAGAGATATGAGTGGAAATTAAAACACCAATTATAATTTCCAAAACATAGCAGCATCTCTCTCTCTCTCTCTCTCTCTCTATATATATATATATGTATATATATAATATAGGTTTTGGCTAATATGCTACGCGTAGCATAGAGACCTCCGTGCAACGGTTCAAAATTTGAATTTTCAAAATCCTAACACATCTAACGGTTTCACTGTTTGGTTAAGCCACTGTTGGATCAGCGATTTTCAAAGTGGTTTAATAAATAGTAAAAAAATTCCAAAAAATATAAAATTTGGTTTCCAAGCACATTTCAATATGGAGAACACATCTAATGGTTCGGATCAACCGTTAAAATTTTAAAAACTTAAATTTTGAGCCGTTGCACGGAAGTACTCTATGCTACGCGTAGCACCGTAGCCCTGTCCTATATACATATATAACTTGAGATAAAATTAACTAACAAACCAAAACGAACATAAAACATGATTTCCAGAACAATTTTGTGCGTCTCCTCCACATACTACCTCAAACTCCACCAAATAATTAAACAGAATTAAACATCATTAGTAACTCAAAATTTTCAAAGAATAATTTCGTACAAATGGAGAGCGCCCCTAATCAACACATTTCAAATCCCTATGTATTAATACTGAGAATTTGTCCACTTTGTGGGATTCAAATTCATGACCTCCTACATGCAGGGGCGGACCCAGCATAGTCCACGGGGGCAGCGCCCGCCCCCCCCGTCCTCTCCCGGATTTTGAGTTTTAGTGGAGATTTATCGGTTCCGACTAGCTTTGCCCCCCTCTGAATGTTTAATTGGTAATTCGGATTAAATTTATAGTTAAAATTAAAATAAATTTTGTGAAATATGATTGATAATTATAATTATAAGTCAGAATATCATAAATTACTAGTCAGAGCATTATAAAGTATAAGTTAAAACATTATTTTTTATCAAATACTTAATTAGTTAATGAGTTTAAATCCGATTAGTCATTTAAACCCGATTCGATATTTTTTTGGCCCCCCTGACGAAAATCCTAAATCCGTCCCTGCCTATATGAAAGTCATGTATCTTTGCGACTAAAGACAAATTCTTATAAGTAGATATTGTTCTACATAATAACGCAATCTTCAATTTTGATTTTGATCGCATCTCAACCGAACAAAGTATTATATTCAGTCTTGAGGGTATTTTATCCTATGATCTCTACAGATTTTTAACAATAAAATATTTTTATTTTGAAAAAATTAACAACACAATATATTGTCTGAATGCACGTATACACAAGTCATTTTGATCTCATGTATTCAAGCATTATAAAATATTGAATATTCGAAGTTCCAAACAACTGCCCATGGCCAAACTCTGGGGCTTTAGAAATGCATGAATTCGGTATCTTTGATTTAGATTGTTTATTTTGGTATTTAGAAAAAAAAAATAGCATTTATTTAGCAGTCTGAACACATGAGTTTATAAAATTTGAGAAACACGTTCTAAAATTAAATATATAGCTATTAAACTATTTATATAAAAATAATCAAATTTTCTCAAACCGGATATAAGGAAGTCGATCCAAAAATGAAAACGCTAACATTATGCCATTATTGTTGCAATATCCATTTATGGGCTCTTGATCTTACTCAAAATAAAACTTAAGTATTATACAATTTTACAAGCATGAATCTCTCTGGAAAAAAGAAAATAAGAGCAATAGTTTGAATTCCAAAGTTTGAAATACAAATGTAAAAAGAAGTTGTGGCATGTGGGGCCTGAAAGTTTTTTGATATTGGATCTCCAGTTGGCATAACTAACGCAAAAATAAATAAATATATATATATATATATGTACATATATATATATATATATGTACATATATATATATATGTACATGTATATATATATGTATATATATATAAAAATGCTACATGCTATATATATATGTATTTTCAAAATAAAATATTCATATATTGAAATATACTTGAACACAAATTTATATTTTTGATTTTTATTTATTAACCACTTGAAAATCCGATCAACGTGCTTAACCAAACAGCGAAACCGTTGGATCAGCGATTTCAAAGTCTTAATAAATAAAAAAAAAAAAAAAAAAAAAAATTAAAATTTTAATAAAAAAAAAATAAAAAAAATATTAAAACTTTTAATAATAATAAAAAAAAAAAAAAAAAAAAAAAAAAGAAAAAGAAAGAAGTTTTTTATTTTAGGTATAAACCTTACCCCTCCTATATATATATATATATACACACACACACACACATACATATATCTTCGCCCATAGTTTTTGTCTGCCGCTTTCCTCAAATCTTATTACAAGCTTTTTTGAACCAGTCAGATCTGAAGAGTTATTATTTCCCAAGTTGGAGTAATGAATAAGACATGGCAGCACGTATATATATTACCGAATAGTAAATTCTGGACCTAAGTTTTATTAATTATTGCAAAAAAAAAAAAAAAGAATAAGAAAAAGAGAGAGAGAGAAGATGACGTCGTTGACTTGATTAGCATCAGTATTGATGGCGAAATTCAACTCATTTGTGAACATAAAAAACAAAGGATCTGTTATCCGGCTGATGGATATTTAATATCTCTTTGTTCTCATCCCTATATGTCAAATATATCCGGCTGATGGATATTTAATATCTCTTTGTTCTCATCCCTATATGTATTCCATTGTCACTCTTAAAGGCCACAATAACTCCGAGGGGCTAATACACTGAGACAAACCATCTATCCATTTAATCGTTAATTACTTAGTACACTTTTTATACAAATTATATATAGAGATGGCTGAGACTATCGTGAACCTTGTTCTTGGCAAGTTGGCCGATGCAGTTATTCAGGAAGCACTCTTTCTTTACGGGGTACATGACAAGGTCAAGCGGGTTCAACGTGATCTCACTTGGATTCAGTCTTTCTTGAAAGATGCAGATACAAAATGCCATGAAGAAGAGAGGGTAAAACAATGGGTGAATGAGGTTCGGGATGTTGGATATTGGATTGAAGATGTACTAGAGAAGTTTTTGGCGGAGGTTGGTGGAGGTTGGTGGAGGTAGACCTGAAGGCCTTCCCCACATACTGAAAAGAATAGGCAAGATGCCCATGAAAGTGATTGCCAAACATAAACTAGGTAGCGAGATGGACCAAATTCAAGATAGGCTCCGTGAAATATCGGAAAACACAATAAAGTACGGGATAGAAGGTCTCAAAAAAACTAGTAGTGGGGCCTCTGTAGAGCAGCCTATAAGACTGTTCGTTAATCCTGACATAGATGAAACGGAGATTGTCGGCTTCAAAGACGACATAAAAATAATTGTCAACCAACTCCTTGATACAACTATTACAAGGCGGTCTGTGATCTCAATTGTTGGGGCCGGTGGTTCCGGAAAAACTACACTAGCAAAAAAGGTGTACAAAAGGTAACTACCTCTCGACAACATAACATGTTCATTATTTTAGATAATGTGTGTTTATACATATAAATAAGACATACTAAACAATATAAATAGTTAGTTTTTAATTTGGTAACTTTCCCCTGCTGACAATAATGTTATTGACTAAAAGTGGTTGTTTACTCTAAAAATGGTTGTTCAAGGAGAGAAATTATCGCAAAGTAATTGTGTGATGTTTCTTCAGTGCTCCTTGAAGTTTCACCACTTGCAACAAAAAAATTATGGGTCAATTACAGCTCAAACTAGTTTATTATCATTGCAAATTCTTCCATAATTAATTAGAAGATTCATAAGTTCAATGCAGTAAAATAAAGGCAATCAAAGACATTGAGTTTGATATTATTGTAAATTCGATTTAAGAAATCTTTCCTTCAGCAAAATTGAGTTTTGAAAGAGGAAAGGAAGAAGTTTTCTCACAGCCTTTCCAAGGAAATTTCTTAATTAGGTGTTGTCGTTATGGTGGTGAAGACTGAGTAGGGTATACAAGCACATGTTTTTTTTAATACTAAAGAGTTCAATCGTTAGAGCTTCTAGCATACAACAATAAGTTTATTTTCTTTCACAGTCCCCGTTGAAATCAAGATAGTTTGGTAAAATCTTAATTTGTTTACTCCCAACATGCATGTAAAAGAATGTTATTGTATTCCAAAAAAAAAAAGTATGCTATTGTATTGTATACAAATGATCTAATTAATTTATTTGATGCATTTCATCACTATAAGTATGGTATTGTATGCAAATGATCTAATTAATTTATTTGATGCATTTTATAGAGATGAAGTTAAACGTCACTTCGGGAGCTGCATGTGGTTAACTATTTCACAAAATTACAAGCTAATTGATATTTTGATGAAGATGTTAGAGGAGATTATTGGAGAATTAAACACACAGACGAAGAATAAGAGCGAAGAGTATTTCATTACAGAACTTAACAAATCCATGAGAGAGATAAAATATCTGGTTGTATTGGATGATATTTGGTCAAGTAATGTCTGGACTCAACTTGAGGCTGCGCTTCCTAATGTTAATAATGGAAGTCGAGTGTTAATTACAACCAGGTTTGCTTGCATTCTCTCATTGTAAATTAGTGTTATATTAATTAACGAGGGGATGGTTTGACAATTCTTTATTTTGATAATATTAACAATCTTCAAAATGAAAACTTTAATTTGAAATTCAACATTAAATATATGATTTATATTATTCACATATAATGCTTATAATTATGATATGATTTAAAATATGTTTACCGTTGAATGTTGATTTATTTATCTGAATAATTGAAAAATATGTTCTAAGAATTTGGAAAAAAAAAAATTTGGGAGCCTCTTCCAAGTTTTCAAAAAAAAAAAAAAAAGAATTTGGAAAATATGCACCAACAACTGTGCATCAAATAATTTGAAATTTCAAGGTCCGTAATTAATTGTACTTGACATGGCTTGAAAATTCGGCCGAATCCGAGCCGATATTTACCTGAATTTCTTTTCGGAGCGACTTTTTCCGTCAAAAATCGGTTGAACCGGGTTGACCCGGCAGAGAACTCATTTTTGGTCCGAGTTAGACTGATTTTTCAGTTCTGAGCTAATTTCTTCCGATCTTTGGCTGATTCCGTGTTTTTTTCTTCTAGATCTGTGAGGCTGGTTTGAGTTTTGTACGGGAAAAATGTAGAATCAGAAAGAAAGAAAGAAAGAAGGGACGATGATCTGATAATGTGGGACCCTGATATTTGTGATTTAATTAAATGGGCCAAATTTATTGGGCCTTTTCCTTTTGATATTCCCTTTCACTTGCTAAACACACTTCAGATCGTTCTATTCATTCAGTTTTCCATATCATAGACCCTAAAAAACTTACGTACGCTACTTTGCCTAAGTGGGCCAGTCGATCCTTATTTAATATTTATTTAATTTTTTTAGGCTCAATTTTCACCCAGAAATAGTTATTTTTTTATTTTTTAATCAACAGTTTGGGATTAGTTTTTCATTCATTCAATAGTGATTTTTAAAGCAGTAGTTTAGTTTTGAATATTTGTATGATATTAAATTAGTGAGGTAGTAGATTATTTGATTGATATTTTTGTCTTAATATAATTTTTAACAAATTAATTATTATCAATTTTTGTTTTCCATTTTTTAGTAGAAGCAAATTTCTGTCAAAAAATCTAAGTTTCTGATTTGATTAAACGTTCAACCGATTCCAATTTCAATTTTTAGAGCTATGGTACTTGATGCATCTGATAAAATATTCTTCTGATTTTTGCATACTGATTATTTCAGGTTTATTAAAATTGTTGAAGAGGCCGATATTATATCTAAACCACAAGAGATAAAACCCTTAAATGAAGAAGAAGGCAGACAACTATTGCTGAAGAAGGTTTTTCCTAATAAATTTGCAAAAGAATGCCACAAAGATTTACTTCCCCTAGCAACTCAATTTACCAAAAAATGTGGGGGATGGCCTCTAGCATTGGTGGTGGTTGGCGGTATCTTATCAAGAAAAAATTCTGATTACATTACATGGGACGAGGTGATGCAAAAAATGAATTGGCACACTAATGGTAGCAGCTACATGGGTGTTATATCAACCAGTTATGAGGATTTGCCGAGTGCTCTCAAGCCTTGCTTCATGTATTTTGGTGCTTTTTCTGAGGACTATCAAATCAAAGCAAAAACTTTGTTTCAATTATGGATTGCAGAAGGATTCATACGACAAGATGGGACAAAATCACTGGAGGATATAGCTGAAAGCTATTTGGAGGAACTTGTGCAAAGGTATTGTAAGAGTAAAGCTAGCGTGCACTATGCTCACTAATAAGAAAACTTGGTGAGCATAACACCAAAATCTATTAGATTAACTTTAAATGACAAATTTAATCCATTAAAACCGATTTACTTCACAAATTATGCATATACATGCAAAATTTTCATTTTTTTTAATTCATTTAGTGTAAAATCAATCGGTCAAAAAATAATGAAAAATAAATGCATTAAAATAACTCATAAACCTTCATTTTTTTACCGCTTGACTTCATATTACTCATGAAGTAAATTGGTTTCAACGGTTTTAATTTTTTGTTCAAAATTAATATGATAGATTTTGAAGTTATGCTTGAGCATAATGCATGCTAGCTTTACTCTTTTATATGTATTAATCTTCAATTGCAATTACATGTAGTCTTTTAAATTTCCTTTTAATAAACATTATTGATTTTGTATTATGCATCAAATCCACATTACGATACTAGAAATAAAATATGCCAAACAATTATCATGTCTATATCTTTAATTAGTTGTGGTAAATTATAAATTTTGCAACCAAATCAACAATCATATGTTTCAATGATGAGTGTTCGGCTCCTCTCCAATTGCATCACAACTATAAACACCATGCTTCATAAAAAATGTAACACCTGGTAATTTTAAATCCAATGGCAAGTTGAGTCCGAAATTTTTAAATATACCATACACTAAAAAAATAAAAATAAAACTACAAAATTCTGTAAATTTCAAATGTACAACATCCGCTATTTGTAGTTGCGGACACTCGAATGATGTCCGCAACAACAAATGGCGGACACCATTTTTCTCGAAATTTCACAATTTAATGGTGGATTTGAATTTTTTTTTTTATTAATTTTGGAAAATGGATGGAGTAACTTATAATTTGAATGTACTACAAGGAATATCAAACAAAATAGATAAAATATTTTATAATTTAGATATACTAGAAGTACTAGAAAATATTTTTTAGGCAGGATTTTTTACGACTGTAAAAAAAATTAAACTATATCTTGGTGTTTTACTAAAAAAAATTAAAAATGTTTTGAATCTGACTTATTTATCCTAGTTCAAAAATCACTTTTGAGTATATAAAAAAAATATCGTGGTCCTTATAGTGTATTCAAATTCTAAGACACTCCATCTATTTTAATATATTCCTAAAATTACTTCTAAAGAAATAGGTGGAGTACCTTATAATTTGAATGTACAAGGACAACAATAAAAAAAATTTATATATTTAGAAGTGATTTTTGAAACATGATTAATAATTCAAATCCAAAACATTATTTTTTCCAGTAGCATACTAAGGAATAGTTTAATTTTTTTTTACAATTACAAAAAACCATGTCTAAAAAATATTTCATAGTACTTCTAGTACATCTAAATTATAAAATGTTTTATTTATTTTGTTTGATATTTCTTCTAGTACAATTTAATTTAAGTTACTTCATCTATTTTTGAAAAAAAAAAAAACTATATTCAAATCGTACGTTGAATTGTGAAATTTTGAGAAAAATGCCATCTGTGGTGGCGGACAACATAAAATTGTGTGCCATCACAGATTGCTGTCATATCAAGTTTGGAATTTAATAGGAAAAAGTGTTTTTTTTTTTTTGGGGGTATGGCGTATTTAAAACTTTCGGTTTGAAAGTTAATGTAGTCCGGTTTGAGGATGGTTATTTTGCACCCCTCTTCCTCTGTTGCTAACTGCTAAGGTCAGTACAAAAATCATCCCAGCTCTAGAGAATTATACAATTAATGGTTCCCATGTATGTTAAATTTGGAATGCTTTCTATACATTTATGTTTCGCAGACTCGTTGTGAAAATCAATAGCAATTTCAACACTATCTTTAAAAATCATAATTACTTAATTATGATTACAATATTTTTATGTAAGAAGAGGCATCCAATTACACCATTTTATAATAATATTATATTGATACATCTTGACACATATGTTATAAATTATTTTTGTTATTTCAAAGTTCGAGCAATTGATTCGAATCGTTCAAAATGATCTTCATATATATATATATATATATATATATATATAAAATATGCTTGGAGACAAAATTTTATTTTTTTGAAATTTTTTTAGTATTTATTAAGATGTGTAGGAAGTTGTTGTTTTCAGATAAGTTTGAACTATTGAAAAGCATTGATTTTCAAAAATTCTAAAATATAGTAAAAAAATTCCAAAAAAAATGTAAAAATTTGGTCTCCAATTATATTTTAAGATGGAGATCATGTAATTGAACGGTTCATATTGACCATTTGAATTTTGAAATCGTAAAAAATAACTTGTATATATATATAGTTTCGAGATGTGTCACCATAAAATAGTGTAATTGGATGTCTCCTCATTATGTAATTATATTATCATAATTCATTTGTTCATGTATTTCTTATTTAGTTCCGCATGGAATATATTTATAACTAATATTCAAATTTTGTGATAACGTACAGGTGCTTGGTACAAATCTCAAAGACATCCTGCATAAGTAAGATCAAGTACTGTCATATACATGATCTCCTACGGGACCTAGCCATTCAAAAGGCCAAGGAAGATAATTTTCTGACAGTAGTCTCGAAGGCTAATGAGAGCAATTTGAGTTATAGCACTTCTACACGTCGTGTTGCCCTTCATCTTTATGGCAATAAGATGATTAAACATGCGTACCCAAATCTTCGTTCTTTGATAAATTTCGATGATGTACCAAATTACAATAGGTATGGAATGCTGCGAGTTTTACACATCAGCACAGTGACAAACAATTCACACTTAAATGGGTCAAACTATTTGAAGGGCTTGAACGCGCTGACGGCCTTAAAGTACTTTGGGTTTTTAGATAATTATTCTTCCTATTGTCAGTTTCCCACTAGAAGGTTATTTAAGAGATCTCCTTTAACTTATATGAAGAATCTTCAAACAGTGCGTGCCCCAGTGTGTACAACTTGCGGTGAGTTGCCACCGTCCTTTTGGAGTAACGAACAGCTGAGGCATATTATCCTCTCTTCTTGTCGTTGGTGCGAAGCAGACGTAAAGGGACCCCCATCAGCAACAAATTTGCAAAGTTTACTGACCTTAAAAGGGGTAAGAGCTAGGAAAGAGTGGGTTGCACGACTGCCTAATTTTCCCTATATTCGTAAGCTGGGGTTTGATATACCTGAAGATATTGCACTGGAACCATTGATTAGTTCGTTAAGCAATCTAAATCATCTGGGTTCTCTGTATTTATCTATGAAAGGGGACAAAGATAAACCAAGGATATTTCCATGTTACACCCCAGCCTTCAAAAACTACAAGCGTTTGTACTCAATCAAACTGAAGCGGGGCCGATGGCCTAGGAAAGAAGTTGGTGATTGTATCATGTTCCCACACCATCTCGTTAAGCTATCAATTCAATTATTTTATTTTGATGAAGACCCGATGCCCCTACTAGAGAAGTTGCCAAACCTCAAAGTACTCAAACTATATCATGCATTCATTAAAGCAGCTGGTGAAAAACAGATGATTTGCTCTAGGGGAGGTTTTGGTTGCTTGCAACGATTGCTATTCTATGTAGATGATTTGGAGGTATGGAAAATAGAGGAGGGCGCTATGCCCGTGCTCAACCGACTCAAACTGGAATGCATGAGTATGCAGAAAGTTCCTGACTTGCAAAATCTGATCAACCTTCAAGAGTTCATTTTACTTGGTTCGACTAATGTCTATTCCATGCTACACCAAAAAGACCAATGGAAAATAAGGCATATTCCCTCAGTAATGTTTAGGAGTTCATCATATTTATAGTTAGCTTGCTTTTTATATTGGTCAATTTGAACTTGTATTTTTATTTTCACGTTTTTTGCTTCTTGGCACCATTTTTGTAAGTTTCTTTGGTCCATGCTTGATATCCTATTGATACATACTAGATTTTCGGCTTGTATGACGAGTCCTATACTTTGTGATTTCAAAATTAAGCAAAATGAAGCATCAGAAAGCATGCCACCAAGCACAATTCAAGAAGAGAAACATGTTCACAGTAGTTTCTGGTTTCCTGTGATTACCTACCCAACATTATTGCTTTAATCTAGCATCCATTTCTATATTGACTGGCTTAATGCAATCCAAATTGATAATATCACTATTTGAGATATGGTCCAGAATGGTCATTCTTGTAAGTGGCATGATCAACATGGGAAAACCTCACCTGATCTCAAAATGACACTTTCAGACTGATAACAGACCAACATCAGAAAGATCCAACCTAACATAATAATGCAAGATCTGAAATCCAAAAGATTCTGAAATGACTCGCATTGATTTGATTTGAGCTAATTCACCATTTCCAACCTCTGGATAAAATATGAAGCATTTCCATGGGATCCATTCAAATTTGTTTGGATTCAGTGTTCCTGCTGAATAATTACATGAACAAGCATAAACAGAAGAAATTATGTCTATTGTGCAATGAAAAAGAATCCCACATCATGACACATAAAACAAGTCATTCCAGTAATTAGTAATTGGCACTCCATAATAATAGCTTAAGGTAACATGGATTCTACAAAAGCCCTAGAGAAACAAGTTTAGTAGGGTGAGGATTAATAAACCACATCAACAAAAAATAAAAGTTAACTAGGAAGTTTTCTGAAGACACTTCAAACCAGAAACATTACCAGAACAAGCATCTCTATAGGCTTGGTGAAGCCCTGGAATAGCATGTTCATATGGTAGAACAAACTTCTCCACAAATCTTACCTCAATATCTTTCATAAACGATGCAAGTTTCGTCACTGGAAATCGTTTAGACTCCAGTAGCTTGCGGACAAAGATCCGGGGCATGAGTCGCTTCTCCAAGCTGTACATAAGCAGGACTGGATCTTGGATCACATGCAACTTGTCACAAGCAGCTTCCTTTATCAGGAACTCCATTTTGCAGCCTATTAAATTCTCTGAGAAACCCAACACCGGAGGTTGTTTACAGATTATTGAGTTTAACTCCTCAGGTGAAAACCCGAGACTTCTCCAGTAAAGCAGTCTTGCACCTATAGTACTTTCTTTCAAGCTGCTTACGACTTTTAATGCATGCGCAAAATTACCAGATAAACGAGGAACCCCTAACTCCTCTGCCCTTCTCACATTACTCGCCAAAGATTCACGACTAGTTGTAATCAACCTTGGAGCAGAACTAATCAGTCGGACAATTTGCCGAACAGATAAGCTGCACTGTTGTTGAAGGAATGATAGGTTTGGAATGACAGAAGTTTCAAGGTTTGCTGTGAGAAGGTAAAAGCTCCTTCTACAGAGATGCAACAGTTTCTCAACAGAACCGACAATCGGCATCCAGAACTTGATCTGTTGCTGCAATTTGGTGTATTGAAACAAACATGGATTAATTGAAAAGAGGAGAGAGATGTGAAATGGGGAGAAACCAATCTCCTGTAGCTCAGCCATCCTGGGCTTAAAGCACTTCTCCACGCTGAAGCAAAGGAACCGTGGGTCCCGAAATGCGGCGGCTCTGATCTGGGGCTCGGTGAATCCGTCCTGCCTCAGAAATTGGAGCACGGCATCTGGTTTCTCTTGCGATTTGAGGTGGAGTAAGTACCTGGATGTTCGAATTGCTCTGTCGGAGGGGACGCCGCAAGAGTTGATGAGGTATTCCACAGCAAAATGAGAAGCGGGAGATGCCGAGGAGGCCTCTTGGGATGCAGTTGAGAGGAGGCGACAGATGGAGGGGTTGAAAATGGAACGAAGAGGGGAAAGAGAGGAAAGAAGGTATGAATTTTGCTTGAGGAAAGGAAGAATTGCCATTGTAGTAGGCTACTTGTTCCAGTGTGTGGGTTTTTGACGTCAAGCAGCTGAGAGCCTGAGAAGAGTAAATAAGAGAAGCGAAGAGAGGAGGAGAAAGGGAAAGCTCGGATGGCTCGGTTCAAGCAGTTCTTTTGATTTGGTTTTAATTGAAACAAATTCTATTACATTTAAAACGGTTTGATTTTTTTTTTTTTTTTTCATTTGGTTCAGATTAAATTTGTGATTTTTTTTCAAGCTTCGGACATTTTAGGGTTAGAATTTTTTTTAAAGCACTTTCTTAAAATCAGTTTATTTTAAATCATTTGGTCTAAAAAATATGGAAAGGGATTATAAAAATTTACAGTAATCTGAGATTTTCAAAATTTAAGCGTCCCTTATTAATTAACCCCACCCACGCTAATCACTTAACAAACGAAAAAAAAAAAAAAAAAAAAAAAAAAAAAATTTACGGACGGATAAATATTAGGGTTAGAATTTCATGTATACTTTATAATATTTCGGTTCTTGGGTTATACCAATTTTTGTGTTGATAAATTATATGACTTATTGTTTAGGTCCAAGGGCATGAGGAAGTATACTGCAATAGACAAGTGGAATACCCAGCTTAAATCTCTACACCAGACAATTTCGAACAGAGTGTGCTGAGAGAGAAATGAGCTGTTGTGGTATAAAAATAGCCGAAATTTTTATAAATATACAAAATTCAATTTTTATTTAACAATCTATACAAAAGTCTTGAATTTTAAATACCACAACGAACAGGAGTTGCGTTTGAACAAAAACCGGCAACAAAATTGCCTTTCAAAACCGCAACATAATTGCCGGTTTTTTAAAAAAGCAACATAATTGCGGTTTTTTTTTTTTTTTTTTTTTTTTTTTTTTATAAATTCAAATTCTAAATAATTATAAATTCAAATTCATACCAATAAATTATAAATCCAAATTCATACAAATTTAAATTCATTTGACATGATTGTAACTCGATAATTTTTGTTATAATAAAATATAAATTAAAAATTTCTTAAAATCAATTAATTTAAATAATTAAGTTCTTATTTTAAAACAATAGATTAAAAAATAAACGACATTTTTGGCACTAACGACGTTTTGGCACTAAAAACCTAAACTTAATTTTGAGACACTATTTTTGGTGATTCGATTTTCGGCTACCCGGGTTTACCAGGTGACGGTCGCCACCCCCTCCTCCCCTTTCCGAATTGACGTCATACGCGTCAATCCGACTTTCCTAGCAAAAGTTATGACCGTTTAAAGTTTTAAAAAATATATTTCTCATTTTTAAATTTTAGAAAAAAAAAAATATATTTCTCATTTTTTTTAATGGAACGGAACCGGCAATTGGTATGAATTTGGATTTATAATTTATTGGTATGAATTTGGATTTATAATTATTTAGAATTTGAATTTATAAAAAAAAAACTGTAAAAAAAAAAAAAAAAAAAAAAAAAAACAAAACAAAACAAAACCGGCAATTATGTTGCCGGTTTGGATAGATTTAAAATTCCGACAGACTTTTGTATAGATTGTTAAATAAAAATTGAATTTTGTATATTTATAAAAATTTCGGTAAAAATAGAGTAGTGTTAGTTTGCACACTGCTTCTGTTGTCGTATAAAAAACAGCAAGCTGGAGTTTTTTGCGTTTTGGTTGTTTACTGTGGCGATTATTTGTGTTCCCAGTTTTATTTGCATGGCATTTTGTCTAATAGTTTAGGGGTCATGATGTTTCCTTTTTGGTACAATCCATGTTAAATTTTCGATGCAGTGCAAATACTTGCGCCTCTAATCACCTGGTGAAAATTGCGTGGCATTTTGCGTGGCATTTTATTATTTTTTTTTTCTCGGACCAGATTTTCCCGTCCGTGATTTTTTTTTTTTTCCTCAGGGACGGGCCATATTTTCCCATCCATGATTATTTTTATTTTTTTTTTTTCCGTTTGTGATTATGTTAGTCTGATTGAGATTATGAGAGACGTTATATTTTTTCCCGTCTCTAGGGACGGGTTAAAATTGTCCGGTTTTATGGGTTTTGATAATATTCTCAACCCAATACTCTTTTTCGATATTTTTTTAAATTAATTTCGATTATTAAAAAAATCGGGTGAGCGTGAGTCTATATGCATATTATGGGTTGATTTCTAATATAGATCAATATTTTCGTTTTCAAAATCTTAATAGTCGAATCGAACCATTCAACATGATTCTCTTTAGAATATATACTTGCAGACCAAATTTTTTATTTTTTAGAAAATCATTTGTTCTGAAAATTTTGGACAATTCAAAAACAGTGATTTTCTACTTATCTTAAAAAATAAAAAAAAAAATCTAAAAAATCTAAATTTTGATTTGCAAGTATATATTCATATGAAAATAATGTTGAACAGTTCGAATCAACTGTTAGAATTTGAAAACAATAAAAATTGATCTGTATTACGAAATAAATCCTAATATGCATAGTACCATAGACTCATTCAAAAATATATATAGTATTTTTCTTATAGATTGTTATAGATTGGTTGTGTATGAAAAATAATACTCAACCAACCTGTAAAAATAAACTAGATGGCTATAATAAATTAACTATTTTTTTTTTCCTTTTGACATGATTTAAAAAAATATTGTCAACATTATAAAGATATGCTTATCAAGAAAGTCTTACCTTAAAACATGTATGAACCAACCTTGATCATTGGTTAGGCCAAATAGGACTGAGCCTCACGATGCGCAGCGGGATCATTTTCTTTATAACAAACCCATCCAGCCATCCTCCTCAAATTATTAATAGCATATTCTTGTAAACTCCAACTTTCCCCTCTCCAAGGGTATTTGTTAATAATTTTAGAGGGGATATTTTTTTTTTTGATGAATTTTGGAGGAGGGGAAAATGACTAATATATCAGATCAAACCAAAAGTTGAAGAAGGTATAGAGGAAGTATAGTTTTCCAAATTTTGGCACTGCAATAAGCATGAGATAATTATCTAAAGGATTTACAAAGTTCAATTGAAAAAAAATACAAACAAAAAAGGAGCTATTAAGCCCATATTGAGCTTAGGTCAAGTCCAACAATTTGTAAGATAGCAGAGTTCTTTCGAGGAAGGTCAAACTTGGTCAAAACCCTTTCAATTCCTTGGAGCGAGCAGCCAAGTGCAGAGAGAGTATGAGTTTGTTGCTAAGGCGACTCCGTTCATCTCCTTCCCTTCATCACCTCACCACCCCATTCTCCTCCACCATTTATCGGTTTCTCTCCACCGCTACCACTCTAGCGCAGCCGCCTCTAAATCCTCACTTCGCACCAGTAGACTACCTCATCCAATCGTGCGGACTTACTTCCGACGAGGCAATCAGAGCATGCGAGAAGATGCAGCACTTGAAACAGCCCCTCAAATCCCCTGATAAGCCTGAGGTCGTGCTCAGCTACCTGAGGCAGTTCGGCGTAAGCGAATCTGACATAAGGACTGCTGTTATTCGGGACCCTCACATCCTCTCCTCTAGTTTGGAGAAGAACTTGAGACCTAATCTGGCCAAGCTACAAGATATCGGCTTGTCTGCTGAAGATATCTCATGCATCATTTCCCACTATCCTGGTATCTGGGTGTTCAATTTTGTGGAAAAGGTTGACTTCTGGATGCAGGCTCTTGGCTCAGCTGAGATTGTATCCGGGATGCTGAAAAGGGGTGCGTCAATTCTCCGTAGCAACTTGGAAAAGGTTGTTGTGCCCAACTTGTCTTTCCTTCAAGGGGAATGTTGCATGTCTCTTCATCAAATTGTCGGGCTGATTAAGGCAAATCCTAGATTGCTCACATTGAAACTTGAAACTTTGAAACTGAATGCTAAGAGGGCCGAGGAGTTGGGGATTGAGCGGTCATCAGGCATGTTTGTGAGGGCATTGATTACTGTATGCGGATTCAGCCAACACACTATAGAAGCGAAGCAACTTTACTTGAAGAGTCTTGGGCTTTCACAGGAGGAAGTAGCCCTTATGATTGGTAAAACTCCTAGTTTGTTGATGATGAAAGAGGAGCTCATTGGTAGAAAAATAGAGTTCTTGATGAAGGAAGCGGGTTGTGGCAAGATTGAGGTGGTGCACAGTCCAGTTTTAATCACTTTGAGCTTGGAGAAGCGGCTCATCCCTAGGAATCTTGTCCGGAAGCTTCTCAAGTCAAAAGAGTTTCCAGTGGCAGATCAAGCTTTTATTTCTTTTACAACATTAACAGAAAAACAGTTTGTGAAGAAGTTTGTTCTCCCATATGAGCGTGATTTTCCTGGGCTCCTTCAAGCATATGTTGATGTTTGTGCTGGAAAAATTGCTGGTACAGAATGGTTTATGAGTATCTCAAGTTGATTCGAACTATGTAATGGAATACGAAATTGATACAAACCATTTATTCTGTTGGGCTCTAGTGTCAACTATGTTTTACTTCTCTTGAATAGGCCATTAATAGCTCTTTTTACATCACTTCTTTCTCATCCTGTGTACTTAGGATTGCAAAACTATTGTTTTATTGCTTTTGAAACAATGAATCAAGCATGTAATTAGGGCTGATGGTTCTCAGGCTCCACCTTATGAAACTATACCTGGTCATGAGTCTGTAATAGGATTCCTTATGGTTAAAGTACTAAACCTGACATTGTGCATAATATTTATTTTGTTTAGTTAGGTTGAAAGTCCCTATTGACTTAAGATCTACAAGTAACAATATGTCATCGAAGCATCAAAACTTGATAACCTTAACATGCTTACTGTGCAGATTGACTGACCTGAGGGCACACTTTTAAGAATTTAAGCTCTGCTAAGGAGGAGCTGTTCTGCAGATGGAAAGATTAGAACAATGAAACTTAAATTGAATAAAGTGTATATTGTTACGTGAAATCCTCTCTATTTTAAAACACATAATCTGACTACGGATCGGAAGAATATCTAGCATTATTACATAGTAAGTAGAAGTAGGGTAATTTTGTATCAAATTTCTAAGGAAATTAACTCAATTTTTCTAAATTCAAAATTGTAAAATAAATTTCCAAACATGAATATAACAATGTGTTAAAATCTAACTAGCAATCTCCACACATCAATATTTTACCTACAAAGGTCAAAATAAAACAAATCAACTCAAAGCTCAAAGTAATTTGTACAAACTACTAGAATACATCTGCACATTAATAAAGTAGAAAAGCGATTTTAGATGTTCAATACAATTACATATAATTAGCACTCGACACATAATACACCATAACTAAAAAACATAATTACCAAGTATGATCTCAAGTATATTGTAAGTCATGTTTGAACTATAAGTCACTAACTCACTATACCAAAAATATGATATAAACTATAATAAATTATGTCATATAAACAAAAGGACATTTGGCATGGGATCGACTGCCTCTAAATTGCACAAGCATCTTCAACAAGTCCATCCATAATTGACAGCAAGGAATTTTTTTACTAGTGTCATTGAGTACCTGAACATTCTGATGTAATTCGAACATCCAATCAGATTAGTCAAATAGCACACTAAAGAGAACACACATGATCTAAATGAGCAAACTAAACACGAAAAATTGTGAAATAAAAAATTTACCACGAAGTGACTAATATAATTCATATATGATAAAATCTAAACTCAAATTACCTACTTTTTTTTTTTTCAAATTGCAACAAATGCTACTAATCTAAAAACTAATTTGATCGTGGAAAATTAATTTCATTATTAATTTCTGTTATTTTAATAGCATTTTAACGTTTGTCTATCTTATTAGTGAATAAGTATTTGTTTATCCGTCGCTCTAAATATATATATAGTTAAATATTATTTTTTTATCAAATTCAACCCTCACTGTGACAATACAATTTCAGAAGTAAAATAACAGTTGACTAAATTTAAACTATTCTATGATTGTAATTAATGCTAGTAACAAACTTCTGTTAGATAGAATAGTTAGTTACAGGCTTAGAGCTATGCTTATAAATAGAACTCCATGTATTGTTTGAGAGTAAATAAAAGATATTCAATTTGTTTCTAATTTCTTTCTCTCTCTTTATCTTTGCTTGTATTCTTACATTGCATTCATTTTCTGGTTCTGCCCTTGAAGAAACCATACAGCATGGAGAGGTGAAACTGGTTAAAACAATGGAACCATTGCTCACTGAATTAACTGTTATACAGCATTGTTGCAATCCAAAGGGACTAACTGAAAGAAACAAAGAAAATAATAAAAAGGAAATGGCAAAAAAAATCAGAAACATAGATGAACGACGTACAAGGTTCAGCTAAAAGAAGGATTGAGCAAAAATAAAACCATAAATGAACCAAACTAAGGGGAAAATTAGAATAGAGAAGTTTCTCAGTTGGCAGTGTTCTTAAATACAATCAAAATCATACTGATGTTAACCAAACTTCTTTCGACACCCATTCTGGAGTAAATTGTGCATCATTAATCAAGAATTGTTTAGCTTTGTGGAGCAGATGACAATAATCAAGCTAAAACCTAAAACACCATTAGTTGATTCGTGCTAGTAATAATACAGTAGTCATCCAATTTATATAAATTCGATGACAAATATTGGTACTAAAAATAATAGCGGTTGTGCAAATTGGTGAATCATCAAAGAGATTCCAGACAAACAGTTGGGGTGCTGTCCACCGGAGTCTGGTACTCGAGGGGATGGTACTTGAGTCCTGAAACCTGATACTGTGTCCTTTCAAGAAGGGAGGTACATTATCATCTAAAAGATATCTCTCTTGAAAACTGCTGCCAGTCTTACCAGCATCTTTGATGCTTCCTTTCAGTTATTAAAATTGAGGTCATATAGCACACTTAGATTGTACCACGGTGGTCAGCTGAGCAAGTGTGTAACACAAAAGAACCTGCTTCTTTTGCTAATTCTTAAGGTCTCACTTACCCACCCAAACAAGATACCAATCCTTTTCACTAATCATAGTTGTTGCTCCTTATCAACAAGTGTGCTACAATGCAATTCACAACTGTTTTTTTAAGTGACTATTGTAATACTACCTCACACAAAGATACATACAACCTGTTATCCATGACTAATATTTCACTAATGTTAGAAATTCAATGTCTATTACTTGCTGATTTATTTTGGGTATAAGATGGGAAGTTTCTGTTTTTCAGTAATTGAAAACTATAATTAATTATAAATTGGCATGGCCTTTTTACCAGTCCGATAGTCAGACCCAACCGTGTCCAACTGACCCGCAGGTTGAGATATCATAATAGGACTCCACCCCGTTGAACCATGCATGTCGACCGAAATAAGTGGAGTCTGAGAATTTATCAGCCCTACATGCTCGATTCATTGTTTCATAAACAACAAGCAATAGTTTTGCAATCCTAAGTACACATGATGGAAAAGAACTAATGTCATACCAAATAAAAGAGCAATCCATGACCTATTAAAGACAAGTACAATATGGTTGACGCTAAAGCTCAACGGAATAAATGGTTTGTATCAATTTAATAGTCCATTACAAAGTTATAGTCACTTAAGAAAGTCAATATAGGCAAAGAAAAAGGCGAGAACAAACTGATGAACCAAAAATGATAAAATCTAAAAATAGGAGCTAAAGCTTGCTGATTCTTCTGTTAGACTACCACTCAGCATAGTGGAGGACGTGCCGGTCCAAGTTGGTAAGTTCTATGTGTTCCGTGATTTTGTTGTGATGGAGATGGAGGAAGACAAGGAGGTCCCAATCATCTTACGACGGCCATTTTTTAGAACCGTCGGGGCGCTAATTGATGTGAAAAACGGGACATTGACTTTGAACATTGGAGATGAGAAGGTTCACTTTCAAATCGACTGAGCAATGAAGTATCCCGCTCAAGCCGAAGCATGCTTCGTTGTTGATGTGATTGATTAATTGGTTGAAGAAAATTTCTTGGAGCAAGTCAACAACTTGCTAAGGTATCACTTTGATTTTTTATCTGATTTGAAGGTTGAAACAAGCGAGTTCGAGTCAATTTGCGCACCAGATACAGTATCTGTCAATCTGGAAGATTTGCCATACGGACCGTACATCAATTGAATTGCAGCCAGAGAAGCTGGAGATTGAGAAGGAACCAAAAGCTCAAACAGAAACTGAGGCATGTGGCCCATACCAAACCAATACGGCCTGTATGCGTAGGGACCTCATTTGTCATTGTCCGTGTGCTTAACAACCTCAATTGTCGTTGTTCATATACTTCTTAACCTCTTTTGACCTTGTTCTTGTGGTTAGCAACATCATTTACACTTGTTCTTGTGCTTAACAACCCCATTTGTCATAGTTCTTGCGCTTTGCAACATAATTTGCCCTTGATCTTGTGCTTATGAACCTCATTTGCATTTGTTCTTATGCTTAGGAACCTCATTTGCCCTTGTTTGTGTGCTTAACAACCTCAATTGGTGTTGTTCGTGTGCTTAACAACCTCTTTTGTCTCTGATCTTGAGCTTATGAACCTCATTTGCATTTGTTCTTGTGCTTAGGAACATTATTTGCCCTTGTTTGTGTTCTTCACAACCCTAATTGCCCTCGTTCTAGTGGTTAGCAACATCATTAACACTTGTTCTTGTGCTTAACAACCTCATTTGTCGTTGTTCTTGCGCTTTGCAACATAACTTGCCCTCGATCTTGTGCTTACGAACCTCATTTGCATTTCTTTTTGTGCTTAGGAACCTCATTTGCCCTTGTTCGTGTGCATAACAACCTCAATTGTCGTTGTTCCTATGCTTTTTAATCTCTTTTGCTATTGTTCTTGTGCTTAGCAACATCATTTACACTTGTTCATGTGCTTAACAACATCATTTGTTATTGTTCCTGTGCTTTGCAACATAATTTGCACTTTATCTTTTGGTTAGGAACCTCATTTGCATTTGGTCTTATGCTTAGGAACCTCATTTGCCCTTTTTTGTGTTCTTAACAACCTCAATTGGCGTTGTTCGTGCGGTTAAAAACCTCTTTCACAATCTCAATTGGCATTGTTCGTGTGCTTAACAACCTCTTTTGCCCTTGATCTTGTGCTTATGAACTTCATTTGCACTTGTTCTTATGCTTAGGATCATCATTTGCCCTTGTTCGTGTGCTTAACAACTTCAATTGTCGTTGTTCATATGCTTATATGCCTCTTTTGCCCTTGTTCTTGTGCTTAGCAACATCATTTACACTTGTTCTTGTGCTTAACAACATCATTTGTCGTTGTTCTTGTGTTTTGCAACATAATTTTCCCTTCATATTGTGGTTATGAACCTGTAACACCACGTAAATCGAAATAATAAAATAAGGTACAACTTAAATAGTGTATAAACTTTTATTTTTCTGCATTTAATTAATTTAACAATTTAACAATTTTCTCAATTTGAACTGCTGTGACAAGAAACGAATAACTCCGATATAGATATCTGAAATTATATAGCCCATATAAATATCATTGTCAATCATATAACCCAATATAATCCAGCTATATACATACTCGATAAAAGGTGTATCTATAAAAAGGTACAAATCTAAATTAAATAAATAACTTCTCATATTAACCGACGCCTCTATACCAAATTTCAAAATGATAACCTTTCAGATTAACCGACGCCTCTATGCCGATATATATATATATATATATATATATATATATATATATATATATATATATATATATATATATATGATTAAAACTGTAGTTCCATCTCTGTCTGTTTTCTCCGCAAATCACCCACAGAAATCAAAAGGTGAGAAATGTTAGAATCATTCAATTTTATTAAAAAACATAATTATTCGATTTTGTCTTCTTCTCTTAATTAAACCTTGATTAATTTTGTTTTCTTTTTAAAAAGCTTGATTCTTTCCGGTTGCATTTTTGAGTTGATAAATTTTATACAGTACTTTTTGGATTCCGCTACTCTGTATAGTTTATATAAATTAGGATACTAATTCAATTGATAGGATTTCTGAAAATTTCGCATATTTATTTTGTTATGTTATTATTAGAATTCTGAGATTGTATAAAATCGTTCAATTAGTTAAAAGTAAACTTTAATGAAAGATTAATGGGTTTTCAAATAGTTTTTTTTTTGTAATATTATAAATTGAATTAATGGTTGTATACATCCTTACATCAATCAATAAATATCCAGAAACTTAAATTAATTCATGAAGACCGATTCTCACGATTTTTTATATTTTATTTATTTAATTTAAGTAAACTGTTTAATTTAATTAAACTTAAATTATTTAATTTACTAAAATTTATATATATTCTTCTATGTGAAATCCTTTCTGTTTATTTATAATAATCTCTTTTTTATCTATTTATTTATTTTTTTCTTTTCTTTCTCCTTTCATAGATAACCAGCGAATTCAATTTTGATCATATCATTGTATTTACAATCTACTATATGCAATTAAGTTTCGGATATAATAAGGATCAAATAACCTAGATTTCTTAATTGACAGACACCATCTAAAATGTATAAATATTAATCTGGGAACCGTGTTACATAGTTTAGGTTTGAGTTCTGAAGTAAAGAGTGACAAAGAAGCGGAAGCAAACTACGCCACAATAGCAGGTACGGGTTTCCTGAAAATTGTCAAATTGTTACTTACCGTTTTGTATGTATTTTATTTATTTATTTACTTATGGAATTGTGCATGTTGAATCGAACGATCCACTTGGCTTGTTTAGAAATTTAATAGGATTATTTTCATATTAATCACGAGACTTGTAAGTAGGATGGGTTAAGCAGGGCGTTATGTTGTGTTAAATGAGACGAACGAAAAATGAAACAAATGAGTTAAAGGAAAGGAGCCAACATGTGTTGAACGCATGTTGGAATGTATACATTGGGTCTGGGTTCGACTAGACCCCTCGTTAACGTGACTGTAGGCGAAAGCGGTCCTGTCACGGATGTGATTGTAGGCTGATGCGGTCCAGTCGCGTACGTGATTGTAGGCGGAAGCGGTCCTGTCGCGGACGTGGTTGTAGGCGAAAGCGGTCCTGTCACGGACGTGATTGTAGGCTGATGCGGTCCTGTCGCGCACGCGATTGCAGGCGGAAGCGGTCCTATCACCGCCAAGATCTAGCGGCATATGAATTCACCGTCTAGTGAGGCACACGAAATGAGATAACGGAATTTTGAAAGATAATTAAAAAGTGTGTATTTGTGTGTGTGCTTGTGGGTGTGTGTGTGATTTAAATTGAATTTAATAAGATTGCATTTCAAGGATATAATTTTAATATTCCGTTTGTATACATAAGTGAATTTGACAAACTTCGGGACTGGAACTAAATCCCATACTGAGAGACTGTTCGATCTCTCACCCGTTCCACTTTTATGTGGGTTCCAGGAAATGATGAAGCCGGCGAGGAGCACTAATAGGAGGGATGCGGATCAGGAAGTTAACGAGCAGACGACTCAAGTATCTCTTTAATTTCTTTAGTTAAATTTAAATTCTCTTTTTAGAAGTGGATACATTGACTGATATGGCAATTATCGGTTTGTTTGCTATATTTGTCTTGATCTCATGTTAAATGTTTGTTATGTACTCAAAACTACTTGTGGTATTAGAAGACTTTGTTTAAATTTAATATATTGCATGAGTATTTATTATTGATAATGTATGTGATGTGCACACGCCTTACGTATAAAGACGTGGCGGGTTGTCTCGGGGTGTGACAACTTAGTTGGTATCAAAGCCAGCACATACAATATCAATAATTGACTACTAAGAGAGAATATACTAAGGTCTGATCTTTAGAAAACTAATCCATAGTACTATATTACGTTGTAGAAAATGCTTCAGGAAATACAGATAGTCAAACCGAAAGCACACCGGAAGAATTATGCAAAGGTAGCAAAAAGGTTTGACGGAATGTGTGACTTAGCAGGAATAACTGTTCACACTCACATCTCGACAAGCAGCAGACGCTCGTACCTATCACCTGAAGTTGCAACAGGAGCAAATTTCAGAATCCGCAAAACAGGAAAGGTTCGTGTATTCCGAGGCCGGAACCAAGAAATCAAAGAGGAGGAACTTTTCTGCCCTAACCTCTACATCAACTGTAACGGCAAATGGTCGGTGGATCCTATCGTAGGTTATGCTGGGAATTATGAATTGATCTTAGGGCTGGATTGGCTGAAGGATAATAATGTTATCATAGACGTTCTGCACCATCGACTCAAGTTTAGGATACCTGGAATTGAGTTTAGAGAAGCAGCATTTAAACGAGAAGATAGCGGCATGATGGTGCTTCGGCCTATTGAAACCTTACTCGATGTCAACATTAAGGAATTGTTGGATGAAGAAGATTCCGACAGTAGTTCACAGCCAGAACCATCCAAAGGGATGGCATCTGCATTAGAAGTGGAACCGACGGAAGTAACCGGCCCGATAACCACTAGCGAGGCGGAAGCAGAAAAAGAACGGCTAAGGCTAGATAGGTTGTATGGAAACTAGGTTGAATCGCACAAAAAAAAAAAAATTATATTTATCAATTTGTTGTATTCTCCTTTAAGTTGAGTCATTAGAGATCAGTAAACAAAGACTAGAGTTTATTTATGAAATGTATCTTAGGTAAAGTAATCCAAAATGAATTTCAATTCTCGTCGTTGTTTGTATTCTGATAATGTATCGTAGCAAAAAAAAAAAAATCACGTGCGTAATACATTAAGGACAGGAATACTGACTCCATTATAATAACACAAATAGTGTTCTTATATCATATCATTAGTGGTAATATATTGAGATGATTAATAAATCAATAACATATTAATTCGACGGGCCTCTAATCACAAAAAAAAATAAAAAAAAAAAAAAATATATATATATATATATATATATATATATATATATAATAATAATAATAATAATAATAATAATAATAATAATAATAATAATAATAATAATGATAATAATAATAATAATAATAAAACGCTATTATTTAACAATTGAGATTCTTTACTCTATTATTTTATTATTTATACATATGTAAAGATATCACGTAATTATGAGTAATAAAATTTAATCACACAATAACAAGTTATCTACCTTATCAATCTATAGAAATGGTGAGAGGACGCCCCCAAAGAGGAACAAATGCTCGTAATGTCGAAGGAACCGTCCCACTTGGGACGAATGCCCAAGGGGATGTCAACCAACTCCAGACCCTCTTACAAGGTCTCGAGAGGTTAGCTCGAGCGGCAGTGGAGGCAGATCAGAGAAGGCCTCGCGAAGTAGACCCTTTCTTTGAGCTTTATCGCTCGTTCAACTCTCTGCGACCTCCAACCTTTGATGGAACCGGTGATTTTTCTACCGCTGAAAACTGGATCGCGAACATCAAAGACAAATTCCAGATTCTTCGGGCTCCAGAAGCAGACAAGGTGGAGTTAGCTACACAACTGTTTGAGGGACACGCACGGTTCTGGTGGCAAGAAATTAAGCGCCAGACTGCGGGCCCTATTAACTGGGTGGAGTTTGAGAGAGTATTTGAAGGAAGGTATATGGATATAAGGTCTCGTGAAATGCTGCGCCAAAAGTTTACGAGCCTGAAACAAGGAAGTAGTATGGTGACAGAGTACAACTCCAAATTCGAAAACCTAATGAGGTATGCACCTGACATCGTTCGGGACGAATTTCGCCTGAAGCAACAATACCTGGGTGGCTTGAACCCTCGCATTGCCCAAATCATTGACATGCCTGGGATAGAAAGACTGGCAGACCTAATGTCTAGGGCTTCCACTACAGAATCATATGAAATCCGCATCCATCAGAACAATGGCCCCAGAAATGTTCGACCAAGGATCGATGAGAAGCCTAAAACCTTCCAACCAAGAAACAACTATCAGCCCTACACTGAAGTAAAATGTGACCACTGCGGCCGAAACCATGTCACTTCCCAATGTAATATCCTTCATGCACTGTGTCACCGGTGTCGCAAACCAGGGCATATTGCTAGAGATTGTCCAGAATACGAAGTACAAAGCAATCCAACCCAAAACAGAGGTCCTAACCGAGGCTATGCTAGGCCTTCGACTGGTAATACTAGCAACCGAGCACCGTTCGTTAGGGGGAACAGCTGGCTATAACAACAATAGGGCTGGAAATCAGGGTAGCGGCCGAGTGGGAGTGAATGCACATCAATGCACTTGTGACTGGGTGGACCCGGCGGAGCAGATTGAGGAAATACCGGCAGAGCAGGTCGAGGAAATGCCAGGAGAGAGAGAAGTGGCAACAGAACTTATGACAAGTATGCTAGAACTCTCTGGTTATCCTGTTTACATACTCATTGACACAGGATGCAGTCACTCTGTACTATCCAAAGAATGGGTAGACAAATACGGTATCTCTACCCAAGCTACCGGTAAAATGTTACAAATTCAAACACCCGCTATGCAGTATACGACCCCAGAATTATGTTGCCAGGGACTAACCCTGAAAATCGCGGGGAGAGAGTTCTCTCTAAACCCGATTGTTTCTGAGACAGGTCTTTATGACCTTATGTTGGGTTTGGAATGGCTAACAACCCATAATGCTAGTATTAATTGTCCCAAAAGACAGTTAGTAATCAAGAGATTCGACATTCCCGATTGTGTAGTCCAACTTCGAAAACGGGGGGAACAATGCCCCACAATATCGGCTACATGCGCAAGAAGGCTAATAGGGAATGGGTGTTCCGCATACTTAATATCAATAATGCAACACCACACAGAAACAACTGAAATCACATCAGTCCCAGTAGTCTCTGAATATGCCGACGTATTTCCGCAAGAATTACCTGGAGTTCCCCCTGATAGGGAAATTGAATTCTGTATCGATATCCAAACTGGAACACACCCTATCTCAAAGGCTCCTTACCGCATGGCACCCGCAGAACTCAAGGAATTAAAGTCACAGCTCGAAGAATTATTGGGGCTGGGATTCATACGACCTAGTACCTCACCTTGGGGAGCACCAGTTTTATTCGTGAGAAAGAAGGATGGGAGTATGAGGCTATGTGTGGACTACAGAGAATTGAACAAGGTGACAATCAAGAACAAATACCCCCTGCCGCGCATCGATGACCTATTTGACCAACTACAAGGTGCGGCAGTATTCTCCAAGATAGATTTGAGGTCGGGATACCATCAATTGAGAATTCAAGCAAAAGATGTGGAGAAATCAGCTTTTCGTACTCGTTACGGACATTACGAATTCACAGTGATGCCTTTCGGGTTAACTAACGCCCCGGCAGCTTTCATGGATCTAATGAACGGAGTGTTTAGGGACTTACTTGATTCATGTGTAATTGTATTCATCGATGATATTCTTATATACTCGAAGAATGAAGAAGAACATACTAACCATTTACGAACAGTCCTACATCGGTTGAGGGAGCATCATTTGTATGCCAAATTCTCTAAATGTGAATTCTGGATGAAGCAAGTGAAGTTTCTGGGACATGTAGTGTCAGGTGAAGGCATACAAGTAGACCCGGAGAAGATCGAGGCGATAGTAAAATGGGAACAACCAAAGAACGTGTCCGACATACGGAGTTTCCTAGGGTTGGCAGGTTATTACCGACGTTTTGTTCCGGGATACTCCAAGACAGCGCGACCAATGACTCAACTCCTCCATAAAGGGGTATCTTTTAAGTGGACTAAAAGCCAAGAAGAGAGTTTCCAATCACTCAAACACCATTTGACTAGTGCGCCAATACTCACATTACCCATACCAGACCAAGATTATACGGTATATACCGATGCTTCAAGGAATGGGTTAGGATGTGTACTTATGCAGAGTGACCAAGTAATAGCATATGGGTCTCGACAGTTGAAGAAACACGAAGAGAACTACCCCACTCATGATTTGGAATTGGCAGCAGTGATTTTTGCACTTAAGGCATGGCGACATTATCTGTACGGAGCAAGGTGTAAAGTTTTTACCGATCATCAGAGTTTAAAGTATGTTTTCACCCAGAAAGAGTTAAACTTAAGGCAAAGGCGATGGCTGGAACTAATGAAAGACTATGACGAACCTCATTTGCCCTTGTTTGTGTGGTTAACAACCTCAATTTGCGTTCCTCGTGTCCTTAACTACCAATTTTGCCCTTGATCTTGTGCTTACGAACCTCCTTTGTATTTGTTCTTGTATTGGGGAACCTCATTTGCCCTTGTTTCTATGCTTAACAAACTCAATTGGCATTGTTTGTGAATTTAACAACCTCTTTTGCCCTTGATCTTGTGCTTATGTACCTCATTTGCATTTGTTCTTGTGGTTAGGAACCACATTGGCCCTTGTTCGTGTGTTTAACAACCTCAATTGTCGTTGTTCATATGCTTCTTAACCTCTTTTGTCCTTGTTCTTGTGCTTAGCAACATCATTTACACTTGTTCTTGTGCTTAACAATATAATTTGTTGTTGTTGTTCTTGTTGTTCTTGTTGTTCTTGTGCTTTGCAACATAATTTGCCCTTGATCTTGTAGTTATGAACCTCATTTAAATTTGTTCTTGTGCCCTTGTTTGTGTGCTTAACAACCACAATTGGCGTTGTTCGTGTGCTGAACAACCTCATTTGCCCTTGATCTTGTGCTTACGAACCTCATTTGCATTTGTTCTTGTACCTTAACAACCTGAATTGGCGTTGTTCGTGTGCTCAACAATCTCATTTGCCCTTGATCTTGTGCTTACGAACCTCATTTGCATTTGTTCTTGTACTGAGGAACCTCATTTGCCCTTTTTCTGTGCTTAACAACCTCAATTGGCGTTGTTTGTGTGCTTAACAACCTCTTTTCCTCAGTACAAGATCAAATGCGAATGAGGTTCGTAAGCTCAAGATTATGGAGAAATTATGTTGCAAAGCGCAAGAACAACGAGAAACGAGGTTGTTACGTACAAGAACAAGTGTAAATGATATTGCTAACCACATGAACAAGGGCAAAATAGATTAAGAAGCATATGAAAAATAACAATTGTGGTTATTAAGCACACAAACAAGGGCTAATTAGGTTCCTAAGCACAAGAACAAATGCAAATGAGGATCATAAGCACAAGATCAATGGCAAAAGAGGTTGTTAAGCACACGAACAACGCCAATTGAGGTTGTTAAGCATAGAAACAAGGGCAAATGAGGTTCCTCAGTACAAGAACAAATGCAAAAGAGGTTCGTAAGCACAAGATCAAGGGCAAATGAGATTGTTCAGCACACGAACAAGGCCAATTCAGGCTGTTAAGGTACAAGAACAAATGCAAATGAGGTTTGTAAGCACAACATCAAGGGCAAATGAGGTTGTTCAGCACACGAACAACGCCAATTAAGGTTGTTAAGCACACAAACAAGGGAAAATGAGGTTTCTAAGCACAAGAACAAATTTAAATGAGGTTCATAACCGCAAGATCAATGGCAAATTATGTTGCAAAGCACAAGAACAAATGCAAATAATGTTCATAAGAACAAGATTAGAGGCAAATTATGTTGCAAAGCGCAAAAACAATGACAAATGTGGTTCTCAAGCACAAGAACAAGTGTAAATAATGTTGCTAAGCACAAGAACAAATGCAAATGATGTTCATAAGCACAAGATAAAGAGCAAAAGATGTTGTTAACCACACGAACAACGCCAATTGAGGTTGTTAAGCACAGAATCAGGGGCAAATGAGGTTCCTCATTACAAGAACAAATACAAATGAGGTTCGTATGCACAAGATCATGGGCAAAATTGGTTGTTAAACATACAAACAATACCAATTGAGGTTGTTATGCACACAAACAAGGGCAAATGAGGTTCCTAAGCACAAGAAGAAATGCAAATGAGGTTCAGAAACACAATATCAAGGGTAGATTATGTTGCGAAGCACAAGAACAACGACAAATGATGTTGTTAAGCACATGAACAAGTGTAAATGATATTGCTAAGCCCAAGAACAAACGCAAACGAGGTTCATAACCACAAGTTCAAGGGCAAAAGCGGTTGTTAAGCACACAAACAATGCCAATTGAGGTTGTTAAGCACATAAACAAGGGCAAATGAGGTTCCTAAGTACAAGAACAAATGCAAATGAGGTTCGTAAGCACAAGATCAATGGCAAAAGAGGTTGTTAAGCATACGAAAAATGCCAACTGAGGTTGTTATGCATACAAACATGGGCAAATAAGGTCCCTAAGCACACGAACAAATGCAAATGACGTTCATAACCACAAGATTAGGGGCAAATTAGGTTCCTATGTTTATGTGCTTAACAAATATTTGTTCTTGTGCTTAGGAACCTAATTTGACTTTGTTTATGTGCTTAACAACCTCATTTGCCCTTGTTCGTGTGCTTAACAACCTCAATTGTCATTGTTCATATGCTTCTTAATCTTTTTGCCCATGTTCTTGTGGTTAGCAACATCATTTATATTTGTTCTTGTGTTTAGCCACCTCATTTGTCGTTGTTCTTGCGCTATGCAAGATAATTTACCCTTGAACTTGTGCTTATAAACCTCGTTTGCATTTGTTCTTCTGCTTAGCAACATCACTTACACTTGTTCTTGTGATTACCAACATCATTTGTCGTTGTTCTTGTCCTTCGCAACATAATTTACCCTTAATCTTGTGCTTATGAACCTCATTTGCATTTGTCCTTGTGCTTAGGAACCTCCTTTGCCCTTGATCTTGTACTTATGAACCTCTTTGCATTTGTTTTTGTGCTTAGGAATCTCATTTGCCCTTGTTTGTGTGGTTAACAACCTCAATTGGCGTTGTTCGTCTCCTTAACAACCTATTTTGCCATTGATCTTGTTCTTACGAACCTCATATGTATTTGTTCTTGTAATGAGGAACTTCATTTGCCCTTGTTTCTGTGATTAACAAACTCAATTGGAATTGTTAGTGTACTTAACAACCTCTTTTGCCCTTGATCTTGTGCTTATGTACCTCATTTGCATTTGTTCTTGTGGTTAGTGTGCTTAACAACCTGAATTGTCGTGGTTTACATGCTTCTTAACATCTTTTGCCGTTGTTCTTGTGCTTAGCAACATCATTTACACTTGCTCTTGCGCTTAACAATATCATTTGTTGTTGTTCTTGTGCTTTGCAACATAATTTGCCCTTGATCTTGAGGTTATGAAGCTCATTTAAATTTCTTCTTGTGCTTAGGAACCTCATTTGCCCTTGTTTGTGTGCTTAACAACCTCAATTGGCGTTGTTCGTGTGCCGAACAACCTCATTTTCCCTTCATCTTGTGCTTACGAACGTCATTTGCATTTGTTCTTGTACCTTAACAACCTGAATTGGCGTTGTTCGTGTGCTGAACAATCTCATTTGCCCTTGATATTGTGCTTACGAACCCCTTTTGCATTTGTTCTTGTGCTTAGCAACATCATTTACACTTGTTCTTGTGCTTAACAACATCATTTGTTGTTGTTCTTGTGCTTCGCAACATAATTTACCCTTAATCTTGTGCTTATGAACCTCATTTGCATTTGTTCTTGTGCTTAGGAACCTCCTTTGCCCTTGATCTTGTACTTATCAACCTCATTTGCATTTGTTCTTGTACTGAGCAACCTCATTTGCCCTTGTTTCTGTGCTTAACAACCTCAATTAGCGTTGTTCCTTTGGTTAACAACCTCTTTTGGCCCTTGATCTTGTGCTTATGAACAGCATTTGCATTTGTTCTTGTGCTTAACAACATCATTTACACTTTTTCTTGTTCTTGAGAACCACATTTGTCATTGTTTTTGCGCTTTGCAACATAATTTGCCTCTGATCTTGTACTTATGAACATTATTTGTATTTGTTCTTGTGCTTAGGAACCTAATTTGCCTTTGTTTATGTGCTTAACAACCTCATTTGCCCTTGTTCGTGTGCTTAATAACCTCAATTGTCATTGTTCATATGCTTCTTAATCTTTTTGCCCATTTTCTTGTGGTTAGCAACATCATTTATATTTGTTCTTGTGTTTAGCCACCTCATTTGTCGTTGTTCTTGCGCTATGCAAGATAATTTACCCTTGAACTTGTGCAGATAAACCTCGTTTGCATTTGTTGTTCTGCTTAGCAACATCACTTACACTTGTTCTTGTGCTTACCAACATCATTTGTCGTTGTTCTTGTGCTTCGCAACATAATTTACCCTTAATCTTGTGCTTATGAACCTCATTTGCATTTGTTCTTGTGCTTAGGAACCTCCTTTGCCCTTGATCTTGTACTTATGAACCTCATTTGCATTTCTTCTTGTGCTTAGGAACCTCATTTACCCTTGTGTGTGTGCTTAACAACCTCAATTGGCGTTGTTCGTGTGCTGAACAACCTCATTTGCCCTTGATCTTGTGCTTACAAACCTCATTTGCATTTGTTCTTGTACCTTAGCAACCTGAATTGGCGTTGTTCGTGTGCTTAACAACCTCTTTTTCCCTTGATCTTGTGCTTATGAACCTCATTTGCATTTGTTCTTGTGCTGAGGAACCTAATTAGCCCTTGTTTGTGTGCTTAATAACCACAATGGTTATTTTTCATATGCTTCTTAATCTATTTTGCCCTTGTTCAAGTGGTTAGCAATCATTTACACTTGTTCTTGTGCGTAACAACCTCATTTGCCGTTGTTCTTGCGCTTTGCAATATAATTTGCCCATAATCTTGAATTTACGAACCTCATTTGCATTTGTTTTTGTGCTTAGCAACATCATTTACACTTGTTCTTATGCTTGAGAACCACATTTGTCATTGTTTTTGCGCTTTCCAACCTAATTTGCCCATAATCTTGAGCTTACTCACCTCATTTGCATTTGTTCTTGTGCTTACCAACATCATTTACAGTTGTTCTTGTGCTTGAGAACCTCATTTGTCATTGTTTTTGCGCTTTGCCATATAATTTGCCCCTAATCTTGTGGTTATGAACGTCATTTGCATTTGTTCGTGTGCTTAGGGACCTTATTTGCCCATGTTTGTATGCATAACAACCTCAGTTGGCATTTTTCGTATGCTTAACAACCTCTTTTGCCATTGATCTTGTGCTTACGAACCTCATTTGCATTTGTTCTTGTACTTAGGAACCTCATTTGCCCTTGTTTATGTGCTTAACAACCTCAATTGGCATTGTTTGTGTGCTTAACAACCGCTTTTGCCCTTGAACTTGTGGTTATGAACCTCGTTTGCGTTTGTTCTTGGGCTTAGCAATATCATTTACACTTGTTCATGTGCTTAACAACATCATTTGTCGTTGTTCTTGTGCTTCGCAACATAATCTACCCTTGATATTGTGTTTCTGAACCTCATTTGCATTTCTTCTTGTGCTTAGGAACCTCATTTGCCCTTGTTTGTGTGCATAACAACCTCAATTGGTATTGTTCGTATGTTTAACAACCAATTTTGCCCATGATCTTGTGCATACGAACCTCATTTGTATTTGTTCTTGTAATGAGGAACCTCATTTGCCCCTGATTCTGTGCTTAACAACCTCAATTGGCGTTGTTCGTGTGGTTAACAACATCTTCTGCTCTTTATTTTGTGCTTATGAACATCATTTGCATTTGTTCTTGTGCTTAGCAACATCATTTACACTTGTTCTTGTGCTTGAGAACCACATTTGTCATTGTTTTTGCGCTTTGCAACATAATTTGCCTCTAATCTTGTTCTTATGAACATTATTTGCATTTGTTCTTGTACTTTGCAACATAATTTGCCATTGATCTTGCGGTTATGAACCTCATTTAAATTTGTTCTTGTGCTTATGAAAAACCTCATTTGCTTAGAAACCTCATTTTCCCTTGTTTGTGTGCTTAACAACCTTAATTGGCGTTGTTCGTGTGCTGAACAACGTCATTTGCCCTTGATGTTGTGCTTACAAACCTCATTTGCATTTGTTCTTGTACTGAGGAACCTCATTTGCCCTTGTTTCTATGCTTAACAACCTCAATTGGCGTTGTTCGTGTGCTTAACAACCTCTTTTGCCATTGATCTTGTGCTTATGATCCTCATTTGCATTTGTTCTTGTGCTTAGGAACCTAATTAGCCCTTGTTTGTGTGCTTAATAACCACAATTGTTATTTTTCATATGCTTCTTAATCTATTTTGCCCTTGTTCATGTGGTTAGCAATATCATTTACACTTGTTCTTGTACGTAACAACCTCGTTTCTCGTTGTTCTTGCGCTTTGCAACATAATTTCTCCATAATCTTGAGCTTACGAACCTCATTCGCATTTGATCTTGTACTGAAGAACCTCATTTGCCATTGTTTATGTGCTTAACAACCTCAATTGGCATTGTTCGTGTGCTTAACAACTTCTTTTGCCCTTGATCTTGTGCTTATGAACCTCATTTGCATTTGTTCTTGTGGTTAGGAACCTAATTAGCCCTTGTTTGTGTGCTTAATAACCATAATTGTTATTTTTCATATGCTTCTTAATCTTTTTTGCCCTTGTTCATGTGGTTAGCAATATCATTTACAACTGCTATTGTGCGTACCAACCTCATTTGTCGTTGTTCTTGCGCTTTGCAACATAATTTGCCCATAATCTTGAGATTACGAACCTTGTTTGCATCTGTTCTTAGGCTTAGCAACATCATTTACACTTGTTCTTGTGCTTGAGAACCTCATTTGTCATTGTTTTTTCGCTTTGCAACATAATTTGCCCCTAATCTTGTGGTTATGAACATCATTTACATTTGTACTTGTGCTTAGGCACCTCATTTGCCCATGTTTGTGTGAATAACAACCTCAATTGGCATTTGTCGTATGTTTAACAACCTCTTTTGCCATCGATCTTGTGCTTACGAACCTCATTTGCATTTGTTCATATACTTAGGAACCTCATTGGCCTTTGTTTATGTGCTTAATAACCACAATTGTTATTTTTCATAAGCTTCTTAATCTCTTTTACCGTTGTTCATGTGGTTAGCAATATCATTTACACTTGTTCTTGTTCGCAACAACATCTTTTGGCATTGATATTGTGCTTACGAACCTCATTTGCATTTGTTCTTGTACTTAGGAACCTCATTTGCCTTTGTTTACGTGCTTAACAACCTCAATTGGCTTTGTTTGTGTGCTTAACAACCTCAATTGGCTTTGTTTGTGTGCTTAACAACTTCTTTTGCCCTTGAACTTGTGCTTATGAACCTCGTTTCCATTTGTTCTTCTGCTTAGCAACATCATTTACACTTGTTCATGTGCTTCTAAACCTCATTTGTCATTGTTTTTGCGCTTTGCAACATAATTTGACCCTGATCTTGTGCTTATGAACATCATTTGCTTTTGTTCTTGTGCTTAGGAACCTCATTTGCCCTTGTTTGTGTGCATAACAACCTTAATTGGCATTGTTCGTGTGCTGAACAACCTCATTTGCCCTTGATCTTGTGCTTACGAACCTCATTTGCATTTGTTCTTGTGCCTTCACAACCTGAATTGGCGTCGTTCGTGTGCTGAACAATCTCATTTGCCCTTGATCTTGTGCTTACGAACCTCCTTTGCATTTGTTCTTGTACTGAGGAACCTCATTTGCCCTTGTTTCTGTACTTAACAACCTCAATTGGCGTTGTTCGTGTGCTTAACAACCTCTTTTGCCCTTGATCGTGTGCTTATGAACCTCATTTGCATTTGTTCTTGTGCTTAGGGACCTAATTAACCCTTGTTTGTGTGCTTAATAACCATAATTGTTATTTTTCATATGCTTCTTAATCTCTTTTGCACTTGTTCATGTGGTTAGCAATATCATTTAATGTGGTCACCAATATCATTTACACTTGTTCTTGTACGTAACAACCTCGTGTCTCGTTGTTCTTGCGCTTTGCAACATAATTTCTCCATAATCTTGAGCTTACGAACCTCATTCGCATTTGATCTTGTACTGAGGAACCTCATTTGCCATTGTTTATGTGCTTAACAACCTCAATTGGCATTGTTCGTGTGCTTGACAACTTCTTTTGCCCTTGATCTTGTGCTTATGAACCTCATTTGCATTTGTTCTTGTGGTTAGGAACCTAATTAGCCCTTGTTTGTGTGCTTAATAACCATAATTGTTATTTTTCATATGCTTCTTAATCTTTTTTGCCCTTGTTCATGTGGTTAGCAATATCATTTACAACTGCTATTGTGCGTACCAACCTCATTTGTCGTTGTTCTTGCGCTTTGCAACATAATTTGCCCATAATCTTGAGATTACGAACCTTGTTTGCATATGTTCTTAGGCTTAGCAACATCATTTACACTTGTTCTTGTGCTTGAGAACCTCATTTGTCATTGTTTTTTCGCTTTGCAACATAATTTGCCCCTAATCTTGTGGTTATGAACATCATTTACATTTGTTCTTGTGCTTAGGCACCTCATTTGCCCATGTTTGTGTGAATAACAACCTCAATTGGCATTTGTCGTATGTTTAACAACCTCTTTTGCCATCGATCTTGTGCTTACGAACCTCATTTGCATTTGTTCATATACTTAGGAACCTCATTGGCCTTTGTTTATGTGCTTAATAACCACAATTGTTATTTTTCATATGCTTCTTAATCTCTTTTACCGTTGTTCATGCGGTTAGCAATATCATTTACACTTGTTCTTGTGCGCAACAACATCTTTTGGCATTGATATTGTGCTTACGAACCTCATTTGCATTTGTTCTTGTAGTTAGGAACCTCATTTGCCTTTGTTTACGTGCTTAACAACCTCAATTGGCTTTGTTTGTGTGCTTAACAACCTCAATTGGCTTTGTTTGTGTGCTTAACAACTTCTTTTGCCCTTGAACTTGTGCTTATGAACCTCGTTTCCATTTGTTCTTCTGCTTAGCAACATCATTTACACTTGTTCATGTGCTTCAAAACCTCATTTGTCATTGTTTTTGCGCTTTGCAACATAATTTGACCCTGATTTTGTGCTTATGAACATCATTTGCTTTTGTTCTTGTGCTTAGGAACCTCATTTGCCCTTGTTTGTGTGCATAACAACCTCAATTGGCGTTTTTCGTATGCTTAACAACCTCTTTTCCCATTGATCATGTGCTTACGAACCTCATCTGCCCTTGTTTGTGTGCTTAACAACCTCAATTGGTATTTTTTGTGTGCTTAACAACCAATTTTGCCCTTGATCTTGTGCTTACGAACCTCATTTGTATTTGTTCTTGTAGTGAGGATCCACATTTGCCCCTATTTCTTTGCTTAACAACCTCAATTACCGTTGTTCGTGTGCTTAACAACCTCTTGCCCTTTATCTTGTGCTTATGAACCTCATTTGCATTTGTTCTTGTGCTCAGGAACCAAATTAGCCCTTGTTTGTGTGCTTAATAACCACAATTGTTATTTTTCAGATGCTTCTTAATCTCTTTTACCGTTGTTCATGTGGTTAGCAATATCATTTACACTTGTTCTTGTGCGCAACGACCTCATTTGTCGTTGTTCTTGCGGTTTGCAACATAATTTGCCCATAATCTTGAGCTTCCGAACCTCATTTGCATTTGTTCTAGTGCTTAGCAACATCATTTACACTTGTTCTTGTGCTTGAGAACCACATTTGTCATTGTTTTTGCGCTTTGCAACATAATTTGCCCTTGATCTTGTGCTTACGAACTTCATTTTTATTTGTTCTTGTAATGAGGAACCTAATTTGCCCCTGTTTCTGTGCTTAACAACCTCAATTGGCGTTGTTCGTGTGATTAACAACCTCTTTTAGCCTGTGATGTTGTGCTTATGTCATTTGCACTTGTTCTTGTGCTTAACAACATCATTTACACTTGTTATTGTGCTTGAGAACCACATTTGTCATTGTTTTTGCGCTTTGCAACATAATTTGCCTCTGATCTTGTGGCTAGCAACATGATTTATACTTGTTCTTGTGTTTAGCAACCTCATTTGTCGTTGTTCTTGCGCTATGCAAGATAATTTGCCCATGAACTTGTGCTTATAAACCTCGTTTGCCTTTGTTCTTGTGCTTAGAAACATCATTTACACTTGTTCTTGCACTTAACAACATCATTTGTCGTTGTTCTTGTGCTTCGCAACATAATTTACCCTTAATCTTGTGCTTATGAACCTCATTTGCATTTGTTCTTGCGCTTTGGAACCTCCTTTACCCTTATATGCTTCTTAACATCTTTTGCCCTTGTTCTTGTGCTTAGCAACATCATTTACACTTGTTCTTGTGCTTAACAATATCATTTGTTGTTGTTCTTGTGCTTTGCAACATAATTTGCCCTTGATCTTGAGGTTGTGAAGCTCATTTAAATTTCTTCTTGTGCTTAGGAACCTCATTTGCCCTTGTTTGTGTGTTTAACAACCTCAATTGGCGTTGTTCGTGTGCCGAACAACCTCATTTGCCCTTAATCTTGTGCTTATGAACGTCATTTGCATTTGTTCTTGTACCTTAACAGCCTGAATTGGCGTTGTCCGTGTGCTGAACAATCTCATTTGCCCTTGATCTTGTGCTTACGAACCTCATTTGCATTTGTTATTGTTTTGCGGAACCTCATTTACCCTTGTTTATGTGCTTAACAACCTCAATTGGCGTTGTTCGTGTGCTTAACAACCTTTTTTGCCCTTGATCTTGTGTTTATGAATCTCATTTGCATTTGTACTTGTGCTTAGGAACCTAATTAGCCCTTGTTTGTGTGCTTAATAACCACAATTGTTATTTTTCACATGCTTCTTAATCTCTTTTGCCCTTGTTCATGTGGTTAGCAATATCATTTACACTTGTTCTTGTGCGTAACAACTTCATTTGTCGTTGTTTTTGCGCTTTGCAACATAATTTGCCCATAGTCTTGAGCTTACGAACCTGATTTGCATTTGTTCTTGTGATTAGCAACCTCATTTACACTTGTTCTTGTGCTTGAGAACCTCATTTGTCATTGTTTTTGCGCTTTGCAACATAATTTGCTCCTAATCTTGTGGTTATGAACATCATTTACCCAAGTTTGTGTGCATAACAACCTCAATTGACATTTTTCGTATGCTTAACAACCTCTTTTGCCATTGACGTTGTGCTTACGAACCTCATTTGCATTTGTTCTTGTACTTAGGAACCACATTTGCCCTTGTTTATGTGCTTAACAACCTCAATTGACATTGTTTGTGTGCTTAACAACCTTTTTGCCCTTGAACTTGTGGTTATGAACCTCGTTTGCATTTGTTGTTGTGCGTAACAACATCATTTACACTTGTTCATGTGTTTGAGAACCTCATTTGTCATTGTTTTTGCGCTTTGCAACATAACTTGCCCCTGATCTTGTGCTTATGAACATCATTTGCATTTGTCCTTGTGCTTAGGAACCTCATTTGCCCTTGTTTGTGTGCATAACAACCTCAATTGGCGTGTTTCGTATGCTTAACAACCTCTTCTGCTATTGATCTTGTGCTTACGAACCTCATTTGCATTCATTCATTTACTTAAGAACCACATTTGCCATTGTTTGTGTGCTTCACAACCTCAATTGACATTGTTGGTGTGCTTAACAACCTATTTTGTCCTTGATCTTGTGCTTACGAACCTCATTTGTATTTGTTCTTGTAATGGGGAACCTCATTTGCTCTTGTTTCTGTGCTTAACAACCTCAATTGGCGTTGTTCGTGCGCTTAACAATATCTTTTGCCCTTGATCTTGTGCTTATGAACATCATTTGCATTTGATCTAATGGTTAGCAACATCATTTACACTTGTTCTTTTGCTTGAGAACCACATTTGTCATTGTTTTTCCGCTTTGCAACATAATTTGCCTCTGATGTTGTGCTTATGAACATCATTTGCATTTGTTCTTGTGCTTAGGAACTTCATTTGCCTTTGTTTGTGTGCTTAACAACCTTAATTGTCGTTGTTCATATGCTTCTTAACGTTTTTTTGTCATTGTTCTTGTGTTTAACAACTTCATTTGTTGTTGTTCTTGCGCTATGCAACATAATTTGCCCTTGAACTTATGCTTATAAATTTCGTTTGCATTTGTTCTTGTCCTTACCAACATAATTTACACTTGTTCTTGTGCTTAACAACATCATTTGTCATTGTTCTTGTGCTTCACAACATAATCTACCCTTGATATTGTGCTTATGAACCTCATTTGCATTTGTTTTTGTGCTTTGGAACCTCTTTTAACCTTGATCTTGTACTAATGAACCTCATTTGCGTTTGTTCTTATGCTTAGGAACCTCATTTGCCCTTGTTTGTATGGTTAACAACCTCAATTGCCCTTGTTTGTGTGGTTAACAACCTCAATTGTGGTTAACAACCTTAATTTGCCCTTATTCGTGTGCTTAACAGCCTCAATTGTCGTTGTTCATATGCTTCTTAACCTCTTTTGCCATTGTTCTTGTACTTAGCAACATCATTTACACTTGTTCTTGTGCTTAACAATATCATTTGTCATTGTTCTTGAGCTTTGCAACATAATTTCCCCCCTGATCTTGTGGTTATGAATCTCTTTTGCATTTGTTCTTGTTCTTAGGAACCTCATTTGCCCTTGTTCGTTTGCTTAACAACCTCAATTATCATTGTTAATATGCTTCTTAACATCTTTTGCCCATGTTCTTGTGGTTAGCAATATCATTTAAACTTGTTCTTGTGCTTAACAACCTCATTTGTATTTGTTCTTGTGCGTAGGAACCTCATTTGCCCTTGTTTGTGTGCTTAAATCCTCAATTGGGGTTGTTCGTGTGCTTAAAAACCTATTTTTCCTCTTGATCTCTTGCTTACGAACCTTATTTGTATTTGTTCTTGTACTTAAGAACCTGATTTGCCCTTGTTTCTGTACTTAACAACCTCAATTGGCATTGTTTGTGTGCTAAACAACCTCTTTTGCCCTTGATCTTGTACTTATGAAGCTCATTTGTATTTGTTCATGAGCATAGGAACCTAATTTTCCCTTGTTCGTGTGCTTAACAACCCCAATTGTTGTTGTTCATATGCTTCTTAACATCTTTTATCCTTGTTCTTGTGCTTAGCAAATTTATTGACACTTGCTCTTGTGCTTAACAACATCATTTGTCGTTCTTCTTGTGCTTTGCAACATAATTTGCCCGTGATCTTGTGGTGATGAACCTCATTTGCATTTGTTCTTGTGCTTAGGAACCTCATTTGCCCTTGTTTATGTGCTTAACAGAATCAATTGGCGTTGTTGGTGTGCTTAACAACCTATTTTGCGCTTGATCTTGTGCTTACGAACCTCATTTGTATTTGTTCTTGTACTGACGAACCTCATTTGCCCTTGTTTATGTGCTTAAAAACCTCAATCGACATTGTTCGTGTGGTTAACAACCTCTTTTGCCCTTGATCTTGAGCTTATGAACCTCATTTGCATTTGTTCGTGTGCTTAGGAACCACATTTCCCCTTGTTTGTGTGCTTGAGAACCTCAATTGTCGTTCTTCATATGCTTCTTAATCACTTTTTTCCCTTGTTTTTGTGGTTAGCAACATCATTTACACTTCTTCTTGTGCTTAACAATCTCATTTGGCGTCGTTCTTACGCTTTGCAACATAATTTTCCCTTGATCTTGTGCTTATGAATCTCATTTGCATTTGTTCTTTTGCTTATGAACCTCTTTTGCTCATGTTTGTGTGCTAAATAACTTCAATTTGTGTTGTTCGTGTGCTGAACAACCTCTTCTGCCCTTGATCTTGTGCTTACGAGCCTCATTCGCAATTGTTCTTGTGCATATGAAACTCATTTGCCCTAGTTTGTGTGCTTAACAACCTCAATTGGCGTTGTTCGTGTGCTGAACAACCTCTTTTGCCCTTGATCTTGTGCTTACGAACCTTATTTGAATTTGTTCTTATGCTTAGCAACATCATTTACACTTGTTCTTGTGCTTGAGAACCTCATTTGACATTGTTTTTGCACTTTGCAACATAATTTGCCCCTAATCTTGTGGTTACGAATCTCATTTGTTTTTGTTCTTGTACTTAGGAACTTCATTTGCCCTTGTTTCTGTGCTTAACAACCTCAATTGGCATTGTTTGTGTGCTAAACAACCTCTTTTGCCCTTGATCTTGTGCATATGAACCTCATTTGAATTTTTCATGTGCTAAGGAACCTCATTTTCCCTTGTTTGTGTGCTTAACAACCTCAATTGGTATTGTTTGTGTGCTTAACAACCAATTTTGCCCTTGATCTTGTGCTTACGAACCTCATTTGTATTTGTTCTTGTAATAAGGAACCTCATTTGCCGCTGTTTCTGTGATTAACAACCTGAATTGGCGTTGTTCGTGCGGTTAACAACCTCTTTGGGCCCTTGATCTTGTGCTTATGAACATCATTTGCATTTATTCTTCTGCTTAGCAACATCATTTACGCTTGAGAACCACATTTGCAACATAATTTGCCTCTAATCTTGTACTTATGAACATTATTTGCATTTGTTCTTGTGCTTTGGAACCTAATTTGCCTTTGTTTCTGTGCTTAACAACCTCATTTGCCCTTGCTCGTGTGCTTAACAACCTCAATTGTCATTGTTCATATGCTTCTTAACATTTTTGCCCTTGTTCTTGTGGTTAGCAACATCATTTATACTTGTTCTTGTGTTTAACAACTTCATTTGTCGTTGTTCTTGCGCTATGCAAGATAATTTGCCCTTGAACTTGTGCTTATAAACCTCGTTTGCATTTGTTCTTTTGCTTATCAACATCATTTACACTTGTTCTTGTACTTAAGAACATCATTTATTGTTGTTCTTGTGCTTATGAACCTCATTTGCATTTGTTCTTGTGCTTAGGAATCTAATTAGCCCTTGTTTGTGTGCTTAATAACCACAATTGTTATTTTTCATATGCTTCTTAATCTATTTTGCCCTTGTTCATGTGGTTAGCAATATTATTTACACTTTTTCTTGTGCTTAACAACCTAATTTGTCGTTGTTCGTGCGCTTTGCAACATAATTTGCCCATAATCTTGAGCTTACGAACCACATTTGCATTTGTTCTTGTGCTTCTCAACATCATTTACACTTGTTCTTGTGCTTGAGAACCTCATTTGTCATTGTTTTTCCGCTTTTCAACATAATTTGCCCCTAATCTTGTGGTTATGAACATCATTTGCATTTGTTCTTGTGCTTAGGAACCTCATTTGCCCATGTTTGTGTGCATAACAACCTCAATTGGCATTTTTCGTATGCTTAACAACCTCTTTTGCCATTGATCTTGTGCTTACGAACGTCATTTGCATTTGTTCTTGTATAGGAACCTCATTTTCCCTTCATTATGTGCTTAACAACCTCAATTTGCCCTTGAACTTGTGGTTATGAAGCTCATTTGCATTTGTTCTTGTGCTTAGCAACATCATTTACACTTGTTCATGTACTTGAGAACCTTATTTGTCATTGTTTTTGCGCTTTGCAACATAATTTGCCCCTGATCTTGTGCTTATGAACATCATTTGCATTTGTTCTTGTGCTTAGGAACCTCATTTTCCCTTGTTTGTGTGCATAACAACCTCAATTGGTGTTTTTCGTATGCTTAACAACCTCTTTTGCAATTGTTCTTGTGCTTACGAACCTCATTTGCATTCGTTTTTGTACTTAAAAACCACATTTGCCCTTGTTCGTGTGCTTTACAACCTCAATTGACATTGTTGGTGTGCTTAACAACCTATTTTGTCCTTGATCTTGTGCTTACGAACCTCATTTGTACTTGTTCTTGTAATGAGGAACCTCATTTGCCCTTGTTTCTGTGCTTAACAACCTCAATTGCCGTTGTTTGTGCGCTTAACAATCTCTTTTGCCCTTGATCTTGTTCTTATGAACATCATTTGCATTTGATCTTATGGTTAGCAACATCATTTACACTTGTTCTTGTGCTTACCAAAATCATTTGTCGTTGTTCTTGTGCTTCTCAACATAATCTACCCTTGATCTTGTGCTTATGAACCTCATTTGCATTTGTTCTTGTGCTTAGGAACCTCTTTTAACCTTGATCTTGTACTTATCAACCTCATTTGCGTTTGTTCTTGTGCTTAGGAACCTCATTTGCTCTTGTTTGTATGGTTAGCAACCTCAATTGCCCTTGTTTGTGTGGTTAACAACCTTAATTGGCATTGTTTGTGTGCTTAACAACCTCATTTGTCCATGATCTTGTGCTTATGTACCTCATTAACCTCTTTAGCCATTGTTCTTGTGCTTAGCAGCATCATTACACTTGTTCTTGTGCTTAACAATATCATTAGTCGTTGTTCTTGTGCTTGGCAACATAATTTGCCCCTGATATTTTGGTTATGAATCTCTTTTGCATTTGTTCTTGTGGTTAGGAACCACATTGGCCCTTGTTCGTGTGCTTAAGAACCTCAATTGTCGTTGTTCATATGTTTCTTAACCTCTTTTGCCCTTGTTCTTGTGCTTAGGAACATCATTTATACTTGTTCTTGTGCTTAAAAATATCATTTGTTGTTGTTCTTGTGCTTTGCAACATAATTTGCCCTTGATCTTGTGGTTATGAACCTCATTTAAATTTGTTCTTGTGCTTAGGAACCTCATTTGCCCTTGTTTGTGTGCTTAACAACCTGAATTGGCGTTGTTCGTGTGCTAAACAACCTCAGTTGCCCTTGATCTTGTGCTTACAAACCTAATTTGAATGTTCTTGTACCTTAACAACTTGAATTGGCGTTGTTCGTGTACTGAACAATCCCACTTGCCCTTGATCTTGTGCTTTCGAAATCTCATTTGCATTTATTCTTGCACTTGACCACAATTGTTATTTTTAATATGTTTCTTAATCTATTTTGCCCTTGTTCATGTGGTTAGCAATATCATTTACACTTGTTCTTGTGCGTAACAACCTCATTTGTCATTGTTCTTGCGCTTTGCAACATAATTTACCCATAATCTTGAGCTTACGAACCACATTTGCATTTGTTCTTGTGCTTCGCAACATCATTTACACTTGTTCTTGTGCTTGAGAACTCATTTGTCATTGTTTTTGTGCTTTGCAACATAATTTGCCCCTAATCTTCTTCTTATCAACATCATTTGCATTTATGTGCATAACAACCTCAATTGGCGTTTTTCATATGCTTAAGAACCTCTTTTGCAATTGATCTTGTGCTTACGAACCTCATTTGCATTCGTTCTTGTACTTAAGAACCACATTTGCTCTTGTTCGTGTGCTTTACAACCTCAATTGACATTGTTGGTGTGCTTAACAACCTATTTTGTCCTTGATCTTTTGCTTACGAATCTCATTTGTATTTGTTCTTGTAATGAGGAACCTCATTTGCCCTTGTTTTGTGCTTAACAACCTCAATTGGCGTTGTTCGTGCGCTTAACAATCTCTTTTGCCCTTGATTTTATTTTTATGAACATCATTTGCACTTGATCTTATGGTTAGCAACATCATTTACACTTTGTTCTTGTGCTTGAGAACCACATTTGTCATTGTTTTTGCGCTCTGCAGCATAATTTGCCTCTAATCTTGTGCTTATGAACATTATTTGCATTTGTTCTTGTGGTTAGGAACCTCATTTGCCCTTGTTTGTACGCATAACAACCTCAATCAGCGTTTTTCGTATGCTTAACAACCTCTTTTGCAATTGATCTTGTGCTTACGAACCTCATTTGCATTCGTTCTTGTACTTAAGAACCACATTTGCCCTTGTTCGTGTGCTTTACATCCTCAATTGACATTGTTGGTGTGCTTAACAACTTATTTTGTCCTTGATCTTGTGCTTACGAACCTCATTTGTATTTGTTCTTGTAATGAGGAACCTCATTTGCCCTTGTTTCTGTGCTTAAGAACCTCAATTGGCGTTGTTCGTACGCTTAACAATCTCTTTTGCCCTTGATCTTTTTCTTATGAACATCATTTGCACTTGATCTTATGGTTAGCAACATCATTTACAGTTGTTCTTATGCTTGAGAACTACATTTGTCTTTGTTTTGGCGCTTTGCAACATAATTTGCCACTAATCTTGTGCTTATGAACATTATTTGCAATTGTTCTTGTGCTTAGGAGCTTCATTTGCTTTTGTTTGTGTGCTTAACAATTTCATTTGCCCTTGGTCGTGTGCTTAACAACCTTAATTGTCGTTGTTCATATGCTTTTAACCTTTTTTGCCCTTTTTCTTGTGGTTAGCAACATCATTTATACTTGTTCTTGTGTTTAACAAACTCATTTGTCGTTGTTCTTGCGCTATGCAACATAATTTGCCCTTGAACTTGTGCTTATAAACCTCGTTTGCATTTGTTCTTGTCCGTAGCAACATCATTTACACTTGTTCTTGTGCTTAACATAATCTACCCTTGATCTTGTGCTTATGAACCTCATTTGCATTTGTTCTTGTGCTTAGGAACCTCTTTTAACCTTGATCTTGTACTTATGAACCTCATTTGCGGTTGTTCTTGTGCTTAGGAACCTCATTTGCCCTTGTTTGTATGATTAACAACCTCAATTGTCCTTGTTTGTGTGGTTCACAACCTCAATTGTGGTTAAGAACCTTAATTGGCGTTGTTTGTGTGCTTAACAACCTCTTTTGCCCATGATCTTGTGCTTATGTACCTCATTTGCATTTGTTCTTGTGGTTAGGAACCACATTTGCCCTTATTCGTGTGCTCGACAACCTCAATTGTCGTTGTTCATATTCTTCTGAACCTCTTTAGCCATTGTTCTTGTGCTTAGCAGCATCATTTACACTTGTTCTTGTGCTTAACAATATCATTGGTCGTTGTTCTTGTGCTTTGCAACATAATTTGCCCCTGATATTTTGGTTATGAATCTCTTTTGCATTTGTTCTTGTGGTTAGGAACCACATTGGCCCTTGTTCGTGTGCTTAACAACCTCATTTGTCGTTGTTCATATGGTTCTTAACCTCTTTTGCCCTTGTTCTTATGCTTAGCAACATCATTTATACTTGTTCTTGTGCTTAACAATATCATTTGTTGTTGTTCGTGTGCTGAACAATCTCATTTGCCCTTGATCTTGTGCTTACAAACCTCATTTGCATTTGTTCTTGTACCTTAACAACCTGAATTGGCGTTGTTCGTGTGCTGAACAATCTCACTTGCCCTTGATCTTATGCTTACGAACCTCATTTGCATTTGTTCTTGTACCGAGGAAGCTCATTTGAACAATCTCACTTGCCCTTGATCTTGTGCTTACGAACCTCATTTGCATTTGTTCTTGTACTGAGGAACCTCATTTGCCCTTGTTTCTGTGCTTAACAACCTCAATTGGCGTTGTTCGTGTGCTTAACAACCTCTTTTGCCCTTGATTTTGTGCTTATGAACCTCATTTGCATTTGTTCTTGTACCTTAGCAACCTGAATTGGCGTTGTTCGTGTGCTGAACAATCTCACTTGCCCTTGATCTTGTGCTTACGAACCTCATTTGCATTTGTTCTTGTATTGAAGAATCTCATTTGCCCTTGTTTCTGTGTTTAACAACCTCAATTGGCGTTGTTCGTGTGCTTAACAACCTCTTTTGCCCTTGATCTTTTACTTATAAACCTCATTTACATTTGTTCTTGTGCTTAGGTACCTAATTAGCCCTTGTTTGTGTGCTTAATAACCACAATTGTTATTTTTCATATGCTTCTTAATCTATTTTGCCCTTATTCATGTGGTTAGCAATATCATTTACACTTGTTCTTGTGCCTAACAACCTCATTTGTCGTTGTTCTTGCGCTTTGCAACATAATTTGCCCATAATCTTGAGCTTACGAACCACATTTGCATTTGTTCTTGTGCTTAGCAACATCATTTACGTTTGTTCTTGTGCTTGAGAACCTCATTTTTCATTGTTTTTGCGCTTTGGAACATAATTTGCCCCTAATCTTATGGTTATGAAAATCATTTGCATTTGTTCTTGTGCTTAGGAACCTCATTTGCCCATGTTTGTGTTCATAACAACCTCAATTGGCATTTTTCGTATGCTTAACAACCTCTTTTGTCATTGATCTTGTGTTTACGAACCTCATTTGCATTTGTTCTTGTATAGGAACCTCATTTGCCCTTGTTTGTGTGCTTAATAACCTCAATTGGAATTGTTTGTGGTTATGAACCTCGTTTGCATTTGTTCTTGTGCTTACCAACATCATTTACAATTGTTCATGTACTTGAGAACCTCATTTGTCATTGTTTTTGCGCTTTGCAACATAATTTGCCCCTGATCTTGTGCTTATGAACATCATTTGCATTTGTTCTCGTGCTTAGGAACCTCATTTGCCCTTGTTTGTGTGCATAACAACCTCAATTGGCATTTTTCGTATGCTTAACAACCTCTTTTGCAATTGATCTTGTGCTTACGAATCTCATTTGCATTTGTTCTTGCGCTTATGAACCTCATTTGCTCTTGTTTGTGTGCTTAACAACTTCAATTGGCGTTGTTCGTGTGCTTAACAACCTATTTTGCCCTTGATCTTGTGCTTACGAACCTCATTTGAATGTTCTTGTACCTAGGAACCTCGTTTGCCATTGTTTGAGTGTTTAACAACCTCAATTGGCGTTGTTCATGAGCTTAACAACCTATTTTGCCCTTGATCATGTACCGATGAATCTCATTTGCATTTGTTCTTGTGCGTATGAACCTCATTTGCCCTTGTGTCTGTGCTTAACAATCTCAATTTGCGTTGTTAGTATGCTGAACAACCTATTTTTCCCTTGATCTTGTGCTTACGATGCTTATTTGCATTTGTTCTTGTACTTAGGAACCTCATTAGCCCTTGTTTCTGTGCTTAACAACCTTTTTTGCCCTTGAGCTTGTGCTTATAAACATCATTTGCATTTGTTTTTGTGCTTAACAACATCATTTACACTTGTTGTTGTGCTTGAGAACCTCATTTGTCATTGTTTTTGCGCTTTGCAACATAATTTGCCACTGATCTTGTCCTTATGAATCTCATTTGCATTTGTTCTTGTGCTTAGGAACCTCATTTGCCCTTGGTCGTGTGCTTAACAACCTCAATTGTCGATGTTCATATGCTTCTTAACCTCTTTTGCCTTTTTTCTTGTTGTTAGCAACATCATATGCACTTGTTCTTGTGCTTAACAACCTCATTTGTCGTTGTTCTTGCACTTTGCAACATAATTTGCCATTGATCTTGTGCTTACCAGCCTCATTTGCATTTGTTCTTGTACTTAGGAACCTCGTTTGCCCTTGTTTCTGTGCTTAACAACCTCAATTTGCGTTGTTCGTGTGCGTAACAACATATTTTGCCCTTGATCTTGTGCTTACGAAACTCATTTGCATTTGTTCTTGCACTTAGGAACCTCATTTTTCTTTGTTTGTGTGCTTAACAACCTCTTTTGCCCTTGATCTTGTGTTTATGAAGATCATTTGTATTTGTTCTTGTGCATAGGAACCTCATTTGCCCTTTTTCGTGTGCTTAACAACCCCAATTGTCGTTGTTCATATGTTTTTTAACCTCTTTTGTCATTGTTTTTGTGTTTAGAAACATCATTTACACTTGTTCTTTTGCTTAACAATAGCATCTGTCATTGTTCTTGTACTTTGCAACATAATTTTTCCTTGATCTTGTGGTTATGAACCACATTTGCATTTGTTCTTGTGCTTGTAAACCTCATTTGTCTTTGTTTGTGTGCCTAACAACCTCCCTTGGAATTGTTCGTGTGCTTAACAACCTATTTTGCCTTTAATCTGGTGCTTACGAACCACATTTGTATTTGTTCTAGTGCTTAGAAATCTCATTTGTCATTGTTTGTGTGCTTCACAACCTCAATTGTCATTCTTCATATGCTTCTTAATCTGTTTTGCCCTTCTTCTTGTGATTAGCAACATAATTTACACTTGTTCTTGTGCTTAACGACCTCATTTGTCGTTGTTCTTGGGATTTGCAACATAATTTGCCCTTGATCATGTGCTTATGAATCTCTTTTGCATTTGTTCTTGTACTTATGAATCTCATTTGCCCTTGTTTGTGTGCTTAACAGCCTCAATTGGCGTTGTTCGTGTGCTGAACAACCCCTTTTGCCCTTGATCTTGTGCTTACGTAGCTCATTTGCATTTGTTTATGTGCTTAGCAACATTATTTATACTTGTTCTTGTACTTGAGAACCTCATTTGTCATTGTTTTTGCACTTTGCAACATAATTTGCCCATAATCTTGTGCTTATGAACATCATTTGCATTTGTTCTTCTGATTAGGAACCTAATTTGACCTTGTTTGTCTGCTTAACAACCTCAATTGGCATTGTTTGTTTGCTTAACAACCTCTTTTGCCATTGATCTTGTCCTTACGAATCTCATTTGCATTTGTTCTTATACTTAGGAACCTCATTTGCCCTTGTTTCTGTGCTTAACAACCTCAACTGGCATTGTTTGTGCGCTAAACAATCTCTTTTGCCCTTGATCTTTTGAATATTAACCTCATTTGCATTTGTTCTTGTACTAAGGAACCTCATTTGTCGTTGTTCTTGCGCTTTGCAACAAAATTTGCCCTTGATCTTGTGCTTATGAATCTCATTTGCATTTGTTCTTGTAAATGAACCTCATTTGCCCTTGTTTGTGTGTTTATCGACCTCAATTGGCGTTGTTCGTGTGCCGAACAACCTTTTTTGCCCTTGATCTTGTGCTTACGAACCTCATTTGCATTTGTTCTTGTGCTTATGAACCTCATTTGCTCTTGTTTGTGTGCTTAACAACCTCAATTGGCGTTGTTCGTGTGCTGAACAACGTCTTCTGCCCTTGATATTCTTCTTACGAACCTCATTTGCCCATGTTTGTGTGCTTAACTACCTCAATTGGTGTTGTTCGTGTATTGAACAATGTCTTTTTCCCTTGATCTTGTACTTATGAAGCTCATTTGTTTTTGTTTTTGTGCTTAGGAACCTCATTTGCCCCTGTTCGTGTGCTTAGCAACCTCAATTTTCATTCTTCATATGATTATTCATCCCTTTTGCCCTTGTTCTTGTGGTTAGCAATATCATTTACACTTGTTCTTGTGCGTAACAACCTCATTTGTCGTTGTTCTTGCGCTTTGGAACATAATTTGCCCTCGATCTTGTGCTTATGAACCTCATTTGCATATGTTCTTGTGCATAGGAACCTCATTTGCCTTTATTTGTGTTCCTAACAACCTCAATTGGCACTGTGCGTGTACGTAACAACCTTTTTTGCCCTTGATCTTGAACTTATGAACCTCATTTGCATTTGTTCTTGTACTTAAGAACCTCATTTGCCCATGTTTGTGTACTTAACAACCTCAATTTGCGTTGCTCGTGGGCTTAACAACTGATTTTGCCCTTGATCTTGTGCTTACGAACCTCATTTGAATGTTCTTGTACTTAGAAACCTCGTTTGCCCTTATTTTTATGCTTAACAACCTCAATTGGTGTTGTTCGTGAGCTTAACAACCTATTTTGCCCTTCATCATCAGCTGATGAATCTCATTTACATTTGTTCTTGTGCTTATGACCCTCATTTGCTCTTATTTCTATGCTTAACAACCTCAACTTGCGTTGTTAGTGTGCTGAACAACCTATTTTGCCCTTGATCTTGTGCTTATGAACCTTATTTGAATTTGTTCTTGTACTTAGTATCCTCATTAGCCCTTGTTTATGTGATTAACAACCTCAATTGGTGTTGTTCGTGTGCTTAACAACCTATTTTGTCCTTGATCTTGTGCTAAAGAATCTCATTGTATTTGTTCTTGTGCTTACGATCCAAATTTGCGATTGTTTGTGTGCTTAACAACCTCAATTGGCGTTGTTCGTGTGCTGAACAACCTCATTTGCCCTTGATCTTGTGCTTACGAATCTCATTTGCATTTGTTCTTGTACCTTAACAACCTCAATTGGCGTTGTTCGTGTGCTGAACAATCTCATTTGCCCTTGATCTTGTGCTTACGAACCTCATTTGCATTTGTTCTTGTACTTTGAAACCTCGTTTGCCTTTGTTTCTGTGCTTCACAATCTCAATTGGCGTTGTTCGTGTGCTTAACAACCTCTTTCGCCCTTGGGCTTGTGCTTATGAACATCATTTGCATTTGTTCTTGTGCTTATCAACATCAGTTACCCTTGTTCTTATGCTTGAGAACTTCATTTGTCATTGTTTTTGCACTTTGCAACATAATTTGCCCCTGATCTTGTGCTTATGAATCTAATTTGGAGTTGTTCTTGTGCTTATCAACCTCATTTGCCCTTGTTCGTGTGCTTAACAACCTTAATTGTCGTTGCTCATATGCTTGTTAACCTCATTTGTCCTTGTTCTTGTGTTTAGCAAAATCATTTACACTTGTTCTAGTGCTTAACAACCTCATTTGTCGTTGTTATTGCACTTTGCAACATAATTTGTCATTGATCTTGTGCATACAAATCTCATTTGTATTTGTCCTTGTACTTAGGAACCTCATTTGCCGTTGTTTGTGTGCTTGACAACCACTTCTGACCTTGATCTTGTGGTTACGAATCTAATTTGCATTTGTTCTTGTACTTAGGAACCTCATTTTTCCTTGTTTGTGTGATTAAGAACCTCAATTGGCATTCTTCATGTGCTTAACAACCTCTTTTGCCCTTGATTTTGTACTTATGAACCTCATTTGTATATGTTCTTATGCATAAGAACTACATTTGCCCTTGTTCGTGTGGTTAACAACCTCAATTGTCGTTGTTTGTGTACTTAACAACCAATTTTTCCCTTAATCTTGTGGTTACGAACCTTATTTGTATTTGTTCTTGTATTTAGGAACCTCATTTGTCCTTGTTTATGTGTTTAACAACCTCAATTGTTGTTTATGTGTTTAACAACCTCTTTTGCCCTTGATCTTGTACATATGAACATCATCGGCATTTGTTATTGTGCTTAGTAACATCATTTTCAGTTGTTATTGTGCTTGAGAACCTCATTTGTCATTGTTTTTGCGCTTAACAACATCATTTACACTAGTTCTTGTGCTTAACAACATCATTTGTCGTTGTTCTTGTGATTTGCAACATAATTTGCCCTTGATCTTGTGGTTATCAACCTCATTTGCATTTGTTCTTGTGCTTATGAACCTCATTTGCTCTTCTTTGTGTGCTTAACAACCTTAATTGTCGTTGTTCGTGTGCTTTGCAACAAAATTTGCCCTTGATCTTGTGGTTATGAATCTCATTTGCATTTGTTCGTGTGCTTATGAACTTTATTTGTCCTTGTTTGTGTGTTTATCGAACTCAATTGGCGTTGTTCGTGTGCTGAACAACCTCATTTGCCCTTGATCTTGTGCTTTCGAACCTCATTTGCATTTGTTCTTGTGCTTAGGAATCTCATTTACCCTTGTTTGTGTGCTTAACAACCTCAATTGGCATTTTTCGTGTGCTTAACAACCTATTTTGCCCTTAATCTTGTGGTGACAAACCTTATTTGTATTTGTTCTTGTATTTGGGAACCTCATTTGCCCTTGTTTCTGTGTTTAACAACCTCAATTGGTGTTGTTCGTGTGCTTAACAACCTTTTTTGCCCTTGATCTTGTACATATGAACCTCATTGGCATTTGTTCTTGTGCTTAGCAACATCATTTTCAGTTGTTCTTGTGTTTGAGAACCTCATTTGTCATTGTTTTTGCGCTTTGCAACATTATTTGCCCCTGATCTTATGCTTATGAACCTCATTTGCATTTGTTCTTGTGCTTAGGAATCTCATTTGCCTTTGTTTGTGTGCTTAACAACCTCAATTGGCGTTGTTCGTGTGCTGAACAACCTTATTTGCCATTGATCTTTTTACTTACAAATCTCATTTGTATTTGTTCGTGTACTTATAAACTTTGTTTGCCCTTGTTTCTGTGCTGAACAACCTCAATTGGTATTGTTCGTGTGCTTAACAACCTATTTTGCTCTTGAACTTGTGCTGAAGAATCTCATTTGCATTTGTTCTTGTGCTTATGAACCTCATTTGCCTTTGTTTCTGTGCTTAACAACCTCAATTGGCGTTGTTCGTGTGCTAAACAATCTATTTTGCCCTTGATCTTGTGCTGACGAACCTTATTTGCATTTGTTCTTTTACTTAGGAACCTCATTAGCCCTTTTTGTCTGTACTTAACAACCTCTATTAGCGTTGTTCTTGTGCTTAACAACCTCTTTTGCCCTTGATCTTGTGCTTATGAATCTTGTTTGTATTTGTTGTTGTGCTTAGCAACATCAATTACACTTGTTCTTGTGCTTGAGAACCTCATTTGTCATTGTTTTTGCATTTTGCAACATAATTTGCCACTGTTCTTGTGCTTATGAACCTCATTTGTATTTGTTCTTGTGTGTTCGGCTGCACCAAATACCATGAGAAATTTGGGAAAAAAATAAGATCAAGGATATTTTTCGTAGTAAGATTTTCGGTAGTCTAGTTTTAATTCTCATTTGTAATACCTTGTGAATTTTGTTCCTATGATTCTATCTCTGAGTCGTTCGTTGTTTTAATCTGAGTCGTTCGTTGTTTCAAAAAGTGTGCAGAAAGCATAAAAAATCGTGCAGCTTCTGAAACCGATGAGTAGGTCAGCAGTTCTGGGATGGATGACATACTCATCAATCCTGGGACCGATGAGTAAGTCAGCGGTTGCAGCTTCTGAAACCGATTAGTCTGTCAGAGGTTTAGATAGTTTTGAATTTTTGTTTAAAATTTGTATAGATTGTTGAATTAATTTTGTGTTTTTTATATTTATAAAAATTTCGGATAATAATAACGTCAAATAGCATCTCAATAATAGAATATAATAATTTATCAACCACAAAACTAAAAATAATTAAACAAAATAGAATTTAAAAGTACAAGAAATTTTAATTGAATAAAATACAAGACTAATTTTTAAGTTAAGTTTCATGTAATCAATTCACTCAAATTATTTTTTAGAATATGATATGTACAATTATATTAATCAGAATCAGTAATTAGTATCAATACACTTAATATAGTTTAATTTTAGTATTACATATTCTATAAAAAAACAAAACAAAAACAAAAAAAACATCTTAACCAATTTGGAACACCTATATTCACATGGGTTAAATGACTTTAGTTTTGACAAATCAAAATTCTCATTCCCATATAAAAAATTTTCATTCCGACAAAATTTCCATGTTGATGAACATGCCCTTATTGTAATAGCTAGTCAAGAGATGGAGGTTCGGTTCAGAAAATGAACAAAGTAAATATGAAAAATGGTTAGAAAATAATAATTTTATCAGGAAGTGACTAATATAATTCATATATATATTTTTTAAAACTTGACTTATATATGCAGCCAATATAATTCATGTATGATATATGATTCTGTTAATGGGAACTCTGATGTCGAATGGACATAAAATCCAAATCAAATGAACTATTTTTTTTAATTACAATAAATGTGACTCTATGTGACATACCTTATTTTACATAAGACACTAAACTAATTTGATCGTAGCAAATTAATGCTGGCCATTAATTTTTTTTTAAACATAAATAACATTCTGTCTTAAGCATCGACAACCAAAATTTTCAAATGCATCCCAATTCCCAAGTCCACAAATCACAATTGATAATGAATAAAATGCTGCTTATCCCTGCTCCAGGCACAATGTCAGTCATTCATATACCAAAGACTCTATCCAATAAACACATCTTGCTGATAAGTGTTCTCGGGACTATCGGCACTGTGAGCGTGTTAAAAATCCCATGAACCCATCAGGAATCCTGAGACAGACCCATAAAATAAACCCAGCCAGTATAATATGGTTAGATCATGAGAATTGCCAGCACAAGTTATAAGATCAATTGTTTCATCAGATGCAAAATATGATTTGATGACCATAATAGCACCAGCATGATTGACGAATAACCAAGTAAAACTTCAGTCAAAGAAACTGTACAACATGGAGAGGTGAGATAAAACAATGGAACCATTGATCACTGAATTAACTATTTACAGCATACATATCGAAGGCTAACTGAAAGAAACAAAGAAAAAGAAACAAGGAATGAAAAAAAAATCCAAAACTGGTAATATCACAATGCATTACAGAAACTACCAAGTAAATTAAATTGAGTTATTTTGAAATCATGTTGTAGCTGTTAATTTTCCAGCACAAGCATTTTTATATGCTTCGTGGAGCCCACAGACAGCATATTCATATGGCAAAACAAACTTCTCCACAAACTGCTTCTCAGTTGGTATCACAAAAGAAGAAAAAGTTTGATTAGCCACCGGAAGTTCTTTCGACTTGAGAAGTTTTCGTACAAGGTTTCGGGGAATTGACCTCTTCTCCAAGCTGAACAGAAGAAGAGTTGGCCTTCGGACCACCTGCAACTTACTGCAACCAGCTTCCCTTATCAAGTACTCCATTTTTCTGCCTACGAGCTTCTCTGATATCCTCAACAACGTAGGGGTTTGACAAATCATAAGGGTTACCTGCTCCTGTGAAAATCCGAGACTTTTCAAGTAGAGTAGCCTTGCTTCTATAATGTGTGGGTTCAGACTGATTACGGTAAGCAATGCATTCACAAACATGCCTGATGACCGCTCAATCCCCAACTCCTCAGCCCTCTTAGCATGCAGTTTCAAAGTTTCAAGGTTCAATGCAATCAACCTAGGGTTCGACTTAATCAGCTGAACAATTTGATTAGGAGATATGCAACATTCCTCTTGAAGGAAAGACAAATTGGGCACAACAACCTTTTCTAAACTGCTACAGAGGATCGATGCACCCCTTTTCAGGATCACAGATACAATCTCAGCCGAGCCAACAGCCTGCATCCAAAAGTCAACCTTCGCCACAAAATTTTGTACCCACATATGAGGGAAGCGGGAAATGATGCCTGAGATATCTTCAGTAGATAACCCAATTTCTCGTAGCTTGGTCACATTAGGTTTCAAGTTCTTTTCCACACTAGAGCAGAGGAAGCGAGGGTTCTGAATCACGGCAGTCCTTATGTCCAATTCGGTTACGCCGGTCTGTCTCAGGAAGCGGAGCACCGCATCGGGCTTATCAGGGCATTTAAGGGGCCGTTTCATGTGCTGCATCTTCTCGAATGTTCTGATTGCCTCGTCAGAAGTAAGTCCGCACGATTGGATGAGGTAATCTACAGGTGCGAAGTGAGGATTTAGAGGCGGCGGTGCCGGAGTGGTAGTGGCAGAGAGAAACCGATAAATGGTGGAGGTGAATGGGGTGGTGAGATGATGAAGGGAAGGAGATGAACGGAGTCGCCTCAGCAACACACTCATCATACTCTCTCTGAACTTCGCTGCTCGATGGAAAGTTGTCAGCGAACAATTGAAAATTTGAAATGGAAGGGTTTTGACCAAATTTGACCTTCATCGGCAGCGCATATGACAAAGGGAATGCAGAAGTGGATTTGCGATTTCTAATTCTTCAATTCCACTTCTCATTTAAAATCAAACCCTAAGTTTATTTTGGGCCTAATTTATGCTAACGTGGGCTTTGGGCCTAAGTTAACGTTCGCTATTGAATACAAAAACGACATACAATGTTAAACGCAAATTTCAAAAATAAAAATAAAAACGGTAAATTTAACCTTGATCAGAAGCTTAGTGCCATGCTTAATTTGTGATACTTAATTTTGTTTTGAAGGGTCTTCTTTTTAAAGCCTTGCATACTGAAGTGTGAAGAATGACAAATAAAAGGTAATACACATGATGAAAGATGATACATTTGAAAGTAGTTCCCTTTATCATATTTAAACCAGAGTTGGCATCATAAAAATTACAAACTCTGCAACGAGAAGCAACACATTTTATATGCTTCTTCCCTTTTGTATGTGTGTGTGTGTGTTTTCTGTTTGTTAGAAAAGGCAAACTAGGGAGCATTTATCTGCAGGATAATGACAACTGCAATTGTTACTGCCACCAATAGTCAATACTGTTTTCTTTTTCATTTTGTTCTTATGGGCTGGGATCTGAACAATAGCACCAGAAGCATTGTACTAAATCATTTTTAAGTCCACAAGCTGTAGGAAAAAAATAATTTGAGAAAATAAAAAGGTCTAATATATTACCATGAAAATATTTGTACTGAAATTCATGTTTGGTCTCCCATTTTTATGTCTATGTTAGTTTTATAACAGGCTATTGCAAAATTGAAAGATATATTCCATATAACAGACTCAAAGAGCTTAGTTCTGAATAACTAGAACACATCAATGCTGTAAAGTACATATCACTGTCACACCACACAAATATTTCACTAATAACTATTAACAAAAGGTAAATCATACACAACCAAATGAGCCCTACTTGTTTTAAGGCCTGCTGTTGGCATTATACATAACAAGTATTTCAATTTTCACATGATTCGAGTTCATATCCCCTGAAGGTTTTGGAGAGTGTCAGCATGTGGTTTATGGTGGTTACCCATTTCTTGTACAACACATGATCATATATTTTAAGCTTGATCTTGCCTTTGCTAGTTGTTATTTTAATAGAAAAGGGCTCCTGTTCTCGTTCTTGTTTCTCTTTTGCACTTTGGCTGTTCATTCTCGTGTCCAAATCATAAATTATACCTGCAGATCAATTGTATGAATAAAATATGAAACTTCTGATGAACTGAGTGCAAATTAATACATTACTTACTTTCATTTGCACTGGAGAAGGCCATGAGCATATTCGTCTTTTTTATCTTCAATATTATCTTTCCTTGCCTGTTTAGGATTGCTGAAACTGATCTTATTCTGCATTTTCCTAAAATGGAAACGGTAGATATGTGCAGAATTTAGTACACTTCTTGGAAAATTTTCCATTAACTAGAGACGAGGTTAAGAGGAAAATAAAAAAAAAAATGTTTTAAGATAAGATGACATGAAGACCAAATTGGAATTTTACATCCAAAATTAAAATGTAGATTTAGTACATACCAAAAAAACTCTGTACTGACTTGACAAGTTCAATAGGTTATATCCAAGTTCCTTTTTTTCACTGTTAAATGTATACAATACAAATTGAATCTTGGTAACAATGTAAATTTGTGAAAATAATTTGCATTTTCTGAATCTCTAAATTTGCAAGGGGTTTCTAATAATCTCTATACAACTCTCAACATTCAGTACAGTGATATTCAAATGCGTGTTTAAATTACCATCTGGCGTTGAGACAAGGATTTCATCACCCTTGGCAAGAGAAGCCTTTGATCTGCTGTAGTCGAAATCAAAATCCTTGCATGCACGTGGTGATATGCCGGCAGTCCTGCACGGCCGACTTCGCAATGCGGCAGCACCCCTCAATGCTGAAATGCCCACAAAAAATGTTTTGATATTCTAGTATATAAGCCATCTAATTAATATATATGTGGGTGTGAAAATAATTTTTGTGTGTAAATAATGCAAAAGAGAATGGAGTAAGGCTATGGTAGTATGCATAGCGCGGATTGATCCATACTATGGATCAATATCTTTGTTTTCAAAGTCCAAATAATTGATTCAACATAATCCCCATATGAGGATCTAGAATTGTTAGATCGACTAGATATATATTCATTACATTTTCATATGGAGATCATGTTGAACAGTTTTCAGATTGACTGTTTAGACTTTGAAAACGAAAATATATATTTATTACACGGACCAATCCGCACTATGCATAGTACCATAGTCTCAATCAAGAGAATAATACATGTTGCAGCAGCGGCTGTGAGAGTGAGTATGTTATTTGCATCAGTCGCCGCTACAGAAGAATTGATAGCTGATGCAATCTGCTCTTTCTTTGCACCGACTGCCTCTGCCACCTGGACGCATTGTGCTGCCACCAATGCAGCTGCCGAGGCAATGGCGTTCTCTCTGAGCGGATCCGTCGGCTGTTGCTGTTGTTGTTGATGAGGGGATGATCCATTGATGCACCTGGGGGCTGAGTTTTGTGCTGCCACTGCTGCAAGAGCCACCGCAACACCAGCCACTGAAACGGCTGCATGTACCTCGGCATTTTGTAGCCTCTCCTCTTCCTTGCGGCGTCGTTTCAGCTCCTTCATCCATTTCTTGATGTTTATGCCATTCCAGTGCGTGATCTTGCGCGAGAACTACATGTTAATTTATTAAGATAGTAAGGATGTTGTTATTTCAGACGACTCATGAGGTAACATCTTTTTTTTTTTTTGAATCTGATGGGTTAAACTGTACCAGACTTGCATGCAGTTGAGTAAATAACAAATTACTTTTGCATAAATCTGGTTGAGATTTAATTTTCATCTGAAACAATTATTATCAAATAAATAATATGAATAATACAGGGAAATGAAGGCATTCGTAAAGTACATATGAGAAATTTGCCAATTAACTAGATAAAAAATGGGTTAAATTTGTAAGGAATTACTAATTAATTAAGAGGACTTTATAGACCACTAATTTACCTGATTTTATCATACATAGGTTTGGAATATAAGTATATAACAACATTCAACAACTTTTTGCTCTATTTTAGGGGCTAGCTAGTTTCCTAGTGCTAATTGAACCATGATAAATAGGTAGTAAATTCAATATATAAGTTTGATTAAAAAAATTATGATGACAAGGAGATAACTATGGATTGTCAAAAGCTACTATTTCTGCTGCAAAATTATCAAAGAAAATGTAATTTATTCTTACTTACCCATTTCTTTCTCAAGCAGAGATCATAATCAAGCTCCGGATGGAGTGCCTTCTGAATCCATATCCAAGACTGCCAACCAAAAAAATAAAAAGTAATAAATAGACAAAAACATTTATATAACCTTATATGTAGTTTAGCTAGCTAGAAAATATTTATTCTGGTTCAAATAGTTCAAAAACCTTCAGATCATCAAAGTTCCAAGGCGGCGAACCGCTGACATCGTCGTCATCTACCTTTAGCTTACGATCACCTCTCTGCAAGTGCAATTTAATTTATTAGAAGCACATCAAGCAATTTATAAGGTAGAATTGGGTAAAAAAATTGCATTAAGGACTTACCAAGGAAGGTGATCTACCGGTATCTTTTATCGCCACGATCGACTTATCCATTGTTTTAACCAAACAATCTTCAAGCTTCGGCTGGAAAACTTGAATTGCATAGCTGCACCATTCATTTGACAACACATCCATTGGCTCCGGTGAAGCTTCAGGTGCCATCATTTGCTTTTCCATATCCATCCCAGCATGAAATGGAGAATGATAATGGAGGATGAAGTAATGCAAGGGCAAGTTAATTAATTAACTTATTAATGGAATTGCACCATGCACATCAATGGATAGTGCAACCACTTGTGTATTTGTGTAAACCCTTCATGAAGTGGGGCTACATTGGCCTCATCATTTCCTCCCTTTTTTGGGCTAATAGAGTATATTAATTGTATTTTGTATGTAGCATCTTTTAAAGAAGTAGACTCTTTGCTTGCATGACTGACTAGCCACCCAACAGATCAGCTAGGGATTTGAAAATGTTGTAAAAGACTAAAGCGGTACACACATAAAGTAATTAATAATCAATTAATCATCTAATCCACTTTATATGTAGCATTATTACCCCCACCTATGGATGCTTTAAGTGAGGGCAAAGAATCAAATTGGATTTTAATTAACCTTAAAGATGATTTCCTTCTATTTTATGGAATGGAAGAATCAAATTACTTTTCTAAAAAGAATAAATTGATTTAATAAATTTCTTGAATAAGATTTATCTGTGGCACATGATATGCAGCAACCTATGTAACAAGTCAGCAGCTGGACCCATTGATTCGCTACATAGAACACTACAGTTTGTAAACCACAGTGAATTTTTTTTCTTATGAGCTACCACACGTGCCACCCATGTAGAATCAGTTTTTTGGTTAATAACTAAATGTTAATATGCTTCTGTTTATTAGTTGGAGGTGTTGGGGTGCCACTACCTTACAGCTAGCATAACAAAGGATTAATATTTTGTAATATTATTGGATTATAACTTGAATATGACAACTATGTGTGGTCTTTTATCTCCATTTCCCTGACAAACTGAGACGTATTGGGAAATTAATTATGTTTTTTTATTTTTCACTAAATATTTTATTAAACAACAATTTTACTCTTCTGAATAATAAAGAAAAACAGTACTATTCTCAGTCATAGGCGGAATTAATTAACTAGAAAAATGATTGAGGGAGTGAAAAATCTAATATAATTTTATTTTATATTATAAAGAATTAATGTTAAAAATTATTGATACATACAAAAATTACAAAATTAAATGATAAAATTATAAAAATTTATAATAGGGAGGGTTAATTAGTCTCCTAATTTTCGTCCTCAAACTACCATCCGCCATGACTGTTCATCTATTATCCTACTTTTAATATTAAAAAATATTATTGAAGCATTATTTCTTAATTTACTCACTATAGTCTAACAAGAAATTATCACAATGTAATAGTAATATTAATAGTAGTAATGATTATTAATATTATTATTGATATTAATAATAAAAAATAATATATTAATAAATAAATAATAAGGACGGCGGCAGCTGGTGTGTATTAATTAGTTGTTAATTATCTGGGTGTACTTTAATTCCATGCAAAATTAATATATATAAAGCTGTCTTGATAGAGTAGAACAGAATGATTAGAACTGGTTGAGCTTAGCATTTATTATTTTTGCTTTTGTTTTGAGAAGCTTCCCATCTCACTTCTTTTTGTACTAATAAAATCTTACTTTAGTATATCAATTGATCGGCATATTAGCAATTTCCAATAAGAAATGGATTATATGAGTTCTCTTCCTTCTTTTTTCATCTATGTTTCTTTGTTATTAATTATTTCTCACGCTGTAATCTTAGCATTTTGGCCAATTCTTTGGATTCGCTGCTCATTGTTTCAGAATTATTGTATTATTCATTTTTTTAACAGATTTCGAATTCGGATCGTACAATAAATTAAGGTGGATTTTATTAATTAAAGACTCATATGCAGATCCAGTAAATATATTCTCGAATTTTTAAAAATGTATATGCAAATTTATTCATAAAAATGCAAATTGAATTATCAAAATGTGTATATACATTAACAAACCTACTGGTTATACTTATAAACCCTAGAGATTAAAGAGTCCAATTTGGGTATTAGGAATTTTTTCTGTTTACCGTAGTCAATGAAGCAGATACAGATAGATTCATCCTTATCATAATTTCTAATTAACTAAGTTGGGCCTAGCTCAAATAGATTCGCATATGGCCCAAATTTCTATCCTCCTCTTAATCAATAATTACAAGCCCAATTTATGCAGTCTCAGACAATTGCTGTGGCAATCAACAACTTAGTCACATTCAAGACACAACGTAACACCGCACGGATTTGCATTTTAAACTCAATTGTTAGGAGTTCTTATCCTCTCGTGTGAAAGAATATTTTTTTGTAAAGAATGAGAATGTTCAATCAAAATTCAGATCAATCTAATCTGAGGTGGAATGCACCGATTCCTTTAATTTTTGTACATATTTCAATCAGAGGTCCAGAATTAAACAAAAAAATTATGTAATCTCAGGTGATATGAATTCAATTCCAAAATGCCCTCGATATTGTTTAACATCCACAAAAATTGCACCTTTTTTTTAGTTAATTTTAACTTTAAATTTGAGTTTGGAATTCGGACCCTTTTATCAGAATTCAAATTAATTCTGACTAATTTAATTTTTTTTAAACTCTTTTAATATTCGTGTCAATTCGAAATAGACAGTCTGAATTATAAGAAATTCGCAACCCATACAAGACAAATTTAATGTATGAAATCAGGTTCATGATAAAAGGGTAATAAAGCAATGATATAAAAGGAGAAAGCTGGAAAGATAAGATCAGAAAAGATATAATTTTTAATTACACATCTGAATTCTGATCCTTTCAAAAGGGGTTGGTTTGGATTCATGGAAAATAAAATCTGGCTCTTCCTCCTGTCAACTAGGTCTCTCTTGTTCCTTGTTCATTCTTGGCTTATATATCTTCTTTTCCTTACATAAAATTGTAATTAATTTTAGTTGTCTATGCCGTTAAATGGGCTTAAACTTTATAATTGTTGAGTAATATTTATGTCAATCTTTACCTATCCTGCTTCACTTATGCAGGATATTTTTTTTGTCCTCTATTACATATTTACCCATTCCAAAAATTGATTAGGGTGTATATATCTAATTCAATTGAGCAAGATAAAATGCTTCATTGCTAACGTCTAGTTGCTTTTGTTTTCATTTTCAGATCTTCTCATAATTGCTACTGATTTTTCGTCATTTTCTAATGTAGGCATTTCATGAGGCTAGCTACATCATCTTAATAATGAAGAATACAATTCACCTCAAATTTGGCATGAATGGTCTAGGAAAGAAAGGTAATATGTTTGCTTCAATATATAATTCAACCAACTATTATTTTATTTTATTTTTCTTCTTTACAAAGGACATATTTTAAGGTCCTCACATATCAAGAGTAGTGTTTCTACATTCGTCAATTCTTTTTGTGAACTCGACTCTAATATTTATCGGATTAACTTCACATGACAACTCCGAACTGTTAAAACATGTCTATCTTATAAGTGATGGACATACATGCAAAAACTTTTTGAACGTGTTTTCACTACTTGACACTATATAAAATTAATTCAAATTTTTAAATTTTTTACGTGTAGATACATTACTCGTAATGTAGACGGATTTCAACAGTTCGAATTTATCATTTAAAATAAATTCGATAGGTTTTAGAATTGAGTTGAACAAAAGAGTTGGTGAACTTAACACGTACCCTACTTCTACTCACATATCAAATTAAATTATCCATTTCTTTTTGTTCTTTTTTTCCCTCGGCTGACTAAATAACTTGTGGTGCAGATCAGATACAGTGACAATATATCGGTGCCAGTATACGGCCCACGTGTTTACTGTTGCTGACTTGTAGGCGGGGCCCTTGCTGTTTGTAGAGCTAGTCTGCACCGGGCCTATCTTTGGTTGTTGACGAAGCCAACAGAGCAGGATTTTAATAGTATTATACCCACTGTCTTGCGTGTCATACGACATCTATCGAGGAACGAGTCCTCTTGGTTGGGGTGATGGTGTTTTTGGATTAGATTGTTGTATATTGAACACTGTCCTGACGAATCGACAACCCGCATGACCAGCACATGAGGCTCATTGTAGCCTGAGCTTCCACCATTTGGTCCTCATCGGAGACGGAGCAGAGCACATAAGATTTGGTACTTATCTGAGGAGTGCCCTTAGAAAGAGAAAAAGAGGAACTTGTACAAGTAAATTGTAATGCAACTAAAATGCAAAAATGGTTTGTGACTATTTAAAAAAATAATAATTTTTTTAAAAAAAATATAAATTTGGTTTCTGAATATAATTTAATATGAATATTATATTGAGCAGTTCGGATCAATTGTTTGGATTTTAAAAACGAAAATAAGAATGTAGAGCATGATTTGAGCATGGTATATTTTAACCTTACTCATTTTTGTTTAATATTATGTTGGAATTAAATAAGCGAATAGAAATAGAGTGTAATTAAGGCAGAGAGAAATCACGAAAAGTAATAAACTGACAGTCACATTATTCATCTTCATTGCTCATTTCTTATTTTCTTACTGACGATTTTCTACGAATATTCTTATACAAGATCTTCAACGGCTGAAATTATTCAGCCTTTCGTGCGGCAGATTATTCGCAGAGGCCTGGTGGGCGTAAAAATGATATGTTCTGTTCGTGTACGCCACACACGATCGCCGAGCAATGAGGGGCCTCGGGTGCGTATCCTCTGAGATATCTCAATTTTTGCGTGACCGACGTGTCCTGTGCCTATTCGGGGAACCGTAGGGGGCCAGTGTTATTTGGACTTTGAGATTCGTGCAGGATATATTCTAACGATTGAGATATTCCAAAAAGTCACGCAAAGTTTGAGATATCTCAGAGGATAGAATTCGTTTTGCCTCGGGCAGTGTAAATGATAGTGGGGTTTAGTATTTCTGTGTCCACTATCGTGCAAACTCTGTATTAAAATGGCAATATACTTAAGAAAATTACATCCTCTCGAAAGGTTATATAACAACCGCCTCAGTCCATTTAAACGCAAGCATTTTATTTATAACTTTGCTTATTAGCCCCTGTGAGCTTGGTTAATTAGATATGCCAATGAATGTTGACTTGGCTATTATATTCAGGAGCGGATCCACACCGAATTTTTTTTTTTTACCACCGGCATAATTCGTTTTAAATTAAAAATCACCCGGAACTGTTTTTCTAAAAAATACTACTCCTGCACAATAGTTTTGCGCACCTGCTTGGTTGGGTCCGCACAAGCGTTTCGCGCATCCGATCCATGCAGGAATTTCGCAAACCAAAAGGGTCGCAAACCAAAAGGGTCCACACAAGAATTTGGAGCACCAATAGGTGAGCACGGAAATTATGCATTTGCCCTTGTATATATCTAGAGTATGAATTTTGCCCCCGGGGGCGTGCCCTGCCCGTGCCCGCGTGCCCGTGCCCGTGCCCGTGCCCGTGCCGTGCCCACGTGCACCCACGGCACACGGGCGCACGGGCACGGGCGTTAAACGGGCCGACCTTGAAATTTTTTTCCCTCGCCCGTGACTCGCCCGGCCGCCATGCCCGTGCGCCCGTGCCCCGTGTGCCCGTGCCCGTGTTTTTTTTTTTTTTTTTCCCGAAATTAATTTGAAATTTGAATTTCAAAACCCTTCCCTCCCCCGGCCCCCGCCCGACCCCCACCCGGACCCCCCTCCCCACGGACCCCCTTGCCCGGACCCCCCTCCCCCTCCCCTAGCTGGCCTCCACGCAGCACCCAGGCCCCACTGCCCCAGGCCCCCCCAGCAGCAGCAGCAGAATTTTTTTTTTTTTTTTTTAAATTTTAATTTTAATCCCTCCAATTCTCCAAACAAACATCTATAAATATACACCCATTCCTCTCAATATTTTCATCTCTCATTCTCTCAATCTCATTCTCAATCTCATTATTTTTATTATTCTCCAATTTTAATTTTATTGTTTAAAAAAAATATAGTTGTTTAACAAATACGCAAATGGAATTACGAAGGTATTCTCGAAGATTTTCCCGCAAAATTAAAAAGGTAACATTAATTTTTGTTAGATTAAATTTTGTTAGATTAAATTTTGCTAGATTAAATTTTGTTAGATTGAAATATTGAATGTTAGATTTATTTTTGTAGAGAAATTTAGAATTTAAATTAAATGTTAGATTTATTGAATGTTAAGTAATTAGATTTGTTAAATTTGTTAAGTAGTTAGATTTGTAGTTAGATTTATTAAATTTGTAGTTAGATTTATTTTTTGGAAATGTGAAGTAATTAGATTTGTGTTAGAATATGTTATAATTAATTTTGAAATTCGGTAAAAAAAGGAAATTTAAAAAATAGTATTAAAATGTTATAAAATTGAAATGATTTATTTTTAATAGGTTAAAAAAAATAGGTTAGATTTATTTTTGGAAATGGAAATGTGAAGTAATTAGATTTGTTTTAGAATATGTTATAATTAATTTTGAAATTCGGATTTATTGTTAATAGGTTAAAAAAAAGTAGATTTATAAAGGAGAATAATTTATTTTAGAATATAATTATTTAAATTAATTTATTTTTAATAGGTTAAAAAAAATAGGTTAGATTTATTTTTTGGAAATGTGAAGTAATTAGATTTATTTTAGAATATGTTATAATTAATTTTGAAATTCGGATTTATTGTTAATAGGTTAAAAAAAATAGGTTAGATTTATTTTTTGGAAATGTGAAGTAATTAGATTTATTTTAGAATATGTTATAATTAATTTTGAAATTCGGATTTATTGTTAATAGGTTAAAAAAAATAGGTTAGATTTATTTTTTGGAAATGTGAAGTAATTAGATTTATTTTAGAATATGTTATAATTAATTTTGAAATTCGGATTTATTTTTAATAGGTTAAAAAAAATAGGTTAGATTTATTTTTTGGAAATGTGAAGTAATTAGATTTATTTTAGAATATGTTATAATTTATTTTGAAATTCGGATTTATTGTTAATAGGTTAAAAAAATGACAACCCCTCATCGTGAATCGGTGGAAGAACAAATCGAAAGATATTCGACCGAACTTTTTGGCCCTGCAGTCCCTGTCCGCCCCGATATGCCACATAATTATCCACAAAATTATGAACCCAATTATCAACCCAATTATCAACCAAGTTCCTCCCAAATGTCATCATCTAATTATCCACTTAATTATCCACAAAATTATCAAAGAAGGGATCAAATGCTAGATTTAAATTGTCAACAACCCCATCAAATGACCACACCGTATTATACTTCAAATGATCCAAACATGTTTATTCCACAACAAGTACATCAACCGATACCACCGTATGCACATGGAGGCACTTCTTCTGTAGCATCGAGTCAATTCACGGACACTGCCCCTATAAGAGGTACTCCTTCGACAAGTCTCCATGAAATTCAAGAAGAAGATGTCCCTCCCTCGACAGAAGAAGTGCCCCCGCAAGAACCAGCAGGAAAGAAGGCGAAAAGATGGCCCGAATACAATAAACCGTGGTTGAAATACTATGATTGGACAAGAGATGAGGAGGGTACTATGCAATATCTACAATGTAAGGTAAACAAATGTAACAAGAGTTATGTGTATAAAAAAAAGGACGGTATGAATAGCTTTAAGAGACATGCCGAAATGCACGAAAAAAAGGGTGAACAACCAAGTGAAAATGTTGGATCGAGACAAATCCAAACCCTATTGAACGCGGATGGTACCAGAACCAACCCAAAATTCGATGAATCAAAAATGCTTAGTGAATTGGCTCGGTACATTACCCAGAAAGAACAACCAATATGTATGGGTAGTTGCTTGAGTTTTTCCCGGTTGGTCATTCGGGGGTGTGCTCAACCAATGTACAAGAGGATTCATCATAAAAAAATGACTAGTGAAATAAAAAAACAGTTTACCAACAGAAAAGATGATATAAAAGCTACATTTGCATACCAAAACAATAATGTCTCAATTACCTCCGATATATGGACTGCTGGTAAACATGGACTCGGGTACTCTTGTATTACCGGGCATTGGATAAATGATAATTGGGTATTACAAAAGAGGATATTAAGTTTTCGAGTGTTGGAATCCCCGCACACTGCAAATGTCATTTTTAAATCAATTATTGAGGTTTTAGAAGAGTATAACCTTAAGAGGAATATGGATAACAATATTTTTTCTATCTCATTCGATAATGCTAGCAACAACATAGCTTCCATTGAGATTTTTAAACGGTCACTAAACCCGATTATGAATGGTGAAATGTTTCACCAAAAGTGTGCTTGCCACATACTTAACCTCGTCGTGAAGGCGGGTCTTAAAACAGAAGCCGTAAAGCTATTGATAATTAAATTTAAAGATGCTCTCAACCACATTGTTTCGAACCAAGAAAGAAAACAACGGTTTGCGAGATTATGTGTCCACTATAATATGAGCAAGTTGAAAGTACCTTGGGATATAGATACCCGTTGGAACTCTACCTATATGATTTTACACCGATGTCTTCCTTACAAAGCTATCATATGAGAGGCTTTGAGAGGCTCAATCCCCGAGGGATTGGCATTGGAACTCAAGAAGGAAGAATGGGAGCAACTAGAAAGGCTTAAAGAGTTCCTAAAAACCTTATTTACAGCAATCGTTCAACTATCCTGCTCGTACTCACCAACGTCGTTTAAGTTGCTCGAACATCTCTATTACATCTCCAAGGTATATAATGATTTGGAACGAGCTGAAATCAATGATAAATCTTTCACACCGATCGTAGATGCCATGAAACAAAAATTCCTAAAATATTGGGAAGATGTACCCCTCCTGGCCGTTATCGCAAACCTGTCCTCAACCCTAGCATACAAGAAGTATTACACGATCAAATTTATTGAAAGGTACAAAGAATATCTACATTTAGATAGCACCGGGGTGGAGGCATACGTGGATTCGAAGTTCGATGAGATGTTTCACATATACAGCTCAAGAATGAGTGGCAATCAGAACCTGTCTTCGTCCCATGCGGGTCCGAGGTATAAATAAAAATATACATGTATTTTTAATATTTATTATTTATAATATCTACATTATTTGTCCGCTAATTTTTATTTTTATTTTTTAATAGTTCCACTTCTAGGAGCACTAGCAGTGGTGGATTGTTAGCAGATTTTCAGTTGGAGAGCCAACCGCACACATCCACAAACGAGATATTGAGTTATATGGCGATGCTCAATGAACCTGAAAATGTTGACGTCGTTGGGTGGTGGAGGAGGCATGCAAGGATCTATCCAATCCTGGCGATGATGGCCCGTGATGTATTTGCCGTGCCGGTGTCAACCGTCCCTTCCGAAAGTTGTTTTAGTTCGGCGAACAGGATCCTCTTCGATAAACGCAGTAAGTTGGGTCCACATGTCTTTGAGAGACTTGTGTGCTTAAAAGACTGGATTGATGCTGAAGAGCGCACACAACATCTGCCTCAACAACAATCATCACCCGAAGCCATGTCTGAAGAGAGCCGTACTGGCGAGGCTAATTCGGATTCAGATGGTGCGGAAGAGAGCGAACAATGGTATAGGAATGCGAACTTCTAGATAAATAGTGTCGGTATATATTTCTAACATCTTTAATCTTTATGGTTATTTTTTAAATTATAAAATTATAAACATTTCAATTAGTTTTTTAAATTATTCATTTTAACGAAAAATTACTAACAAAAAAAAAGTTAGAACTCGCCTATGTTGTTTTACATAGCCTGGTCCCAAGCCCTAATAAAAGAGGAGGGTAACTTTTATTTTTTAATCTATTGTTTTAAAATAAGAGCTTAATTATTTTTAAAGTAATTGATTTAAGAAAATTTTAGTTTATATTTTATTTTAACAAAAATTATCGAGTTACAAGTTTACAACCATGTCAAATGAATTTAAATTTGTATGAATTTGGATTTATAATTTATTGGTATGAATTGGATTTATAATTATTTACAATTTGAATTTATAAAAAAAAAAAAAAAAAAACAATAAAAAAAAAAAAAAAAAAAACAGAAAAAAAAAACAGTAAAAAAAAAAAAAAAAAAAACAAAAACAAAAACTCCTCCCTCGGGCCCGTGACGGGCACGGGCATTACACGGGCAGGGCAGATTTTTTTTTTTTTTTTGCCCGTGATGTCCGGCCCGTGGTGCCCGTGACGTCCGTGCCCGTGCCCGCCCGTGCCCGTGCCCGCCCGTGATCCGGCCCGTTTGTAATTCACTATATATATCTAAGGATTTTGCTTAGGTAAAAAAAAAAATTTAGGTATTTCCAAGACTGCCCTAAGATTCTTGAATAGTACAAAATCAAATTCAAATTTGTACTAGGATTCTGCTGAAATTAAATTTCCCATACGTAGGTTCATATTTTATATGAACATTTTTTTACATATACAAATGAGTTTGCACCTGCAATTGTCTTTTATTTGATACGAATTGATCCATAGTAAGTTCCTCGCACTAAAAAAATACGATTCATGATACAATCGACCAACTTATTAGTACCTAACTTTATAATACTTAAATCTACTAATCATTTCGAATACATGTACGAGTATCGTATTCGTATCGGAATGGTATGATAAATTTAAAAATCGTAGGAAATCATATGTTTATATATGTACGTATTTTATAACTTTATTTTAAAAATACCAATACAAAATTAAAGTCCGTATATGAAATTTTCTAGTGTTAGTTGTAAAGATTTAATAAAATAAGTTAATTCCCTATCTTATAATAATCTTTTAAAATACTCATACGTTGGAAATATTCTACATATACATTAATACTATACTTTCTAATTTTAGCAAATAAATTTTCACACTTAAATTTTTTATTCTAAACTTTTTTGTGCACATAGAAAACAAAAATTATTCAAAACATAAATGAGATCACAATAATATATTTTACTTAAGCAAATAGATATATGAGAGTAAATAGGGAGGAGCGAGAGGTAGGGGAAGAGAAGAAACAAGTGGAGTTTTCAAGAACATTTTGTTAAGAATTTTGAAAAGAAGATATTTTGTTATTTGTTTTGAAAAAGAATGACACTTTGTACATTTTTTTTTTTTTTATAAAAATTATAAAAATTAAAATGTCATTTTGGTCCGTAGATTGGGTATGCATGAATGATAAAAATTGAAATTTAAGAGATTGAGTGTGTTTGTTTAATTTTGATTAATTGGAGTGGTAAAAACAAGTTTCAGATTATAAATTGAGTCTAGTAACATAGAATAGCTCCAAATTTGGAAACTTAGGTTTAACCGTATCAAAATTTGATATTTTTTTTTCTTTACCGTATCAATTTTTTTTTAATATTTAACGTTGTAACTTTTAGCAAATGAACAACTGTAACATTTAATGCAGTCCAAGCTCACCCACCGAATGTGACAAAAGTCACAAAACAGAAAAAGAAAAAATAAAGCATTAAATATTTAAATTCTAAAGAAAACGTAATAACGTCCAGCACTCGTGCTGAAACTAAAGCTTGAGCATTATTTTACAAGAATTCACATCCTCTCCAATATTGCACAAGGGAATATTTTTCAAGACCATTCTTTTAAACTTTACACGAATCTCAAAGCTAAATAATACTGCTCCTAAGTTATCTCGAATCTCATATCAGCTGAGATTTAATCTTAAACCGTAAAGTGAGATCCTCTGCAGTACCACAGTCGCGAATTTAGTCCCATAGTTAAAAGGAAAATGGAGTTGGGCTTTGTCTCCGCCAAACTTTAAACAGAAAATAAAAAAAAAAAAAACGTTCTGAGCCAAACTCAGACCGTATATTGCACATTGAGTGCGGGCATGTTTGAAAGCAAAAAAAAAAAAAAAAACAAGTACGGTAACATAGAATATCATTAAAAAAAAAATCAAGTACAATGAATATAATTATTACTATATTATTTTGCTTGACCATCCATTATAAATTGAGTCCAGTAACATAGAATATCACTACCAAGTTTTCAAAAAACAAAAAAAAACATAGAATATCTCCAAATTTGGAAACTTAGATTTACCGTATCAAAAATTTGATATTTTTTTTTACCGTTGTAACATTTATCAAATGCACCGCTGTAACATTTACTACAGCCCAAGCGCACCGGATGTGACAAAACTCACAAAACAGAAAAAGAAAAAAAATAAAGCATTAAATTCACATATATGGTATGATCCGAATTTTTTATTAATAAAAATGTAAATAAAAAAATATCAGTTTTGGTAAAGGGTTTGGGTAGATTTTGAAAACTGGAAAAACCGTGATTTTTGATAACATCATCTGAACGTGATTTTTGACGACAGCCAGATTAGAGAAATATAATTAGCGCGAAGTAACGCGTTAAAAAAACACTGTAGCTGGCCGTTATCGTTCATCTACAGTGTTATTATTTTTTTTTTTAGTTTAGTTCAATTCCAGAAAAAATCACTGTAGCTGGCTGTTATCGTTCATAATGGTCAGCTACAATGTTTTTTTTAACGCATTATGTTCGCACCAAAAGCGTACTCCCAAGTTTCAGTACAGCAATTTGTACCTTTTAACTTGAGTCTACCTCTGGTTCAGATTGCAAGTGCACAATCCTACCGTTGGTATAGTCGGGTATCGTATCCACAGGGACGGAATAAAATGACCAGACTCAACCTAAATTTACTAAAATCCTAGAAGTGAAGAGAATTTGAATTGATGATTGTTTATATTAAACTACTGATCAATAACAATATTAAAGCAATTAAGAGAAGATTAAAAGTTGTTTTTCAGATTATAAAAAGGGTTTCCAGGGTTTCAGACTTCTTATCTGTCTGGCCCCAGGGCATACGGCCCGTACAGAATCTATACGGTCCGTATGGGCCCTCAGGTGAATACTGCAGCTACTGTTTCTGTGTTGGTGCTTTTGCCTAGGGTTTCCACCGACCGACTCTAAGTTCCTCACCTCAGCTGTCGCAATTTTGGCTTAGACCCCGATTTACCGGACTCAACTACTCCCCTCTTAGATGCATTAACCCTCAACTTTCGTAATTTTGGACTAAGTTATCTAAGTCACTTGTTGGTTTACTAAAGGTATCCAAGGACTTTCGCCTCGAGGAAAATTTCCCTTTCAATACTCCTTGATCCGTAGATCTACCTCATATACTTGATTCAGTTGGATTAAGTATCATAGACTTGGCTCCTAACAATTAGACGTGCGCATTCATCTAACGGGATGACTAATCAAACTCAAGCAAGCAAAAACCAAGCAATTAAAATACTACACAACAAGATGAAAACTAAGCATTCAACACATAATCAAGTAGCATACAAGTAAAACCAAACGTCAACTACATCTTAACCCTAGAAACAGTAAAATTAGCTACTCATGTTCTCAAAAGAAAGCACAATAGAAGTTATGAAAGAGTTCATAGAAAAACAATAGAAAATTCGAAGATCCATTGCAAAACTTCTTCTTCTTCTCCAAGTTCTTCCTTGTCTCCCAAGCACAAAGAATGAATGAAAGATCCCCCTCAGATCTGGAAATTCTCTGCCTTAATGCCCGAAATTGCGTATTCAAAGCCTTCCTTTTCGGCCTCCCCAGCTGTCTTTGTTTCCAATTCCAGCCTGGGTTTCCGAAATAGCTTGTACGGTCCGTATGAAATCCTATACGGACCGTATACTTGTCCTTGCCTTGGAGAATTCTTGCCTCTTGCTATGGAATCTTCTGTGTGGTTGGGCTGATCTTGTACGGACCGTATGTAAACCTATACAGACCGTATGGAGAGTTGTCAGATCCAGAATTTCGCCCGTTTTCTGCAAAATAAGAGACAAAACATAGCAGTACCACATTCTAATGATATTTAAATGAAAAATCCACATTTTTAGACTTTAAGGCACAAGTTCTAATATAAATTTGGGTCGCAAACTGGCAAAATAAGGAGACATCACATTACTTAGCGCTAGTTATGTTTCGCTAATCTGACTGTTGTCAAGAATCACATCCAAGAAACGTTGTCAAAAATTGCAGTTTTTCCACTTTTCAAATTCTAGTCGAAACTTTCCTTAAAACCGATATTTTTTTATTTATATTTTTATTAATAAAAAAATCGGTATGATATATCCAAAGAAAAACGTAATAACGTGCAGCACTCGTGCTGAAATAACTCCTCTACCGGGTCAGTATATAGAGAACACCCACCATTCGCTACATATATGATTCCATTACTACAGCTACAGAAATAAACTTCATTCCTGCTTCTTTTCTCGTTTTATATTCTGCCCTCCGTCTCTTCGTTTTTCTCTCAAAATTAGTTCTCCTCTTTTTTAATTCTCGTCGGTAAGTACAAATTGCTTTCGTGATTCTTTCTCAACTTCGATGATTCGAAGGTACAACTTCTTCTTGCCTCTTTTTTTTTTTTTCCTTTATTTTCCAGTCGATGGTGCTTGTTTAGAATTTAGATAAGTGTTCATATTTTTTTATTTTTAATTGTCAGACATAAATTCTGATAGTATTTCAGTTATCTATGTACCCACAGTGTTTTATTCTTGAGAAGTTGGTGAGAAGTACTTAGAGTTGGTAATTTTCGCTAATTGAAATTAAACTAATCTTGGCACAAACTTTTCTTAGGAAAAAATTAAAAGATTTGGTGAAAGTTCAATTGCAGTGAGGACGACATTCTGCTACTCTCAAGTGGGCCCAAATGCAAGGTTAGATGCTACTTAATTAGTTACCATATTTCCACTTTGATCCCACATTTACTTCTCTGTTTATTTGGTAAAAGGTTATGTGCACAAATCCAGACCCCTTGCTCAAAAACTTCACTTTCAATCTGTCTTTTATGTTTGGTGGCATGGTATTAATTTTTTTTTTTTTGTGGGTTTATGGCCAAATTTATGCTTTATTAGATCAACAATTTGTATTTAGCTTTTTGGGGGTTTAGGAATCATTTAGGACCAAAATATTGATGTATTGAGGCCCGGAATCCAGATACCAAAAAATCTAAACTGCAATTCAATTTGTATATTGTTCATGCTTGCACATGCTTCCTTCTCAGACTACCTTTTGTATTATTTGATGTTTAAGAAACACATTTAGGCTTTCACATAGAATATTATTTAAGCTTTTACTGCATAGTTTTACAAACTTAAGTCCAGTATTTCCTAAATTAATTGTTATTCTTGTCTTTTGAAAATTACAGAAGCGTTTACATCTGCAAAGAATTTGCATATCCAATTAGTCTTATAGTAGTTGACAAACATTTTGAATGGCAAAAGCTACAACTTTTAATTACCTGCAGAGTTTCATAATTGTTTCGTCTATCATATAATTTATTTTTTGAATTCTTCATAGGGTTAAAAACTCAGTTGCTATAAAAGAATGATCTTCTAGGTAGAACAATGCTGCAAATATTGGTTGCGATGCTTATATTTGATAAAGTAAATGTCGAAAAGCATATAATTTTTTCTCTCTAAGTATTTGAGTAGTATATACTCAATATATTGCTTTTAGTTTATTGACTGAAAAATGCTGATTGGTGTTGCAATATAGTTAAATTGGTCTTCTCCTTTTAAAATATATTTATTGTCTTAAGATTCAGTCAATGACAGTATATTTACTTACAGAAGAATTTACAAATATTTTTTTTTGTCCTTCGAAGGACCTTGGAAAAAAAGGATTCTTCAAGAGGAAGGAATAACGAGGCAATGCACGTGTCCCAGCAAGCACTACGAATTTGGAGATTTCCTTCTGAAGATAAATGCTAAGGTATCGAGCTTTTTACATTACACATTCTCGTATCTCATCCTTACTCTTATTTCAGATTAAATGAGTCTATGGATCAATATCTTAATTTTCAAAGTTCAAATAGTCAATCTGAACCGTACAACATGATTTCCATTGTACTTGCAGACTAAATTTTACATTTTTTGGAATTTGTTTACTATTTTTTTTAGATATATAGACACTACTTTTGAATGGTCTAGAATCTTTAGATCAAGTGATTTTCTGCCTATCTAGAAAAATAGTACAAAAATTGTAAAAAATGTAAAATTTGATCTACAAGTATATTTTCATTTGGAAATCATGTTGAATGTTTAGATCGACTATTTGAACTTTGAAAAATGAGATATTGATCCATAGTACAGACCAATCCGCACTATCCTTATTACCTAAGCCTCACTCTTTTAGATATATTTCTGTACTCTTTTAGGATCTAACATATAATATATATATTCACTGTTATGTCTTTTTTTCATTATTTTTTAAGCTCGGTGGAATTAACTCAGTCTACCAATCTTTGGAGGAGAGCAAGTCTATTCCAATGGTTCAGCAAAAGGCTACGCTAAATCTGGTACTTGATGTGTCACTTGGTTCTTTTAGCCACTATGACATGTCATCCAATGCATCTGTAAGAGAAAGATCATCAATCTTTTCCTTAGAATTTGATTTTAGTTTATAATTTGACAGAGTTTTCTCTCTCTATTGCCCCCATTGAACCATTTGTTCTCTCAGCACAGAGCATCTTTTACCACCTCTAAAACCAATGAGGGAGTGTTTGGTGTTTGAATTGGGAGGTAAAAGTTAGCGTGTTGCTGGAGAGTTTTTGTAGGTTCAATTAGTTATCTAATTTGAGAGGGAAATAAATATCCACGGCTTTTTCATGGTTTTTGTACCAATATATGTTTTGTTTAAAATCAGAGTGTTTGTAATGTTGGCAATAACAGCTAAGAATATATAATCTATCTACTATCCGCATTGACGGATTTTTTTTTTTTTTTTTTTTTCAAAATAACTGGCAGGAGGGCTCTAGCGCTATATTTAACTTGTAGCAACTGAATATAAAATCTGATTATTTCTATAATAATTCACTTGGCTTCAGCAATAAAAGCAAAAATTAGACTCCGTCAAATGTAATTTAAAATTCTGATTATTTCTATGTACTGTTCACATAGCAGTTTCTAATCAGGTTTAAAAAAATGAATACGGGTCCTTATGCAAGACTATTGGTAGTTACCAATAGGCTTGAACATTTTCTAAGGCTGGATCCTGTAATAAGTATCATTTGGCCCGTATAAAACTTTACCACCAAAATAACAAGCAATTTCAATTATAAATGGTTGAATTAAGGAACAGACCTAAAAATTAATAAATTTACAGTAAATTAAAAATAATGTTAGATAATTTTAAAAATAAAGGACTAAAGTGAAAAAAACTCACAAATTACTCTTTGCTGAGTGTTCTGCTTTCTTTGCTGGTGTTGTGGAATGAAAATAATGCTAAAAATTTGTTATTTAGAACCAGAAACAGGGTGCGTGTGCCCAGTCGGCGCACCCACTGGGTGCGTATAACCGATAGTACACCTGTCCAGTGCGCACATCTGGTATTTTTTTCAAAAAATCGGAACATGGTGGTATTAATATAATTTTGATTTTCTAGAGTGGTAAGAAAAAAAAATTCGGCATGTTGTTATATACCTTCTTGAAATACGTTGGAAAACCTTGCAAATTTAGGGGGAAATTGTAAAAACAAAACAAAACTTCTAATTAGTATGAAAAATGTGGAAAAATATGGCTAACTAATATTTTTTTTGGAAATTAAATAAAAAAAAGGTTTTATTATTATTTAAAATAGAAAAATGTAATGAGAACACAAATTTTCTGCCTTTTCCCCTTTTCCTGGGACTAGCTATATTTAACAAAAAAAAAAAAAAAATTTAAAATTAGCTAGTATAGCATTTCTACAAAAAACACAATATGAAGTGGTAGAAGTTATAAATTTAGGAAAGATTATTATATATCTAATCTTTATCCTTATCATACTTTTTTGGCATATTGGTCGTCAATCTGGTATCAGTCACTAGATTCTGTCATCTGGCTCTTCCTCAAAGAACCCCCCCCCCCGCTCCCCCGCCACACTAACATCATGGTCATACTAACATCTGGAGCATGGATGCTTAACGACATAGTGTTCAGGGATAAAAGAATGCCGGCTAGAATACTGGCAGAAAAGATTGTACATGAATTTTTAATGTGGGCAAAATACTGTTGATTACAGACGAGTGGACATATAGAATGGTACCGCATTAGAAGTTAAATTTCATGTGTAATCAGTTGCATAAAGGGAAATTAAGGATTTAGGCTGATGGATGTAATTTAAATACATTAATGAAAACACTTTGGCAGCCACTGCCAAATTAAAAAAAAAAAAAAAACCATCTGGAGCATGGATGCTAGGATCGTCCCTACACCCTTCACTCTTGTTTTTGTCAACATTTTAAAATGTAAAATGTCAATGCCATCCTCCAAACTCAGAGATGGAGTGACAACACTTCTTGAGGTTAGTATCATGATCAGTCTACTCTTGATTCAATCTGATTAAGGACCGAGGAAGTATGACGCAGCTTGGTGAGACGGAATGTGCTTGCCAGATTGAGGCAATGTCACTTGAAGCGGAAGCATTGTATAGTTCTCAGATCGACAATATCAGGCCCCGCAAAGTAGGTAATTCTTTGATTTGTGAAGTTTGAATTGAATACTAATGGCGTCAAAATGAGAGTTCAGTTTCAGCACCAATTTTTTTTTTTTTTGGTTGTAATGAAGTTTGTATAGCAGCATACTGGACATCTAGCTATTTCAACTTTTACATAAGAAAATACATCAATTAGTTTCACTCAAATAAATTAGACAACATTTACATAAGAAAATACATCAATTAGTTTGCTCTGGAAATGTTCCAACCTCACTAGAGTCCCAATTAGTAAACCTAGTAGATGATAACTCATATGATGAATCCAACTCTTCCTTAATCATAGAAGAAGAACTTTTTGATGAGGAAATGCTCTTCAGTGTGTTGTGTAAGACCTCTTGCATCCTATCAATTTTATGGAAATACCAGAACCTCCAATTTATTTTGAAGAGTAAAATACCAAAAAAGGTCCATATTCCCAAAATAAAACCAAACATCACAAATCCGAACAGCCACACAATCTCTCTGTTATCAGTATCCTCATTCTCATCTATTATGCTTCCGTTTTGATCAGTCGAGTTGGATGTTTCACATGCCTTTAATGGAAATCCACATAATCCGTCATTACCGGCATAAATTTGTGGGTCATCCAAAGTTTGCATTTGACTCCCCATGGGAATCTTGCCTGAAAGATTGTTATTTGATAGATTCAAGAAACTGAGAGATGTAATGCTACCTATGCTTGGTGGAATCGGACCTGATAGTTCATTATTTGACAAATCAAGGAACTCCAATTCTTGCAAATCTCCAATCCTTGCAGGAATAGTATCGGTGAAATGATTGTTCGATAAGTTGAGGAATAGTAACCCAAATAGCCCCGTTAACTCGGCAGGAATTTTACCAGTCAGAGAATTACTTGAAAGGTCGATACCATTAACAAGTGCAAGGTTCTGCTGAAATGATAGTTCGCTCCCTTTCCATGTAATTGAGATACTCTCCATATATGTAAACTTTGAACTATCAAGTTTAGTCCATGTTTGTTGTACAGTCATGGAAGTAAGGTTGCCTATGCTTTGAGGTATACTTCCAGAAAAGTTGTTGCTAGAAAGATCCATCAATTGAAGCTTTCCTAGGTTTTCTAAAACCGGGATAGTTCCATTAAACATGTTTGATCTTAGGCTAAGAATTTTAATTGAAGGAAAGCTATATCCTAACCATTCCGGGATTTCACCATATAAATCATTATTTCCGAGATCTAGAACAACTAAATCGTGACAATATTTGAGCGCAGAAGGGAACTGTCCGACCAAAGAATTATTCTCCAAATGAATAGATAGAAGGGGTGGCATATGTCCTCTGGAAATCGGTATCTCACCAGAGAAATTATTGCTTCCTAAAATCATCATTTCGAGGTTCTTTATTTCCCACCAACATTGTGGGAGTTCACCGGATAATTGATTACTCGAAAGATCAAGAGCTATTAAAGCATCCAATTTACAAAAGAAGGAAGGTAAGCTACCATTCAAAAAATTCTCTCTGATAAACAAATATTGCAAATTAGGCAATGAAGAGAAATTCCAGGAATGAGTGTTGTCATTGCCTATGAATAATTGTTGCAATTGACCATGAAGGTTGAGTCCTGACAAATCAAGCGACTCGAGTTTCGAAAAATTTGCTATAAAAGAAGGGATAGGCACAAACAAAGAATTTGTACTCAAATTGAGAACCCGTAAGAAACCCAAATCAGCAATTTCTGATGGGATTCTTCCAGTCAAGTTGTTCGAACCGAGATGTAAAACATTTAGCTGTGTCAGTTTTCCAATGTACTCTGGAATTGTGCCATTGAAATAGTTGTACTCAAGATTCAACTCAACCAAATTAACCAAATTCCCAATTCCCTCTGGTATTGTACCGGTGAGACCATTCATTCCAAGATTCAGGTACTTTAGTCGGGTAAGGGCTCCGATGTTATGTGGAATAGAGCCCGTTAAACCATTACTAGAAAAATCCAAAGAAACTAAATTAGAAAGGTATGAAATAGATTCAGAAATTGTTCCATGTAGTAAATGGTTACCACTGAAATTGAGATGAGTGAGGTTCGGCAAAGAGATCAAATCGAGGCTGTTAATTGTACCATTAAGGCCTGTGTTTGGCAAATTAAGCTCAGTAAAAGTGTCGTTTGAGTTGCATATGATACCGTACCAGTTGCAAAATTTGGTGGAATTGGAGAGAGACCATGAATTGAGAGCACTAGGATCATACAAGGAGGATTTCCACTTGAGGAGTGCCTCTGCCTCTGTTTCTCCTTTGGCTTGGAATGAGCAGAGATGAAAGAGGAAGAACAGGTAATAGAAGTGTCTTTTCATTTTTGTTTGGAATGAGTAGGGATGAAAGAAGAAGAACAGGTAATAGAAGTGTCTTTTCATTTTTGTTTGGAATGAGCAGAGATGAAAGAAGAAGAACAGGTCAATTGGGAAAGACAAAAACACATGTTATATCCTTACTGGTCAAGTGTCATTTTCAAAAGTATTAAAAAATCCAAAGAGGTGTGCTTGACCTAGGATTGCTAATTGGATAGATTTGTCTGTAGACAAGTCTAGGACTGCTAATTAGACAGATAGTTAATTAGATAGACTGCTAATTAGAAATTAGACATATAGCCATAGATTTGTCCGTAGACAAGTACCTATTGAGATGCTAATTGGACAGATTTGTCTGTGGACAACCGAGCTGAACAACAACTAGACATAATTCAGTCAAGCTGTACTTCGATTAGGCTCAAATAGTTCAGATTCAATTAAAATTTGACACATAAGCCGGTCACGGATCAAACATGAATAATTACCGAACAAAGTTCGATTCATGAATAACTACCGAACAGCCCATTTGAGAGCCCATTGTGCCTTTGCCTCGTTGGATCGATCTCTCGATCTCTCACATTCTCTGTCACACCGTCTCTCTCAAACTCTCAATTTGAGATCTCTCTCACTTACCGAACTTTTCTTTACGGCTGTGTGCCGCCTCTCCTCCATCACACTCCTCTTCGCCTCTCTCGAGACAATTTTTGACAATTTCAGGTATTTCTCTTTTGTTGTTTCTATTTCTGATATTTGCTTTCAAGAAAACTACACGTGTTGGCTGTTGGGTTTGGGGCTTTAAGCATAAGCTTACAAGGATTGAAGTTTAAAAGCACAACCTCATAGTTGGTCACAAACCCTCAATAGCACGATCCCATAGTTGGACTATGTATGATTGCCAATGGTTTTAATTAAATATATTCATAGAAATCGATAGTAAACTGGTTCTAATTGTCATATTTGTTTATTTTGTTAACTCTGGTACACGAGTACTCAGGTGTATTCATAGTTTCTTTCCCTACTCTTGTAGGCTGATGTGTATTTAAAAATTAAATTTTAGTTCAATAGTTTAATTCTCTTATGTAAGATTTGACTTTGTGTCAGTATTGATGATATCTATTATATAGCATTTCCCTACTCTTGTAGGCTGATGTGTATTTAAAAATTAAATTTTAGTTCAATAGTTTAATTCTCTTAGGTAAGATTTGACTTTGTGTCAGTATTGATGATATCTATTATATAGCATTTCCCTACTCTTGTAGGCTGATGTGTATTTAAAAATTAAATTTTTGTTCAATAGTTTAATTCTCTTATGTAAGATTTGACTTTGTGTCAGTATTGATGATATCTATTATATAGCATTAGTAAATCAATTTTTAATCTCTTTCTAAAATTATGTCTTCTGATCTATACGCAATTGCTAATTAAGTTAAATATTAATTCTATAACTTTTCAAAAATTAAGGTAAAGAGTAACAAATGATGGTAAGCCTTGAGAAAAATTGAATATTTCAAAATGTTTTAAACTAAACATTTTGAAATATTCAATTTTTCTGGTTTATTAATGTTATATCCATCCTTATTCCTTATTTGTACTTGAATGCGAAAGTAAATCAATAAAAGAAAAAATTTGGTCCATCAGTAGGTGAATAGATACCAGCACCTTACCAAATGACATACACTGGCAAACACCAATGTTCCACTAGTTTATTTCACATTCTTTCCATAGTATTTGCATAGCCTCATGAATCGTCGTATATTGTTCGTTAAACTCAGAACTGAGATAATATTGTGGGATTATCTAATGTGTTCAATGCAACTTACATGTAAGGATCTTGATGGATTCGAACCATCATCCCCCTGAGGTTTCAGGGACTCTGTCCAAATGTTTTTGAGCTAAAGATCCATTTCAAAAGGTAAACAAATGAGCAGATAAATTACCCATATGTTCATAATGGATCTTTCACATAACAGCAAACAACAAAATTACGTACCCATTCATTCATTGTCACAGCCTGTAATATTTTAGATCAGCATCAGATCAACCATCAATCACGTTAGCCTGGAATAGATCCCCCTCCCTACCATGGCTGCATTCTCCTATCTTTTCGGCCTCAGCAAACCCTAATTTAGAATCAATCTAAGGGGCTTTAGCTTTTAGGAAGCAGAGAAAAGAAGGCTTATGGTTGTGTAGCTGATACAAACAGTATAAGGTGTGTTAAGGGAGGATAGCAATTACCCAGTCCAAATGTAAGTTGCCTTGAACATTTGCATACAGAAAGTATATTATACTCAATGGGCAAAACTAGAAAGTATATTATACTCTATGGGTATTAATATCAACGCCTAAGCCCCACACTAATACTCCACAACCAACATCTCACCAAATCAGGCACACAACCATTTTAAGCACATTTAATCAATTCATTCATACCCCATGATAAAAAATTGATGCCTTTGTCAAAGGAGCAAACTTTCAGTCCAAACAGATAACCACATGAGAGCAATAAATTTGAAAAGATTAATGACAATATTAAGAACAGAATTTAAATAGAAAAAAAATAAACCTGATATAAATATGAGTATGGATCTTCAATAAAGTCTGAACATACAAACTAGAAATTAGAGATATTGAAAACACTGTACCCAACAAATGATCAATCTTACAGATACTATCAACAGGACAAAAATATATAGTGTGCACATGTAACCCATCACTACCTAAAAATTTAAAGTAATCTCATATTATTCAACAATAATGAATAATTCAGATGAATGGAACCGCCAAGCCAATACAACCCTTCAACTTGAGATAAGTACTAAAGAGGTGAGACTTTAATCTTTCTCACCTTTATAGAATATTATTCTATTACACCTCCCACTAGTGAATTAGAAAGAATAGAATCAGTAGAAACACTGGAGCTCAAATATAACATAATTACATAATTACTTTTACCATAAAACAGAGTATTATTATAAATTATTAAGACAATAATTAATAATAACATTAAAGAAATACCTCAGGGCCTTCACTGTAAATAAATCACCACCATGTAGGCTATATCTACAACCTTTGCTGGTCATCCCGGTAAAAATAAAACATCCAGCAGCAGGTGTTTTATTTGTCATACTTTACCGTTCATTTCCTGCATAACTGTGCTGTTTTATTGTCAACATAACTCATGGCCCAAGTTTTACTCTTAATAAATTGACAGTTGACAGTGAAGGGTCAGGAACTGCCTGTGCCTGTTATACTAAATATTAAAAAGGTAATATAGATGTTAAATTTTGCTCATTTCTAATAATGCAAAATTACTCACTCGGCACTTCTTTCGTGCACAAATGAAATTATGTATATCAACAGATTTTAATCACGAAATGGAGCACCTTGGGTCTTTACGAACCAAATAGCTTAGGAAACTATCAACCTTGGGTTAAGATTGAATTAATATTAAGTGTTATGATATTTAAACATTATACATTTATGTCATGTATACGGATCTTGATGGATTCGAACCATCATCTCCCTGTAGAGACAAACTCAAACCAAAAGATTTTGAGCTAAAGATCTATTCGGAAAGGCAAACTATTGTTCATACCCAGATCATTTCCCATTAAATTGAAAAATAAAAATTTCAAATCCCAAGAAATAACAAATTTCTGTAACCTTCCATTCATCAAGTAAAGGGCAACAACACTTACCATCCACATTGATGTTCCACAATACACAAAAAACTAGGCATCCTAATCTAATTTAATACCTTTCTAACAATCAACACATTCTCCACAATCAAACATATAGAGTAACCTACAGATAACACCAAAAGTTCATTTGGACAGATGAAAGCTGATAATCACATGCCATATTGACACCACTGCAAAAACTTATCAAGATAAATAGAATATAAATGTTATTACAGAATAATAAATTAAGAACAGAAATTCAATAGAAAATTAACCAGATGTAAACATGGGCATGAATCTTCAATACAGTCAACATACAAACTATAACTTACGAGATGAAGAAATCACATCCCCCACAAATTAAACCCCAACAAATGATTAACCTTTCTGATGTCCCATCAACAAAACCAAAATATATGGAGGGGAAATATTACCCTTCACTACCTATTAAAGTACAAAAAACATTCAAGAATTTCTCCAACAATAGTAACAAATAATTATAATTCATCATAAAAATAACCCAAGTTAATTTATAGAATTGAACAAATAGAAATTTCATATTTGAACAAATTGCCTTTAATTAATTTGTAAGAGAATCCAGGTGCAAGCAACTAAATATGCAAAGATCATACATTGTCCATTTAATAGTCATAATTTGGTTCTTTTGTTTGCAAAGATCCCAGCTGCAAACATTCCAAGTCAGCAAAAAAAGAAAGAGGAAATTTACAACTAACAAAATTGAGCATGGACTTTAATTATTGTCTCCACTGCAAACTCGAACATATAGATCTAAAAACACCACCTGTGCATAATCCTATCAAAAGATCAACCATTCCAAAACCATCAACAGGACAAACCATCAACAAATATCATCTATTTGATATGTTTCAACTATTCATGCCATCATTTAATCACTTATGAGAATAACATAAATTTGCTTAATTATATTTTATGTTAATTATATATAATTCATCTGGATTCAGTGGTTTTTTTATCATAACATCCTCGTACGTACAAGGTATATTACCAGCACCTAATTAAACACAAATTCACTTAATTGTAATTAAACCTTCAGCTTTGGATTATACCTTAAAAAAGTGGTTCAGTAGGCTTTCAACTTCAATCATCCATCATCAACGCAATTTATAGAGCAGGTTGTGTAGCATTCAGGTATTCTGTAGAGAAAATATATGGAGAGAGAGAGAGAGAGAGAGAGAGAGAGAGATAGAGAGAGATAGAGAGACGCACACACAGAGGGAGAACCTGGGGGTAAAAAAATAACTTCCCCATACGATCTCCCTCCAAACAAAAGAACTTTCATTACTGTGGTTGACCTGCCATGCGAGCGCACCCAACATGGCAAAGGCCTCTTATGTACAAAACATATACAAGATACCAGATCTGAAAGCTTACAACTTTAATAATACACACTTACCCAAACCTTCCAGTTGATAGATCTAAGCATACGACTCCGCATCTCAACCACAAATCTATAAATCGTTGTAATTCAATTCCTACAAGATGCGATGCCATAAATTGGAATGGAACAGATTCGTTTCTTCAAGCAAGTCACCCGTCAATCGAACAAACACCGCTCGAAATCGCGAAATCAGAGGTAGATTTATTTGATCAGATCGATTTGACTTGTAACACCAGATCTGAAACTGATTTCGAAAGTCCCGACGTAATTATTCAGATCATCACGCCAAATATAACCATCATTCGCGCTTCCTAAAATAGATCTCCCTCAGCACCGCCGCTCAATTCTCCTATCATTTCGGCCTCCTCAAACCCTAATTTCGAATTGATATATGGAGCCTTTGATATTTTTTAGAAGAAAATAGAGGCGTCTCTTTAGTTTTTCTTGTATATGTTTATATAGCAAATTCCAAGTCGGTTTATAGGCGTCTATTGATTTTTCTTGGATCAGATCTATCGACGCGTCAAACTTTTATTGAAGCACCACGTGGGAAAAAGCGCGATCCAGAGAGAAAATTTGTTATGACGTAACTAGTCACGTCACGTGTGTCGATTACGTGTGTGTCGATTACGTGATGCATGACGGATTTTAAGCACGAAATTAAAACAGTCTTGCACGGATTTTAATTAGATAGCACGAATCTTAGTGCAGATCTAATGGTCATTACTCCCATCTAACAAAAGTAGGTCCGGTCCGATGCCCTGAATTCGGACGGAGAGGCCGACACCGAATTTCTAAGCTAATTTAAAATAACAATAAAAAGTATATATAAAAAGACCCGGTTTTTTTATTAATCGAAATAAATTTAAATAAATATCGAGAAAGGGTACAGAATTCGGAATTTGTCGAAAAGTAGTAAGGACGGTAAATAAACCAACGTCCCTGTGGACGCATAATAAAACAACGTCCCTGTTAATGACCCGCGACTTAACCCAAACGCGAGGAGATTAAAAAAAAAAAAAAAAAAACACGGACGTTCATTTCTATTGCGTCCCTGAGGGAAAAAAAAAAAAAAAAAAAAAAAAAAAAAAACAAGGGACGTTAATTTGTACTGCGTCCCTGACTGAGGGAAAAAAAAAAAAAAAAAAAAAAAAAGGGACGTTAATTTGAACTGCGTCCCTGAGGGAAAACAAAAAAAAATTAACGGACGTTTATTTATTCCGCGTCCCTCAGGAAAAAAAAAAAAAAAAAAGCCTCAGGGACGTTGATTTATTAGGCGTCCTTGTTGGATTTATTAATTCGGCCAGTGCTTCTTCGCCCAACGAAGAGACTGACTTTGAAAGTAAATAAAGAGTGTTATTCGCAACTCTTAAACTAGATTTTCGCCCATTGCTAATGTTACGAAGCTGGCAGAAACTACGATTGCTAAATTGGAGATCAAACACGAAATTATTACAATCGAGAGCCGAATTCTTCCAACTATCCGAGAGAAGACCAAGGCGCATTCTTTAGAAGAAAAATTTATAAAATTCCGAAAATAAGGTATCATAATTTAATTTATATTTAATTTGTAGTTAGTCAATAGATTAAATATTTGCTTCTATTAATTTATTTGATAAAGATTGTAATAATTATATATGTTATAAAAATTATCTACTTGTTAAGATTTCCAGTATTTATTATTTGACGTAATATATATTATGTAGATTTTGTATTTTGTAAGAATTCTGATTTTATGAAAACAAATTAACAGAGAGAGAGAGTTACTCCTTCGAAAATCTAAAATAAGTAAATTTTTGTGTTCATTATTTTGTAGGCTACTGATTAAAAAAAATTAATCATGTTAATGTTGAGGATTCATTTTGGCGGTGAAATACAATACGGTAAAAGTGGAGTACGGTACAGTACTAGCTCTCAATTTGCATTGAGCGTAAATGGTGAACAATCTTGGCATGATGTGAAAGGTGAAATTTATCGACAACTTGGATATTCTGAAAGTGAGTATAGCCTGAAAGTACATGCACGGGTTAATGTTGGTACAACAAGTAACCGTTATTATGAGAGCATAGAAATTGTGTGCGATCAGACTTGGAGAGGTATTTATAACCAAAGTATGCTTGCTCAGACTCAGTATTCTTTTGTCGATTTATACATTGAATTGGTACCGGAGACACAACCAGGACCTCGACAGACCCAATATGGTGCTAACTATGCGGGTCCCACCACCTCGAACCCTATCGACACAACAAACACCGAGACGAGACCTTTATCTCCATCTGACACAACCAGAACCTCGGCAGACCCAACATAGTGATAACTATGCGGGTCCCAGTCACTTCCAACCCCATGAAACACAACAAATACCGAGACGAGACCTTTATTCGGATCCTTACCCCAATGTGAACGATTTGTCGGAAACTGTTCAGACGGAATACAATAATCAATACAGTCCATGGACTGATCCGTCGGAGGTCGGTGGTTCTTATCCTGAACACAATAATGAGTACAATCCCTGGGTTGATCCACCGGAGGTACGCGATCCTTGTGATAATATTGATGATGTGCCGCAAAGTGATGACGAAGATGACGCTGACTCTCGTGAGAACGACGACGACTGGAATAATGAAGATGATTTCGAAGGGGACATCCCGCCGAATACACCACCTGTCCAGACCGAATCTTATCCCATATCCGACAGTGGTGTGAGGCACCCCGTGGCAAGCTTCAATGACATCTCTGCATTCCGAGAGGCAGATGTCGACTTCTTCGGTGCGGCCCAACATGTTCATGATCCACTTGGTGTAGGTAAAGAGTACTCTTCAAAAGATGCTCTAAAATTTGCACTAGGTGATTACCATATCCGGGAGAATATTCAAATAACAACCACGCAGAGCAATAGGACAACCTTGGTATTCGACTGCAAAGACAAAAGGTGTGAGTGGCGTTTGTATGCCAAGTCTGGGTTATTTTCATCCAAGTGGGAAATTAGAACAGTTAGAGCACCACATACCTGCTTTGCCTCGCCTAATCGTGCGATCATGCACAAATGACTGCAGCTTTGGTCGCCAGGGTTATAAAAGAAGATATTAGGGAAGATGTTACCTTGAACATTAAAACCATTAAAGGGCTAGTCCGTCAGAAATATAATGGAATTATTCCCAAATATAACAAGTTGTGGCGTGGCCGAGAGCTGGCACTCGCTCAAATATTCGGCAGTTGGGAAGCCTCTTACAACCTACTCACCCCAATTTTGGAAGCAATTAAAATATCAAACCCCGGGACAAAATATGGAGTTGCGCACGTACCCACGGATGATCCAAGAGAAAGATTATTTAAGGCAGCCGTATGGGCTTACGGTCCGTGCATTGCTGCAGTGCCTCATCTCAGGCCAGTCATTAGTATTGATGCATGCTTCCTGTTTGGCAGGTATCGAGGAAGATTGTTGATGGCGTGCGGTTACGATGCTGAGAACCAGTTGCTTCCCATTGCTTATGCATTAGTTGAGGAAGAGAGTTTTTCCACATGGGGATGGTTCATGAGGTGGTTGCGTCCTGAGGTAATCGGCAATAGGTTCATGTGCGTCATTTCCGACCTAGGCACATGGGGATAAAAAAAGTATTCAAAGATCCATATGGTGGTTGGTACGAGGAAGGCAACCGGTGCGTTCACGATTGTGTTCACGGCACGTCGCCGAGAATTTGATGAAAAAGGTACACAGTAAAAAAATTTGTGAACTATTTAAAGTACTTGTGAAGAAAAAGAAGCCGCGGAGATTTCAGGAGTTCTTTGAACTACTGCGAAAGAGAAGCTCGAATGCAGTTCAATACTTAAAGACTGTCGGTAAATACAAACATGATGATCATAACGAGATACCTAGACCATGGAAGGTGTATCAACACTTGGATGGCGGATATCGTTGGGGAGTAATGACTACTAATGGTTCTGAATCATTGAACGCGGTATTCAAAGATCCCCGAAGACTGCCAGTTCGTGCGCTCGTGGATGCTACATTTTGGAAATGTGCAAAGTGGTTTACGGAGAGGCGACGAAAAAGCACCGGCTCGCATAGCCGATGAGCAGCCTTGGTCGGCGCGAGTTGAGAATTTACTAAGGAAAAGGATCACCAAATGCATGCCAATGCGAGTCCACGCCACTCGGGCCGCACGGTGAACACGAGGTTAAGGTTCATGATGAGAGAGTCGTATACATGCAGCCAGACGGAAATGCAACTTATAAAATAGAAACCTTCAGTTATAAGGTTATCATAAGTGAAGAAAACTCGGCACAATGTGGATGTCTTAAACCTCAGCTTACAGGTATTCCGTGCGCTCATGTACTTGCCGTGTGTCGGGAACGACGTTATGACCACAATAGATTCGTCAATCAGTTGTATTCCACTCAAAAACTAGCTGAAACTTGGAGTGGTGAATTCCACTTGTTTGGCAACCAATGTGAATGGCCGCTCATTGATGGTCCAAAAATTATCCCAGACAAGAATATAATAAAAAAGGGTAGGAGAAAGCACAACCGTATAGTCATGACGATGGACGAAATGCAAGGAAGAAGGGTGGGACACCAGGCTAGACGTTCCACATCCGACAGACGTGCAGCAGGTTATCTATTTTTTCATTTTATTTGCAAATATTTCTATTTTACAGTATATCTGGCACTTAGCCGAATTATATCAATTTGCTTTGTTTTGTTATTTATTTAGAGGCTTCTTCTAGTAGTAGAGCGAGACATTCTACGTCTGACATGCATGCAGCAGGTTTGTTGATCTTCTAAATTTTCATAAATTTTTTAATTGCTTTTATTGTACGTCCAACATTCTACGATGTTATCTTTTTTTTTTCAGGACCTTCTTCTAGTTACAGTCGGAGACTATGATATCAGACCTTCTTCTAGTTTCAATTCTAGTTTTGTGAATGTCAGATTCTATATGCATGTTTATTTTTTTTATCTACGATACACTCCTTTCTATGCTTCTTTTTTTATGTCAACTCAAAGTAAGCGAGGGATGGAAATGTTGAAGCAAGGCATATTATGTTATATAGTCTAATCAAACAACACGTCCGAATTAAACAAATACATAAACTAAAAAAGAGAACATTCAGTTAACACTTAGAAAAAGAGAACATTCAGTTAACACCTAAGTAAAAGTGAACTTGTCCGGTTGCCGACGGTCGCGTGCTGGGTATCTGCGCTCTCTTGCTTGTTCGTTGTCCGCTTTCTTACGCCTAACGTAGACATTGTTGTACGATGGGCCAAAAATGCTCTCCACCGCCTGTGTACATGGCGTGATGACCGGACTGGGTGCTACGTCGCCTTGTGTACCAGTAACAACTGGTGAAGGCAACCTGATATGCTCATCGATACCCTACAACAATTATTGTAATATTTACTAACCATAATCAACGATGCAATCTATCTTCAAAATTGAAGTTTTTAAATTCTCACCTCATGGACCGACTAGCTCCCGTGTGACTCATGTATTGCACCTCCCGGGGCGGGTACCTCATGGTAAGTCCGGCTCTCAACCGCTGCCATCGTCGGTGTACAGAATGTATCGTCCCAATTGACAAAATCATTTGATCCCTGTAATGCATATTTTAGTATTGTAATAAATATAATAAGAACTTATTTGAAATTTCTTACAATGTAAAAGCGGTTACCTGATAAACTTGACTAGGTCCTGCGTTGTCTTGCGCGGATAATAGCGATGGATCGTTGCCAAGAAGTGCTGCTAAGAATTGTAAGGATTGTTCCTGTGTTTCGCCCTGATTGGGCCCCGTCTCGCCCTGCGTGGCCGTGCCTTGATTGTCCGCTCCCTACAATAAATATTTCACAATCTTGATAAATATAATCGACAACATGTTAAAGTATTTTTATTTTATTATACTTACCAGATTAACTTGACTAGGTCCGACTCCGAAACATTCATTTAACCCTTCATTTGTTTCGAACCATCTCTCATGATAGTTGGGATTTTCATCGTGAGGAAACTCAGGGATGGGTTCTCGATCATCCGAAACGTCACCATCTGAGATGTCATCGATGTTGCTCGGAAGATTAGCCGCCGTAAACATGCTTTCTAATTTGGCGTCCATACCGTTGTCTCTGAGAAGGCCACAACTTGCTTTGAGAAAAAATTTTCCTATTTTTTTGTAAGTCCTCGACTTGGCCAGTTGCATAGCCGCCCCGACTATCTTGATCCCTCGTAATGCCTACACAATAAAAAAAAAATATGTGATCACCTAAATGAAATAATAATATCAATAGATTGCAAATTTTTAATAAAATAAAACTTACATCACGTGTGGATTTCGGGGCGCTAGGGATGTACCCTACTTCTCCAATCTCATCTCTGTATTCTGGTATGGGATTATCAAGACCCTCTATGCACCGTTTTCCCAGAAAGATATTGAACATGCAGTGATCCTGAAACCAACGTCGATATGGCAATATCTCAATATCGCTCCAATAACCGGTCGGAGCAACCAAGTAGTCCGCTGGATTAGATGCCTGATCAACATAATTTTGGTGCACTGCATACCAACTTCCTCGTCCCGACATGGCACTGTGGATAATTTTATGTAATCGGCGTACCTCATCCTCTGCGAGGGGGAGTGGTGGTGGGATAACCTGTGAAAATCCTAACTGCCTCATCACACGATCTGGATAATGATGCTCAATTATCCAGAAGTGTACAAGTGGCACACGGGCTAGCCATACGTCGCTATCTTCATAAACTCGCAACGGTAACACATTCGGGTTCTCAGCTAATATCCTCTCGTAAGGTTCCCAAATTACCATGTAATCCTCTAGCTTATGTATTTCGTTGCGAAAATAACTAACACCACTCCGATTGTGACCTACATAGTAATCATGCTTACAACACCATTTTTCTCCGAATGCAGGACCACGCTCTGCATCCGGGTCACGCCACTTTGGAGTCCAACCATTCAAGGCACGAGGTCGGCCGATCGGTAAACGAGACCAACACCAATGCTGTAGAAGCACAGTCGGCCCCCCCATAGTCTTTGATCTACGCTGTGCTGCAACACAAAGACATCTATAGAGATACGCCAGAACAGCCCCACCCCAGTTGTATTGATTCGGTGAATCAAGATTTTGTAAAAATTGTAAGTACATTGCCGGAAACCGAATCTCCCGACAAATCAGTAAAGAACATACTCCCGAACAAGTCGAGTATATAAGCCCTGGTGTACTGGCGTACCTGCTCATCTGTAGGCTCACCCGGCTGTGTGATTGGCATCACAGCAAACCGCTCACGCAATGCTTTCAAATTTATGGCATACCCAGAAATACTACGAACTACTTGAGGGTCATTCGGCTCAGATCTCTTTTTTTTTTAAGCACCGCACTTGCAGTCCCAGCTCCGAGAAGTTCATCTACTAAGTTAGGCCAATTCACCGTCGAAGGGCCCGTTCACGGTGACCCCTTGATCGGCGGCGCCCGGAGACAAGAAACATCCCGAAGAGTAATCGTCATCTCTCCTACGGGAAGATGAAAGCTGTGAGTCTCTGGTCTCCATCGCTCCACGAGACTAGCGATAAGTGAAGAATCGATATTTATGTTATCCATTCGAGACACCTGATACAATCCGAGTCTTACCAAGAATGGTTCGCAAAGGTCGTGGTACGCAATCCCAGTCCAGAGGTGTCGAACATTCACCCCTCTCGTCTCTCGTAATCCCGTCAATGTTATACAAAGTGATTGAAATAAAATACTCTAATTTAAACACTTATATCATTTTATAAAAATATATATTATATGATCGATTCTGTAACTTACATCATCATTTATCCGTGAGACCTTATGTTGGTCGTGCGGCATTCATAATAAATCGCTAAAATAATTTGCCGACAATGACGGATCCAAAAAATCCTCATTATTCACAACAAAGGGATCCGTAGAGCCACACGGACCACGACTGCTTGACATTCTGCATGAATAATATTTTGAAATAATTACATATAACTCTAATTTACCAAAATAACGCTATGATTACTCAATCAAACAAAATTGATTATACCATATTAAATAAGTCTAAAAATTATCAATTATTAAACCCTTAACCCTAATTTACCAATTTTCTAAAACACAACTATTAAATTAATAAATTTAGATATAAAAACTAATTTTCTAAACACTAAACACTAATTTATCAATTTTACTAAAACACAATTACCGAACTAAATAATATTCAATGATATGGTATAATCAAGTTGGACAAAATAATATTACAATAATATGGTAATATTCAAATTGGACAAAATAATATTCAATGATATTACCGAACTAAATAATATTCAATGATATGGTGATTCAGCGTTATTTTTTCCTGCAATTTACTCCACACTAATTTTCAATGGTTACCTATCATTGAATACTAATATTTAATGATATGGTAATATCAATGATATGGTCACTTAGCGTTATTTTTTTCCGCAATTTAGTTTGGACAAAATAATATTACCATATCATTGAATACTAATTTAGGTGTTTTATATTGGACAAAATAATATTACCATAATATTATCATATCTACACTAATTTCTCAAATTGGACAAAATAATATACCATAATATTATCATATCTATACTAATTTCTCAAATTGGACAAAATAATATACCATAATATTATCATATTTACACTAATTTCTCAAATTGGACAAAATAATATACCATAATATTATCATATTTACACTAATTTCTCAAATTGGACAAAATAATATACCATAATATTATCATATTTACACTAATTTTTCAAATTGGATAAAATAATATTCAATTATTGTAGGATTACCTAAATTATTTTATATTACAATTACAAATTAAAATTTTCTAATTCAAAAATTTTAATTTATTTCAGTTTTAAAAAATATATATATATTACCTTCGGTCGACGCAGGATGCTCTGTGGAGCCTCGGAGTCTGGAGTGCTGGGACGCGGAGTACGCACGACCGGCGCGGAGATGCCTACTGGGACGCCGGGACGCCGCCTGCGGGGCCGGGGGCGCTGGGACGCCGCTCCTCGAACTCCGCAGCAAGCGGGGGTTATAACACGCTCGGGGACGCTAAATTGTTCAAAGATCCGTGATCCGGACGGGTTCGCTCACGGGTTCGCAAAAAATCAACGGTCAAAACCAACGGGTCCGCAAAAATCCAACGGGTCCGCAAAAATCCACCATCACGGACGCACGGACGCGGAATAATCCAACGTCCCACCATCACGGACGCACGGACGCGGAACAATCTAACGTCCCTGGGTCTCCGAAGCATCACGGGAATGGACGTGCAATAATCCAGCGTCCAAGAGCTGACGGACGCGCAATAACATGGATGGTGATTAATCCAGCGTCCCTGATGGACGGTGATTAATCCAGCGTCCCTGGGGCACGCCAATTTTCCAAGTTTCGCACTAATCCAAACTAATCCGGACGTTTAATTTTTAAGCGTCCACAGGGACGCTAATTTATTCAACGATCTACCTATTTTTCGTAAAAATTCGGTTTCGTTCCCCCTTTTCAATATTTATTTAATTTTATTTCGATTAATAAAAAATTCGGTAAAAAGACAGGTTGTTTTGTCGTGATTCGCGTGAATAGCTGGATCGATTTCAACTTGGGAGTTTCATTTGGGCTTGAAAATGAAATAACTTGCTTTTAAATGGGCCAACCTGAATAATAGGTATGAGGATGCAATTAATGGGCTTTGTGAGTTACCGGACGCTGTTGGATTTTAGGACACTAGAGATATAGGTGGGTCAAGAACCCCAAAATTCCATGATATCTATTCAATGACACTGGGCCCGTCGGTCTCCTTCCACTTCCACATTGATCATCACTAAAGAGAAATTGGAAGTTACTAAATTTTTTTCCGAAAAATGATGCATTACAGGAAAAAAAAAGCAACATATCCAAAGAAAAACGTAGTAACGTGCAGCAATCGTACTGTAATATCTCCTCTACCGGGTCAGTATGTGGAGAATACCCTCCATTCGCTACATAGATCAGTACATTACTATTGCTACAGATATCAACTTTATTACAACAATTTTTTTATCGTTATATAATCTGTCCTCCGTCTCTTCAGTTTTCTCTCAAAATTAGATCTCCTTCTTTTAGTTCTCGTTGGAAATTAGAAATTGTTTTCGTGATTCTTTCTCAACTTCAATGATTCTTTGGTACAACTTCTTCTTGGCTCTTTTTTATTTTTTTATCTTCCAGTCGACTGTGAGTAAGTGAGATTATTTTTTAATATTACTAATTACTGAGAAATATGACAACATAATCATATTTAGGATCTACAAACCGGGTATTTAGAACTTTGTTGAATTAGCAAGAAATTTGCTTAAAGATCCAGATCTTCATGCAAATTAGCTTGTCTGGTGTTAATCGGGTATTTTTTTTTTCTATATTACTAATTATATATATTTATTTTCTGTTTAAATACAATATCTAGTAACAAAATAAGTTGAACTAAGGTTCTTACTGTTCTGATCCTTCAAGGTTATCATTATTTTTGTTTTGTAAATTTCAGACAGCAATTCTGATAGTACCTCAGTCATCTATGTACTCACTGTGTTTTATTCTTGAGAAATTGGTGAAAAACACTTAAGAGTTTCCCTTATTGAAATTAACCTAATCCCGTGGCACAAACTTTTCATAGGAAAAAATTAAAAGATTCGGTGAAAGTTTAATTGCAGTGAGGACGACATTCTGCTACTCTCAATTGGGCCCAAATGCGAGGTTAGATACTCTACTTAATTAATTACTATTTTCCACTTTGATCCATCATTTCCTTCTCTGTTGGTTTGGTAAAAGGCTATATGTGCCCAAATCCTGACCCCTTTCTCAAAAAGTCCCCTTTCAATCTATCTTTTATGTTTGGTACGATGATGTTTTTTTTTTTTTTTTTTCTATTTTTTGTTGTTCCTCAAGGCTTGGATATATCACAACAGTCGGTGCTATACAATATTGATGAAGTAACTGTGCGTAGTCTCAATGGATGTTGTGTGGCTGACATGATTCTTCGTCTCGTCCCTGACGTCAAAGTTATCTGCTTCAAAGAATCTTTTTTTTTTTCTCATTCTAAAAGATTAAAATGGTCTCGTTTTTTCTATTTTTGTTCTGTAATCTGTAACTATTGATTTTTTCGCCGTGTAGAGTTACCGTACTACGCTGAGGTGTTTGAAATATTGGGCTAAGAGAAGGGGCATCTACTCTAACATAACGGGTTTTCTTGGAGGTGTGAACTTGGCCTTTCTGGGGGGCCGTGTGTGCCAGTTTTATCCTAATGCTACTCCCAGCATGCTAGTATCCAGATTCTTCCGTGTGTATACTCAGTGGTGTTGGCCCAACCCTGTGATGCTCTGCACAATAGAAGAAAATTAAGAACTTGGCTTTACTGTGTGGGACCCACGCAAGTTCCGTGGGGACAGGAAGCACCACATGTCCATTATAACCCTTGCATATCCCTGCATGAATTCAAGTTATAATGTCTCATTGAGTACTCTTCTGGTTATGATGGAGCAATTTAGTCATGCCAACAATATATGCCAGGTACATTTGTATTTATCAGATAATTTTATTTTCTAGAAGGTATGTCTACGCAATCCGGGAAAAAGGAGGGTTGGGATAGGTGTAGCGAGCCAACGTAAAATAGAGCCACTTATGGAAATGAAATCCTCCCAAATGAGACTCCAGTTGGGTTTCATTTCTAGCCTACCCCAACTTGTTTGAGACTAAAGGCTTGGTTGTTGCTGTTCAGTTTATGACCAACTTTATACTTAATTACAGTCAACAACTCATATCTGTTTATTATTTTTTTTGGGTATATGACTTATGAGTCATAACTTAAGACCAAATTAATTTTGTTGTATTAAAGTCAAGAAAGACAGTTCCTGATATCAAAACCTAAACTGCAATTCAACTTGTATATTTTTCATTCTTGCACATGCTTCCATCTCAGACTACCTTTCATATATATATATATATATATATGCATGTAACATTGATTTTTATATTACGTAACATGTTTAAGCTTTCTCATAGAATATTATCTACAACTAAACTTACAACTCAGAATTTTACAAACTTAAGTCCAGTATTTTCTATATTAGTTGTTATTCTTATCTTTTGAAAATTACAAAAGCATTTACATAATTACAGCTGCAAAGAATTTGCATATGCAATTAGTCTTATAGTAATTGACAAACATTTTAAATGGCATAAGCTACAAGTTTTAACTACCTGCAGAGTTTCATAACAACCCATCATATGATTTATTTTTTTAACTGTTCATTTAAAAAAAATGGAACGGTTAACAACCCGGTTGCTTTTGTAAATATTTTTCTATTTAATGTATTTGTTAGTTGGAAATTTTCCACTAACCATAAAAAAAACAACTCGGTTGCTATTACCTAATTAAGAATGTTCTTCTAGGTAGAACAATGCCGCAAATATTGGTTGCGATATTAATATTCACTAAATTAAATGTGGAAGAACAAATAATTTATTTTCTCTAACTATTTGAGTAGTAAACTCAATAAAATATTGTAAGTTATTTGACTGAAAATGTTGAAAAGTGTTGCATATCTAGATGGATTTCATCTTCTTTTTTAAATTGTATTTATTTTCTTAAGATTCAGTCAATGGCAGTATTTTGTCTTTACTTGCATATAGTAATTTTGGATAGGCAGTAACAGAATTAAGAATTTACCAAGTTCTTTTTTTTTTTAGCTTTAAGGACCTTGGAAACATAGGAGTCTTCAAGAGGAATGAATAATGAGGCAATGCATGTGCCCTAGCAAGCATTAATTTTGACATTACACATTCTCGTATCTCATCCTTCCTAGTTCAAATTAATTTTTACATATTCACTGTTATATTTCTTTTTCCATTTTTAAAAGCTCGGCGGAATTAACTCAGTCTACCTAGCTTGGGATGAAAGCAAGTCTATTCATGCTGATGCTTTCGTCTTCAGAAACATATTCTCGAAGAAGGGCATGAAGGGTAAAAGTGTCAACGGCATAAATTATTATGCATGCCATTCTATTTTGTCGCTCATTATTCTTACTCCATTAGCAATTGCAATGGAGAGGCCCAAATTGTGGGCTGCTAGGTGGCAGCAGGCCATCGGAGACATTGGGCCTAATTTTGTATGGTGGTTGGCAACACTTAGCATCTTTTACGAATCTGTATCCTCTTCGGTACTTGACTGAGTAGCTCCCAGCCGAGAAATTAGAATTCGGTGCCTATTTAGATATAAGGTCTGTTTTGAAATTTGTGCCAGATTAAAACTGATGACATTGTACTCAAGTCAGGTATTGCACTGGATCTGAGTTCATCTTTTACCACCTCCACAACCTTGTGTCTCTGGACAAGATATCACCACTAACGTCCAGCATAGGAAACACCATGAAACACATCTCGGTGCCATCTCTGGTACCTTCTGTAGTCCCAGGCCAAACAATGAGGGAGTGTTTGGTGGTGTTGGGTTCCGATAGGGTAGTGTTTGAATTGGGAGGTCGAAGTTGGTGTGTTGCTTGCTTGAGAGTTTGTGTAGGTTCAATTAGTTATCTAATTTGAGAGGGAAATAAAGTATCCGTGGCTTTTTCTTGATTTTTGTAACAATGTTTGTTTTGGTTAAAATCAGAGTGTATGTGATTTTCGCTATATTTTTTAGCGTCATCACTTACCAGTATAAGTACGCGGTACAAAATTATCATCCGATGTTGCAGGCTTTGAATCAACCTTCTTTTTTGTCACATCTGGATCAACTTTTTTTTTTTTTTTTTTCAAACCATAGCCATAGGAATTTTCTACAAAGTCATCGTCTAAAATTTCATATGGAATAGGCCGCCGGAAATAATTCTCCATTATACAAACTTGACAATTCTTTCTATTTTTACCGTAATAATTAGGATATTTTTTCACATTCCTATCTCGTTCACTTGTTGACCCTCTTGCTACATGTTGATTGGACGATTTATCCCGGTTGTTGCTATTCATTTTTTTCGCCTCCGAAATCACCATTTTCACCTCAAATATCGCCTCTTCTCTTCTCCTCTTTCTCTTCTGCAGGATTTTGAGTGAGTTATTGGTGCGATGAGAGAGAAACGGGGTATTTAAATTAGAAACCGGCCAATAATTGGCTGGTTTGAGCAATTTTATAATTTTCCAGCATCTCTGGGCACATTTGGCATTTTTCATTTAATGTTGGATATTAATAAAAATCACGTCATCTTCATTCCTTGTTTAGACAGTTGAAACAACTACACCCCAATCTACTGCTACTCCAAACAATTCGTATAACTACGCATCTACTAAATATTTCCTACACCTCCAATCTATTACCATTAGCTCTTAGTTAGAAGAAGAATTGCTTGATTTTCTTGATACATAATGACTACCACACTAGCTTATTTGTACTTGTTCTAGGAAGGCTAAGAAAAGATCACTACTACAAAAAAACAGATTGTACACGAACATAAATGGAGGAGCTATATGGATTTCCTGCTGTGTAGGATGTGAGGGTGTAGGAATAGGCATATTATTATACACGGATATTTACCTGTGTAGGATATAACGAATCCTACACAGATTATTTCATAAATAGCCATGTACGAAGACCTCCCACTGTCACTCTACATATAACCGAGCTACACAGATATTTACCAAATATCCATGTAGGATTACTCTTCCTACACGGACATTTAGGAAAATATCTGTGTAGCTCTCTTAACCATCCTACACGCATATTTTACCTAAAAATCCGTGTAATTCAGCTTTTTGCACGGACTTTTATTAAATAATTCGTGTAGGAAGGTTTGTGTATATTATTTTATGGATATCTCTTCCTACACAGATTTTAGTTAAATATCCGTGTAGTATTGTCTTATTTTTTTTTCTCTTTTTTTGGCTATCCTCCAGTTTTGCTAGCCAGTATTTCTGTGTTTTCAGATAGCAAAACAGATAATTTCCAAAACAGAGGAAGCAATTTAAAATCTAGAGAATTCCAAAAATTTAGAAGATCATTAAAAATATATTCATGTACACTACATTATACAAAATTATACAAAGTTTTGCAAAAATCACTTGAGCATTACAAAATTCTAATTGAAACCTTCTTGCCCACATACATCTAACATTGTCGAGCTACTCCATGGTGTAAGACGACTGCTTCGGTACATACTACAATTATAATTTGGTATTAGTTAGTAACAAGAAAGGGTGAATATTTTTGCATTTTGGCGAATTTTTGTATTTCGGTCCCTGTGAGTTCTAAGTCTGGTAACAACATAGAAGTAAGGAATATTTTTGCATTTTGCTTAAGTAGAAATGGTGCTTAAGTATTTACCTTAGAGAAGTGGGTGCTTAAGTAGAAAATAATTCGGATTAAAAATAATACTGTTTTGTAGTATATATAGTATATAATCAACACAATAACATCAAATTCATTGTAGTGTAGTGGTAAGGCTTTTGTCTCCTATTCCACATGACAAGGGTTCAAATCCCACACTATACCAAGTTCATTTAGTCAATTGAATTTCGTACAATTTGAAAGTATTAAAAATGATCCACACTAATTACCAACCTTCCAATTTGGACCATCTGGCGGTTATAAATTAATTGGACCAAAAACTGTCTAACCCAGTTGTACAAGATCCGAAAAAATTTATGGTTGCCATCATACCAAGTTCATTTAGATATGGAGGTTGCTTTCACTTCGCTCTTTTGTAAAAGATGCATAAAGAAAAATCTCCAAAACAGTGCAATTAAATACGTTTTAAAAAACAAATTCGTATTTAGATTTATCAGATTTACAAATTAAATTTGGAAATTTCTTTACACAAAAAAAATTGCATCCAAATTCTTTGTTTCGAATCAAGATACAAAAGAAAAGAGAAATATATATATACACATGACTAACCTTAGCAAGATATAGAGGAGAAAATAACAACTTCAAATATCTCAAATCTTAGCTGTGCTGTGCGCAGAAATTAGAACAATATTCAATACAGAGAGAGGAAGTATTATGGAATCAAAACGGTGCTGGAAAAAGACCTTTTATATAACCAAAACCCTAGAAACACCTTTCTACACGGATTTTTCACTATAAATCCGTGTAGCTCTCTCAAGGCTTTTTATACTATTAGTTAAACAATAATCCATGTACAATAGCTCTTCATATATAGATTTTTTTATAAAAAATCTGTGTAGCTCTCTAACCATTCCTACATAGCTTTTTAATGAAATGTCCGTGTACAATTTCTACCTTTCTACACGGTTTTTTTTTTTCCAAACAATTATATACTGATTCTTTAATAAATATCCGTGTATGATTCCCACATATATTTCGACCTTTCAAAAATTCCTATTTGGTACACGATTTTTATATAAAGTTGCCAAATCTGTATACAATGTGCAGTGTAGGATGACCATTTCTGTAGTAGTGGATCTAGAAAGATTAAAGAAACATCTAGAGTTGAAATATTTTTTTGTCAATCTCTAGATATTTGTGTGTTGTTGGCATTCGAGTTAGGTGAAATAGAAATATCTAGTATTGAGGGAGTATTTTTTTTTTTTCAAAAAAAATATCTAGATATTGCTACAACCTACATTTACTGTATATTTTATTTGGTTGTTTCTGAAAAACTCTTAAATATCATTCATGATGAGCTCACTTGTACTCTCTTTTAATTATGGTGAAGACAACCTATAACCTATACCTCCACGGCTCCACCCACTTGTAATATATTACCCAATCAACAAGGCAACAACCTTCTGCTTTTAATTATATATTGTTTCCTTGATAATAGGACAAGAGGTCAGCGAATGATAAACAACGTATAATGGGCACAGCTAGGTGAAAACGTGTGAGAACGTAAGAGAGCGGGAACAAGTTTCATAACTTGCAAATATATAAATCCATTTAATCTTCTCAAGATCAATACACAAATTAAGGCTACTTACAAAGCAAGCAAGAAAGCATGAGCAATTCAGCTAGCTTAGCTTCCCCTTCCAGCTCATCTGATGTCGTGATGGACCGGCAGCTCCTCGAGGCATGCAGAAGAGGTGATCTCAGCCTCTTCAAGCACTTGATTTTTGATAACCCGGATATGCTGCTCTCTACCACTCCTCACAAAAACAACTGCCTTCATATTGCCGCCGTGCTCGGCCATCATGAGTTTGCAAAGGAGGTCTGGTCCATAGACACTTCCAGAGTCCCTTCCCTCTTCTCCGGCACCAACCTTGATAAGGAGACCCCACTGATAATTGCTCTGATGGCGGCTAACCATTGGTTAGCTTCTGAAATCATAACTGCTGGAACACAGTATATGCAGGATGACAATTTGGAGGAAGGGAGGCTGTTGAGCCGCATGCTGTTGAAGGTTGATAGGCACGGAGAAAATGTGCTGCATCATGCATTGCGCAACGGCTTTATAGATTTGGCACTGCAGCTGTTGGACAAAGAGCCAGAACTGTCGAAACAAGTTACCAACTCACACGAGTCGCCCATGTTTATGGCAGCCCGCATGGGATATTCTGATGTTGTAGAGCGATTGCTACGAATTCCATCTTCTGCAGACTGTGGCCCAAAATATAATTCAGCTATGCATGCTGCTGTGAGATTCAACCACGCAGGTTCATTACTTGTAATCCCAATTCTGTGCACTATTATTCATACTAATTTGACACTTCTTATACAATTATATATATATACTTACCATTGTAATTAGTTCTTATTCATTTGTGTTAATTTGACTCGAATATTTGTTCAAAAGTACTCATTTCGTTTTTGTGAAATTAAAAAAAAGAAAAAGAAGACATAAGCCCGTTTCATTGCCATGAAACCAAAGTCTGAGTACAAAACAAAAAAAGACCATAACAAATTCATAGAAAGTATAAAAAAGGTAGGAATGTGCACGCAGGCACCAAAACACTGCATAATGCCATACTAAGGCTAATCACAAAATACAAAACATTCCTCCAGTAAGCTCAGAAACACACTCAGTCAGAGTCAATCCCTTCTATCATCTGCTCGACAGCTGGAGCTGCAATGTTTTGTGAAATTAAGAACTCTATGAAGCACAACAGCGACCCCACACCACTTTTAATTTTGAAGTGACATGTTGGAAATAAAATTGGATTGTGGTATTATACGCGAGATGATTCAGCTATCTATAACTTCTTCTACTATTATTAAAGAATCCCCGTATATTCCAGCATTTTTGTAAATGTTATTCTCAAAAATTGAACTTACGAGTTACGACCTCTCTGTTAATAGACGGGACTTGAACCACTGAACTAAATTCACGGTTTTTCACTTCTTTTACTGAAAAAGGAGAATACAAGAGTGTCGATCACCTATATATAGTTATATACTAGTTTTATGTCGGTTGACTTTTCTAGATTGTACAAGATACAACTATGTAGAGGAATTTAATTAAATACAATATACTACATACAAGTAATTTCTAGTACATTCCTTTTACCGATATATATATATATATATATATATATATATATAAAGTGGCTATCTCACCAATTTCCATTACTAGAAACCAACATTGTTATAAGAACTGGTACCAAACCACTGGTACAAAGTCCCGTATTACAATCCTTTTACCAATATGATTAGTCGGTTTAGCAAATTTCTACAATATTGATCAAGAAATGGGCTAACTTCAACATGACATGTACTGTCAGATATACTTAGGCAACTATTGAATGGACGACTGCAACTGGCATACTATACAGACGTAGATGCAGCCAATCCGCTACAGAGAGCTGTACTTGACAACAATCCAAACCTGGTCAAGATATTCTTACAACATGATCATAATTTTGCATATATTAAGGATGAAGAACAAGAAAATACTCCATTTATTATGGCAGCACAATATGGCTTTGTGTCGATTGCAGAAGAGATCATGAAAATGTGCCCTGACTCTGTTTATACTCCTAATAAACTTGGGTGCAATGCATTCCATGAAGCTATTTATCATGAGCAACCAGATTTTGTCGACTACATAATCAATTCTCCCCGGCTTCGCAAGCTTATTAACCAAGCCTCCAACAATGGTAACCTTGCCCTGCATTTTGCTGCTAACAAGTGCGACCCGAAGCTGCTTCGTTCTTTAATAAATTATAAAGGGCAGGATTGTACTGCTATTAATGTTGATAACCAGAGTGCACTTTGCCTAGTTTATAGAAATACCGACTCCTGGAAGACTTTGATATGGGTAAGTTAATTAATTTTCGTTGCGAGTACATACAACACTTAAATATAGTATTAAATTTATGCATTTCATTAATTCCAATATATAGCGTGTCTTTTTATATATAAGATAAAAAATTAACATGCATTTTTTTTGCTGTCACAGAATGAGTCGTTCACGTTATTGTCAAACATGATTCCCTCTGCATGGAAATACATAATAACAGATCAAGTAAAACAGACAATCAAGAAGCAAGCAATTAAGGATGTGAGGTTACTTACAACAAATGACATTTCCATGACCTCTTTGGTCGCTGCCCTCCTTGCTACTATCACTTTTGCTGCTGCTTTTACCTTGCCAGAGGATTTAGTTCTGATCCCGCTGATGAGGGACTACCCATTTTTGCAAGGAAAGTAGCATTCCAGGTGTTCCTCATCTTTGACACCATAGCCATGTTTTCTTCCTTGTCTGTCGCATTTCTCTGCATTTTGGCGAGATGGGAGGACTTGGATTACCTGCTGCATTATAGGAAAACAACACAGGCACTCATGTGGTGTGCCTATGGGGCTACTGCAGTTGCGTTCGGTACCGGTTTGTTCACAGTGCTGGCACCCAAAAACATGTGGCTTGCAATTCTCATACTGGTACTCTGCAGCATCCTTCCACTCTTCTCCAAGATCATTGGCGAATGGCCCCAATTAATGCTTCGCTACAACTTCGTGGTCTTTCTCAAAAAGACTTGATTGTATTTGAGAATATTTAAAATATAATCATAATTAATAGGAGAGTTGTACCATTATTTAAATAAATGTCAGAGCCTTCGTGGAATGAGTTTGAAGAAATATTTTAAAAGTATTTTGTTATGATATTATCTAAATTGCTTTTAATTGGACCATTGGGCTAGGCGGCTAGCTATGTATTCTTATTTATAAATATGTAATTAATTTTGAATTATTTATGAGGGAGAAGTTAAAAAATTCAGTATACTATATTGTGTCTCCCCTCCCTTTGTCTCTTCTTCCTCTTCTCAAAAACTATAACCAATTTGTATCTGCGAAAAAGAAATAGAAGAAGAAGAAAACGAAAAATAAAAAGAACAAACATAAAAGAATTAGTCACTGTTATCGTTTTTGTTTGGTTCTTCTTCATATCTGATCTGTGATTTCATCTGTGAACCAATGATCAATAGATATTTGATGTGACAACTCCAGTCGTTTTTCTATCGCATCTTTGAAGTTTGAACTTTGAATTCCAATGCTATGGTTTCAATTTGAATGTAGTTGTTATTTTTTTCTGACAAAATTTTGTCCATCCGGCCCTATCCTTATCCAATATGATAATAAAAAAAATCTTTACTCTTATCCATACCGATAAGCTATTAAAAAAAATCTTGCCCTTACATCCTTCCAAATATGATATGGATTAGATAAACGGATAAAAGAGTGTCATTGACACATCTAAAAATACATCTTTGCATAAAGCATAGAAGGTTTACTCAAAAAATAAAAATAAATAAAGCATAGAAGGAAAAAGTCGGCCGAGTTGGACTAGACTTGGCCGCTGACAATCTGATTTTGAAATGAGTTTCTCGATTTGTGAATTTTTAGCGAAAAACCCGTTTAAACAGTCCGAGTCAAGCGATTCTTTGCTGATTATTGACGTTTGGGACCGATTCTAGACATTTTGGAGTGATTCTTCAGGAGTTGTAGACAAGAACGACGGAGTGATTTGGGGGTAATTAATTTGATTATTGCCCGGTTTAATTCAATCTCATTTAATTCAATACTAGGGCCCACAATCTCATAAAAGGCGTGGGTTGAGCTCTTGTATTATAGTTCAATCCATCCAAATTAGATTTTTTTAGTTACAATTGAGATCTGTGGTTGTACTTATATTCTAAATTAGACTTTTTTAGTTATAACTGAGCTCCCGGTTTGACCATACTATTATTTTTCTATTATATTGTATTAGTAGATTATTTGAGTGTAATTATATGTTTAAATATAAATTGTTGAGAAATTACTTTTTTTTATCAATTTTTATATGTCTAAATATCAATTTTTGTGGTTCCTTATCAGTTGTATAATTATACATGTTTATGAATTGATAGGACGGGACTCAAAGTACTGGAAAGATGTAGAGGAGTTCAAGCCAGAGCGATTTGCTGAGAGCAACAACGAAGGTGCAGATTTGAAGAGAATGGATCTTGAGTTCTTTCCATTTGGTTCCGGATGTCGGATTTGTCCGGGAAAATCCTTCGGGTTGGCAATTGTTGAGCTGACACTGGTAAACCTACTATATCATTTCAATTGGGAGCTTCCTTGTGGGCAGAAGCATGATCAACTGGACATGACTGAGGCTTTTGGTGTGAATGTAAAAAGGAAATTTTCTCTTTTGTTGTATGCTGTGCCTCATACAAGCTGTTAGATGACCATATTTGTACTTGCACTGGTTGCTTCATCTTGAAATTTGTATTATCTAATTATTTCTTATTTCTAAGGATCTAGTGGTTATTGGATATATAATTAAGGGTTAGACTGAATAAATTATTTTCATCAGTAAGTTCTTTATTATATGATATTAGAGAAATATAAAGTTTTTAAGTTTAGAATTTTTATTTGTAAGTTCGTTATCCATAGCACCCAAGTTACTGTTTATGCTACATTAAATTTGACTTTTCTCATTATATACTTCCATGAAATTTAATTTAAAAATTGGCAAATTTCATGTACATGTATACCACTCAAAAACTGTGAAATTACATCTGTATCATCCTAATTTTTAATAACTCACATATTTGCTCAATTAATTAAAAACTGAGATAATTATTATTAATATTATATAATTGAAGTATAATTTCCGTCCCCTTCTGATCGGTCCGCCTTATGTCCCTTCTCCTTCTGCGTAAAACCTCTCTCGTTATGAAACGTCAAATATTTAGTATTTTCTAAATCAAAGCATCACAATTTCAAAGGCCCAATATGAACCTTGCAACAATTTAAAAATATTTAAAATTGTAGAGTCGCAAATTTAATATTGTGCGTTAGGAGTTTTCATTTTGAAGGGTTATCCTAAAAAATCTACAACTATCGATGTGGGTAAACCAACTGTTATTTCTGAGAGTTTCACTATTACCAACGAGAGTATCTTTGGGACGATACTGACAATAAAAACACTTTCTCTCGTGAATAGCAACAGATTCTTGTAGGCCTTGAGACATTATCAATTTTTAACATAAAAAAACTTCATAAATATTATTTCAAATATGAGGCTGGATTGGTTGAATTATGAGTAGGAGCTTAAGTTTTTTTTTACGAAAATTGAAATTTTTTTGTAAGAATATGAAAAAGGATTCGAATGTTAGTGAGGAGAAGGAATGGTAAAAACCAAGTTCATGGGATTACAAGAATATTTTGTTCAAAAATTTCAATGCATGAGTAGATTGTTTACCCATCTTTTATTGTGTTTATAGATGTGTATAATAATATTGAAAGAATTTGGATCTGAGCCTTTTTATAGGTTTGTGGGGGTACTGATCTGATTTTGTTTATATGCAGGCAATGTTAATGAGCCATCAATATTTACCCATCATCTTTTTTTTTTTTTTGTGGGCTGATGAATGAGTATGGATATAAAAATTCTTTCTCTATCCATATTGTACCAATTGACACCCCTGTCTGTCGAATTCGGATCCAGTGAAGTAACCCAAAAGTTGAGTTTCAGATTCGAGACCATCCATCCGGTAACGAGCGCACGCATTCCGAGATGATCCTGAGCGACGGATTATAATCAGATGGTCCCGATCCAAAACCCAAAAATTGAGTTACTTTAGGGGATCCAGACCCCCTATCTGTCTGTGTCGGTGGTATGGGGCCAATTGATCGGTTGACCTGTATGGTAAAATTGATGATGATAGGAGTCAATGATGTGGTGGCGGTGTCAATTTGCTGTTAATCAACAAGAATAATCATTAATAAGTTGGCTGTTCGATCTATTGATTGTTTTATTCTAACATATGTTATAATTAATGTTTAGATAGTATTAGTCAATTTAAGAAGACACACCCCCGCCCACCCCAATAAACCACAAATTTACAAGCACAGAAGTACCCTTGATAATTTCATGGCCAACCAAAGATATTAAATCTATCTTGACACACCCGTGTGATTAGTGCAACCACCGGATGTAATCAAGAAATAGAGCTGACTTCAAGATTGAGAATAGTAGTTAATTCAACATTTTGTTAGGTTAGTAAAATAATGAGAAAATTCACAAAAGACAAACAAAAATTAATTCATATTTGTTAATACACAACAAGATGTAAGTATTCAAGCTCGGCAAGATCATTTTTTTTTTATAATTTTAATTATAGCCTCAGAGTCGTCTCCCGTCATCCTGGGCCTTCTACATCACTATTGGGTTTTTAAGTATTTCACTCATGGCCCACTCCAAATAGGAGTGTCAATGGGTTTTTAAGTATTTCACTCATCCTGGGCCTTCTACTTCGCCATTATTCGTTAAAATAATTGGATAACGAAATAGTAGTGGTTGACTAATGAATAATACAAATATAATAATTAATTTTATTATATTTTACAAATAGAACATCAAAACTAATTCATTTCACACATATGCAATCACATTACTAATTAAAATAAAAATAAAAACGAATGTGCAATTAATTCCAACTAAATTATTTTTTTATAAAGCAAGAGAATTTAAAAACACAAATATTTTTTTGGACAAATTCAATTATTTAACAAAATAACAAAACATGCAAATAAAAGTAACTAAATAACAAAACGTGCAAATAAAAGTAATATATGTAACATTTTTTCGATAGTAAAAAATATACACCGAATAACAAAAGTACATCACTAATTATTGTTCAAACATTATCGTATGAATTATAATACAAATAAATTTTTCCATCACTAATTATTACTCAAACATTATCATATAATTTTATTTTATATAAATCAATTCCTATAGGATAACAAGAAAACAATAGCCTTTACTCATATCCTTATCCGTTAAGTTAACATAAAAAAAATCCTTATCAATGTCCATACCTGATAAGCTAAAGAAAAAAATACACATACTTTGATACTCGCCTTATTGAATATGGTACAGATATAATAAACAGTTAAAAAGATATCATTGACACCCCTCATTTCAAAAGTGCATCTGTTGTATTGTATCGGTTTCTCCCTCTAGAGCATCTCTCTGCAAGTTATTTTAGTAATTAAGGGGCCATCTCTCTGCAAGTTATTTTAGTAATTTACGGGAGACAGAGAAACGAAGCCGTGGGAGAAGGAAGAAACGACGTTTCAACCTTTAAAAAATACTTTTTACGTACAATTTCAAAATCAGCTAATTAAAAAAATTCGTTTTACAATTTCAACCTTCAAAATTTAAGGTTTTGTAATCGGTCCCAATAATAATTAAAAGAAGATTTAAGTATTATCAAGTATAAATTTTCTACTATGTCTATCTTGTATAAATTCTAACTTTTAACATTCATTTCTAACTATTTCATATGTGCTTTATTTTCAGACATAAATTTTCAAATAATCTATTATCATATTTAATTTTAAATTAACTAAATTTTCATGTTCATCTGTCTAAGAAAAACTATTTGTTCGTAAAATATTACCTATTTTAGTTGCTATACTTGTATTATATTGTTTCAATGGATTATTTGAGTGTAATCATTTGTTTAAACATAAATTATTGACAAATTAATCTTTTATATATCAATAAAAATAGTACAAAACAAGTTTCTGGCAAAAAAAATCCGAGTTTCCGATCCGATTCATCCGATTCTGATTCTACGGTTAAGTGACATATTCCAATTCTGATTTCGATTCCAATTCGGATTTTTTCTTCTATGATTACACCCTCTACTACTTATATTATCATACACTTTAAAACTACTACAATACGCTTCTTGACTTCTCTCTTTCTCTCTCTTTTTTTGCTTGGATGGATCAAAATGAGGAGCAAGACATCCCATTTATATTTGCCATTAAAATATCTAAAATTCTAGAGGTTTCCTAACCTACTAGTAAATTCACTAACCTTCATATACTAACTTGATTACTCTAGAACTTTCTTAACCATTCTAGTTATATATTTTGGGTTGGGTTGGGCTTGGCAGCGTTGCCATTCTCATTATCTTGTATTTGGGGACAAGCTAGTGGTGCTCATTACATACCTTCGAGGACACTCCTCCACGGCTCCACCACCTGTGTGTCGTACATGCACAATCAGCTGCAGCTTCTGACTGGTGACCGGATAGACTGGCAGCCATACGATGCTCATATCCACCAGCTTTGCAGACATACCCATCTGGATCAGGATTGCTGGTTAATTCTTCTCCTCCTTATTCATTACCGGATTGTGGACTGGAGCATCGTTATCCAGACCATTGTATGCATCAGTTTAATCTTCGCCAGTAGATTCCACCAGAGATGCCACTTCTAGAGGATACAGTGCGCATGTTGCACAGGTATGATTTATTAGTTTTTTTTATTAAATTTTCCCTTATTGTTAAGTTATTGCGTTTCTTGTTGGATTTGTAAGTCATTAAAAAATATGACCATATGTTCTCAAGGCTCCAAGAAGCACATCGATTGGTCCTTCGAGCACAGAGTGTATTATGGGATATCTATGGCACCGGAGGATTATTTTGTCAGAGAGACAGTCGACCATTCCACTATTTTGAGGTACCCTACATGGTACTAGATGAATTGCATTCATTATGTCTTCATGTTTGGAATGTACTTGGACGGGCCCAGTCATCAAATTCCTGTCCACACTGATGAGCATGGTGCATGCTGATACATTTCCTGCGGACTGCCGATCATAGGAATGGTATTTTTTTTCTTATAATTTATTATTGGTAGGATCGTTTTCTTGCATTTTTTCAAAAAAATTTAATATTGTTTCATTTGCAGGCTTTGTGTGTGATTAGAGCTATGGTGCACATCAAGCTAGTATGCACCAAGAGGTGGAGGGCCGTAGGAAAGGGAAAGTTGAGGGACTGTTGAGAGCATGGTGGATGCCGGTTTTGATTGACGTTTGTGTGCTATGCTGGAGTCGAGCTGTGTACAAATTGGGAGGAGATAACCTCCGATGAGAGTACAAAGGAGTGTAGCACACCAGCACCACCTCCTCCTATATATACCGGTCCACACCCAAAGGATGATTGGTTGCACACTACGCGTGGATGGGAGAGTTATTGGGCACCAGGAGCAGCAGACCTGGGATAGATATTAACTACATTAAGGAATATAATTAAAATAAAATTGTTTATCTTTTCAACTAAATAAAATTATTTATTTTTCAACTTAATGAATTCCAGGTGACCCAAGATCCTCCTTTTCGGCTTATGAGGATATTGTACTGGATCCCTTGCTCCCTCAGTGGTTGGCATGGTGCCGATGGATGCAATGGACCCAGATCATAGTTGCAGCCCAGTATCACGCCGCCAAGTATAGGCCATGGTTTGGAAACCCGGCCGAGTCCGAGTTGACTCGGCCGAGCCAATTTAGTATCGGCCGGATCCAATTCGAGTTTCACCCGAGTCTCGCGCCTATGTGATTTTTTCATCAAAACTCGGTTGAACAATGCTTGACTCAGCAAAATTTTGGCCTGAGTCAGACCGAGTCAAGTGGATTCCTTTGCTGATTTTTAAAAAAAGCATGTTGATACTTGATAGTTGACAGTTGTTGATGTATGGTCACGAAATGGAGAGAAAGTGGTTAGAAGTCCTTTTATTATATATATATATAGAGTAATGCTATTATGCATTGCGAATTAAAGCGGGTGCTTTAATTCGCGCTCATATCGCAATTTCTAAAGTTCAAATAGCTGATCCGAACCGTTAGATGTGTTCTCCATATTGAAATGTACTTGGAGACCAAATTTTACATTTTTTTGAATTTTTTTACTATTTATTAAGCCACTTTGAAAATCGCTGATCCAACGGTGGCTCATATTGAACAGTGAAACAGTTGGATCAGCGATTTTCAAAGTGGCTTAATTAATAGTAAACAAATTCCAAATAATGTAAAATTTGGTCTCCAAACACATTTCAATATAGAGAACACATCTAACGTTCGGATCGGCTATTTGAAATTTGGAAATTGCGATATGAGCGTGAATTAAAGCACCCGCTTTAATTCGCAATGCATAATAGCATTACTCTATATATATATGGGCTAACTTGCTTTGGGAAGTAAAGAGGGTTCTTTACTTCCCGCTCGTATCTCCATTTTCAAAGTTCAAATAGTTGATCCGAACCGCTCAACATGTTTTCCATATTGAAATGTGCTTGGAGACCAAATTTAACATTTTTTGGAATTTTTTTACTATTTATTAAGCCACTTTGAAAATCGCTGATCCAACGGTTTCACTGTTCAAACAGTGAAACCGTTGGATTAGCGATTTTCAAACTGGCTTAATAATTAGTAAAAAAATTCCAAAAAATGTAAATTTTGGTCTCCAAGCACATTTCAATATGGAGATCACATCTAACCGTTCGGATCGACTATTTGCACTTTGAAAATAGAGATACGAGCGGGAAGTAAAACATCCCCTTTACTTTCCAAAGCAAGTTAGCTCGTCTCTCTCTCTCTCTCTCTCTCTCTCTCTATATATATATATATATATATATAGTAGAACTAGGGTGCTCCTTGTTAGTTTTGTG